>CM064063.1:22492774-23144440 GCA_032594955.1 Panicum miliaceum | reverse complement strand
CCTTCCCTGGCTGTCAATTCACTGCCACCCGAACGGCCGAATACTTCAGATGTTTCTACAACGGGTTCAGTGAAGAGACTATCAGTTGGTATCCATATCAGATAGTAGGGCCGATTTTCGAGCTTCCCGTCTGCTACGATTCATCATCCAACACTTTTGACGGTGATCTCATGGATATCCTGATCAAGCCAGGGATTCTACCGGCCAACTTCTTTTCTGGCAAAGATTCCCCCACCTATGAATTTTATAATCCATCGGTTGCAGCACGGCAACTGGGCTTTGGTCAACTGCCGATTCAGGTCTACTTTGCCGGCCGAGCAAAATTTTGAGATGAACTGACCAAGAGCCTTGACTACAATCGGCTGTGCAACTTAGTGCCAGACTCCAGTACCATCGACCTGAACAACTGGATGGTGGCCCCTTTTGCTGTCCAACAATTCAAACTGTGGTGGGCAGAATGGAAGCAATACCTCTTCTGTTTGTCTCCATCAACATATTGCAACAGTTTGGACCCAGAAAACATTGATTCAAGTGCAGCGGTATTACCTTTCTCCTAGCCGATTTGAATATCGTCTCTTTCCATGCTTCAATCTTACCGCTAACTTGTGTTTATCTTTCCAGTCTGAAAGCCAAGTTCCTCCGATGCGGAGCCGAAGTGGTAGGCCATAGAGAGCGATCGCCCATACACATCATTTCCACTCATAGGCTATCACGCTCCGACCATCAAGGACATCTCTAGCGGCCGATGGAAACAAATGCTGAAAAGGCCTACCTTAAAGAAGACCAGCCGCCGAGTACGTGCCCGCATAGGACCAACTGATAAATCGGCGGCAGTAATATCGGCTGAAACCCCAACTCCTCCAGCTTTGCTGATTACCGAGGAGATCGATCCCCAAACTGCCACAGAAGTTGGAGCGGCTGGTGCGTCACTGCTGGTAGAAGCCGTTCAGGTAACCTCGCTTACTTCACATGCCTTCAAGTATTCTATCAATATTAACCTCTTCCTTTTGCCAGGCTGCACAAACCGCTCCAGCGCAATCCCCGCAACAATCGGCCACGTCCCGAGCGGAAGCCGAAACACCAGCGACCCTCCTCACTGAGGTAGAGAATCTCTTAACTCAATTTCTCGATATTCAGAAAACTAACCGATTCTGATGCAGACCGATCTGGGTGCGTCGATTGTACCCCCTCAACAAACATCAGCCGAAGGACTTACAGAGGTATAGCAGGTATCTCACATCATCAGATTCAATTATTCGCAGTATACTCATAAAATCTGTTTCCCATACCTTTTCAGGAAGCTGGCCCAAGCAGGGCATTGATAGTCATCGAGTCCTCCTCCTCTGATGAGTCGATTGCACCGGTTCCTGAGACGAGGGTGGCACTCCCGCCGGCACAAGTAAGAGAAATCCGCTTCAAAGAGGTAAGAAACTTATCACCGAAATCAGCCGATTGCCCTTTACTGCCTGCTAATCTTTGTCTTTATTCTTTCGCAGGAACAAGACACTCCTAATAACAGCCTATTCTCTTTCGCGGTTCCTCTATCTGACGATGAAGAAGTCGCTTCATGCCAAGTTCCATCTAGCTCAATTCCTGATGATGTCCACGCCAAGCTCGAGAGTATGCGGACCCTCCTCCAAGATGATATCGACCGATTAGTAGGAGATGCCTCACCGATTCGGCGGCTTCTCAATGACATCAAAGGACGAATTCCGGAGGAAGCAACAAAGACTCTGGAACCTGCTGCATACATAGAGTCGATATAGACCTCAGTGTTCAGGGTCTTGCGTCATGTGGCCGATCGTGCCAAGCTAGCAAAGATCCGGGAGGAAGCCGATTCTTACAAACACCGAGCCCAAGAAGTGCATCAACGGATCAACTTCCTCGAGAGTGCCCACCCAGATATCGTCGGCACAATAGATCGCCTCAAACGGAGGAGGGCAGAGCTAGCCCAAGAGATGGAGCAGGTAACCAAGGACATAGCTGCTGAAGAAAAGAGACGTCAAGAGCTTCCATCTGTCATCGCCGGGCTGAAGCAAGAAAGACAGAACCTGGCCCGTGAAGCGATAAGACTTCATCGTCATATGCCGAAAATTCCCGGATCGGCCGACGACGACCAAAGAGTATTAGACTCGGCCGATTAGATTAGGCGACAAGCTATTGCGACTATAGATGCCCTCCTTGGGTTGTAAAGAATCTTGTAAACATTTAATGCTCTCTTAATGGTGATGCGCCAATTTGAACTTGGACCGCTTCCTTTGGCAGTTTTGCATTTATGACCGCTTTTACTCTGATAGGA
Source organism: Panicum miliaceum (assembly GCA_032594955.1). Classification (NCBI taxonomy): domain Eukaryota; kingdom Viridiplantae; phylum Streptophyta; class Magnoliopsida; order Poales; family Poaceae; genus Panicum; species Panicum miliaceum. The sequence goes on along the minus strand of CM064063.1, from coordinate 23,142,141 downwards.
CGCATCCTACTATCTCTTTCTATAAGTACGAGATCCCATATCGTTTCCAGAGGCGTCTGTATCACCCATCTCCTTCTCCTCCAATAATTCGATCTCTTTCCTCCCAGGCTGGACATCAAGATTTCTTCCTCATCTTCCTCCTCTGTCAACCAGGTATGAACCCTCTTCTATTTCTCCCCTTGACATCTCAATCGCTCTGATACTGGGTAGTTGTTTATGCCTCTTTAGCCAAAGAGCCTTAGTCCCAGTCTGGAATGAGCGATTGAAGTTATGCATTCAGACGAACCACTATCACAGGCAGACATAGATCTGATAAGAGCTCACTCTGAAGAACTCAAAGGTCATGTTCCTGCTGATGTCTAGAAAATCTGGGACCAAATAGACGCTAACTGCACTAGGCGACCGCCAACTGAAAGGAGTCATCCACTCCCTCGCTCAGTTGCCGTTGAAGATGCCGCGGCAGGAACATCCCAACCACCTCTCGACAGGAGTCATCCACTCCCTCATCAAGTCGAGGTTGAAGCCGCCATGGAAGATCTGGAGGAGAAGACCATCCGCCTTATGATAAAACTAGGCCGGATTGAGAGAGAGTTCAAGAAAAAGCGTGATCAGTAGATATATTGGTACTTTTTATTCTAAGGGCGACTTGTACCATGTCGGCCATGTACTCTGCTGTTTTTCACCGAATAATGAATCGGTCAGACCAAACCAAAATGTTTCCTCCTTAAGGCGATGTCATTTTCACATCGGCTATGTAGACAAAAGCCGATAGGAGTCGGCCACGTTGTCTTGATGCATCTTCCTGTGAGTTATGCACCTACCCAAATGCTTGGATAGTACCTCTTCAGATATCTTCCGTTTAAGGCTCTTGGGAATTGTTCCCCTTTGATAGTTTCTAGAATATATGCATTTCCCGGAGCACATCGGCCGATTCTATACGGCCCTTCCCAAGTGGGCGACCATTTACCGGATTTGGGATCCTTAGACCCTATCGGCAGCACCAACTTCCATACCAAATCTCCTTGGGAGAATTGTTTAACCTTGACCTTCTTGTCATACCACCTGGCCACCCTTTTCTTGTTTTCTTCGATGCTAATCAGGGCCCTCAACCGCTGACCCGCCGAGTCATCGAGCTCATCCTCATGAGGAAGGAATAGTCATCGGCCGTCAACTGATCTTGAAGCGATATACGCCTTGACCCCATCCTTAATTCCCAAGGCAAAACTTCCTCGTGACCATATACCAACTGATAAGGAGATATCTTAGTGGCCCCGTGGCAAGCCATCCTATAAGCCCATAGAGATTCAGCCAAAGACATGTGCCACTTCTTGGGTTGTTCCTCTGTCTTCCTCTTGATCAACTTGATTATCCCCTTATTGGACGATTCGGCCTGGCCATTGGCTTGAGCATAGTACGGAGAAGAATTCAATAATTTAATCCCCATATCGGCGGCGAACTCTCCAAATTCTCCAGAGGTGAACATCGTTCGTTGATCAGTTGTGATAGTCTGAGAAATACCGAATCGATAAACAATGTGGTTCTTAACGAAATCGATCATATCGGCCGATGTCACGGTCCTTAACGGAACTGCCTCCACCGATTTAGTGAAATAATCAGTGGCTACCAATATAAACTTATGCCCTTTGCTCGATGGAGGGTGAATCAGCCCGATGAGATCTATTCCCCAACCTCTGAACTACCACGGCTTGATTACCGGATTCATAGCCGAAGCTGGCGCGCGCTGCACATTGCCAAACTTCTGACAGTCTTGGCAACCTTTATAATATTTGAAACAATCTTCAAGGATCGTTGGCCAGTAATACCCATTATTTCTGATCATCCATTTCATCTTGTGAGCCGATTGATGGGCTCTGCATATGCCTTCATGGATTTCCCCCATCAGGACCTTTGCTTCTTCCGTTCCCAGGCATTTGAGGAGAACCCCATCAATTGTCCGGTAAAACAAATCGTCTTCAAGTAACACATATTTTGTGGCCTGAAAATGCACTCGCCGATCTACCTTCTAGGACGGATCCTTTAAGTAATCAGCAATCTCCTTTCGCCAATCATCGGCCGTGAGCTCCAAAATCATAGCTCCTTGGATCGGCCGATATCCGGACGCGTGTTGGGCCAGCCTATTGGCCTCTTCATTGTAACTTCTGAGGATGTGCTCGATTATTGCAGACTTGAATTCCTTTAACAACTGGAGGTAATCTTCATAGTAAATCCTTAAGATATCATCTTTGCATTCAGATTTCCCCGTTAACTGATCTACAATAAGCATGGAATCTCCAAAAATCTCGACTGCATCAGCTTTGACTTCCCTTAATAATTGGATACCTTTTAGGATGGCTCGGTATTCCTCCTGGTTATTGGTTGCGGATGCTTCTATCGGCAGAGAGAAATCATCACTTGCCCCCCGAGGCGATACAAGAACGATGCCGATTCCCGATCCGGCCCCACACGAAGAACCATCGAAATACAGAGTCCATGGAACCAGTTCAACGACAGCATTTTCTGGTCCACAGTGTTGAGCTACGAAATCAGCCATGACTTGACCCTTGACAGCTTTGGCCGATTCGTACCTTAAGTCAAACTCTGACAAAGCCAGGATCCATTTTCCAATCCGTCCTTTCAAAATCGGCAGCGATAGCATATATTTCACCACATCATCTTTGCATACGACTATGCACTCTGCCGATAACAGATAGTGCCTGAGCTTGGTACACGAGAAGTATAAACACAGGCACAGCCGCTCCACTGGGGAATATCTTGTTTCGGCGTCCAGGAGTCTTCTGCTGACATAATATACCACTCGTTCTTTCCCCTCGAACTCCTGTACCAACGCCGATCCAATAGCTTGTTCATCAGCTGATAAGTATAATTTGAACGGCTTACCCAGCTGTGGCGGGACTAACACCGGAGGTGAAATCAGATATTGCTTGATATCCTCTAACGCTCTGCGTTGTTCTTGTCCCCACACGAATTCCTGATCGGGTTTCAATTTCAACAAAAGTGGCTGTCATTGGCTCCAATACCAACTGCGCCATCTGCTCTTCCATCCTTGTCGCCTTGTCTCGATCGGCAGGCGCCACGAACTCCATCGGCAATAGGAACACCATGTTGACATCAGCTGCCGATTCTTGATTCTCAACCTCTTTGCTGTTGTTTTTCTTGGGGCACCAGACCCGAGACTTGATGTTTCTCTTGTCCAGCACCTGCCTCTGCTCTTCTTCTTGTTGCTCCCATTGGCGCAGGCGTTGGATTCTCCATTTCTGAGATTTAGACAATCCCTTAGGGCACCACCTGGGGTTTACTGGTCTGGCCGACGGTTTGGCATGCTCCTAGTCTGGTTCCCTTCCTAGGGGGTTTTCATCCGATACCCAGGCATCAGCCATTTCTTCCAGCCGATCGTGTACGCTGGTTCTGCCCCCCAGTCGCTCCTGCTGGTTGATCCTGCCTTTCGACCGGTGATATCGGTCAACTCTGCCCCCCAGCCGATCATGCACTGAAGGGCGCCGTCCTTCTTGTTCGCGCCAATTTCTGATGATCGGCTCTGATCCCCTGTCTCTGGTGCGCGATCTTTTGAACGGGCGATCATTGCGACTTGATCCGCTGCACTCAGGACAGTCATCGGCTGATGGCAATCTGAGGTCATTTTCCCAGCAATGGATGAAGAACAGACAACGCCAATGATCCTCGTGTCGGCGTATCATCTCATCGTGGTACCTTGACCGTTCCTGCTGCCGCCGATATTTGCTGAGTAAGAATTGGGAAGTGACGGGTCTTTTCCCTTTGACCTCATCCACCGTAACTTGCTTCCTAGGATCTACGGCGCCGCTCCTTCTAGCCGATTCCGATGTCAGCACCTTGGTTTGAAGTGAGTTTCTTCCCGTGTCAACCATGTTGGCCGGGAAAGGATGTTGGTCAATCTTCATTGGCTTTGCCGGCTTTACTGGGGTTTCAAACTTGGGTCTTCCCTGCTCAATGGCCGACTGTATCTGCTGACGGAAGATCTTGCATTCAATCGTGTCATGAGATGTAGCGTTGTGCCATTTGCAGTACTTCATCTTTTTGAGCTGATCGGCCGAAGGAATGGTATGGTATGGTGATAGCTTGATCTGCCCTTCCTGGAGTAGTAAGTCGAAAATCATGTATCGGCCTTTGATGTGTCAAAGCCGAACGCTTCTGGTTCTTTCTTTCCAAAAGGGAACGATATCGGTTTCTTCCCTTTTACCCATTCTGCTAGGCCGATTTCTTCCTCTTCCTCCAATTCAGATCCTTCCAGATATGCCACCTTTTTCTGGAAGTTCCTGATTGGCCAATCAGTGAACGATCTGGCTTAAGCTTTCAAATTCTTGTGAGGCATACCTTTCCTTGATATGTGGCAAGAGGCCTTGGAAAGCGATATCGGCCAACTGGGCATCGGTCAGAGTCAGGGTATAGCATTTGTTTCTGATTTGTCTAAACCTCTGTATGTATCCAGTTACTGGTTCGTCGCTGCTCTGCCTGAGGCTGGTCAAATCTGAGAGCTTCATCTCATGTACTCCTGCGTAGAAGTACTTATGGAATTGCTTTTCTAGATCGGCCCAAGTAGCAATGGAATTGGATGGTAAAGTGGTGAACCACTGGAAGGCCGATCCAGACAGAGACGATGAAAACAGGCGCACCCTCAGAGCATCTTGCGTGGCGGCTTCCCCATACTGGATGATAAATCTATTGACGTGCTCCATGGTAGAGGTGTCGTCCAGCCCCGAAAACTTGGTGAAATCAGGAACCTTTTACCGGTGGGGAAACGGCAGCAGGTCATAGGCCGACGGATATGGCGTCTTGTACGTATAAGTCTGCACTTTCAGCTTCAACCCGAATTGGTCCTGAATTACTTCCGCTATTCTCGCCGTCCAATCCACTTGCTGATGAACAGCTGTTCCGGGTGCCGGTATATGTTGGAGGACTGGCGGCGGTACGACCGGGTAATGAATCGAAGCGTGCAACAGATTCTGTTGCGTCACGGCCGTCTGAGCAGTTGACAGTTGATGGCAAAGTGAATCCGCCGCCCCATCGTACATCGTCATCGGCGTCGTGCTTCTGAGTGCTTCTACAGCGCCTGCCGACCTGCTGATTTCTGACGGGGTTGGTTGATACTGAGGGACCGTCGGCCGAACGGCCGAATGGAACGGCGCCTGGATAGGATAGCTCCCATGTCCGGTTGATTGATCGGGAAAGGCTGCCGTTGCTGATGCCCCCCAAGGCACTGATTTGAGGGCAGCGATTGCACAGAAGCAATCTGGACAGGCTGAAGCGGTGCTTGCGATGGGAAACATGGTGCACCATTATACCTTGGAGACACTGGAGGCAATGAAGTGTTGTATCCTTCGCGTTGCATCGACATCGGCTGAGGGGCCGAGTGGGACATGCCTGGTGCACTTCTGGCTGGAGGTGCAATAGGTGGGGCGTATGTTGGCCCCTGATATCGTTGAGCTGCTCCGCTGACCAGAGAACTGATGACGGCGTTATACACCGTGTTGGTCATCACCGAGGATTGGTCGATGAAAGCCTGGTAGACGGATTGTTGGATCATATCGGACATCTTGCCCGAATCCTCAGCAATGGTGATGTGGCGGGGAATGTGAAGAGGAGCTTTCTTGATTGCCTCCCCGCTTCTGGTACGACTAAAAGACTGCAGATACATTCTTTTGTAATCCTCTAGATGTTTAGCCAATTCCTCTTTCTGGTCGTCCTTGAGATCTGCTTCTGTGACCTCAATGATGTTGTTCTCAGAAACTTCGGTGTTCTTTGACATATTGGATCTTGAGGGTGTCCCACCGGGCGTGCCAAAAGTGTGTTGGCGCTAAAAATCAGCCAAGAATTGGCCGATGACCTTCAGCGTCGGACACACGACCCGGGAGAATCTGCTTAACTCCTGTTCGGGTTATTGCCCTGGTGCGGTTCGCGCGACCCGTTGCCCGTGCCCGCCTGGGGGACCAGGCGGTGGCGGGCGAGAAGGTGGGGGGAGCGGCAAACTTGGTGCCACCCCAGAGCGTGGAAGCCGAGTCAGCGGCGCCATCACAGGAGGAGGTGGACTAGGAGGTGGCTGCATCGGACTCCGCTCCCTGTTGATGCTTGTTACAGACCAATTTTGACCGTTAATTTGATCAGAAAATTGAGAGAACTAGCATTCCTCACCCGCACATTTATCTAAGAATAATGCCATTTCCACATTTCCCTTGGAAATTAGTGCTATGCAGGAAATTGTGTAGAAATAGAGGGAAAACACACCCTTGAATCCAAGGACAAAAGCATCGACCAATTCGAACGCACCGTTCAGCCTCACATGGATCAAAGGGCCCACCAGAGCAGGCAATCGTCTTAGGACAGACCCAAGCCATGCTCAGGAGTGACCAGGGCCCACATGTCAATCACCCAAGTGAAGCTGAGGCCGGTGGGAGCTCAGCCTGGTTCGGACGAACCAGAACTAGCTCCACCGCCTTACCTCTTTGACGTGTCACCTCCCCATTGTCTCCCAAGGTCGGTTTTGCAGAGCTTCAGCTGGTTGCACGGTAGAAGCACCCCATGGGCACACCTATAATTATGAAGGGTGGGGCTCTAAATGAAGACACACCTCAAGTTTCTCTCTCTCAAGTTCCTCTCTTGCTTATTCCTTAGGATAGTGGAGTTTAGGTGAAGTAGCTCTTCTTCGGGTTCCCAAGGTTGCCCCTAGGAGTGTTCGGTATTGGTTTTGCTCGTCCTCTCATTTGTGATACTCAGAATTCTTTAATAGAGTTATATTCTAGATTTATATATTCGCGTAGTTTATATTCTGCGGTGTCAGACATGTATGCTATGATTAGTTTATAGTTGTACCTTATGCCTTGCATAATTAGACGAGTAAATCTAGTGCCACAACAACAGTTCCAGTATTCGTATGTGTTGGCGCTAAAAATCGGCCAGGAATCAGCCGATGACCTTCAGCGTTGGACACACGACCCGGGAGAATCTGCTTAGCTCCTGTTTGGGTTATTGCCTTGGTGCGGTTCGCACGGCGTGCCAGTCAATCTGACCTGTTGATTGACAAGGAAATAAGAGTATTAAATTCCAAGCGTTCCGATCGGCTGGGGTTCCGATCTGTCCCGAAAAATCGCGTCGGCGAATCGGCCGATTTGCTGTAAAGATGACCGGCTATGGATCAGCCGATAATCACGTATTAATTGCAAAGAAAACTGATAGAGCAACTTAAATAATTATTACAGATACAACACTTGAAATAGATCTAATCGGCTATATGACAATAGACGGGGGAAAGCGATGACGAAGCCGATAGTTTCAATCTCAAGCTGGATAACTGGTGATAATACTAGAACAACAGGTAAAACCTATAATTCTAGTAAATATCGATAACTGGTGAATAAATCTGAACGAAACCACGGCGATGCGCCCAAAGTTAAAGCTCAGATGTTATTCGATAAGCGGAACCTACCAATTGGCCGGAGATCGAGTCGATGCAGCCCTGCCAATCCGTACGAACTCGTGATAGAAGAAAAAGTATTGGCGAAGTCGCCGACTTGAAAGTAAACTGCTATGAAAAAGTAGATGTGTTTTGTTGATTGATTGTGTTGTTTTTACAAAGCCCTGACGACTCCTATTTATACCCTAGGACCAGGACTCCTGATCGATTACGACTTGTTACAATCTTATTTTAAACAGAAAACTACTATATCTATAATATTTTTATAAAGAAAATGGACTCCCGCAGAATCTTCTGCCGCCATCTCCTAATCCAATCAGGATTCTTTCCATTGCTTCTCGACCGAGCCGGCATCATTCCGTTGACCAACACCAGGCCACTTTTGACCGGGATCCTCCGTTGTGGTTCCAGTAGTTTCACCCTCCCTTTCTGTTGGCGCAAGTTACATCGCCAATCGGCCGATTCCCAACTGTAGCTTCAATCGGCCAATTCTTCACTGTAGCCTTTAGATCTACCGCATCGGCCAATCTCTTCTTCTCCTGACGCCGATTCAACACGTGTCAAAATCTGGCGTCAATAGTATGTTTGCTCTAGTATGATGTGTGTCCATCCGGAGGGTGGGAGCTCCGCGCGGAATACTAGAGTATCACTCTTTAACGTAGACGTGGTGTCTGGATTAATTAGTGTTGCCGGATGCGGCTCTATCCCATGGTTAGTTGAGGTAGGCGGCAGGTGGTGCCAGCCCTGTCGGTCTAGCGTAATCCTCCCCATTCGGGTAGTTGCGTTAGGAGGTCCATAAAGTAGCCGAGTGGACTGGTGACTCCTCTGCCAGTCTTGTGCGGTTCTCCCGGTAGTGCCTAGGAGCTTAGAGATGAGGATAATCATGTGTATGTGTATGAGTGTATAGTATGAGCTGTGTGTTTAGATAGAAGTACATAAGACCCAAGGTAGCTTTCTTCTTCCTTTCTCCCTGCCTAATATCTTTGCTAAGAGTTTGAGCTTGAGTAACTTGTGTGTCACACTACCTCATTATCCATACATTATCTTACCCCTGTTTATACAATTGAATATCCAAGCAAGAATTTATCATCAACTTACCTATTCCATAACCGCCGCCTTCCCCGCGGAAATATAAATACGACACTCGAGATCACCCAGGGGTAAAATGCTACAATGGTATTCCGTGCACTAGTGGATTTATCTGTGACGTAAGGAATACCACACGGCATTTGCTGGCATCATCGCTGAGGATTAATCGTCCTGGTGATGACGCTACGAAATGCCAACACTCCCGCCTTCGACCTGGCGCCACGCATTCCGCCGCCGGCTCGTCTGACCGGGACGCAGCCCCGTGTAGAGGAGTCCTATCAATAGGCGACCCCGGTGAAGAAGGAGGCGCTGCTGACAGCTGCCCAGCTGGCAGTCGATGCGACACTGGTAAGTGTTTGATGTTCTGCTGTACTTCCAATGCCTGGGCATCCCTTTGAGTCGGCAGGCGGCAGCTCAGCTACGTGTCGAGAACGACCCGGCCGACTGACTGCGGCAGCTGGAGGTGCGGATGGCGCAACTAGAGGCCTGGATGCGGGAGCTGGAGCAGGAGCGCTCCAAAGCCGTGAGGAAGCACGCCGAAGAGAAGCCCAGTGAGTTTATTTCTGTGTCCTTGTGGTTTTTTAGTTGGAGGGTTGCGCCAAGCTGACTCGATGGTCCTGTCGCAGAGCTGCTTAAGGTGAACCACCAGATGGCCCGGGAGTTCAAGGTGGCCGTGGCGGCCAATGAAGAGCTGCATACGCTCTGCGAGGGTGCGGAGGGCCGGGAGGGCAAGCTCCGAATGGAGAAGCAGCACCATGAAGGTGTGGCCCTATCTTGGATGAGCCGAGTTGTTGGTGCATTCATGCAGCAATGGGCTGACGCATTTATTTTTGTAGAGCTGGAGTTGCGCCTGGCTGAGTCGAGGTCAGCCCTGGACCAAGTGATCGTCAAGGTGGACTCCATTCTGGTGGCGTTCGAGCCGGAAGGAGTTGCTCTCGCCGAGGAGACGCAGGCCCGCATGAATGCTGCTCAGGATCGCCTCAAGACGTTCGTCAAGAAGGCCGTCGGGGACTCGGTGCAGTTTGCGATGGCCCTCGTGAAGTCCCATATCCCGGAGGTGGACCTAGGTCCGGTAGGGGATGGTGTCGCGCCAGACTGCACCGATGTTGAGTGGGCAGTGCACTTCAACTCCGCCAAGCCTCTAGCCGACTGCATCATGACCTAAATTGACCTGTAGGTAGTTTAAACAAGTTGAATTGGAACGATTGGTGGCCTTCTGGAGGCCAAAACACAATGTTTATTTTGCATGTAATTAAGTTGTCATTTTTATTGCTCCTGAGCCGAGTAGTTTCTGATTTAGCCGAGTGGTTAGGATACCGACTCCGTGATGTGCTCTGCCCCATTGTGTTGAGAGCAGGTCATCGTGCACGTGATGGGTGGGAGTGACGCGAAGTGGATCCAGGACGCATAAGGTTGTGATCAGTTACGTAGTTGGTCGGGGTTAGCCAAAACAATACGGGTTGATTTTTGGCGAGTCGGCATGGCCGAGGCGCAGCCCCCGAGTATACGGAACGACTCGGCGGGGTAGTCAAAAAGTTATATGTATTTGTTTTAGCAAGACAGAGAATAAGTAAAATCAAGGACATGAACTTTTATTCATTTGAAGTGGGTTGGGTACATAGCTGGTAAGTCTTCTACGAGTAGAAGCGTTGAAGGTGTTCAATGTTCCATGGATTCCCAACGTCCGTGCCATCTTCCTGCTGGAGCCAATAGGTCCCTGGGACCATCACGTTGCTGACAATGAAAGGCCCTTCCCAGGGGGAAGATAGCTTGTGGACGTCCGTGGTGGACTGGACGCGGTGCAGGACCATGTCACCCACGTTGAAGTGTCGCCAGTGTACATTTTGATCGTGGTAGTGCCGGTGCTGCTGCTCGTACCGAGCGTGTTGAAGGGCCGCGGTGATGTGGTGTTCTTCGTCTAAGTCGATGTCTTGGTGACGAGTCATTTCGGCCTCGCCCTCTTCGTAGTTCTGGATGCGCGGAGGACCGAAGGTTATGTCGCTCGGAAGGACAGCCTCAGAATCATAGACCAGAAAGAAGGGAGAGTAGCCTATAGCTTGGCTTTTTTAGGTGCGTAGGCCCCAGACGACTTGTGGCAGCTCTTGGAGCCACTTGGGTCCGTACTTCTCGATTGGGTCAAAAATTCGTGCACTTGCCATCGCGGAGCTGATCTAGGTCCTCCTGGTTGAGGGAAGTGCATTGTCAGGGTTGATCTGCTACGGTGATGGTGTTCTCAGGGCCGCGTTTGCGATTTTGGTTCTTGGATGACTCAGGCTGGTCGTGGTTCTTGTTGGAGTTGTGCCATGGAGGTCGGCCGTCGGTGCGCTGACGATCATCGTGATGTGGCTTGGGATGGTCGTCGAAGTTGTGGTGGTCCTTGTGGTGGTAGTGGGCTTTCTTGGCGTCCTCCATGTCGGCGTGCTTGTTGACCACCGCCATCATCTCGGAGACCGTCTTAGGGTTGCTCTCGAACATCTTGCGCCAAAGCTTGATGTTGTGCAGCCCTTGGTGGAAGTAGTAGATGACGTCCCTATCATCAACCTCCGTAATCATTTTACAGTTAGCGAAGTACCTCTTGTGGTATTCACAGAGGGATTCATTGGGCTGTTGGGTGACACTACCTAGATCCCATCTGGTTTTGGGACCCGGGCAGGATGACTGGAAGTGTGTTGGGTATTTTAACGACTGCCAATAAATCTGTAAGCGCATGGATACCGTTGTAGCTTTCACCTGAGAGTATTCAACGGTATCGAATCCAAGCAAACGTGTGTGCACTAACTTCTAACTTAGTCAGTCCAAGGACACACCAAGATAAGTGGCGAGGATGGAGAGGATTCCTGAGGTAGCACTAGATAAGAGTTAAAGGTCTATCTCTCGGGCAGAAATACTCGCTTCGGGCACCGGCTTACCCCTAAAATGGGTAGCAGATGTGGCAGAACCACCTGAATTAATCCGGCTCAAGTGTATTAACCATCACCATTGAGGCAATCTCGGTTAACCTTACACTTCAAACGGAATAATCCACTGGTCTGTCGGGTATAACCTCCCGATACAACCACGGTAATCGGATCGAGCGCCATACATACAAACGCTCACGCGACGATGAGCCCAGAGAATACCACATTCCAGCAAATATTACGACATTAACATAAGTAAATATTACAGACCAAGTTCTGAGTTTAGAAACCAAATACTCCAATTAACATAAATAGGTTCTTCAGAGTTAAATTGCAGCGGAAATAAACAACGGAAACTACTCGACGATACAGGATGTCTCGATGAAGCCCGTACGAGACATCACTCGGCCTTATCTCCGTTGGACGGGGGCGCATCCCATTCCACCGGCCAACCAGGGGGAAGAGTGCAGGGCCAAGTCAAGCTAGCAATCATATCTTCGAAGGGCTCACCTGAAAACGAGTCACAAGCAAGACTGAGTATACTAATACTCAGCAAGACTTACCCGTGTAGTGGAAACTACTCCACCGACTCTAGACATGCAAGGCTTTTTGGCTCAGGGGTTTGTTTTGCCGAAAAGCATCTACAAGTGGGTCCTTACTTTCGACTTTTAGCTCCAGATTCTAGTTTCATTAACCAGTCTAGGTAAGCAACTATCTAAAGCACACATGGTGAAGCATTAAATTTTTCCATCCAGCCAGTTCATTCATCATCATTGTTCCTCTTCTTACTCTGTGGGTAAAAATGGTTAAGCAGTCTCAATAGCCGTGAGAAACGGACGATTCGAATCGAATTTCTTAACCTTGCAAGGGAAACCCAAACACACGTCACGTGGTTACTCCCTAGAGTCACACGTGCAACTTTTCCCCTTTCTTTCCGGGTCGTGGATCGGGGCTACCCTCCGAGAGTACAAGAGCTCCACGCCACGGTTCGGCGCCGGGTCGTGACCACTCTCTGCACTCGCCTTATGCACATGGGACCGAAGTTCAAAGGGTAGGATGCCGTCCCCTTGCCGGGCCAATCAGGTACTTAAGCTTACCGATTCCCATAATCTCGGCATGTGTTTAGTACGTTCAAAGACTTAACCATCACTACCACACCCTGCGGCCTTAGCATTTTTCACTACACAGACGGGCCTCAATCGTAACCATCGTTCCATAGCCCGTCCGTGTCCTTATGATTGCAGCGTGTAGTAGCCATTCAACTCCTATTTTCTCGCGAGTGACAGGAAATCACTCGACTTTTACCGGGGGCCTATTAGCACAGCATTCTATCGAACCTTACATCTAGTTTTCAAGCAAGGGTTCCTGACATCATGCAACTAAGCTTTCATCCAACTCCTATAAACTTAATGCACAAGCAAGGAGTAATGGGTTGCAAAATTTCGGAAAGAATGGGTTATGCTCCGGGGCTTGCCTTCGCAGTTCGCTTGGGGATCTTCCGAACTTGGGCTCGGGTCTTCAAAAGCTTCAGTTAGATTTGCTTGAGCTTCACGCTGCTCACTCTCGGACGCGGGCACCAGCTCGTAAGTTCCGTCGGCGAGAGTCGTCGATTCTACATGAGTGCACAAGTTTAAGTCGTGGAAATAGCACTTGATTACGATTTGAGAGTAATTACTACAAGGGATAGTTTCTGGTTATGAAATTTCGAATTTAGGCACATCAAGGAAAGATGTGCTTACTGTAAAATTTTCAGCCAATTTTATGTAACAGATTAATTCTGAAAAATATATTACATAGTTGCTGTTAGATCATTGTTCTTTTTATACAGAACAATTGGTGCAACAAATGAGTCTAAGATTTTTACAGATCTTTCACTTAAGCATGCAGAAGCTACTGTAATTTTTGTAGGATTTATTATGCAGTACTCAGAGCATAAAAAATATGACATTCTACACCTAGGCTATTCAAAGATTCATTTTTACAGGACACTACACAGGGTTTTTGTCCATGAAACTTTTTACACAGCAACCTCTACCACATTGTAACTCCCAGTAATAATTTGGGAATTTTCCAAGCTAAGATACTATTTTCTTGATTTAATGTATGTTATTAGCACATAAATCAAATAAATAGGTTACTGCGAGATAAAAAGTCTCCTAATTTTTCTCTGGCTTCTAGGTACCAATACATTAGCATAGGAACAATTTCAATGGGTGACTCACCACCTAACTGCAGGGATAAAACATTCTTCTTACACATGATATAAAACTAAGTTTAACAAACAGTAAATCAAGAGATGGAATATGGGCCTGATCTTTTAACACAGTCCTAATCATCCAGCAACTAATTCTCTGCCCAAAATTCAGGGTCAGCATTGTTCTAGAATAGTGGGTACAAAATAAGTCCATTAAAGCTTCTATTTAAAGTAGAGCAAAATATTTTGAGATTCTGAGAAAACTTTTGTAACAAAAGTGGTAGAGTTTGTTCTGAGGATTCCAGAACAGTTGAGTTTGCATTTTTCTGATTTTTCTACGATTTTTATACGAATTTTACAAGTTCACTGAATTTGAATCTAGATTTGAAACTTTCTTTTACAACTAGGTCCTTGAATCTTACGCGCAGACCCTTCTAAAGATTTAAATCCTTGCAATTGGGTCCTCGGCGGCTCGGGTACGGCGGCCGGCCGAAATTCCGGCGAGGGGGCTCGCCGGCGGCGAGGGGCGAGGGTCGGGGAAGGTTTAGGGGTGCGAGGGCTACCTTGTGGGGGTGTTGTTCAGGTGGGGGACGGCCGGGAAGGGCTCGCCGGCGTTGGAGCAGAGGCGGCGGCGGCGCGGCTCGCGTCGACGGCGGTGCTCCGGCGGGCCTGGGGCGGCGTGGTCCGGTCGGTGAGCTTCAGTGGCGCGTGGGGAAGCTACTCAGGGGCTCGGCTTGGACGGAGGGGGTCGGGGTCGTGCTGTCCACGGCGAGCAGGGGCGGCGGCGGCGACGGCAGCGCGGGCGGCGGCGCTCCGGTGGCTCTGGGTGGCGTTGGGTGGGTCGGCGAGCTGCGGTGAGGTGATGTAGTGGTGGCTGGGGGCTCAGTTTGGGCAGTGGGCGGCTGTGGAGGGCTGTCCACGGGCGGGCGGTGCTCGGCGGCGACGATGGCGACGGTGAGGCGTTCTGGGCTGCGGTGGCTCGCGCGCGTGGCCGGGGTGGTGCTTTTATAGGGACAGGAGGGGGTGTGGAGGTGCCTGGGCGACGCGAGGGGCGGGGCACGGCAGCGGCGTGCACTGGGCGCGGAGGGCGGCGGCAGAACGCCGGCGCGGCGTGCGGCGAGCGGGCGCGGGCGACTGGGCGGCCGAGATTTTGGCGTGGGCGCGAGGAGATAGCGCGGCGTGCGGATTGGGGAGCAGCTGCTGCAGCGGCTCGGGCGGAGGGCAGGCGCGGCAGCTGGCGGGGCGCGGGGGCCGGGGCGGCACGGCGGAGTGCGGCTACTGGGCGGCCGGGCGGCGGGCTGGGCGCGGCAGCACGCGCGGGCTCTGACTGGGCGGCGCGGCGTCGGGGCGGGGCAAAGCCGGCCGTGGCGGGGTGGTGCGGCGGCCACTGGCCTGGCGCCTCGCGCCGGTCAGGCGACGCCGGCCACCTGGCGCGCGGCGGGCGGGCGAGCGCGCGCGGTGCGGCAGGGGAGGGAGGGACCGAAGTGCAAAAATTCGAAAAACTTCAGGGGGCTGGGTGCAAACAGGGCGTTTTCTCCTCTTTCTGATTTGAATTTCAAAAACTTTTGAACACGAAAGTTGTTCAAAATAAAAAGTTCTACAACTTTGGTTTCAGGCAAAATCTCATTTGGCTTATGGTTTTAAAGTTAATTTAAAAGTTTCAAATGTGTCCAGACGTGCCCAAATTAAATTTGAATTCCAACTGAATCCGTTTTAATTCTTTCCACCCTCTCATTAGTTGGTTTAAAACATAGAGTTAGGCTAATGTCATTGATTTTGGAATTGTAATTACCAGGGTTGTCACAGCCTTCCCCCCTTAACAAGAATCTCGCCCCGAGATTCGGTAATTCTTAGTGTGGGCGTGGGTGCACATACCAGTGGTTGAGACAAGAAACCCAGGGAAATGTTGGTTCAGGTAGCTCTCCGTTTCCCAGGTGGCTTCTTCTTCCGTGTGGCGATTCCATTGTATTTTATACATTCTAATCACTTTCCTCCTGGTCTCTCTTTCTTTCTGATCCAGAATCTTAACTGGGTGTTCGACATACGAGAGGTCGGGTTCCAACGATATTTCTTGTTGTTCCACAATCTCGGTAGGGACTCGAATACACTTCTTGAGTTGAGATACGTGGAAGACATCATGGGTGGCCGTGAGTTGAGGGGGCAGTCGTAATTTGTAGGCTACGGGTCCGCAGCTCTCAACGATTTCGTAGGGACCAACATAACGGGGAGCTAGTTTGCCTTTGATTCCAAATCTTCGCACTCCCTTGGTCGGTGAAACTCGAAGATAGACATGATCGCCAACTTCGAACTTTAGGGGCTTTCTCCTTTTGTCAGAATAGCTCTTTTGTCGGGCTTGTGCGGCTTTAAGATTTGCTTGTATTACTTTTACTTTCTCCTCTGCCTCGATTACCAGATCGGGTCCAATTATGTTACGTTCTCCGGTTTGCGACCAGCTCAAAGGAGTTCGACACCTTCGTCCGTATAGGGCCTCAAATGGTGCCATTTTCAAACTCGTTTGGTAGCTGTTGTTGTACGAGAACTCTGCCAGGGGTAGGCATTTGTCCCAATTCTTGTCATAATGAATGACACAGGCTCTCAGCATGTCCTCAAGAATTTGGTTTACTCTTTCCGTTTGTCCATCGGTCTGCGGATGGTATGCTGAGCTGCGAATCAGCTTAGTGCCAAGAGACGTTTGCAGTTGTTCCCAAAAGCGTGCTACAAACTGAGGACCACGATCGGAAATAATTGTCTTAGGTATTCCATGCAGGCAAACAATACGATCGAGGTAAATCTCGGCATATTTCTTGGTAGAGTAGGTGGTGTGCACCGGAAGAAAATGTGCCATCTTCGTGAGTCTATCAACGATAACCCATATGGAATCATGTTTCTGGGAAGTGTTTGGTAGTCCCACGATGAAGTCCATACTTATGTCTTCCCATTTCCATGATGGTATAGGTAACGGTTGAAGTGTACCGGCTACCTTTAAGTGGCTAGCTTTTACTCTCTGGCACATGTCACATTCCAAGACATACGTAGCAATTTCCCTTTTCATTCTAGTCCACCAGAAGTTTTGCCTTAGGTCCTGATACATTTTGCTACTGCCGGGGTGGATAGAGAATTTGGAGAGGTGTGCCTCATCAAGAATTTGCTTGCGGAGTTCACGATTCTTCGGAACGACTATACGACTTTCGAACCATAGAACTCCCTTATGGTCCTGGCGGAAACACTTATACTTCTCCTCACCTAGAGAGAGTTTTTGTTTGATGATCTTGATTCCTTCATCATGTAGTTGTGCCATGACGATTTGGTCGTGAAGAGTGGGCTCAACTGAGATGTGATTTAGAGTGCCTTGGGAAACCATTTCCAAGTTAAGCTTCCTCATGTCTGCACATAATGTCTCATGGTAGGACTCCATGGATAAGCAATGGCAATGGGACTTGCGGCTTAGTGCATCCGCGACTACATTAGCCTTACCGGGGTGATAGTGCACTTCAAGGTCATAATCTTTGATTAATTCTAGCCATCTTCGTTGCCTCATAACAGATCGGCTTGTGTGAAGATGTACTTGAGACTCTTATGATCCGTGTAGATATTGCACTGTGTACCCATGAGATAGTGCCTCCATATCTTCAGAGCGTGAATGACGGCTGCGAGCTCAAGGTCATGCGTGGGATAATTCTATTCGTGGGGCCGAAGGGCTCGTGAGGCATATGCAATCACTCGATTCTCTTGCATAAGCACACATCCTAGACCAGTACCTGATGCGTCACAATACACATCGAATGACTTGGTATTATCGGGTTGAGCTAACACAGGTGCAGTAGTCAGATGCTCTCTGAGAGTGTGGAAGGCTTCCTCACACTTCTCATTCCATACAAACTTTACTTCCTTCTTCAATAGTTCCGTCATGGGCTTAGCAATTCGAGAGAAATCCGGGATGAAGCGACGGTAGTAACCGGCTAAGCCGAGGAAACTGCGAATCTGATGAACAGAGGTAGGGGGTTTCCAATCCATCACCTCTTGTACCTTGCTGGGGTCAACAGCTATGCCTTCGCTGGAGATCGTGTGACCTAAGAACTTTACAGTATCCAACCAGAATTCACACTTAGAAAACTTAGCATAGAGCTGATGGTCTCTGAGTCGTTGAAGAACAATGCGAAGGTGCTTGGCATGCTCTTCCTCATCCTTGGAATAGATAAGGATGTCGTCGATGAACACTACGACAAATTTGTCAAGTTCGGGCATGAATACCGAATTCATGAGATACATGAAGTAAGCAGGGGCATTGGTGAGTCCAAAGGACATGACTAAGAATTCATATAGTCCATATCGTGTGGAGAAGGCAGTCTTAGGAATATCGCATGGGCGAATCTTGATCTGATGGTATCCCAAACGAAGATCAATCTTGGAGAAGACTCTGGTTCCAGCTAATTGATCGAAGAGTACATCGATGCGAGGAAGGGGGTATTTATTTTTAACAGTTACCGCATTGAGGGGTCGGTAGTCCACACATAATCTTAAATTGTCATCCTTCTTCCTTACGAATAGGGCTGGACATCCCCAAGGTGACGCGCTAGGGCGAATGAAACCTTTGTCCAGTAGTTCTTGGAGTTGAATTTTCAGCTCTGCCAATTCTTTAGGGGGCATCCTATATGGTCTTTTGGATATAGGTGCAGTGCCTGGTTGTAGTTCAATAACGAACTCAATGTCCCTATCCGGGGGCATTCCTGGTAAATCATCCGGAAAAACATCGGCATACTCGTTTACCACAGGAATATTATCTGGCTTAAGTCCTTCCATCTTATAAGCACAGGAATTCGTACAATCTAGGAACGGTAGGTAAAGGGTAGTGGCTCCGTGACTAGGTGAATTTATCTCAACGGCTCGGGAAGAAAGGTCCAGTGTGACTCCATGCATAGCCATCCAGTTCATTCCCAAAATAATGTCCATGCCGTCAAGGGGTAAAAGGACAAGGTCCGTGTCGATGGTTTTACTACCCAATTTGACTGGTACTTGTCTGATCATTTGGTTTGAAGCAATTTTAACACCCGGTGTTGATATCATATATGACCCTTTGGTGTGACAAACATCCAAGCCTACCTTTGCACCGAATTTTGCACTTATGAAACTATGCAATGCACCAGAATCAAATAATATAACTGCAGGCTTGTTATGGATAGAGAATGTACCCGACATCACTGGGGCTCCTTCAGGAAGCTCTGCAAGCGTGGTGAAGTTAATCCGTCCTTGCTTGACTTGCAGGGTCTGTCTCTTGCCCCTGTTCTTGGTGTTCGGGTTGGATCCTTGACCTTGGTTGGGCTGTCCAGGCTGAGGGCATTCTCGTGCGAAGTGGCTGGAACTCCCGCATTTGAAACAGCGATTTGCGGGGCTAGGTCGAAGAGACTGCTGAAGAATGGGCCTCGGACCATTCTGTGGAGGCATCGGGGGTCGTACCATGCCTGGCTGCCGTGGGGGTCTGGCAATCCATCTTCCTGGCTGCGGGGCCCTTGGTGGAGCTGTGGGTGCGGTATTTTGCACGATGCGATACCTTGGTGGTTGGACACTTGATGGTCCCGCGGGTGCCTTTCTCTTCTTCTCTGCCCGGTGCGCCATGATACAGTCTTCCTGGGTAATGGCCATATTGACCAACTCGTTGTAGGTGTCAGCCCTGGC
Organism: Panicum miliaceum; assembly: GCA_032594955.1. Taxonomy (NCBI): domain Eukaryota; kingdom Viridiplantae; phylum Streptophyta; class Magnoliopsida; order Poales; family Poaceae; genus Panicum; species Panicum miliaceum. The sequence goes on along the minus strand of CM064063.1, from coordinate 23,122,823 downwards.
TAGGTTCAGACGTTCCTTGAGCTTGGTATTCAGAACTCGGCGGAAACGATCACGCTTTTTGGCATCCGTATCAGCGTGATAGCCCGCATACTGGCATAGGTTGTTGAACGCCTGGGCGTACTGCAACACGGTGCGGGTGCCCTGGGTGAGTGCCAGGAACTCGTTCAACTTCCTCTCCATGAGACCCTCGGGGATATGATGTGCCCGGAACGCGGTCTTGAACTCATCCCAGTCGACCACATGATCAGCTGGGAGCATCGCAAAATAGTGGTCCCACCACAGTCGAGCGGTACCGCGAAGCTGTTGCGCGGCAAAACGAGCTTTGTTGGCCTCTGAGCATGGGGCCACAAGTAGTGTGAACTTGGATTCTATGGTGCGAATCCATGCATCTGCGTCCAGGGGTTCCTCGGTCTTATGGAACAAGGGCGGCTGGGTCCCCAGGAAATCCGTGTATCCCGCAGCTTGTGGTTGGTGAGCATTGTGCCCACCCCTCTGCTGGTGTTGTCCTTGCACAATCTGACGTAGCAGCTCGGTTTGAGCGGCCATCACTTCCACCAAACTGGGCGGGGGTGGTGGCGATTGTCGCGAGCGGCTGCCACCGGCACCAAAACCCTCGGGGTTGCCACGTGTTGATCCAACCATCTGAAACGTGAAAGGTTACCATTAGCAACGCGATCCATATTACTTCCTTGACTCATAAATAATTGGGTAGTCGGAGGCTTCCGAAGTCATAGCTAGAAGTATGGACAGAATCTCTGTTTGCTACGAGAAAAATCATAGCCTGCTGTGGGTCCATCTAAAACATCTCAACATTGGCAGTAGTCAGAAAATTTAGGAATGCACCACTTTGGTATTAAACTTCGGCGCTAGAACTATAGCTAAGGTGGTCGAAAGGCTCGTCCTTTGCCTTACTGTCTTAGCTATTTTTCAGCAGATTGACCGCTACTGTTTCGCCTATAACTTAAACTAGCGAGGTCCAATGATGCTGAATTTTTGTGAGAACCACGATCACAGAATTTAGCACATGTTTGGTATTCAACACTCAGCCAAGAAATGCAAGGAGACATGGGTAAAAATTCCGACAAGTCTCAGCGATTGTGGATTTCATCGTTTACCAACTTACAACGAATCACCCAAGTTTATCGCCGTTCCTTACATGCTGAGGGTATCCACATGGTTCAGGTGTACCCAACACAAAAGAGTTACTCAACTCCTAGTTAGCCTATTACAACACTTGCCAAAAGTTAGGCTACCCTATCGAGGAGTATGTGCAAAAGTCCTCCTAGGTCGTCCTCTAGAAATCGTCCAAGTCGTTGACGGACGACTCGCTTTGAGCAGGAGAGTGGGCTCCCATCTGAGGTGCCTGGGGTACCTCACCCTCGAAATCCATACCTGAGATACCATCAATCTCCTGTGGCTCCTCCTCATCCTCCTCCATGTCGTCCTCATGGGGATGGTCATTCTGATCATGATGCCACTGAATGTGCTCATTAGCATCTTCCAACTCAAGGCTCAGATCATGGAGCTGCTCCTCCAACTGTGCTATCGTGGCATCTCTCTCACCCATGAGAGTGTCCTGCTCCTGGATTTGGCCCTCAAGTTGGCCAATCTGAGCATCTCTGTCCTCAAGATCCTGACTGAGTTCCTTTATCTGCTCATCCCTGGTATCTGCCATCATATGGTAGGCCTGAGCAAGATCAGTGAGCTGCTCAAGTGCTTGACTCTGGAGAGTCTGAAGCCGGTAGAGTGCACTCATGCACCGCACGGAGGTATGGATGGTCTCCTGGGCATGAAAGTCTACCAAGTACTGTGCGTGCTGCACCCGGTTGAGCCAAAAGGGGTCGTTGTCCTGGGCAGCAGGAAACAATCCAATGGGAGTGAGTGTGACAACCTCGGGACGCTGCGCACAAAACGTGGTGAGCGCCCTCATGGCTGCAAGCTCCCAAGTATCGGCCAAACGGCGACCAACAGCCTCAAGCTCCAAGGCGGGCCACTCCGGGTGTAGCGGGTGCGGAAAGATAGTCACGTTGACACGGCACTGGGTAACTCCATTTTCCGCAAACTCCAGTCCGGCGTAACGTGGGGGAATTTGATAGCCCGCGGTACGCAGAATATCCCACAAAATAGAGGGAAAGCCCTCCCAGTGGAGACACTGTGAGTGTACGCGTCCATCCTCATCCACCATCATCTCAACAGGCTCGGCCATCTGAACAAAAGATCAAATGGAGTGAGATAGCGAAAAACTGTGAACAGCACAAGGACAGATTCTGTATAGTGTGCAAAAATAACCATAACTCCCACAGTTCTCATCCAAAAATTCTCAAATTTCACCAGATCACTCCTAAGGTATTTGTGAACAACTTTGCTAGTCAACTCCAGAGCTGATTAGGTCTCTAAGATGGTCTTTCTTTTCAGGTTTTGCCTTGCTGTCTACCCAGAATTTTCAGTGAACAGAGGGCTAGAGTTTCGTGCACCAGGGAAAATCTACCCAGCCAAAATTTACCAAATTTTAACAGAAGCTACCTGGGTAAATTTGGAACAAGTTTTGTGGTGTGCTCTTTCGCAGAAAACTGCGGGAAGGGGGCCTAAAAATTTAAGAGGCAGAAGGGCTTATTCTGGACAGAATTCTGACATTCCAAGGTTTCTGTTATTTCTTGCTATCCATAAGTTCAAAATTTTTCGTTTTTGAACAGAAGATAGAACACAAAATTTGGAACAATTTCTTCAACATGAACTTTATCAGAAATGGTCATTTTCTTTGGCCAATAAATCGCTCTTTTTGGTCACGGCAGAATTCGGACAGTTTTGCTAGATGGTCCTTATGCAAACCACGCTTAGATATGCAAGAACCTTACCACTCTCTTACAACGCATTTTTGATTTCAGATACATATGTTTATGATGTATGCACGTCCTATTCGTCCTCACAAAATAAAACAATTGCCAAATAGCTTTGGTCTTACGAAAATAGTTTCGGTGGCTTACACAATACGGCTCTCGCTATAATAGCTAGTCGAGTCTTTCTAATCGTTCCTTAACTTATCGTAATCGCGGTTAGTGTACCTGCAGAAGATGATAGAGTATATATATCTCATGAACCTTTCATGCCAGCACTCATGAAAGCGTCCGTATTCATTACCGTTTACTTATAGAACGATATCTGTACAATTCCCGCCGTACAGACGACGTTAACATACGCTATCGAGATAGCGTATTCACGGGGGTACCGTCATGAGACGGGGGTATGAACAGCGATCGCCATACCCTGCGCCGAACCTTCTACTCCCAATATGTTCAACTAACAGTTGGCATATTGGCAGCACCTCAAGTAAGCCACTGCTTGAGGGCAGCGTTCGGTTCGCATCACCGACAGGAAGGCCAAGCTCTCTCAGTTGGCTGAGGATCCTTACCTTCTTACCTTAGCGACGAGTGCGTCGTTACAGAATTTAGGGTCGGTTGTGCATGAAAGTAAGTTTCGACAGAAAGTAATGTGCTGGAAGTCAGTTGATACTATATATAGAAGTTAGATAGCCACCTAGTAACTTTCCCATAATCCCTTAGGGCTTTACGAACTAGGCACCATCCTTATCGTACCAACGCATTTCGCAACACAACCTTCTAGTCAAGTTTTAGTAAAATGAGTTTTTAAGGCTTGTAGCATTCTCTGGCGTATGTATTTCGGCTCTGGTGTCCGCTGTTGCCAGCTGTGGCACCAGCTACGGCTCTGATACCAGCTGTGGCAGAACCACCTGAATTAATCCGGCTCAAGTGTATTAACCATCACCATTGAGGCAATCTCGGTTAACCTTACACTTCAAACGGAATAATCCACTGGTCTGTCGGGTATAACCTCCCGATACAACCACGGTAATCGGATCGAGCGCCATACATACAAACGCTCACGCGACGATGAGCCCAGAGAATACCACATTCCAGCAAATATTACGACATTAACATAAGTAAATATTACAGACCAAGTTCTGAGTTTAGAAACCAAATACTCCAATTAACATAAATAGGTTCTTCAGAGTTAAATTGCAGCGGAAATAAACAACGGAAACTACTCGACGATACAGGATGTCTCGATGAAGCCCGTACGAGACATCACTCGGCCTTATCTCCGTTGGACGGGGGCGCATCCCATTCCACCGGCCAACCAGGGGGAAGAGTGCAGGGCCAAGTCAAGCTAGCAATCATTTCTTCGAAGGGCTCACCTGAAACCGAGTCACAAGCAAGACTGAGTATACTAATACTCAGCAAGACTTACCCGTGTAGTGGAAACTACTCCACCGACTCTAGACATGCAAGGCTTTTTGGCTCAGGGGTTTGTTTTGCCGAAAAGCATCTACAAGTGGGTCCTTACTTTCGACTTTTAGCTCCAGATTCTAGTTTCATTAACCAGTCTAGGTAAGCAACTATCTAAAGCACACATGGTGAAGCATTAAATTTTTCCATCCAGCCAGTTCATTCATCATCATTGTTCCTCTTCTTACTCTGTGGGTAAAAATGGTTAAGCAGTCTCAATAGCCGTGAGAAACGGACGATTCGAATCGAATTTCTTAACCTTGCAAGGGAAACCCAAACACACGTCACGTGGTTACTCCCTAGAGTCACACGTGCAACTTTTCCCCTTTCTTTCCGGGTCGTGGATCGGGGCTACCCTCCGAGAGTACAAGAGCTCCACGCCACGGTTCGGCGCCGGGTCGTGACCACTCTCTGCACTCGCCATATGCACATGGGACCGAAGTTCAAAGGGTAGGATGCCGTCCCCTTGCCGGGCCAATCAGGTACTTAAGCTTACCGATTCCCATAATCTCGGCATGTGTTTAGTACGTTCAAAGACTTAACCATCACTACCACACCCTGCGGCCTTAGCATTTTTCACTAGACAGACGGGCCTCAATCGTAACCATCGTTCCATAGCCCGTCCGTGTCCTTATGATTGCAGCGTGTAGTAGCCATTCAACTCCTATTTTCTCGCGAGTGACAGAAAATCACTCGACTTTTACCGGGGGCCTATTAGCACAACATTCTATCGAACCTTACATCTAGTTTTCAAGCAAGGGTTCCTGACATCATGCAACTAAGCTTTCATCCAACTCCTATAAACTTAATGCACAAGCAAGGAGTAATGGGTTGCAAAATTTCGGAAAGAATCGGTTATGCTCCGGGGCTTGCCTTCGCAGTTCGCTTGGGGATCTTCCGAACTTGGGCTCGGGTCTTCAAAAGCTTCAGTTAGATTTTCTTGAGCTTCACGCTGCTCACTCTCGGACGCGGGCACCAGCTCGTAAGTTCCGTCGGCGAGAGTCGTCGATTCTACATGAGTGCACAAGTTTAAGTCGTGGAAATAGCACTTGATTACGATTTGAGAGTAATTACTACAAGGGATAGTTTCTGGTTATGAAATTTTGGATTTAGGCACATCAAGGAAAGATGTGCTTACTGTAAAATTTTCAGCCAATTTTATGTAACAGATTAATTCTGAAAAATATATTACATAGTTGCTGTTAGATCCTTGTTCTTTTTATACAGAACAATTTGTGCAACAAATGAGTCTAATATTTTTACAGAGCTTTCACTTAAGCATGCAGAAGCTACTGTAATTTTTGTAGGATTTATTATGCAGTATTCAGAGCATAGAAAATATGACATTCTACACCTAGGCTATTCAAAGATTCATTTTTACAGGACCCTACACAGGATTTTTGTCCATGAAACTTTTTACACAGCAACCTCTACCACAGTGTAACTCCCAGTAATAATTTGGGAATTTTCCAAGCTAAGATACTATTTTCTTGATTTAATGTATGTTATTAGCACATAAATCAAATAAATAGGTTACTGCGAGATAAAAAGTCTCCTAATTTTTCTCTGGCTTCTAGGTACCAATACATTAGGATAGGAAAAATTTCAATGGGTGACTCACCACCTAACTGCAGGTATAAAACATTTTTCTTACACATGATATAAAACTAAGTTTAACAAACAGTAAATCTAGAGATGGAATTTGGGCCTGATCTTTTTACACAGTCCTAATCATCCAGCAACTAATTCACTGCCCAAAATTCAGGGTCAGCATTGTTCTAGAATAGTGGGTACAAAATAAGTCCATTAAAGCTTCTATTTAAAGTAGAGCAAAATATTTTGAGATTCTGAGAAAACTTTTGTAACAAAAGTGGTAGAGTTTGTTCTGAGGATTCCAGAACAGTTGAGTTTGCATTTTTCTGATTTTTCTACGATTTTTATACGAATTTTACAAGTTCACTGAATTTGAATCTAGATTTGAAACTTTCTTTTACAACTAGGTCCTTGAATCTTACGCGCAGACCCTTCTAAAGATTTAAATCCTTGCAATTGGGTCCTCGGCGGCTCGGGTACGGCGGCCGGCCGAAATTCCGGCGAGGGGGCTCGCCGGCGGCGAGGGGCGAGGGTCGGGGAAGGTTCAGGGGTGCGAGGGCTACCTTGTGGGGGTGTTGTTCAGGTGGGGGACGGCCGGGAAGGGCTCGCCGGCGTTGGAGCAGAGGCGGCGGCGGCGCGGCTCGCGTCGACGGCGGTGCTCCGGCGGGCCTGGGGCGGCGTGGTCCGGTCGGTGAGCTTCAGTGGCGCGTGGGGAAGCTACTCAGGGGCTCGGCTTGGACGGAGGGGGTCGGGGTCGTGCTGTCCACGGCGAGCAGGGGCGGCGGCGGCGACGGCAGCGCGGGCGGCGGCGCTCCGGTGGCTCTGGGTGGCGTTGGGTGGGTCGGCGAGCTGCGGTGAGGTGATGTAGTGGTGGCTGGGGGCTCAGTTTGGGCAGTGGGCGGCTGTGGAGGGCTGTCCACGGGCGGGCGGTGCTCGGCGGCGGCGATGGCGACGGCGAGGCGTTCTGGGCTGCGGTGGCTCGCGCGCGTGGCCGGGGTGGTGCTTTTATAGGGACAGGAGGGGGTGTGGAGGTGCCTGGGCGACGCGCGGGGCGGGGCACGGCAGCGGCGTGCACTGGGCGCGGCGGGCGGCGGCAGAACGCCGGCGCGGCGTGCGGCGAGCGGGCGCGGGCGACTGGGCGGCCGAGATTTTGGCGTGGGCGCGAGGAGATAGCGCGGCGTGCGGATTGGGGAGCAGCTGCTGCAGCGGCTCGGGCGGAGGGCAGGCGCGGCAGTTGGCGGGGCGCGGGGGCCGGGGCGGCACGGCGGAGCGCGGCTACTGGGCGGCCGGGCGGCGGGCTGGGCGCGGCAGCACGCGCGGGCTCTGACTGGGCGGCGCAGCGTCGGGGCGGGGCAAAGCCGGCCGTGGCGGGGTGGTGCGGCGGCCACTGGCCTGGCGCCTCATGCCGGTCAGGCGACGCCGGCCACCTGGCGCGCGGCGGGCGGGCGAGCGCGCGCGGTGCGGCAGGGGAGGGAGGGACCGAAGTGCAAAAATTCGAAAAACTTCAGGGGGCTGGGTGCAAACAGGGCGTTTTCTCCTCTTTCTGATTTGAATTTCAAAAACTTTTGAACACGAAAGTTGTTCAAAATAAAAAGTTCTACAACTTTGGTTTCAGGAAAAATCTCATTTGGCTTATGGTTTTAAAGTTAATTTAAAAGTTTCAAATATGTCCAGACGTGCCCAAATTAAATTTGAATTCCAACTGAACCCGTTTTAATTCTTTCCACCCTCTCATTAGTTGGTTTAAAACATAGAGTTAGGCTAATGTCATTGATTTTGGAATTGTAATTACCAGGGTTGTCACTGCAGACTCCGGCCAACGGCTCTACGCTATATCCAAACGTGGATGATTATGAAGGACCAATAGGGTTGTCACCACCTGCAACCTACCTCTAACAAACCATGGGATATAAGGCAAACGAAGGTAAACCTTAGCCTAGACACCACGTCTATGCTACTGATTACTACCATAGTCTGACTACGTCTAAATTTCTGTAGCAAACTACAACACTCTGTATAAATACAGAGCGACGAACCCACGAGTAAGAGAACTGATCTCACTCAAATATAAGTACTATGCAAGATAGGAATCACAAATACTAACTTACTCATACCAAAGGAAGCCAACATTCGTAGAGGTACGTGGCCAGAGTAGAGTGCTGAGAGACTCAGCACTCCTCCGAGCTACTTTCTCTCTCTCTCTCTCTCTCTCTCTCTCCCCCCCCTATTCTAAGCACTAGCCTAGGCAGGGCTTCGACATGGAGGGAGCGCTACATCTTCAAGTAAAGGTGTTGGAGGTCTTGGTGGTGTGTGTCAATGAGGGGAGGGGAGGCCTCCTTTTATAGCCTCCAAGTGCGGTTCCCGCCATCTTTATATATGGAAACCTTAGCCACGTCCTTGAGGAAGTGTAGGGGTTACTACACGTCAAAATGCACTGGATAGGAGTCCATCTGGGTTCAGCCGACCTTAGGGTTTGACAGACTCCAGGTGGAGCCTCGACAGCTCTGCCTTTCTCTGGCTAGCTGACATGTGGGCCCTGGCAAGGATCCTAGGTGATTTGAGCCTTGGCGCGCCTGTTTGGTCTGATTTGTGGGCCCTTGAATCTGTGTGCCAGCCTATGATTGTTTGGAGGTGTGTTTCTTTACTCCTTGAGTGTGTTTTGAGCATATCTTCCTCCAATTGCAGACATGGTTTCCTGAAATCAATTGTTCACCGACACTTGTAGATTTCGTTAGTAATAACACCTACCAGTACTGTGTATGTTCATTATTTATGTGTTCATGCAGGAGTTGACAGCATATATTTTGCATTTAAGAGCCGGCAACAACACCCCCACACTTAGCCTTTGCTTGTCCTCGAGTGAAGGACAAGGGAATAAGGTGAAATGAAACTTCCAAAGGTATGAAGCGAGCATAAGAGATATTCCATACCTTATCTTGCACTTTTGAACTTTGAGGTGTCTATCATGCCATCTTGGGTAGTTGAGGGATCGAACGGTTTTGAATCAAGTCACCCAAACTCTTTATGTCAAGTTGCTTGGGATTTTCAATGAGTTTTCAAAACAAACCTTGCATTCCTTATCATTTCATTCTCTCAGATTGCTCAATGTGTATATATCCTGACCAAGGCATTTGACTTGCCTTTTCTTCATCCTACTTCTAACGGTGGCTATATGTGGAGCTCAAGGTAGGTATGATGGATAAGGCATACTTGCATCACATATATTGCAAAGTCAAAAACCGGATCCAAGGAGGAAAACTAGTCATACAATCAGATCAAGTTGCACATGTGTATGGATATAGTGGATGGTAAATGGTGGATGGAAACTTCTTTTGTATGATCTCTCTACCTTCATAAATCTTTTTGAGAACATGGCTATCTTTTCTCTTTTTTTCTTCCCTTTTTTTCTTTTTTTTTTTACCTTTGTGTGTCCAACACTTTTTTTTGAATGCTTGGACCCTCATGTGTCCATATATTGTTTTTTGATAGCCCCATGTCTCTTTTGTAAGGATACTTTTGGAGAGAGAGGTCACGACATATGTGGAGCATTATTTGTGGAGTGGATGGATGGTACAATGCTAACTCTCATTTGAGCATAGCAAGGGGTATATGGTGTGCACGTGAATCTTGATCATGAAAGCATGAAAAGAATTATCTCAAGGGTCACACCAATTTTACAAAGCTCAATGCAGAGACAAGCAGCATATGCATAAAGTTTTCTAGGTAACTCATCATATGACTTTGGTAGGACTTTGGCAAATCAAAGAGGAGCTTGCAAAGGCTTTCTAAGTTTTTTTCAAATAAATTTTCCCAAGCACTTACGCATTTAGAGCGAAGATCGAATCCTCAAACCATATCGCACACATCAACTACTTAGATGAGCATGCTATCCTAAAGATATTTGTTCACAAGCATCAAGATGATAAGCATGGAATTGAACTTATGTAGGCCAACCATAGAAAGTATGTAGAGCAGGTGGAGCATGTTGATTCATTTTTTTTATTTGAGCTTGGTTGGTTTAAAGGATCAGATTTAAAATTCATCAAAACTCATGGATCAGGGAGATTAGGGAGAATAGAGACACAAATTGACGTGGTGGACGAAGATGGGCCTAAGCTGGCTACCTCATGGGTCGGCCAAACCTTGGGTTCGGACAAACCCCTGTGGGCCTGGCTCTGGCTCCCCTTTCCAATACGTGCTAGTGCAGCGTGGTGTGCTCTTGGAAAGTGACTTATGCCTCCTTTGCATGTTGTGCAATTTTTATTGAAGTGTGGCCCGGGCCTTGGTTTATCTCTAGTATGAGTTCAGCTTGAGGACTTACCCGTCAATTTTAAAAAATTTTCTGCAGGGATTAGTCCATAAAGGATATGCATCAAAAGTCTATGAAAATATTAACTTTGACGTTTGTCAATCAAAATTTGACACCATGTCTAATTTTGATTAAAGAAGCCTATTTAACCTAAGCACCATGCTTAATTTAAAAAGCCTATGGATGTACTAATTAAATACAACCAAACCAGAGCATATGTCCAAAGACAAAGGAAGCATGAATTTGCATGATCAAGCTATGCTCAAATGGAGATAAAAATGAGTAAGGGATTGGTGGATTTTACCTTTCACGTACCTGAGTGTACTCTACTGCCAGCATATAGGATGGATGTCTCGAAATTGCTATAGTCGTGCCGTGATCACATATGGTTGTTGATCGATCCACCATTTCGCTGTGGACTATAGCGGAGGAAGGCACTTTGATCATGCCAACTCAAGCAAGTGGTACGCGTGCCTGATGTTTGGGAACCGTGTTCCTTTGGAGGCATGATTCATAGGCACAATGCTGTAGGATTGGTGTTGACGCCAGATTTTGACACATGTTGAATCGGCGTCGGGAAAGGAAGAGATTGGCCGATGCGGCAAATATAAAGGCTACAGTGAGGAATCGGCCAATTGAGGCTACAGTTGGGAAACGGCCGATTGGCAATGCAACTTGCGCCAACAGGGAGGGTGAAAACCATTGGGGCCACAACAGAGGATCCCGGTCAAAAGTGGCCTGATGTTGGTCAATGGAATGATGCCGATTCGGTCTAGAAGCAATGGAAAGAATCTTGATTGGATTAGGAGATGGCGGTAGAAGATTCTGCTGGAGTCCGTTTCCTTTATAAAGATATTATAGATATAGTAGTTTTCTGTTTAAAGCAAGTTTGTAACAAGTCGTAATCGATCAGGAGTCCTGGTCATAGGGTATAAATACGAGTCGCTAGGGCTTTGTAAAGATATAAATACATCAATCAACAAAACACTTCTACTTTTTCCTAGTACTTTACTTTCAAGTCGGCAACTTCGCCATTATTTTTTCTTCTTTCACGAGTTCGTACGAATTGGCAGGGCTGCATCGACTCGATCTCCGGCCAATTGGTAGGTTCCGCTTACCGAATAGCATCTGAGCTTTAACCTCGGGTGCATCGTTGTGGTTTCGTTCGGATTTATTCACCAGTTATCGATATTTACTAGAATCATAGGTTTTACCTGTTCTAGTATTATCACCAGTTATCCAGCTTGAGATTGGAACTATCGGCTTTATCATCGCCCTTCTTCGCTCATCGTCGTATAGCCGATTAGATCTGTTTCAAGTGTTGCATTTGTAATAATTGTTTAGATCGCTCCAGCAGTTTTCTTTGCAATTATTACGCGATTATCGGCTGATCCATAGCCGATCATCTCCATAGCAAATCGGCCGATTCGCCGATGCGCTCTTCAAGACAGATCGGAATTCCAGCCGATCGGAGCGCCTGGAATTTAATACTTTTATTTCCTTGTCAATCAACAGGTCAGATTGACTGGCACGCCGCGCGAACCGCACCAGGGCAATAACCCGAACAGGAGCTAAGCAGATTCTCCCGGGTCGTGTGTCCGACGCTGGAGATCATCGGCCGATTCATGTCTGGCCGATTTTAGTGCCAACACACTTTTGGCACGCCCGGTGGGACCAACTTCAAGATCCAATATGTCAAAGAACACGGAAGTCTCTGAGAGCAATATCATTGAGATCACAGAGCTGGATCTCAAGGACGACCAGAAGGAAGATTACAAGAGGATGTATCTGCAGTCATTCAGCCGTACCGGAAGCGGGGAAACAGTCAAGAGAGCTCCTCTTCCAGTTCCCCGCCATATCACCATTGCTGAGGATTCGGGCAAGATGTCCGATATGATCCAATAGTCCGTCTACCAGGCGTTCATCGACCAATCCTCGGTGATGACCAATACGGTGTATAACGCCGTCATCAGCTAGCTGGCCAGCGGAGCAGTTCAAGGATATCAGGGGCCAGCGTATACCCCGCCGATTGCACTTCCAGCCAGAAGCTCACCAGGCACATCCCAATCGGCTCCTCAGCCGACATCAATGCAACGCGAGGGATACAACACCCCGTTGCCTCCAGCGTCTCCAAGGTATAGCGGTGCACCATGCTTCCCATCGCAAGCACCGCTTCAGCCTGTCCATATTGCTTCTGTGCAATCGCTGCCCACAAACTCGGTACCCTGGGGGGCATCGGCGACGACGGCTTTTCCTGATCTATCAACCGGACATGGGAGCTATCCTATCCAGGCGCCGTTCCATTCGGCCGTCCGGCCGACGGTCCCTCAGTATCAACCAACCCCGTCAGAAATTGGCAGGGGGGCAGGCGCTGTAGAAGCACTCAGAAGCACGGCGCCGATGACGATGTACGACGGGACGACAGATTCACTTCGCCATCAACTATCAACTGCTCAGACGGCCATGACGCAACAGAATTCGCCGCATGCTTCGATCCATCACCCGGCCGTACCACCGCCAGTCCTCCAATATATGCCGGCACAGCGAACGGCGGTTCATCAGCAGCAAATGGATTGGACGGCAAGAATAGCAGAGGTGATTCAGGATCAATTCGGCTTGAAGCCAAAAGTGCAGACCTATACATACAAAACGCCATATCCATCTGCCTACGACCTGCTGCCGTTTCCCCACCGGTACAAGGTTCCTGATTTCACCAAGTTTTCGGGACTGGACGACACATCCATCGTGGAGCACGTTAACAGATTCATCATCGAGTGCGGGGAAGCCGCCACGCAATATGCTCTGAGGGTGCGTCTGTTTTCATCGTCTCTGTCTGGATCGGCCTTCCAGTGGTTCATCACTTTGCCACCTAATTCCATTGTTACTTGGGCCGATCTGGAGAAGCAGTTCCATAAGTACTTCTACGCAGGAGTACATGAGATGAAACTCTCAGATTTGTCCAGTCTCAGGCAGAGGAGCGATGAACCGGTAACTGGATACATACAAAGGTTCAGAGAAATCAGGAACAAATGCTACAGTCTGGCTCTGACCGATGCCCAGTTGGCCGATATCGCTTTCCAAGGCCTCTTGCCACAAATCAAGGAGAGGTACGCCTCACAAGAATTTGAAAGCTTAAGTCAGATCGTTCACCGGTTGGCCGGTCAGGAGGTACGTCTGTTTGATCAGCAGAGGAATTTGGAAGGGTCTAAATCTGAGGAAGGAGAAGAAATCGGCCTAGTAGAATGGGTCAAAGGGAAAAAGCCAATATCGTGCCCTTTTGGGAAGAAAGAACCAGAAGCGTTCGGCTTTGACACATCAAAAGCCGATAAGATTTTCGACTTACTACTCCAGGAAGGGCAGATCAAGCTATCACCATACCATACCATTCCTTCGGCCGATCAGCTCAAAAAGATGAAGTACTGTAAATGGCACAACGCTACATCTCATGACACAAATGAGTGCAAGATCTTCCGTCAGCAAATACAGTCGGCCATCGAGCAGGGAAGACTCAAGCTCAAAGTCCTGGCGAAGCCGGTAAAGCCGATGAAGATTGATCAGCATCCTTTCCCTGCTAACATGGTTGAAACGGGAAAGAACTCACTTCAAACCAAGGTGCTGACATCGGAATCGGCTAGAAGAAGCGGCGCCGTGGATCCCAGAAAGCAGGTCACGGTGGACGGTGTTAAAGGGAAAAGACGGACGGAAGAAGAAGGCGAAGGATTAGAGCGATCGCGTAGACCCGTCACTTCCCAATTCTTACTCAGCAAATATCGGCGACAGCAGGAAAGGACGAGACACCACGATGAGATGATACGCCGACACAAAGATCATTGGCGATGTCCATTTTTTATTCATTGCTGGGAAAATGACCTCAGATTGCCATCAGCCAATAATTGCCCTGAGTGTATCGGATCAAGTCGCGGCGATCGCCCGCTCAAAAGATCGCACTCCAGAGATAGAGGATCAAAGCCGATCAGCAGAAACTGGCGCGAACAAAAGGGTCGGCGCCTTTCAGTGCAAGTTCGGTAGGAGGGCAAAGCTGACTGCTATGATCGGTCGAAGGGCAGGATCGACCAGGAGAAGCGACTGGGGGGCAGAACCAGCGTACATGATTGGCTGGAAGAAATGGCTGATACCAGGGTGTCGGATGAAAACCACCTAGGAAGGGAACCAGACTGGGAGCACACCCAACCGTCGGCCAGACCAGTAAAACCCAGGTGGTGCCCTGAGGGATTGTCTAAATCTCAGAAGCGGAGAATCCAACGCCTGCGCCTATGGGAGCAACAAGAAGAAGAGCAGAGGCAGGTGCTGGATAAGAGAAACGTCAAGTCTCGAGTCTGGCGCCCCAAGCAAAATAACAGCAAGGAGGTTGAAAATCAAGAATTGGCAGCTAGTGTCAAGAAAAAGGGTGGCCAGGTGGTATGATAAGAAGGTCAAGGTTAAACAATTCTCCCAAGGAGATTTGGTATGGAAGTTGGTGCTGCCGATAGGGTCTAAGGATCCCAAATTCGGTAAATGGTCGCCCATTTGGGAAGGGCCGTATAGAATCGGCCGATGTGCTCCGGGAAATGCATATATACTAGAAACTATCGAAGGGGAAGAGTTCACAAGAGCTTTAAACGGAAGGAGATTTTTTACTGCGCTCGTTTCGGAGGAAAGATTAAAGAAAAGAGTTTCAAAGTAAAAGTTATGTTTTACTCCGAAACTGGGGGGCATGTGTTGACGCCAGATTTTGACACGTGTTGAATCGGCGTCGGGAAAGGAAGAGATTGGCCGATGCGGCAGATCAAAAGGCTACAGTGAGGAATCGACCAATTGAGGCTACAGTTGGGAAACGGCCGATTCGCAATGCAACTTGCGCCAACAGGGAGGGTGAAAACCATTGGGGCCACAACAGAGGATCCCGGTCAAAAGTGGCCTGATGTTGGTCAATGGAATGATGCCGATTCGGTCTAGAAGCAATGGAAAGAATCCTGATTGGATTAGGAGATGGCGGCAGAAGATTCTGCGGGAGTCCGTTTCCTTTATAAAGATATTATAGATATAGTAGTTTTTTGTTTAAAGCAAGTTTGTAACAAGTCGTAATCGATCAGGAGTCCTGGTCTTAGGGTATAAATAGGAGTCGCCAGGGCTTTGTAAAGATATGAATACATCAATCAACAAAACACTTCTATTTTTTCCTAGTACTTTACTTTCAAGACGGCGACTTCGCCATTATTTTTCTTCTTTCACGAGTTCGTACGAATTGGCAGGGCTGCATCGACTCGATCTCCGGCCAATTGGTAGGTTCCGCTTACCGAATAGCATCCGAGCTTTAACCTCGGGCGCATCGCTGTGGTTTCGTTCGGATTTATTCACCAGTTATCGATATTTACTAGAATCATAGGTTTTACCTGTTGTTCTAGTATTATCACCAGTTATCCAGCTTGAGATTGGAACTATCGGCTTTATCATCACCCTTCTTCGCTCATCGTCATATAGCCGATTAGATCTGTTTCAAGTGTTGCATCTGTAATAATTGTTTAGATCGCTCCAGCAGTTTTCTTTGCAATTATTACTCGATTATCGGCTGATCCATAGCCGATCATCTCCATAGCAAATCGGTCGATTCGCCGACGCGCTCTTCAGGACTGATCGGAATTCCAGCCGATCGGAGCGCTTGGAATTTAATACTTTTATTTCCTTGTCAATCAACAGGTCAGATTGACTGGCACGCCGCGTGAACCGCACCAAGGCAATAACCCGAACAGGAGCTAAGCAGATTCTCCCGGGTCGTGTGTCCGACGCTGAAGATCATCGGCCGATTCCTGTCTGGCCGATTTTAGCACCAACAATTGGAGATGTAGAGTACGTCTCCTTTTATGCATATAAGCTGGTGCCAAGCGAAGTCAAATAGCAGAGGCCTGGAACAGAAGAGGAGAATTCCTCTAGCTTGGATGTGCGCAGGCGCTTGCTAGAGCGGGGCTATGCAAAGCCGGGATCAGAACTAGACTAAGCCAAGGCTTGCATGCATATGTGAGAGCAAGGAAAGGTGGATCAAAGTGGCAAAATGATCTCTACCAAGGTATAAGGCCACAGCTTGCAGGTACGCATAAATGGCGTTCTTTGATCTATGTAGGGCTTGCCGGCTCTCTCTCCTTCTCTTCTTATCCCCTTTTTTTTCATCGTTCATTTTTTTCTCCCTCTTTTTTTAGCTTCTCTCTCTCTTTTTTCGCTTCTCTCTTCGCTTTTTTTTCATCTCGTCTTTTTCTCTCTTTTTTTCACTCCTTTTTCTTTAGCAAGGCAGAGCTGACATCACCTTTTGAACTAGGATAGCCTTTGGTATGGATGGAACTTGCAATGAGATGCTCACCGATTTCCCCCCACACTTGAACTTTTGTGTAAAAGTCAAGTGTGCAATGTCAGTGTCTCCTTTCGAGTGTGTTCCATTACTAAAGAGCTTCAAGGTATACAATTGATGCACTCCCATGTTTCTGGCGTCGTATGTCCCATGCTCTTCTTAATCTTAACCTAAAATGGTTAGAACCAAGAATATCTTAATGTGCATACTATCGTAAAAACATGTTCTTGCTTTTATTGTTTGGGAGAAAGCCTTTTTTATATTTATTTATATTTTTAAGATAATCCGGGCTATCTTCTGCAGTGCTTTGTTTATGGTCACAAGCTCGACCATGTGGGATTCATCCTGCAGCTATCAAATGGTGATGTAGTTCCCAGCTTCAACACCATTTGTTGATTTATCATTGTTCAAGCTGCAAGGTTAGTGCGCAAAAACAACTACAAGCCCTGCATAGATATTATGAGAAGTAAAACCAAGCACAACCATCCTAAAGGGCGTCTATGGTGGGAAACCCTGAGGTGATCGTATGACTTGCATTGCCTTGGCACAAAGGATGATAGATCTCGGAGATATCATGAATGAGCATGATCCTTATGATGAATCCGAACAAAACTTCATGCTCCTAGAGTGAGTGGCTTGATCTTCGGATAGAACAACTCAAGAACGTTTATGGCCCCATAGTGAAAGAGCATGTGCAACTCTGTGAGCCATATGAACAATTCCGAGTTCGGGTCACGAGGGAAATGAGTTTCTTTCAACCTATCCCCTCCTTGGGTGGAAAGCCTCGTGTTTCATCAAAGATGAATGTGGTGGCAAAGCAATCCATCCTAAGCTTCCAATAGAAGTCCAAATGATATGAAGTGTGATTATAACTTCTATTGGGAATCAATAAAAATCAAAGAATAAGATGTGAGTTTTGAATCACTTGATTTGATTGGCATCGATCGATGATGAGGATATGAGTTTGCTTCACTTGATTTGATCGGCATGGCCCCTATGATCCCTTGACCAAAAAGATGAGCCCCAGGGACTATGATACGGTGGTCAATGTCGAGGCATATTCCTTGGTGTATATGGGACACCTCGGATGTTACCTTGACACGGGAACAAATGGGCTTTCTTATAGTACCTCTTCTAGGAAATTCTAGTTGAAACAGACGAGTCATAAAGAATGATCCTTTTCTTTAAACCACTCCTTCCTCAACCTCCCTCGAGACATAGTCTCGAAGAAAATTAAGAAGAAAGGACCATAAGTGAATCTAGGGGCAGGATTCGCACGAAGTGCTCTTTCTCCAAGATTACTGCTGTTCAGGTGAGGTACCTTCAGCAGAATTTTAGATATAATTGAGATGAAAGCTCGAATTCTTCTGACGATTCTCCTCAGTTGCTCAATGCGCTCTCCTTCTGATGGGGCATCGTTATGCAAATCGACCAGGGGAGTAGTTTCTTGGATATGATCCAAGATTTCCTTCCCTTCAGTCGGATTCTTAAGCAAAAATGAGCCTTCGGAGAGGGCGTCAAGCTGTAGGCCAGCATCCTTGGAAAGTCCAAACCAAACATGTTGAAGCAACACGTGCTCGGGTATGGACAAGACCGGGCAGAGTTTGCGTAAGAGCAGAGTACTGAGCCCATGCTGTGCCTAGCGATTCCTCCTCTCGTGAGGGGTTCTCACAGCTTATCCCTAAGAAGGAATTTTCCTGAACTACCTCTATGAGTGAGGGATGAATCTTGTAGCCGAATGAGGAACTAGGTCCAGAAAGGATGGCTCTAAAGACTCACCCCAAAGGGTTGAAAGGTGTGTACGAGGATAACCTTCCAAGGGTAGCTGGGGTGAGGGTAGAGGTAAGGAAAAACAAAATATACGAGAATGAACTAGGTAGCAGGGGTGAGGATAGAGGTAAGGAAAAAAGGATATGATTCTTTTTGTAAAGAAAAGATAAAGATACGAGGACGAACTAGGTTCGAAGAAAGATACAACAACTGTTCCCCGGCAACGGCGCCAAAAAGCTTGTGGGGTATTCCGCAAGCGCACGGATACCATTGTAGCTTTCACGCAAGAGCATTCAAGGGTATTGAATCCAAGGGAACGTGTGTGCTCTAACTTCTAACTTAGTCGGTCCAAGGACACACCAAGATAAGTGGAGAGGATGGAGAGGATTCCTGAGGTAGCACTAGATAAGAGTTAAAGGTTGATCTCTTAGGCAGAAATACTCGCTTCAGGCATTGGCTTACCCCTAAAATGGTCAGGAGACTCCGGCCAATGGCTCTACGCTATATCCGAAGATGGAGGATTACGAAGGACCAACAGGGTTGTCACCACCTGTGGCCTACCTTTAACAAACCGTGGGATATAAGGCAAGCGAAGGTAACCCTTAGCCTAGACACCACATCTACGCTACTGATTACTACCGTAGTCTGACTACGTCTGAATTCCGGTAGCATACTATAGCACTCTGTATAAATACAGAGCGATGAACCCGCGAGTAAGAGAATTGATCTCACTCAAATATAAGTATGTTGACGCTAGATTTTGACACGTGTTGAATCGGCGTCAGGAGAAGAAGAGATTGGCCGATGCGGCAGATCTAAAGGCTATAGTGAAGAATCGGCCGATTGAAGCTACAGTTGGGAATCGGCCGATTGGCGATGTAACTTGCGCCAACAGAAAGGGAGGGTGAAACTACTGGAACCACAACAGAGGATCCCGGTCAAAAGTGGCCTGGTGTTGGTCAACGGAACGATGCCGGCTCGGTCGAGAAGCAATGGAAAGAATCCTGATTGGATTAGGAGATGGCGGCAGAAGATTCTACGGGAGTCCGTTTTCTTTATAAAAAATATTATAGATATAGTAGTTTTCTATTTAAAATAAGATTGTAACAAGTCATAATCGATCAGGAGTCCTGGTCCTAGGGTATAAATAGGAGTCGTCAGGGCTTTGTAAAAACAACACAATCAATCAATAAAACACATCTACTTTTTCATAGCACTTTACTTTCAAGTCGGCGACTTCGCCAATACTTTTTCTTTTTTCACGAGTTCGTATGGATTGGCAGGGCTGCATCGACTCGATCTCTGGCCAATTGGTAGGTTTCGCTTATCGAATAACATCTGAGCTTCAACTTCGGGCGCATCGCCGTGGTTTCGTTCAGATTTATTCACCAGTTATCGATATTTACTAGAATTATAGGTTTTACCTGTTGTTCTAGTATTATCACCAGTTATCCAGCTTGACTGGCACGCCGCGCGAACCGCACCAGGGCAATAACCCGAACAGGAGCTAAGCAGATTCTCCCGGGTCGTGTGTCCGACGCTGAAGGTCATCGGCCGATTCTTGGCCGATTTTTAGCGCCAACACACTTTTGGCACGCCCGGTGGGACACCCTCAAGATCCAATATGTCAAAGAACACCGAAGTTTATGAGAACAACATCATTGAGGTCACAGAAGCAGATCTCAAGGACGACCAGAAAGAGGAATTGGCTAAACATCTAGAGGATTACAAAAGGATGTATCTGCAGTCTTTCAGTCATACCAGAAGCGGGGAGGCAATCAAGAAAGCTCCTCTTCCCGTTCCCCGCCACATCACCATTGTTGAGGATTCGGGCAAGATGTCCGATATGATCCAACAATCCGTCTACCAGGCTTTCATCGACCAATCCTCGGTGATGACCAACACGGTGTATAACGCCGTCATCAGTTCTCTGGTCAGCGGAGCAGCTCAACGATATCAGGGGCCAACATACGCCCCACCTATTGCACCTCCAGCCAGAAGTGCACCAGGCATGTCCCACTCGGCCCCTCAGCCGATGTCGATGCAACGCGAAGGATACAACACTTCATTGCCTCCAGTGTCTCCAAGGTATAATGGTGCACCATGTTTCCCATCGCAAGCACCGCTTCAGCCTGTCCAGATTGCTTCTGTGCAATCGCTGCCCTCAAATCAGTGCCTTGGGGGGCATCGGCAACGGCAGCCTTTCCCGATCAATCAACCGGACATGGGAGCTATCCTATCCAGGCGCCGTTCCATTCGGCCGTTCGGCCGACGGTCCCTCAGTATCAACCAACCCCGTCAGAAATCAGCAGGTCGGCAGGCGCTGTAGAAGCACTCAGAAGCACGACGCCGATGACGATGTACGATGGGGCGGCGGATTCACTTTGCCATCAACTGTCAACTGCTCAGACGGCCGTGACGCAACAGAATCTGTTGCACGCTTCGATTCATTACCCGGTCGTACCGCCGCCAGTCCTCCAACATATACCGGCACCCGGAACAGCTGTTCATCAGCAAGTGGATTGGACGGCGAGAATAGCGGAAGTAATTCAGGACCAATTCGGGTTGAAGCCGAAAGTGCAAACTTATACGTACAAGACGCCATATCCGTCGGCCTATGACTTGCTGTCGTTTACCCACCGGTACAAGGTTCCTGATTTCACCAAGTTTTCGGGGCTGGACGACACCTCTACCGTGGAGCACGTCAACAGATTTATCATCCAGTGCGGGGAAGCCGCCACGCAAGATGCTCTGAGGGTGCGCCTGTTTTCATCATCTCTGTCTGGATCGGCCTTCCAGTGGTTCACCACTTTACCACCCAATTCCATTGCTACTTGGGCCGATCTAGAAAAGCAATTCCATAAGTACTTCTACGCAGGAGTACATGAGATGAAGCTCTCAGATTTGACAAGCCTCAGGCAGAGGAGCGACGAACCAGTAACTGGATACATACAGAGGTTCAGAGAAATCAGAAACAAATGCTATACCCTGACTCTGACCGATGCCCAGTTGGCCGATATCGCTTTCCAAGGCCTCTTGCCACATATCAAGGAAAGGTATGCCTCACAAGAATTTGAAAGCTTAAGCCAGATCGTTCACCGATTGGCCAGCCAGGAGGTGCGTCCGTTTGAGCAGCGGAGGAACTTCCAGAAAAAGGTGGCATATCTGGAAGGATCTGAATCGGAGGAAGAGGAAGAAATCGGCCTAGCAGAATGGGTAAAAGGGAAGAAACCGATATCGTGCCCTTTTGGAAAGAAAGAACCAGAAGCGTTCGGCTTTGACACATCAAAGGCCGATAATATTTTCGACTTACTACTCCAGGAAGGGCAGATCAAGCTATCACCATACCATACCATTCCTTCGGCCGATCAGCTCAAAAAGATGAAGTACTGCAAATGGCACAACGCTACATCTCATGACACGAATGAATGCAAGATCTTCCGTCAGCAGATACAGTCGGCCATTGAGTAGGGAAGACTCATGTTCGAAACCCCGGTAAAGCCGGCAAAGCCAATGAAGATTGACCAACATCCTTTCCCGGCCAACATGGTTGACACAGGAAGAAACTCACTTCAAACCAAGGTGCTGACATCGGAATCGGCTAGAAGGAGCGGCGCCGTAGATCCCAGGAAGCAAGTTACGGTGGATGAGGTCAAAGGGAAAAGACGGGCTGAAGACGAGGGCGAAGGATCAGAAAGATCGCGTAGACTCGTCACTTCCCAATTCTTACTCAGCAAATATCGGCGGCAGCAGGAACGGTCAAGGTACCACGATGAGATGATACACCGACATGAGGATCATTGGCGATGTCCGTTCTTCATCCATTGCTAGGAAAATGACCTCAGATTGCCATCAGCCGATGACTGTCCTGAGTGCAGCGGATCAAGTCGCAATGATCGCCTGTTCAAAAGATCGCGCTCCAGAGACAGGGGATCAGAGCCGATCAGCAGAAATTGGCGCGAACAAGAAGGACGGCACCCTTCAGTGCATGATCGGCTGGGGGGTAGAGTTGACCGGTATCACCGGTCGAAAGGCAGGATCAACCAGCAGGAGCGACTGGGGGGCAGAACAAGCGTACACGATCGGCTGGAAGAAATGGATGATGCCAGGGTGTCGGATGAAAACCCCCTAGGAAGGGAACCATACTGGGAGCATGCCAAACCGTCGGCCAGACCAGTAAACCCCAGGTGGTGCCCTGAGGGATTGTCTAAATCTCAGAAACGGAGAATCCAACGCCTGCACCAATGGGAGCAACAAGAAGAAGAGCAGAGGCAGGTGCTGGACAAGAGAAACGTCAAGTCTCGGGTCTGGCGCCCCAAGAAAAACAACAGCAAAGAGGTTGAGAATCAAGAATCGGCAGCTGATGTCAACATGGTGTTCATATTGCCGACGGAGTTCATGGCGCCTGACGATCAAGACAGGGCGACCAGGATGGAAGAGCAAATGGCGCAGTTGGTATTGGAGCCGATGACAGCCACTTTTGTTGAAATTGAAACCCGATCAGGAATTCGTGTGGGGAGAAGAACAACGCAGAGCGTTAGAGGATATCAAGCAATATCTGATTTCACCTCCGGTGTTAGTCCCGCCACAGCCGGGTAAGCCGTTCAAATTATACTTATCAGCTGATGAACAAGCTATTGGATCGGCGTTGGTACAGGAGTTCGAGGGGAAAGAACGAGTGGTATATTATGTCAGCAGAAGACTCCTGGACGCCGAAACAAGATATTCCCCAGTGGAGCGGTTGTGCCTGTGTTTATACTTCTCGTGTACCAAGCTCAGGCACTATCTGTTATCGGTAGAGTGCATAGTCGTATGCAAAGACGATGTGGTGAAATATATGCTATCGCTGCCGATTTTGAAAGGACGAATTGGAAAATGGATCCTGGCTTTGTCAGAGTTTGACTTAAGGTACGAATCGGCCAAAGCTGTCAAGGGTCAAGTCATGGCTGATTTTGTAGCTCAACATTGTGGACCGGAAAATGCTGTCATTGAACTGGTTCCATGGACTCTGTATTTCGATGGTTCTTCGTGTGGGGCCGGATCGGGAATCGGCATCGTTCTTGTATCGCCTCGGGGGGCAAGTTATGATTTCTCTCTGCCGATAGAAGCATCCGCAACCAATAACCAGGCGGAATACCGAGCCATCCTAAAAGGTATCCAATTATTAAGGGAAGTCAAAGCTGATGCAGTCGAGATTTTTGGAGATTCCATGCTTATTGTAGATCAGTTAACGGGGAAATCTGAATGCAAAGATGATATCTTAAGGATTTACTATGAAGATTACCTCCAGTTGTTAAAGGAATTCAAGTCTGCAATAATCGAGCACATCCTCAGAAGTTACAATGAAGAGGCCAATAGGCTGGCCCAACACGCGTCCGGATATCGGCCGATCCAAGGAGCTATGATTTTGCAGCTCACGGCCGATGATTGGCGAAAGGAGATTGCGGATTACTTAAAGGATCCGTCCCAGAAGGTAGATCGGCGAGTGCGTTTTCAGGCCACAAAATATGTGTTACTTGAAGACGATTTGTTTTACCGGACGATTGATGGGGTTCTCCTCAAATGCCTGGGAATGGAAGAAGCAAAGGTCCTGATGGGTGAAATCCATGAAGGCATATGCGGAGCCCATCAATCGGCTCACAAGATGAAATGGATGATCAGAAATAATGGGTATTACTGGCCAACGATCCTTGAAGATTGTTTCAAATATTATAAAGGTTGCCAAGACTGTCAGAAGTTTAAAAATGTGCAGCGCGCGCCAGCTTCGGCTATGAATCCGGTAATCAAGCCGTGGCCGTTCAGAGGTTGGGGAATAGATCTCATCGGGCTGATTCACCCTCCATCGAGCAAAGGGCATAAGTTTATATTGGTAGCCACTGATTATTTCACTAAATGCGTGGAGGCAGTTCCGTTAAGGACCGTGACATCGGCCGATATGATCGATTTCGTTAAGAACCACATTGTTTATCGATTCGGTATTCCTTAGACTATCACAACTGATCAACGAACGATGTTCACCTGTAGAGAATTTGGAGAGTTCGCCGCCGATATGGGGATTACATTATTGAATTCTTCTCCGTACTATGCTCAAGCCAATGGCCAGGCCGAATCGTCCAATAAGGGGATAATCAAGTTGATCAAGAGGAAGACAGAGGAACAACCCAAGAAGTAGCACATGTCTTTTGCTGAATCTCTATGGGCTTATAGGATGGCTTGCCACGGGGCCACTAAGATATCTCCTTATCAGTTGGTATATGGTCATGAGGAAGTTTTGCCTTGGGAATTAAGGACGGGGTCAAGGCGTATATCGCTTCAAGATCAGTTGACGGCCGATGACTATTCCTTCCTCATGAAGGATGAGCTCGATGACTTGGCGGGTCAGCGGTTGAGGGCCCTGATTAGCATCGAAGAAAACAAGAAAAGGGTGGCCAGGTGGTATGACAAGAAGGTCAAGGTTAAACAATTCTCCCAAGGAGATTTGGTATGGAAGTTGGTGCTGCCGATAGGGTCTAAGAATCCCAAATTCGGTAAATGGTTGCCGACTTGGGAAGGGCCGTATAGAATCGGGCGATGTGCTCTGGGAAATGCATATATTCTAGAAACTATCGAAGGGGAAGAATTCCCAAGAGCCTTAAACGGAAGATATCTGAAGAGGTACTATCCAAGCATTTGGGTAGGTGCATAACTCGCAGTAAGATGCATCAAGACAACGTGGCAGACTCCTATCGGCTTTTGTCTACATAGCCGATGTGAAAATGACATCAAGGAGGAAACATTTTGGTTTGGTCTGACCGATTCATTATTTGGTGAAAAACAGCAGAGTACATGGCCGACATGATACGAGTCGTCCTTAGAATAAAAAGTACCAATATATCTACTGATCACGCTTTTTCTTGAACTCTCTCTCAATCCGGCCTAGTTTTATCAGAAGGCGGATGGTCTTCTCCTCCAGATCTTCCATGGCAGCTTCAGCCTCGACTTGATGAGGGAGTGGATGACTCCTGTCGAGAGGTGGTTGGGATGTTCCTGCCGCGGCATCTTCAAGGGCAACTGAGCGAGGGAGTGGATGACTCCTTTCAGTTGGCGGTCGCCTAGTGCAGTTAGCGTCTATTTGGTCCCAGATTTTCTAGACATCAGCAGGAACATGACCTTTGAGTTCTTCAGAGTGAGCTCTTATCAGATCTATGTCTGCCTGCGATAGTGGTTCGTCTGAATGCATAACTTCAGTCGCTCGTTCCAGACTGGGACTAAGGCGCTTTGGCTAAAAAGGGATAAACAACTACCCAGTATCAGAGCGATTGAGATGTCAAGGGGATAAATAGAAGAGGGTTCATACCTGATTGACAGAGGAGGAGGAAGATGAGGAAGACATCTTGATGTCCAGCCTGGGAGGAAAGAGATCGAATTATTGGAGGAGAAGGAGATGGGTGATACAGACGCCTCTGGAAATGATATGGGATCTCGTACTTATAGAAAGAAAGAGGTAAAGAGATAGTAGGATGCGTCCTATTAGAGTAAAAGTGGTCATAAATGCAAAACTGCCAAAGGAAGCGATCCAAGTTCGAATCGGCGCATCAACATTAAGAGAGCATTAAATGTTTACAAGATTCTTTACAACCCAAGGAGGGCATCTATAGTCGCAATAGCTCGTCGCCTAATCTGATCGGCCGAGTCTAATACTCTTTGGTCGTCGTCGGCCGATCCGGGAATTTCCGGCATATGACGATGAAGTCTTATCGCTTCACGGGTCAGGTTCTGTCTTTCTTGCTTCAGCCCAGCGATGACAGATCGAAGCTCTTGAAGTCTCTTTTCTTCAGCAGCTATGTCCTTGGTTACCTGCTCCATCTCTTTGGCTAGCTCTGCCCTCCTCCGTTTGATGTGATCTATTGTGCCGACGATATCTGGGCGGGAACTCTCGAGGAAGTTGATCCGTTGATGCACTTCTTGGGCTTGGTGTGTGTAAGAATCGGCTTCCTCCTGGGTCTTTGCTAGCTTGGCACGATCGGCCACATGAAGCAAGCCCTGAACACTGAGGTCTGTATCGACTCTATGTATGCAGTAGGTTCCAGAGTCTCTGTTGCTTCCTCCGGAATTCGGCCTCTGATGTCATTGAGAAGCCACCGAATCGGTGAGGCATCTCCTACTAATCGGTCGATATCATCTTGGAGGAGGGTCCGCATACTCTCGAGCTTGGCGCGGACATCATCAGGAATTGAGCTAGATGGAACTTGGTGTGAAGCGACTTCTTCATCGTCAGATAGAGGAACCGCGAAAGAGAAAAGGCTATTATTAGGAGTGTCTTGTTCCTGCGAATGAATAAAGACAAAGATTAGCAGGCAGTAAAGGGGAATCGGCCAATTTCGGTGATAAGTTTCTTATCTCTTTGAAGCGGATTTCTCTTACTTGTGCCGGCGGGAGTGCCACCCTCATCTCAGGAACTGGTGCAATCGGCTCATCAGAGGAGGAGGACTCGACAACTATCAATGCCCTGCTTGGGCCAGCTTCCTGAAAAGGTATGGGAAACAGATTTTATGAGTATACTGCGAATAATTGAATCTGATGATGTGAGATACCTGCTATACCTCTGTAAGTCCTTCGGCCGATGTTTGTTGAGGCGGTACAATCGACGCACCCAGATCGGTCTGCATCAGAATCGGTTAGTTTTCTGAATATCGAGAAATTGAGTTAAGAGATTCTCTACCTCAGTGAGGAGGGTCACTGGTGTTTCGGCTTCCACTCGGGACGTAGCCGATTGTTGCGGGGATTGCGCTGGAGCGGTTTGTGCAGCCTGGCAAAAGGAAGAGGTTAATATTGATAGAATACTTGAAGGCATGTGAAGTAAGCGAGGTTACCTGAACGGCTTCTACCAGCAGTGACGCACTAGCCGCTCCAACTTCTGTGGCAGTTTGGGGATCGATCTCCTCGGTAATCGGCAAAGCTGGAAGAGTTGGGGTTTCAGCCGATATTACCACCACCGATTTATCAGTTGGTCCTATGCGGGCACGTACTCGGTGGCTGGTCTTCTTTAAGGTAGGCCTTTTCGGCGTTTGTTTCCATCGGCTGCTAGAGATGTCCTTGATGGTCGGAGGGTGATAGCCGATGAGTGGAAATGATGTGTATGGGCGATCGCTCTCTATCGGCCTACCACTTCGGCTCCGCATCGGAGGAACTTGGCTTTCAGACTGAAAAGATAAACAGAAGTTAGCGGTAAGATTGAAGCATGGAAAGAGACGATATTGAAATCGGCTGGGAGAACGGTAATACCGCTGCACTTGAATCAATGTTTTCTGGGTCCAAACTGTTGCAATATGTTGATGGAGGCAAACAGAAGAGGTATTGCTTCCATTATGCCCACCACAGTTTGAATTGTTGGACGGCAAAAGGGGCCACCATCCAGTTGTTCAGGTCGATGGTACTGGAGTCTGGCACTAAGTTGCACAGCCGATTGTAGTCAAGGCTCTTGGTCAGTTCATCTCGAAATTCTGCTCGGCCGGCAAAGTAGACCTGAATCGGCAGTTGACCAAAGCCCAGTTGCCGTGCTGCGACCGATGGATTATAAAATTCATAGGTGGGGGAATCTTTGCCAGAAAAGAAGTTGGCCGGTAGAATCCCTGGCTTGATCAAGATATCCGATTCTTGGCCGATTTTTAGCGCCAACAAAGTACTATGCAAGATAGGAATCACAAATACTATCTTACTCATACCAGAGGAAGCCAACATTCGTAGAGGTACATGGCCAGAATAGAGTGCTGAGAGACTCAGCACTCCTCCGAGGTACTACCTCTCTCTCCCTCTCTTTCTCCCTATTCTAAGCACTAGCATAGGCAGGGCTTTGCCATGGAGTGGAGCGCTACATCATCAAGTGAAGGTGTTGGAGGTCTTGGTGGTGTGTGTGAATGTGGGGAGGGGAGGCCTCCTTTTATAGCCTCCAAGGGCGGTTCCTGCCATCTTTATATATGGAAACCTTAGCCACGGCCTTGAGGAAGCGTAGGGGGTACTCCACGTCAAAATGCATCTGGACGGGAGTCCATCTGGGTTCGGCCAACCCTGGGGTTCGGCAAACCCCACGTGGAGCCTCGACGGTTCTACCTTACTCTGGCTAGCTGACATGTGGGCCCTGGCAAGGATCCTTGATGATTTGAGCCTTGGCGCGCCAGTTTAGTCTGATTTCTGGGCCCTTGAATCCATGTTCCAGCCTCTGACTGGTCGGAGGTGTGTTTCTCTACTCCTTGAGTGTGTTTTGAGCACATCTTCCTCCAATTTCAGACATGGCTTCCTAAAATCAATGGTTCACCAACACTTGTGGAATTTGTTAGTAATAACTCCTACCACTACTGATGATGTTCATTATTTATATCTTCATGCAGGAGTTGACGTCATATATTTTGCATTTAAGAGCCGTAAACAAAGTGGTTGACGAAGGCGGTGCAGAGATCTTGCGAGCTGTTGATGGAGCCGGGTCGAAGTCCCTCTAGCCAGTTTAGAGCCTGGCGGCTCATCATAACCGGGAAGTACGCCGCCATGATGTCGTTGTTGGCGTTGGAACCGCACACGGCGATGGAGTAGGTGCGGATCCATGTCTTGGGGTCGGAGTTGCCATTGAATTTGTCGATGCCAACTAGCTTCAACATGGCGGGCATAAAATACCTCGAAGTCGGTTGGAGAAGGCCGAGAAGCTATCAAGGTCGCCGTCGGTGTCGTCGTCGAGGACGACGGGTGCTAGCGGTGGCGGTCGAGGTGGTGGTTGCTGGTCGTCGTGGCCGCGTCGGCCTTGATTGCCGCAATTGGCGCCCGGGGGGCCATTCTCCTCGTCGTACTTGCACCGACGCTCCCGCTCAGCCTCGTCACGCTCCCTGTGGTGGTTGTTGACGGCGTGCCGGAGATCTCGGTTGTTGAGGTTTGCCCGAAGATCCAGCTGGTCGACCTCGTCATCACCGGGGCGATGACCCATCGAGTGGCGAGAGTTGCTAGACCGGGCTCGGAGGTCTGAGTAGTCTTTCCTCATGCGTTGGACCTGTGCAGTGGCGACGTGGAGACGTGTCCGAGCTTGTTCGAGCTCAGGCGAATGAGGGAGGGTCTTGAGTACCTCGAATGCGGCAACCAGATTGGCCGACGGTGTGGCGAAGATGTTCTGGCCATCGCACTCTATGATGAAGTCGTCATCGTGGTTCTGTGGAATTGGTGGAGCTGGTCGGCGAGGGAGAACCCTAGGGTGGCGACAGTCGGCGGCGAGCAAGTCTGCTTCGACGTTGTCGGCGATGGCTTCGGTCTTGCGTCACGTTGTGCGGAGGCCATTGTGGTGGAGACACTGACGCCGGGCTTCTTTGTCCTCATCGTCGACAGATTCCTTGCCAGCGAAGACCACTGAGATCTCACGCCGGTTAGGCAAGTTCACAGGGTTGGGTGGAAGGGTGAACAACGCCTCCTGATACTCGGCTTCTGGTCCTGGGACCACTTCAGATCTAATTTTGTCAACGCTGAGTTGGACCAGATCGGAAACGCGGAGATTTTCCATGGATACTCGGATTTGGTCCGAGTAAAAGGCGTAGTTGTTGCAGAGTCTGAATGGGATCTGGCGAGCAGAGTCATTTGGGCGATGGAGCCTGGCCTCCGCGAGCTCGATGCACTCGGTGATGGAGCGGCTCACACAGTCCACGTCGGAGAGGATATTGTCAATGTTGATTCGGGGGTGGTGAGTTGTCCTGACGTGGCTCTGGGCCGAGTCTTTGATGGAGAGCTCGTCAAGTCGGCGGGTGATGGAGACGGGAAGGGTTAGATCGGATCTGGAACCCTAGATGCTTTCCGCCTCTTATGACGATATACTGGGGAACAGGCTCCTAGGAGCCGCCATCTTCGGGAAGTTGCCGAAGATGATGGAGTGGCCGGCGGCAGCCTGGATCTACAGCGTCACTTACGCGGAGAAGAAGAAGTCGGAGCTGGATGCTATCAAGTTCGCCAGAAGGACCCTGAGATCCCCCAACCTAGCGCGCCAACTGTCAGATTTGTACTCCGGCAAGTCCACCCGGGGTATGCTCTGGTAGTAGATTTGTAGGTGAGGGAGTTCGCAAAGGCAAGAACTTGATGGTAACACAAAGACGTAGAGGTTTTGACAGGTTTGGGCCATTGGGAGCGCAACACCCTATGTGTTGTGTTTGGTGTTGTATTGATTGGTTTCGGGTTTCTGGAATGTGCAAGCTAGTTGCGTCGTGTTTGGTGGGTACCCCCACGGCCCCCTTATGTAGCCGAGTTGCCGTGGGTTACAAGTTAGGTTAAGATCTACTCGGGTTGTTTACAGGGAATTAGGTCGGTTAAGATACACAATATCAAGGCTATCCGATTCAGCCCTGATTCTGATCTCAAAGGACCCTTCCCGCCATCTAGCCGAGTGCTTGTCCGCCGACTCGTTCCCTGAAGAACCGGGCTCCACTTGTCAGAGAGGTACCTGGGTCTACCTCCGTCAGGCGGGCAAAGATCCCCTTCAAACCAATCCACATCTAAGGCAATACAAACCACCACACAGGATGTAGGGTATTACGCTCTCGGTGGCCCGAACCTATCTAAAGTTTCATGTTCCTTGCACATTCGAGTTCCAGATCTTGGTGCACCCCACCTACAATCTAGCACCTCGGGGGTATCCCTTGGTGGGCTTGGCGGTAAAACACCGACAGCTGGCATGCTAGGTAGGGGTGATCATTGACGATCACCAGGCGAACTCGATGGCAATTTTCAATTCCACCACCGTACCTCAAGAGGGTACAACCTTCATCTTCGGCTCCTGGGTCTGTGTCGCCAATGGTCAAGGTGGTATCAGCAGCTACCTCACCAACCCTAGAGAGCCGGAGGCACCGTCGTCTGTCTCCGGTCATGACGTCGACTTTCTAGCCAACGGACTCGGCGAAATTCAACTTTCTGATCTAATCAGGAACCATGCAAGTCATTTCAGAGCAGTCCCCCGTTTTCAGATCAACTCCGACGATCTACTCGTCGGGATCAACCAAGTGGGCTGCAACATCACCGAATGCATCAGACTTGCAGAAGTTAATCTTCAACACCCTGACGACCCAGATCCCTCGACTCGAAAGCACTCTGAGACTCTTAATTAGCCTCTCGCCGGTGCTGGCGACATCTTCTCCGCAATTGATCGGGTCGACCGATCCATCGCTGAGTGCATCGAGCTTGCAAAAAACACCCTCCATCCTAGGGAGTCAAAAGCGCCCACAACATCGTTTAACCACAATTTTGATGATTTCATCGACCAACTCGGCGAGGTGCCATCTCTTGACCTAGTGGAGGAAACTGAGCATGACTCCAAGTCCCTCTCCACATTAGAGGAAGATTTGAATCATCTACTACAACTTAGCGAAGGAGAAGCCACCGTGCGTTAAGGGGCTCACGTCTTTGACTACTTCTCGGATTCTTATGACGACGTACGACATTACTAGGCAGTCACCAGGGTCTGATGATGACACCAACTTCGTCGGTCTAGCTCGGGCATCGGAAGGGCACGAAACCCTCCAAATTTCTCGACCTCAACCTACTCCCCTCCGCTACTGATTTTGATGAAGTCCCGTGTCAGAAAGGCAGGCCTCTTGCTCCTTCCGACAAAGAAGAAGGTCTAGCCACACCAAGAATAGGAAACTACGTGCTTGAATGAGCAGTATTCATGGTTCGCATCGCAGAAATCTAGAACACAGACAAAGAAGCCTCAGAACATATCCAACTGGATGATTACTATATCTATGACGATGATGATTGCTTCTTTGATACACCTGGTCCAAACACAACCACGACCGGCGGCTTAAACAACAGTGAGTTACCTGATGGCGCTTTCGACACCACGGACGCGGTGAAGATAGAAGATGAAGACGACGTTAGAAAAGAACGCTGAAGGCTCGGGAACGCCAAATGCGCCAAGCGCAGGCAACGCACATCAGAGCAGCATCAGCCTGTCAACCTCTACGACTTCTCCACGACCGATCTTCACAATGTCATCAACATTGGCTGGGCATTCGCAATGTCATCATCGCTATGTAGCAAGAGTATGTTGACGTGGAAGCCTACAACCCTACCAATTACCACATTCCTCAAAACTAATTGCGCCCAACCCGGAAGCGCAAGCCAGACGCCCTTGACACAACAATGGAGCAACCAACTCGAGGGAACAAAGTTCTTAGCTCGTAGGAACACTTCGAGAACGCCCTCCCCAGGTATTGCCCATGGCATCCAGGCACTACGCACTCCGGCTTCGAATGCCACCACCTCTGAAGGGCCCAAGGAGCTCCACCACTCAAAAACGCCAGGAAGAAAGACCATGAAGAAGGGCGGCAAAACCACTCGGATGACGATTCACGCCAAAATTAAGACACGATTCAAGGAGGCTTAACTTTTAGGGTTTCTTTTGTAACCATTGCTCCAGGGATTCTATCTCGGACCAAGGGGTTCCTTCAAATATAAACCCAAAAGATCTCATTTAACCGCTGTGTCGGGAAAAGGACTCTTTATAGCAACTTCATTCAGTGCTCTTCGAATACCTTTTTGTAGACCCTGGCGGGTCCAGCCACGAGTAAACTTACTTGGGGGTTGCGGTCACAGGCTCTACAAAATTCAACTACCTTTTCGTAGACCCTAGCGGCTACAACCATGAGTAAACTTACTTGGGGGTTACGGTCACAGGCTCTACAAAATTCAACTACCTTTTTGTAGACCCTGGCGGCTACAGCCACGAGTAAACTTACTTGGGGGTTACGGTCACAGGCTCTACAAAATTCGACTACCTTTTCATAGAACCTGGCAGCTCCAGCCACGAGTAAACTTACTTGGGGGTTGCGGCCACAGGATATACAAAATTCAACTATATTTTTGTAGACCCTGGCGGCTCCAGCCACGAGTAAACTTACTTGGGGTTACGGTCACAGGCTCTACAAAATTCAACTACCTTTTTGTAGACCCTGTCGGCTCCATCCACGAGTAAACATACTTGAGGGTTGCGGCCACAGGCTGTACAAAATTCGACTTCCTTTCTATAGACCCTGGCGGCTACCGCCACAAGTAAACTGTTGACGCAAAAATCCAGCGGTCGTCTTCTGCGTGACCCCACACGAGGACCTGGGAGATTTGCTTTACTCCAGCGCAGGCCCCACGAGTAAACTGTTGATGCAATACGTGCGAGTCTATTTGACCTGCAATTGACAAGGGATAATTGTATCGGCTGGATTCCCGAATCGTTCTGTCAGATGTATCGCTAGAGGTCCGATACAGGAAAATACTATCAGCTAGATCAGCCGATATAGGCGTGAAGCAATATAAAGATCACTAATACGCAATCTAAATAAAGCTACACGAAGCAACACTTAGAACGGATCTAATCGGTTATATAATAGATTGATACAGAATAATCGTGATAAACAGCCGATCAGAGGCTATTCTAAGCTGGATAACCGTGATAAAAGCTAGATCAAACAAGATTAAATAAATAACCTTGCAGAACTAACAAATATCGATAACTGTTGAATAAATTAGACCGAGAGTGAAGCGATGCACCGTCGATCAAAGGCCTAATATTATTCGGTAGACCCGGAACTTACAAGCAAGCCGGTGATCGAAGCCCTGCAGCCCTGGTAGCCCTGGTAGCCCTGGTAAATGGTTTGTTTGATTTGGTGTGAGAACAGATTTTCGAATGGCCAGGGGTATATATTTATACCCTAGGCTAAAGACTCATAGTTGAACCGTACAAAGACTTCCTAACAATAATAATTAAACTAAAGGAAATATTTAAGATACAGGAACTCTAATTCCCTTTTATGCAGATCCCTTGCTAATTAAGCTTCCTTTGACCCGTCCACGCAAAGACCGACCCTGTGGCAGAACCACCTGAATTAATCCGGCTCAAGTGTGTTAACCATCAACGTTAAGGCAATCTCGGTTAACCTTACACTTCAAACGGAGTAATCCACTGGTCTGTCGGGTATAACCTCCCGATACAACCACGGTAGGGCGGATCGAATGCCATACATACAAACGCTCATGCGACGATGAGCCCAGAGAATACCACATTCCAGCAAATATTACAACATTATCATAAGTAAATATTACAGACCAAGTTTTAAATTTAGAAACCAAGTACTTCAATGATCATAAATAAGTTCTTCAGAGTTTAAATTGCAGCGGAAATAAACAACGGAAGCTACTCGACGATACAGGATATCTCGATGAAGCCCGTACGAGACATCACTCGACATTATCTCCGTTGGGCGGGGGCGTATCCCATTCCACCGACCAACCAGGGGGAAGAGTGCAGGGCCAAGTCAAGCTAGCAATCATGTCTTCGAAGGTCTCACCTGAAAACGAGCCACAAGCAAGGCTGAGTATACTAATACTCAGCAAGACTTACCCGTGTAGTGGAATCTACTCCACCGACTCTAGACATGCAAGGCTTTTTGGCTCAGGGGTTTGTTTTGCCGAAAAGCATCTACAAGTGGGTCCTTACTTTCAACTTTTAGATCAAGATTCTAGTTTCATTAACCATTCTAGATAAGCAGCTATCCAAAACCATACATGGTGAAGCATTAAATTTTCATCCAACCAGTTCATTCATCATCATTGGTCCTCTTCTTACTCTGTGGGTAAAAATGGTTAAGCAGTCTCAATAGCCGTGAGAAACGGACGATTCGAATCGAATTTCTTAACCTTGCAAGGGAAACCCAAACACACGTCACGTGGTTACTCCCTAGAGTCACACGTGCAACTTTTCCCCTTTCTTTCCGGGTCGTGGATCGGGGCTACCCTCCGAGAGTACAAGAGCCCCACGCCACGGTTCGGCGCCGGGTCGTGACCACTCTCTGCACTCGCCATATGCACATGGGACCGAAGTTCAAAGGGTAGGATGCCGTCCCCTTGCCGGGCCAATCAGGTACTTAAGCTTACCGATTCCCATAATCTCGGCATGTGTTTAGTACGTTCAAAGACTTAACCATCACTACCACACCTTGCGGCCTTAGCATTTTTCACTAGACAAACGGGCCTCAATCGTAACCATCGTTCCATAGCCCGTTCGTGTCCTTATGATTGCAGCGTGTAGTAGACATTCAACTCCTATTTTCTCGCGAGTGACAGGAAATCACTCGACTTTTACCGGAGTCCTATTAGCACAGCATTCTATCGAACCTTACGTCTAGTTTTCAAGCAAGGGTTCCTAACATCATGCAACTAAGTTCTCATTCGACTCCTATAAACTTAATGCACAAGCAGAGAGTAATGCGTTGCATAATTTAGGAAAAGAAATGGGTTATGCTCCGGGGCTTGCCTTCTTGCGAAAAGTTAGTCCGGGGATCGTCTGAACGTTGACCCGGGTCTTCAACTGCTTCAGTTAAATTCGCCTGGGCTTCTCGCTGCTCACTCTCGGACTCGGGCACCAACTCGTACGTTCCGTCGGCGAGGGTCGTTGATTCTACATGAATGCACAAGTTTAAGTCGTGGTAATGGTAATCGACATGATTTAAGTGTAATTACTATAGTGGACAGTTTCTGGTCATGAAATTTTGGATTTAGGCACATCAGGGAAAGATGTGCTTACTGTAAAATTTTCAGCCAATTTTATGTAACAGATTAATTATGAAAAATATATTACATAGTTGCTGTTAGATCCTTGTTCTTTTTGTACAGAACAATTGGTGCAACAATTGAGTCTAAGATTTTTACAGGGCTTTCAATTAAGCATGCAGAAGCTACTGTAATTTTTGTAGGATTTATTATGCAGTATCCAGAGCATAGAAAATATGACATTACACACCTAGGTTATTCAAGGATTCATTTTTTAACAGGACCCTACACAGGGTTTTTGTCCATGGAACTTTTTACACAGCAACCTCTACCACATTGTGTCTCCTAGTAAAAGTTTGAGAATTTTCCAAGCTAAGATACTATTTTCTTGATTTAATGTATGTTATTAGCACATAAATCAAATAAATAGGTTACTCTGAGATAAAAAGTCTCCTAATTTTTCTCTGGCTTCTAGGTACCAATACACTAGCAGAGAAAAAGTTTCATTAGGTGATTCATCACCTAACTGCAGGAATAAAACATTCTACTTAAACATGGTATGGAACTAAGTTTAATAAACAGTAAAGCTAGAGATGGAATTTGGGCCTGATCTTTTTACACAATCCTAAACATCAAGCAACTAACTCACTGCCCAAAATTCAGGGTCATCATTGTTCTACAACAGTGGGTACAAAATAAGTCCATTAAAGCTTCCATTTAATGCAGAGCAAAATATATTGAGATTCTGAGAAACTTTTTGTAACAAAAGTGGTAGAGTTTGTTCTAAGGATTCCAGAACAGTTGAGTTTGCATTTTTCTGAAATTTCTACGATTTTATACGAATTTTACAAGTTCACTGAATTTGAATCTAGATTTGAAACTTTCTTTTACAACTAGGTCCTTGAATCTTACGCGCAGACCCTTCTAAAGATTTAAATTCTTGCAATTGGGTCCTCGGGCGGCTCGGGTACGGCGGCCGGCCGAAATTCCGGCGAGGGGCTCGCCGGCGGCGAGGGGTGAGGGTCGGGGAAGGTTCAGGGGTGCGAGGGCTACCTCGTGGGGGTGTTGTTCAGGTGGGGGACGGCCGGGAAGGGCTCGCCGGCGTTGGAGCAGAGGCGGCGGCGGCGCGGCACGCGTCGACGGCGGTGCTCCGGCGGGCTTGGGGCGGCCTGGTCCGGTCAGCGAGCTCCAGTGGCGCGTGGGGAAGCTGCTCAGGGGCTTGGCTTGGACGGAGGAGATCAGGGTCGAGCTGTCCACGGCGAGAGGGGCGGCGGCGGCGGCGGCAGCACGGGCGGCGGCGCTCCGGTGGTTCTGGGCGGCGTTGGGCGGGTCGGCGAGCTTCAGGGGGATGATGTAGTGGTGGCTGAAGCTTCAATTTGGGCGGTGGGCGGCGGTGGAGGGCTGTCCACGGCGGACGGCGCTCGGCGGCGGCAATGGCGGCGGCGAGGGCGTTCTGGGTGCGTGGCTCGCGCGGGCGGTCGGGGCTCGGCTTTTATAGCGGCAGGAGGGGGTGCGGAGGGGCCTGGGCAACGTGCGGGGCGGAGGCACGACACGGCGCGCACTGGGCACGGCGGGCGGCCAGCAGAACGCCGGCGCGGCGTGCGGCGAGCGGGCGCGGGCGACTGGGCGGCCGGGATTTGGCGTGGGCGCGAGGGGATAGCGCGGGGCGTGGAGTGGTGGAGCAGCAGCTGCAGCGGCTCGGGCGGAGGGCGGGCGCAGTGACGGGCGGGGCGCGGGAGCCGGGGCGGCACGGCGGGGGGCGGTGGTTGGGCGCGGCGGGCTGCGAGGCGGAGCGCGGCAGCGGCGTGCGCACGCGCGGGCGGCTACTGGGCAGCGCGGCGTGGGGAGGGGGCAAAGCCGGCCGTGGCGGAGTGGCGCGGCGGCCACTGGCCTGGCGCCTCGCGCCGGTCAGGCGTCGCCGGCCACCTAGCGCGCGGCGGTCGGGCGGGGAGGAGAGAGAGGGGGGGGGGGGCGCGAGGGGCCTGATTGCGAGAATTTGAAAAACTTCAGGGGGCTGGGTGCAAACCGGGCGTTTTCTCCTCTTTCTAATTTGAATTTCAAAAACTTTTGAACACGAAAGTTGTTCAGAATAAAAAGTCCTACAAGTTTGGTTTCAGGCAAAATCTCATTTGGCTTATGGTTTGAAAGTTAAATTTAAAAGTTTAAAAGTAACCAAATGTGCTCAAATTAAATTTGAATTCCAACTGAACTCATTCTAATTCTTTCCACCCTTTTATCAGTGGCTAATGATACTGATTTTAGAAATGAAATTTTTACCAGGGTTGTCACAGCCTTCCCCCCTTAACAAGAATCTCGCCCCGAGATTCGGTAATTCTTAGTGTGGGCGTGAGTGCACATACCAGTGGTTGAGATAAGAAACCCAGGGAAATGTTGGTTTAGGTAGCTCTCGGTTTCCCAGGTGGCTTCTTCTTCCGTGTGGTGACTCCATTGTACTTTATACATTCTAATCGCTTTCCTCCTGGTCTCTCTCTCTTTTTGATCCAAAATCTTAACTGGGTGTTCGACATATGAGAGGTCGGGCTCTAACGATATTTCTTGTTGTTCCACAATCTCAGTAGGGACTCGAATACACTTCTTGAGTTGAGATACGTGGAAGACATCATGGGTGGCCGTGAGCTGAGGGGGCAGTCGTAATTTGTAGGCTACGGGTCCGCAGCTCTCAATGATTTCGTAAGGACCAACATAACGGGGAGCTAGTTTGCCTTTGATTCCAAATCTTCGCACTCCCTTGGTTGGTGAAACTCGAAGATAGACATGATCACCCACTTCGAACTTTAGGGGCTTTCTCCTTTTGTCAGAATAGCTCTTTTGTCGAGCTTGTGCGGCTCTAAGATTTGCTTGTATTACTTTTACTTTCTCCTCTGCCTCGATTACCAGGTCGGGTCCAATTATCTTACGTTCTCCGGTTTGTGACCAGCTCAAAGGAGTTCGACACCTTCGTCCGTACAGGGCCTCAAATGGTGCCATTTTCAAACTCGTTTGATAGCTGTTGTTGTACGAGAACTCTGCTAGGGGTAGGCATTTGTCCTAATTCTTGTCATAGTGGATGACGCAGGCTCTCAGCATGTCTTCAAGGATTTGGTTTACTCTTTCCGTTTGTCCATCAGTCTGAGGATGGTATGCTGAGCTGCGAATCAGTTTAGTGCCAAGAGACGTTTGCAGTTGTTCCCAAAAGCGTGCTACAAACTGAGGACCACGATCGGAAATAATTGTCTTAGGTATTCCATGCAGGCAAACAATACGATCGAGGTAAATCTCGGCATATTTCTTGGTAGAATAGGTGGTGTGTGCCGGAAGAAAATGTGCCGTCTTCGTGAGTCTATCCACGATAACCCATATGGAATCATGTTTCTGGGAAGTGTTTGGTAGTCCAACGATGAAGTCCATACTTATGTCTTCCCATTTCCATGATGGTATAGGTAACGGTTGTAGTGTACCGGCTACCTTCAAGTGGCTAGCTTTTACTCTCTGGCACGTGTCACATTCCGAGACATACATAGCAATTTCTCTTTTCATTCTAGTCCACCAGAAGTTTCGCCTTAGGTCCTGATACATTTTGCTACTACCGGGGTGGATAGAGAATTTGGAAAGGTGTGCCTCATCGAGAATTTGCTTGCGGAGTTCACGATTCTTCGGAACGACTATACGACTTTCGAACCATAGAACTCCCTTATGGTCCTGGCGCAAACACTTATACTTCTCCTCACCTAGAGAGAGTTTTTGCTTGATGATCTTAATTCCTTCATCATGTAGTTGTGCCATGACGATTTGGTCGTGAAGAGTGGGCTCAACTGAGATGTGATCTAGAGTGCCTTGGGAAACCATTTCCATGTTAAGCTTCCTCATCTCTGCACACAATGTCTCATGGTAGGATTCCATGGATAAGCAATGGCAATGGGACTTGCGGCTTAATGCATCCGCGACTACATTAGCCTTACCGGGGTGATAGTGCACTTCAAGGTCATAATCCTTGATTAATTCTAGCCATCTCCGTTGTCTCATATTCAGATCGGCTTGTGTGAAGATATACTTGAGACTCTTATGATCCGTGTAGATATTGCACTGTGTACCCATGAGATAGTGCCTCCATATTTTCAGAGCGTGAATGACAGCTGCAAGCTCAAGATCATGAGTGGGATAATTCTGTTCGTGGGGCCGAAGGGCTCGTGAGGCATATGCAATCACTCGATTCTATTGCATAAGCACACATCCTAGACCAGTACCCGATGCGTCACAATACACATCGAATGACTTGGTGTTATCGGGTTGAGCTAACACAGGTGCAGTAGTCAGATGCTCTCTGAGAGTGTGGAAAGCTTCTTCACATTTCTCATTCCATACAAACTTTACTTCCTTCCTTAACAGCTCAGTCATGGGCTTAGCAATTCGAGAGAAATCCGGGATGAAGCGACGGTAGTAACCGGCTAAGCCGAGAAAACTGCGAATCTGATGAACAGAGGTAGGGGGTTTCCAATCCATCACCTCTTGTACCTTGCTGGGGTCGACAGCTATGCCTTCGCTGGAGATCGTGTGACCCAAGAACTTTACAGTATCCAACCAGAATTCATACTTAGAAAACTTAGCATAGAGCTGATGGTCTCTTAGACGCTGAAGAACAATGTGCAGGTGCTTAGCATGCTCTTCCTCATCCTTGGAATAGATAAGGATGTCGTCGATGAACACTACGACAAATTTGTCAAGCTCAGGCATGAATACCGAATTCATGAGATACATGAAATAGGCAGGGGCCTTTGTGAGTCCAAAGGACATGACCAAGAATTCATATAGTCCATATCGTGTGGAGAAGGCAGTCTTAGGAATATCGCACGGGCGAATCTTGATTTGATGATATCCCGAACGAAGATCAATCTTTGAGAAGACTCTGGCTCCAGCTAATTGATCGAAGAGTACATCGATACGGGGAAGTGGGTATTTATTTTTAACAGTTACCGCGTTGAGAGGTCGGTAGTCAACGCATAACCTCAAACTGTCATCCTTCTTCTTTACGAATAGGGCTGGACATCCCCAAGGTGACGCGCTAGGGCGAATGAAACCTTTGTCCAGCAGTTCTTGGAGTTGAATTTTCAGCTCTGCCAACTCTTTAGGGCGCATCCTATATGGTCTTTTGGATATAGGTGCAGTGCCTGGTTGTAGTTTAATGATGAACTCAATGTCCCAATCTGGTGGCATTCCTGGTAAATCATCCGGAAAAACGTCGGCATACTCGTTTACCACAGGAATATCCTCTAGCTTAAGTCCTTCCATCTTGTAAGCACAGGAATTCGTGCAATCTAGGAATGGTAGGTAAAGGGTGGTGGCTCCGTGGCTAGGTGAATTTATTTCCACAACTCGGGACGAGGGGTCTAGTGAGACTTTGTGCAAAACCATCCAATTCATGCCCAAAATAAGATCCATGCCGTCAAGGGGTAAAAGAATCAAGTTTGTGTTGATGGTTTTACTACCCAACTTGACTGGTACTTGTCTGATCATTTGGTTCGAAGCAATTTTACCACCCGGTGTTGATATCATATATGACCCTTGTGTGTGACAAACATCCAAGCCTACTTTTGCACCGAATTTTGCACTTATGAAACTATGCGATGCACCTGAATCAAACAATATAACTGCAGGCTTGTCGTGGATAGAGAATGTACCCGACATCACTGGGCTCCTTCAGGAAGCTCTGCAGGCGTGGTGAAGTTAATCCGTCCTTGCTTGACTTGCAGGGTCTGTCTCTTGCCCCTGTCCTTGGCGTTCGGGTTGGATCCCTGACCTTGGTTAGGCTGTCCAGACTGAGGGCATTCTCGT
The DNA here is from genome assembly GCA_032594955.1 of Panicum miliaceum. Lineage (NCBI taxonomy): Eukaryota > Viridiplantae > Streptophyta > Magnoliopsida > Poales > Poaceae > Panicum > Panicum miliaceum. The sequence goes on along the minus strand of CM064063.1, from coordinate 23,081,140 downwards.
GCGAAGTGGTTGGAACTCCCGCATTTGAAACAGCGATTCGCGGGGCTAGGTCGAAGAGACTGCTGAAGAATGGGCCTCGGACCATTCTGTGGAGGCATCGGGGGTCGTACCATGCCTGGCTGCTGTGGGGGTCTGGCAATCCATCTCCCTGGCTGAGGGGCCCTAGGTGGAGCTGTGGGTGCGGCATTTTGCACGATGCGATACCTTGGTGGTTGGACACTTGATGGTCCAGCGGGTGCCTTTCTCTTCTTCTCGGCCCGGTGTGCCATGATACAGTCTTCTTGGGTTATGGCCATATTGACCAACTCGTTGTAGGTGTCAGCCCTGGCTAGGTTCAGACGTTCCTTGAGCTTGGTATTCAGACCTCGGCGGAAACGATCACGCTTCTTGGCATCCGTATCAGCGTGATAGCCCGCATACTGGCATAGGTTGTTGAATGCCTGGGCGTACTGCAGCACGGTGCGGGCGCCCTGGGTAAGTGCCAGGAACTCATTCAACTTCCTCTCCATGAGACCCTCGGGGATATGATGTGCCCGGAATGCGGTCTTGAATTCATCCCAGTCGACCACATGGTCAGCCGGGAGCATCGCAGAATAGTGGTCCCACCACAGTCGAGCGGTACCGCGAAGCTGTTGCGCGGCAAAACGAGCCTTGTTGGCCTCTGAGCATGGGGCCACAAGTAGTGTGAACTTGGATTCGATGGTGCGAATCCATGCATCTGCGTCCAGGGGTTCCTCGGTCTTATGGAACAAGGGCGGCTGGGTCCCTAGCAAATCCGTGTATCCTGCAGCTTGGGGTTGGTGAGCATTGTGCCCACCCCTCTGTTGGTGCTGTCCTTGCACGATCTGACGCAGCAGTTCCATTTGAGCGGCCATCACATCCACCAAACTGGGCGGGGGTGGTGGCGATTGTCGCGAGCGGCTGCTACCGGCACCAAAACCCTCGGGGTTGCCACGTGTTGATCCAACCATCTGAAACGTGAAAGGTTACCATTAGCAACGCGATCCATATTACTTACTTGATTCATAAACGATTGGTGTAGTCAAAGACTTCCGAAATCACAGCTAGAAGTATGGACAGAATCTCTGTTTGCTACGAGAAAAATCATAGCTTGCTGTGGGTCCATCCAAAACATCTCAAACTTTGGCAGTAGTCAGAGAATTTAGGAATGCACCACTTTGGTATTTAACTTCGGCGCTAGAACTATAGCTAAGGTGGTCGAAAGGCTCGTCCTTTGCCTTACTATCTTAGCTGTTTTTCAGCAGATTGACCGGTACTGTTTCGCCTATATCTTAAACTAGCGAGGTCCAATGATGCTGAATTTTTGTGAGAACCACGATCACAAAATTTAGCACATGTTTGGTATTCAACATTCAGCCAAGAAATGCAAGGAGACATGGGTAAAAATTCCGACAAGTCTCAGCGATTGTGGATTTCATCGTTTACCAACTTACAACGAATCACCCAAGTTTACCGCCGTTCCTTACATGCTGAGGGTATCCACATGGTTCAGGTGTACCCAACACAAAAGAGTTACTCAACTCCTAGTTAGCCTATTACAACACTTGCCAAAAGTTAGGCTACCCTATCGAGGAGTATGTGCAAAAGTCCTCCTAGGTCGTCCTCTAGAAATCATCCAAGTCGTTGACGGACGACTCGCTGTGAGCAGGAGAGTGAGCTCCCATCTGAGGTGCCTGTGGTACCTCACCCTCGAAATCCATACCGGAGATACCATCAATCTCCTGTGGCTCCTCCTCATCCTCCTCCATGTCCTCCTCATGGGGATGGTCATTCTGATCATGGTGCCACTGAATGTGCTCATTAGCATCCTCCAACTCAAGGCTCAGATCATGGAGCTGCTCCTCCAACTGTGCTATCGTGGCATCTCTCTCACCCATGAGAGTGTTCTGCTCCTGAATTTGGCCCTCAAGTTGGCCAATCTGAGCATCTCTGTCCTCAAGATCCTGACTGAGCTCCTTAATCTGCTCATCCCTGGTATCTGCCATCATGTGGTAGGCCTAAGCAAGATCAGTGAGCTGCTCAAGCGCCTGACTCTGGAGAGTCTGAAGTCGGTAGAGTGCACTCATGCACCGCACGGAGGTATGAATAGTTTCTTGGGCGTGAAAGTCTACCAAGTACTGTGCGTGCTGCACCCTGTTGAGCCAAAAGGGGTCGTTGTCCTGGGCAGCAGGAAACAATCCAATGGGAGCGAGTGTGACAACCTCGGGACGCTGCGCACAAAAAGTGGTGAGCGCCCTCATGGCTGCAAGCTCCCAAGTATCGGCCAAACGGCGACCAACAGCCTCAAGCTCCAAGGCGGGCCACTCCGGGTGTAGCGGGTGCGGAAAGATAGTCACGTTGACACGGCACTGGGTAACTCCATTTTCTGCAAACTCCAGTCCGGCGTAACGTGGGGGAATTAGATAGCCCGCGGTACGCAGAACATCCCACAAAATAGAGGGAAAGCCCTCCCAGTGGAGACACTGCGAGTGAACGCGTCCATCCTCATCCACCATCATAGCAACAGGCTCGGCCATCTGAATCAAAAGATCAAATGGAGTGAGATAGCGAAAAACTGTGAACAGCACAAGGACAGATTCTGTATAGTGTGCAAAAATAACCATAACTTCCACAGTTCTAATCCAAAAATTCTCAGATTTCACCAGATCACTCCTAAGGTATTTTTGAACAACTTTGCTAGTCAACTCCAGAGCTAAATAGGTCTCTAAGATGGTCTTTCTTTTCAGGTTTCACCTTACTGTCTACCCAGAATTTTCAGTGAACAGAGGGCTGGAGTTTCGTGCACCAGGGAAAATCTACCCAGCCAAAATTTACCAAATTTTAACAGCAGCTACCTGGGTAAATTTGGAACAAGTTTTGTGTTGTACTCTTTTGCAGAAAACCGCAGGAAGGGGGGCCTAAAAATTTAAGAGGTAGAAGTGCTTATTCGGGACAGATTTCTGACATTCCAAGGTTTCTGTTATTTCTTACTATCCATAAGTTCAGAATTTTTGATTTTTGAACAGGGGATAGAACGCGAAATTTGGAACAATTCTTTCAACATGAACTTCTCCAGAAAAGGTCATTTTCTTGGGCCAATAATTCGCTCCTTTCAGTTATGGCAGATTTGGGACAGATTCTCTAGATAATCCTTACGCAAACCACGCTTAGATACGCAAGAACCTTACCACTCTCATACAACGCATTTTCAATTTCAGATATATATGTTCATGATGCATGCACGTCCTATTCGTCCTCACAAAATAAAATAATTGCCAAATACTTTTGGTCTTACGAAGATAGTTTCGGTGGCATACACATTACGGCTCTCGCTATAATAGCTAGTCGAGTCTTTCTAATCGTTCCTTAACTTATCGTAATCGCGGTTAGTGTACCTGCAGAAGATTGACAAAGCATATATATTTCATGAACCTTTCATGCCAGCACTCATGAAAGCGTCCGCATTCATTACCGTTTACTTATAGAAACGATATCTGTACAATTTCCGCCGTACAGACGACGTTAACATACGCTATCGAGATAGCGTATTCACGGGGGTACCGTCATGAGACGGGGGTATGAACAGCGATCGCCATACCCTGCGCCAAACCTTCTACTCCCAATATGCTCAACTAACAGTTGGCATATTGGCAGCACCTCAAGTAAGCCACTGCTTGAGGGCAGCGTTCGGTTCGCATCACCGACAGGAAGGCCAAGCTCTCTCAGTTGGCTGAGGATCCTTACCTTCTTACCTTAGCGATGAGTGCGTCGTTACAGAATTTAAGGTCGGTTGTGCATGAAAGTAAGTTTTGACAGAAAGTAATGTGCTGGAAGTCAGTTGATAATATTTCATAAGTTAGATAGCCACCTAGTAACTTTCCCATAATCCCTTAGGGCTTTACGAACTAGGCACCATCCTTAGCGTACTAACGTACTTCGCAACACATCCTTCTAGTCAAATTTTTATGAAAATAAGTTTTTAAGGCTTGTCGCATTCTCTGGCGTATGTATTTTGGCTCTGGCGCCAGCTGTTGCCAGCTGTGGCACCAACTACGGCTCTGATACCAGCTGTGGCAGAACCACCTGAATTAATCCGGCTCAAGTGTGTTAACCATCACCGTTAAGGCAATCTCGGTTAACCTTACACTTCAAACGGAGTAATCCACTGGTCTGTCGGGTATAACCTCCCGATACAACCACGGTAGGGCGGATCGAATGCCATACATACAAACGCTCATGCGACGATGAGCCCAGAGAATACCACATTCCAACAAATATTACAACATTATCATAAGTAAATATTACAGACCAAGTTTTAAATTTAGAAACCAAGTACTTCAATGATCATAAATAAGTTCTTCAGAGTTTAAATTGCAGCGGAAATAAACAACGGAAGCTACTCGACGATACAGGATATCTCGATGAAGCCCGTACGAGACATCACTCGACATTATCTCCGTTGGACGGGGGCGTATCCCATTCCACCGACCAACCAGGGGGAAGAGTGCAGGGCCAAGTCAAGCTAGCAATCATGTGTTCGAAGGTCTCACCTGAAAACGAGCCACAAGCAAGGCTGAGTATACTAATACTCAGCAAGACTTACCCGTGTAGTGGAATCTACTCCACCGACTCTAGACATGCAAGGCTTTTTGGCTCAGGGGTTTGTTTTGCCGAAAAGCATCTACAAGTGGGTCCTTACTTTCAACTTTTAGCTCAAGATTCTAGTTTCATTAACCATTCTAGATAAGCAGCTATCCAAAAGCATACATGGTGAAGCATTAAATTTTCATCCAACCAGTTCATTCATCATCATTGGTCCTCTTCTTACTCTGTGGGTAAAAATGGTTAAGCAGTCTCAATAGCCGTGAGAAACGGACGATTCGAATCGAATTTCTTAACCTTGCAAGGGAAACCCAAACACACGTCACGTGGTTACTCCCTAGAGTCACACGTGCAACTTTTCCCTTTTCTTTCCGGGTCGTGGATCGGGGCTACCCTCCGAGAGTACAAGAGCCCCACGCCACGGTTCGGCGCCGGGTCGTGACCACTCTCTGCACTCGCCATATGCACATGGGACCGAAGTTCAAAGGGTAGGATGCCGTCCCCTTGCCGGGCCAATCAGGTACTTAAGCTTACCGATTCCCATAATCTCGGCATGTGTTTAGTACGTTCAAAGACTTAACCATCACTACCACACCTTGCGGCCTTAGCATTTTTCACTAGACAGACGGGCCTCAATCGTAACCATCGTTCCATAGCCCGTCCGTGTCCTTATGATTGCAGCGTGTAGTAGACATTCAACTCCTATTTTCTCGCGAGTGACAGGAAATCACTCGACTTTTACCGGAGTTCTATTAGCACAGCATTCTATCGAACCTTACGTCTAGTTTTCAAGCAAGGGTTCCTAACATCATGCAACTAAGTTCTCATTCGACTCCTATAAACTTAATGCACAAGCAGAGAGTAATGCGTTGCATAATTTAGGAAAAGAAATGGGTTATGCTCCGGGGCTTGCCTTCTTGCGAAAAGTTAGTCCGGGGATCGTCTGAACGTTGACCCGGGTCTTCAACTGCTTCAGTTAAATTCTCCTGGGCTTCTCGCTGCTCACTCTCGGACTCGGGCACCAACTCGTACGTTCCGTCGGCGAGGGTCGTCGATTCTACATGAATGCACAAGTTTAAGTCGTGGTAATGGTAATCGACATGATTTAAGTGTAATTACTATAGTGGATAGTTTCTGGTCATGAAATTTTGGATTTAGGCACATCAGGGAAAGATGTGCTTACTATAATATTTTCAGACAATTTTATGAAACAGATTAATTATGAAAAATATATTACATAGTTGCTGTTAGATCCTTGTTCTTTTTGTACAGAACAATTGGTACAACAACTGAGCCTAAGATTTTTACAGAGCTTTCACTTAAGCATGCAGAAGCTACTGTAATTTTTGTAGGATTTATTATGCAGTATCCAGAGCATAGAAAATATGACATTACACACCTAGGTTATTCAAGGATTCATTTTTTAACAGGACCCTACACAGGGTTTTTGTCCATGGAACTTTTTACACAGCAACCTCTACCACAGTGTGTCTCCTAGTAAAAATTTGAGAATTTTCCAAGTAAGATACTATTTTCTTGATTTAACGTATGTTATTAGCACATAAATCAAATAAATAGGTTACTGTGAGATAAAACATCTCCTAATTTTTATCTGGCTTCTAGGTACCAATATACTAGCAGAGAAAAAGTTTCATTAGGTGATTCATCACCTAACTGCAGGAATAAAACATTCTACTTAAACATGGTATGGAACTAAGTTTAATAAACAGTAAATCTAGAGATAGAATTTGGGCCTGATCTTTTTACACAATCCTAAACATCAAGCAAATAACTCACTGCCCAAAATTTAGGGTCAGCATTGTTCTACAACAGTGGGTACAAAATAAGTCCATTAAAGCTTCCATTTAATGCAGAGCAAAATATATTGAGATTATGAGAAACTTTTTGTAACAAAAGTGGTAGAGTTTGTTCTAAGGATTCCAGAACAGTTGAGTTTGCATTTTTCTGAATTTTCTACGATTTTATACGAATTTTACAAGTTCACTGAATTTGAATCTAGATTTGAAACTTTCTTTTACAACTAGGTCCTTGAATGTTATGCGCAGACCCTTCTAAAGATTTAAATTCTTGCAATTGGGTCCTCGGGCGGCTCGGGTCGGCGGCCGGCCGAAATTCCGGCAAGGGTCTCGCCGGCGGCGAGGGGTGAGGGTCGGGGAAGGTTCAGGGGTGCGAGGGCGGGGAGGAGAGAGGGGGGGGGGGGGGGGGGCGCGAGAGGCCTGATTGCGAGAGTTTGAAAAACTTCAGGGGGCTGGGTGCAAACCGGACGTTTTCTTCTCTTTCTAATTTGAATTTCAAAAACTTTTGAACACGAAAGTTGTTCAGAATAAAAAGTACTACAAGTTTGGTTTCAGGCAAAATCTCATTTGGCTTATGGTTTGAAAGTTAAATTTAAAAGTTCAAAAGTAACCAAATGTGCTCAAATTAAATTTGAATTCCAACTGAACTCGTTCTAATTCTTTCCACCCTTTTATCAGTTGGTTTAAGCATAGGGTTAGGCTAATGATACTGATTTTAGAAATGAAATTTTTACCAGGGTTGTCACAGACCCGCATGCATGATTATATCTTGGACTTCTCCTTGCCATGCTAGTACTTGCCTTCTTTATTCTAATCACCCTTGCATGCACGTGATGGCTTGTCCTCTCTGCACTTTGTTTTATTCTACTTATCTCTTCTTATCTCTTCGTCGATCCAGGAACTGACATTCATAGTTAAGACGCGTAACTGACTGGTGTTCGCAAACTCAGCCTATTGGAGCTGACGGGATTAATGGGGCTTGGGAAGAAACCTGTCGGTCGTAAGAAAGCCGATCTGCCTTGTTGGTCACGAAACAGCCAACACATACTTTAAGTTAATATATATGTCACCGACAAGCCACAGAGGACTCCATTTAATCAGTTAAAATCTTCATCACCGATTTGCCTGCTAACTCGGTGCATGTGATCCCTGCCGATGCATACCAATAGCTGATGGTCTTCTGTTCACTCTGTATAATCCGAATTTGCTGCCAAAATCCGATGTTAACATAGGCCCTCTAGTTTTGAAGTATGAATGTTTCATGCTTCAAAATTAATGGCCAATATAATAATGCTGGCAAGACCTCGATATTTCCACATTGAATTCATTTTCTCTGCTTGCCGAAACCACTCATCGGCTAGAAGACTTATCTTTCATATCAGCGGTCCCTATCGATTCTTATATTGCATCGGCCCTTTTATTCATGTAAGCCGATACCTGAACCTGGGTTCCAATTTAGACGGACGGTAGACGGCTGTGCATTGGCAGTTCATGAACCGATACGCTCCTATATGATTCGACATGTCTTTTATGCTGGCTAGATATCTTAATCAGCGTTACGCTTTCCAAGCGCCGATTAAAATACTGTGTCTTTTTCAATTGCTGATGGAAAGATATCATATGCCTCCTTGAATAGCTTTTCTCTTTCATGGCCATCTTAGTCTTGTACATATTTCCAGCTGATTTACTCTGTAACTTGATCAACTGTTGTAAGCCTGACGTTTTCGTTGGCTTGCTGTATTTGCAGAATGACAAGAATAAAGCTCCTCAATCGGACAACAGCGGCAAGCCGATTAACTATGCCCAAATATTACCACATCTGCTTCAGAGCCGATGCTCCTTCCATAGCCAACTTAGTTGCAATTCGGACTACCCTTTTTTATTCCAAAATAGTAGCCGATTAAAGAATTCAAGATTTGTTCTATCGGCTGTCTTTACTTCCATAGTGATTCTATCGGCAAACTCTCAGCTTGAACCATCGGCTCCATTTCTTTGAGAGTCAATAACCAACCGGCCGATACATACAAACTCACGTAACTGGTCAACCGATACTTACAATCTCCTCAAGTGATTACGCGATGCATGCAATCCCCTTAATATTTTAACAACCGCTAAACTCATGCAATCACTGCCTTTCATCCCAACCATTGACTTCCTTGATTTCGTTCAGCACGATGTTGACCTTCTTGCTATCGGCTGCGATGGCAACGACCCATCAAGATGTCCATATCTGGTAAAGAAATTAACTCCGTTGATCCGATGATAACTCCATAGCCGACAAACTCAAAACACAACTTCCCAAAAACTGTAGGCCAAACCCAAAACATCCTCTGCCGGAGCCGAAGCACCCTTATCTGTGAGACTGTGCCAAATCCTCATCGGTCTGGAATGGGATCTCCTCAGATCTTTCGTGCAAATCCGCACACTGGCAGCTGCGGAACACCCCACCGACATTACAGTCGTCGAGTGACGACCTGCCGAGAACTCAGTACTGGATCAACAGTTCTTGCATGAGGGAACCCTTCGGCGTCGGCGTACCCGTGATGCCGTCATCGGCGCCGTTACCATTGTCGTTTGTGTCCAAGCTCAGCCACGTTCGTGCCGACGTCGAAGGGGAAGCAGATGTTCCGGACCATCCGCCATCAGTGAAGTTATCACGAGGACCTAGGATAAACACTGATGCCAACAGCCAACACTCATCGGCTGATCTTTTAGGAATTGGTCTGCATCATCAGCTTCAATTATCACTGGCTTAAATGTAACAGACGCATCTTCTTTGGACTCGAATCGTCAAAACTCCCCTCATCGATCGCACCTGCGGTCGCTAGATCCCAACCAGTGAATAAACAATATGAATGGACCGAGCTTATGGTCTTGTGCATGCCACCATCAGTTTTTACTGATCGCTGCCCCCCGAGATGACATAGTAGTAAGATTAATGCTGCATCTCTCCGACCATCCACCAGTATATCAGCTCTGTCGGCTCTTGTGAGGACGTATATTCCGCAGCCGACATACTGAATAGCCATTGTAAACGCTCGGGCAATAGCAACTGATATGAACTGTTCCCTGCCGAGTCATACTGAAAGAAGCCAGGCACGTATTCTGGAAATCATTGACTACTCGTTCAACTTGCTTCTTCTGCTTATTGAAATCTCCAGACTCGGGCCTACTCCCTCAGGCATCTAGTTTTGGTGACGCACATGTCCATACATGCCAGCAATCATAGAGTAGCAGAACACATGTGCATTCTTGAAATTGGCAACAAAATCTTCATTTGGCTTGTCATCGGCTATGCCACATACAAGAAAATCTAGCAGCCGATAAACGTGTTCCAGTTCCAGACAACATCATCGGCCATCAAGGTTCCGGAAAATTAAAAGAAATCCAGCTTCCAACACCTTAGCCATCTTGGCATACAAATCCGATCATCATGTCTCACCAATACTGCAAGGTCAATCTGGTGTTTCATCGGCCAACACTTTAATTGCCGATCAATCAGCCTATAGCTATAACAAATTATAAATTGCATCCCGCAGCAGAAGGCATCGGCATCAGAGTTGGGTCTGGACGCTATGAGTGCCATCGACTCTTTGTGGAGTGAATCACCAATAAATATTTCAGCAATAGGCCCCCAAGGTATAATCTACGTACCGGCGACTTCTCTATGGCGATCAGTACATCAGCCGATACCTTTCCCATATACTTCTTTCTAATTAATCGGCTTAGATAGCAATGGACCGATTATATATCTCCTCCTTTGGCTAATTCTGATAGCTTGCCTCTCTCTTCTTTTGTTATCGGCCGGGACTTTGAATTTCATCGGCAATATAGCAACCATGTTAACCGATTCAGACGACGTAATCTCATCGGCTTTCTGTTTGACGCGCCATACTTGAGGGTTGATCGGCTTCTTCTCTTGGGCATGCCCTTGTTCTTGCTGTCTATGACGCAGACATCGAACTCTTCTTTTCTGAGATCTGGTCAACCCTCCCAGGCACCAATGAGGAGAACCTTGTTCATCATATTGATGGTTGCGTGGGCGCTCCGGCTTACGACACAAAGGTTTTTCATCTAGTACACTATCGTTCACCATATCCTCTAGCTGATCATGCACCTCAATTTTGCCCCCTAGCCGATCATGAACTGGAACATATTTAGATCGATAACTGCGCCCATCTCTATTGATTGGCCGTCGGTCTCTTCCATCATAACATTGCCTCTTAGATGAACGATACTCCCCATATCGCCTGCCGCATTCTGGGCAATCGTCAATGGACGGCAGTCTCAATCATTCGTTCTAGCAAAACCTAAAGAACATACATCTCCAGTGATCTGCATTACGTCGGCTCCTTTCTTCCTGAATGCGTCTCTCTCTATCTCGTTGGTGCCAGAACTTATTCAACAACATTTGAGACGTGACGGTCTTTTTAGACTCTCTATAAGACTTAGAACCTTCCCCTTGCCCATATTGGCTAATACCTTTAAATTCATCAGCCGATATCTGTAACCTGAGGTCAACAGCCCCTTATTCTTTGGCCTTCTCAGATGTTAACATCTCAGCCTTGAGCGTCTCCTTCTAGCCATCAACCATATTTATTGGGAAAGGATATCCATCGACCTTTATCGGCTTTACAGGACTTGATCCTCCTTTGCTCAACAGCCAACAGGATCGTGTGGTTAGAATCTTCCTTAAGAAACCCTTCAGAATTCTGCCCTTCACATTGCTCTTTAACTTCAAACTCATCAGCCGATACCCGCTCCTTAAGGTCAACGGCTTCTAACTCCTCATATGTCCTGGAAATCAGCACTTCAGAGTCGACTTTCTCATCCTGGTTGTTGACCTTGACCTTGTTTGTTTGGAATGAGCATCCATCAATTTCCGCTGGTTTCGCAGCATTCCCAACTCTAATAATTCCTTGCTCAATGGCCGATTGGCTCTGCTGGAAAGCCGCTAGTTGTGTTTGCTGCATGCCCATCCGATAAGCCATCAGCTGATGAGCTGACGCTTGTGGCCAACCACTATTTGACTATTGTGACTGATAAGTCATCGGCATATAAACTGATGTTAGCGGCTGCAAGCTTCCGGGCCGTGGTTGCTGCACAATCTGCTGAGATCTCATAGCCAATGGTTGATGAATATCTAACAGTTGTGACCGTTGAACATTCGGCCGATAGCCCATAGCCGATGACTGCTGTCCAATCGGCTGATATTCCATAGCTGATGGTTGACGAGTCCCTGACTGCTGCGGCTATTGAGTCTGAACTGTTTCAACCCCTGACGCGCTCGGAGTCTGTTTTGGGGCATCATATGCTACTAAGGGTAAGGTACCTGAAGGCATCCCAAAACAAACATTAGGATCATGTCCAGCTGCAAGGCTGAGCAGATTTCCCTGCGCCGATGATACAATCCACGGCGATGTAGCAAAAGACACCAGTCTGGGATAAGTACGGTGGTATCGGAAAAGCACTACCACCTGTCTGGTTCATGGGTAGTGCCGGCGGTTGAGTGCCAACACTTGTCATAGGAACTGTACTTGCAGCCCTCGCAGCAGTGGCAACTGGTGACACTGGTTGGCTGTAATAACAAGGCCTTGCATAGCCCTGCTGCTGAGTCATGTTGCCAGTGATTGTATCCCTGACTGCATTGTGTATTGTGTTCATCAAGACACTAGATTGGCTAATCATTGCGTGGTGCATGGCTTGATCCAACATCTCCTGGAACCTCCATGCATCCTTTGGGATACTCATGATGGTAGTTGATCGTTGGGACGCACCGGGCGTGCCAAAAGTGTGCTGACGCAAAAATCCGGCGATCGGCTTCCTGCGTGACCCCACACGAGAATCTGGAAGATTTGCTTTACTCTGACGCAGGCTCCAATTAGGTTCGCGTAGGTGCAAGATATGCCAGTTAATTTGACCTACAATTGACAAGGGATAAACGTATCGGCTGGATTTCCGAATCGGTCTATCAGATGTATCGCTAGAGGTTCGATACAGGGAAATACTATCGGCTAGATCAGCCGATATAGGCGTGAAGCAATATAAAGATCACTAAAACGCAATCTAAATAAAGCTACATGTTGCAACACTTAGAACAGATAATCGGCTATATAATAGATTGATACAGAATAATCATGATAAACAGCCGATCAAAGCCTATTCTAAACTGGATAACCGTAATAAAAGCTAGATCAAACAAGATTAAATAAATAACCTTGCAAAACTAACAAATATCGATAACTATTGAATAAATTAGACCGAGAGAGAAGCAATGCACCATCGATCAAAGGCCTAATATTATTCGGTAGACGCTGAACTTACAAGCAAGCCTGAGATTGAAGCGATGCAGTCCTGCTACCTTGGAAGAACTCGTTGAAAAGGAAAATACTATAACTAGGGTTTAGCGAAGTTGCAGACGGAAATGTAAAGGTAAAGTAAATGGTTTGTTTGATTTGGTGTGTGAACAGCTTTTCCAATGCCAGGGGTACATATTTATACCCTAGGCTAAAGACTCCTAGTTGAACCATACAAAGACTTGCCTAACAATAATAATTAAACTAAAGAAAATATTTAAGATACACGGACTCTAATTCTCTTTACGCATTCTCTTTACGCAGAGCCCTTGCCAACTAAGCTTCCTTTGACCCGTCCATAGAAAGACCGATCCGTATGCATGATTAAATCTTGGACTTCTCCTTGCTATGCTAGAACTTGCCTTCTTTATTCTAATCACTGTTGCATGCACGTGATGGCTTGTCCTCTCTGCACTTTCTTTTATTCTGCTTATCTCTTCTTATCTCTTCATCGATCCAGGAACTGACATTCATAGTTAAGACGTGTAACTGACTGGTCTTCGCAAACTCGGTCTATTGGAGCTGACTGGATTAATCGGGCTTGGGAAGAAACCTGTTTGATCGTAAGAGAGCTGATCTGCCTTGTTGGTCACGAAACAGCCAACACATACTTTAAGTGAATATATGTCACCAACAAGCCGCATAGGACTCCATTTAATCAGTTAGAATCTTCATCATCGATTTGCTTGCTAACTCGGTGCATGTGATCCCTACCGATGCATACAAATAACACTCTGTATAATTTGGATATTCTGCCAAAATCCAATGTCAACAAAAACTTACTTGAGGGTTGCGGTCACAGGCTCTACAAAATTCGACTACCTTTTTTAGATCCTGGCGGCTCCAACCACGAGTAAATTTACTTTGAGTTGCGGCGACAGGCTCTAAATAATTCAACTACCTTTATGTAGACCCTGGCGGCTCCAGCCACGAGTAAATTTACTTGGGGGTTGCGGCCACAGGCTCTACGAAAATTCGACTACCTTTTTGTAGACCCTGGGAACTCTGATGACGAGTAAGTTTACTCAGGGGCTGAAGCTACAGGCTCTACAAAACTCGTACATCTTGTTGTAGACCCTCATGGCTACATCCTCGAGTCAACTTACTCGGGGGATGTACCAGGGTTACATCAATAAAGAGTTGGTTTGGCCCACCAAACAACTACTTTTGTCTCCAAGGTAGAACCTGGGGCTCTAGCCATGAGTACTAATAACATGCTAACTACGATAAGTCATCTGGAGTTGCTCGGAGGTCAACACCGAGCTCTATCAACACGACTACTCTACCACAGCCAAACATGGCTAAGTTGCAATTCCACTTGCGCATATTCCGACTACTTCGAATACTAGCCTACATGATTCAGCACACTCAGTTGCGCCAAGTCACTACAAGAACGTCAAAGAGGTCCTCACACCTACACAACTCAAGCAATCCAGTATCGCATGATGCAAATAAATCTTGATTCGCTTAAGTCTCTGCGCTGGGCCAAGCCTCAAATCCAAGCTATCAACTACATCTAGAGTTGCTGCACCCGGTGTAGCTTGATCTACGTGTCTCGAGTTTTTTCCTAAGTCCTAGGATTGTCAAGTACCATGAGTACACTGAACAAACACATGCAGAAAATATTGCACATGATATATTTACATATACTCAGTCAGATTGCTCATGATATTTTCTAATCCTACTCTAGGTTCTCTACTAGTTTTTGAGCCACAGGACCAACTTCTTCAAGGTATTCTGCGAACTTCTCATCAGAGCAGTCTGCAGCCATACCCTCGGCTAGTGAACTCAAATTTCCATTGAGCCAAAATGACTAGACGAGCCCAAGGACGTGCGCTACATACGTCTTAGTGGTCTCTGAAAGGTAGCCAGATATCTTCAGCGGGGCCTCGCGAAGGCGCTCCAGCAGAGTCCTGTTTCCGACTACTTCTTCCGGAGGGTCCACCATGTCGACGACTACTCGTGCAGTGCCCTCAAGCTCTTCGAGTTGTTTCTGCCTCAAGTCTTTCTCCTTGGCCATTGACTTGATGCGCTGCATGCACTCCATGAGTCGCTTGTCAGTATCTTCAAACTTCTTCGTCAGGAGTTCGATTTCACCTGAACGACGGTATAACAAATTCTTCATGTCAGTCAGCAGTTCTTCTTCATACTTTAACCACTTATTGAGTTCTGCGGGCTAATGACAAGGCGTACTCGTACAAATTCATATAACACTACTTGGATACATCAAATCATATATAGTACTCGAGAGAGTATTACCTCGGTGCATCTCGGCTAGGGATTTATTCTTCTCCTCCAGGTTTTCGATTTCCTTTTTGAGGAGGCAGACCTCTCTTATGCGCTCCAGCTTGATGGCATCAAGTTGGTTCCACAATTCAACATTCTTCATGATCTGCTTCGCAATTTGGCGGTCCTTGGCCTGCAATTGACGAAGGCCATCTTCAACAGCTCTCAGCTTGTCGTATTTTTCTCTGGATCTTTTGGCCATTGTCTGTGCATCATGATAGCTGGTCAGTCAAGCAATCAAGATACTCAACTAAGCATTTTGCGACAGAACAAACAAGCATACCGTGGAGAATTTATACAGCTCCTTAAAGGTATCTTAAAAATATTTCAAGACATCTGAAGTCAGCATTGGATCATCGATGAACTTCGTCAGGACAGCATATCAAGACTTGTGTGGTGTGACCGGAATACCACCCAATGAAGTACCCGCAGCGCCAGTTTCCTCGACACTTGGCCTTTGCTATGGAGTACCTGCCACCTCATCCTGAAAAAGAGGCTATCGATTTCTGAATCAATTTTCCCACTTTAACCATCAATTCAAACTCAGGACTTATTTTACAATGCATGCCATGATCTTTTGGATCCTTTTTCCAAACCTTGGGATTTGGATTTAAGGCTTGGGGGCTGTAGGACACATGTCATCAATGACTTATTTTTCAAATTCATTTGAAAGATAAAGACCGGAAGATTCAAGACTAATTTGACCCTCAGCCTAATTCTTCAATTCAACCTAAGGCTCGGGGGCTACTCTATATGGAGTGCGATTTTCATCGCACCCCATATAAAATAAGACTACTCGGGGCATGAGCACCTCACAGCCTCGAAGCAGCCAAGGAAGTAATCGGAAGACGCCTTCAAAAGTACTCGGAAGCCTACAGTACTCAGCTACAAAGAGCTTGGGGGCTTGTATCAGACCCGGGGCCACGGGACTGCGCACATGGCGTACATATTCTAGGATAAGTGATGGGACGTGGCCCACACCCTACACCAGTTGTAACTACTCGTACAGGAGTAGGACTAGTCGGAACAGAAGTAAACTACACGAGTAGTACTTGGGTAGGACTCCTAAGCTCGTATTTGGCTAGAATTTTCATGTAACCCTGTCCTTCCAGACTATAGAAGGGCAGGCAGGGACCCCTCCAAACAATAATCATATAAAGCAATACAATCCACCGTACATGACGTAGGGTATTACGCATACTTCGGCCCGAACCTGTCTAAAGTTTCGTGTTCTTTGCACCTTCGAGTTCCTAATCTCGGCGACACCCCACCTACAATCTACCACCTCGGGAATATCCCTCGGTGGGCTTGGAGGTTAAACACCGAGAGCTTGTCAGATCCGGGGCCACAGGATTGCGCACATAGCATAGACTTTTTAGAATAAGGGATGGGGCATGTCATATACCTTATAACTGTTGTAGGCTACTCGACCACGAGTAGAACTAGTCGGAACAGGATGAAACTACCCATGTTGTATTCGGGTAGGACTTCTGAGCTCGTATCTGGCTAGGATATCTGTAACTCTATCCCCCAAGACTATATAAGGGCGGACAGGGACCCCCTTCAAACCAATCCACATCTAAGGCAATACAAACCACCACACTGGACATAGGGTATTATGCTCTCGGCGGCCCGAACCTGTCTAAAGTTTCGTGTTCCTTGGACCTTCGAGTTTCAGATCTCGGCGACACCCCACCTAGAACCTAGTACCTCGGGGTATCCCTCGGTAGGCTTGGCGGTAAAACATCGATAGGAGTGGCCTACTGGCCACCCATCGTAGCCGCCAAAAAACAGATGTGAGGTGGGGGATATTCCCATCTATAAAAGGTAGGGAGGAGTCTACTCCAACACATAATCCGAAAAAAAAGACAAACAAAACAGATCCCATCCCCTACACATCGCCATGGATGATTCCCTGCCCAGAACCAAAAGAAGGGAGAGGATGGAATTCAATTGGGAGAATCAACGGAAAAGTGGTGGAGACACAGAGGCAGGACAGGTTTGTTTTCTTGCTTACCTTCTGGTTGTGTATATTGCTTCTTCATTGAGGATCGAATTATTCTCTCCAGACAGCTCCAACTTGACGTGATTCAGTAGTCTATCTGTTGAGATGCACTTTTCTGCTACTAGCTGAGTATTTTTTTGTAGCATTTGGAATTGGGGGGAAAATAATCTGCAAATAAAAAGAACGATGAATCTTACTGTGACAATACAGGGATAGAGCAATTAGTGCTTGTTTTTTGGCCAGAAGCTTATTACAGTTAGTGCTTGTTAGGTTCAGAAAAGCTATATACACAATGGTGACAATACAGGGATAGAGCATGGGGCTGTGTCAAACACTAATGTGCTTATGCCAAAAAGTTACACAGGGTTGTTGATGGATCAAATTAGAAACTCTCAAGATGCGCCATGCTATCAACAACAAATGGAGGTAAAGCTAGTATAATAATTTTTTGAGTTTCGAATATGTAACCTGAATGCTTTGTTATTGAGTGGTAGACTTTTCAACTTTGAGCTTCTTGCTTGTACATAGGATGGTTTGAGTAAATGTCATTCGAATCCTATTACAGAGAGATCCCGGCAAAAGAGATGAATCACTAACTGACATTGATTATATGAGTATGTGGAATTCAGTACAAGGCTCACAGGTTGGTTGTTAAATAAAAAAGAAAAAAGATTTTGGACTATTATAATGATAACAGAACAAAAGGTTTTTACAGTTGATTTTGTATATTTTGTGCAGCTTATTCAGAAAGACCAAATATCTGAAGAACAAACTGTCTCGGTCTTTGAGCAGGGAACCCATGTCGATCGGGATGTTGAAGTGCAAGAATTATATGAGGTATAGGTGTGGGGGATGAAAATAAAAAATTACATTGTGACGGCTTTAAATAAATATTTAAGTAGATACATACATACATACATACGGTTTTCTTTTTGCAGGCTCCTGTTGGTTCTCTGATGCACATGCTAACAGCCTCGAGTGATTTTGATGCCTCCTTTGATGTTTCATTTGAAGTAAGCATGAGGAAAAATTAAAAAAATAACTCATTAGTTGATGCCAAAAAGATATATATGGATTTCTACTGAAAAAGTTTGTTGAGATACTAATCTTTTTATATCTTTGATGAGTAACATGTACATAACTACAAGCAGATGCACTGATCTTGCTCCATCAAAAAGTGATCATGGGGATTCCCTGGTTAGTCAAATTTGCAGCAAAATGGACAGATTCTCGCGTCAGAGAAAGATTATGGAAGATTTGCAGTCAACGGTTCTACACTACACATAATACATTTCAAGTAAGTTGTAAAAAAGGAAATTTACTCATCAGTCGATGCTAAGAAAATATCAGTTTTTACCGAGAAGTTTGCTGAGATACAATTTTTTTTATATCTTTGCAGCACAACCTATACTTATGTTGGCGTTTTTTAGCATCATCACCAGGATTGTTAATCTGTGGTGACGGCACCAAGAAACACTGTGGTGGTATGTCTTAACATTTACAGATAAATCCGCAAGCGCACGGATATATTGTTGTAGCATTTCACCCGTGGTATCGTTATTTATATTTTCCCAAAGGATGGCGTGGTGTAAAAGGGATTACTAGGCACTTAATCAGGACAATATGATTAAGATATAGACTACATTTCATGGAGGGGTAAGTCAAGATAAATGATTGATATGGGTAATATGACACACACACAAGCCAATCTCAAGAATAAAGAGTAATGAATAAACCAAAGGTTAGTGGGAGTATAGGCATGCAAACAAGATCCTAATGGAATTTATCTAGGTTAGCAAAGGTTACACAAAGCATATGGTTAGGACTAGACTTGAGCCTCCAGCATACGGGAAGACTACCCAGCACTGGTCTGCCAGCAAGCTGAAGTAGTATTTTAGACTCCTACACCAATAACCGAACGTGGGGGAGTGCACAAACCACGTCAAAAAGTGGCAGACGGACAGGGCTGTCACCACCTGCCGCCTACCCCTACAACACCGTGGGATACGGTCATATTCGATGGATCCCGTCATACCCGAGCACAACGCTTGTGTATACATAACCTGCTCTAGTCCCCTGGGGTCTCGCACCCTTTGGAAGTAATGAACTAGAGCAAGCCCAAAGGGCACACAAACCGTTGCTTTAGCATGGATTTCTAGTCTAAGCATATGAGTTGCATAACTTAAGAAGGCATACAACATGATATGACATACTACCAAGATAGCAAGGCAACCATGAAGATACTCTGAGTTATAGATAAATTCCTGACAAGTCGAATACAAAGCCATACCAGAGGTCGAGGGTTGCTCCACGACCCTGATGTCAGTGTTTTACTGCCAAGCCCACCGAGGGATACCCCCGAGGTGGTAGGTTGTAGGTGGGGTGTCGCCGAGATCTGGAACTCGAAGATGCAAGGAACATGAAACTTTAGACAGGTTCGGGCCGCCGAGAGCGTAATACCCTACGTCCTGTGTGATGGTTTGTATTGCCTTATATGTGGATTGGTTTGGAGGGGGTCCCTGCCCGCCCTTATACAGTCTCGGAAGACAGGGTTACAGATATTCTAGCTAGATACGAGCTCAGAAGTCCTACCCGAGTACGACACGGGTAGTTTCCTTCTATTCCGACTAGTCCTACTCGTGGCCGAGTAGCTTACAACAGGTATAAGGTATGGAACATGCCCCATCCCTTATTCTAGAAAGTCTGTGCCATGTGCATAGTCCCGTGGCCCCGGTCCTGACAAGCCCCCGAGCTCTTCGTAGCCGACTACTGCAGGCTTCCGAGTACTTCTGAAGGCGTCTTCGAGTTCTGTTGAAACTCCATCTTGAAGGTGTCTTCCGAATAGTTCCTTGGCTGCCTCGAGGCTGTTAGGTGCTCATGCCCCGAGTAGTCTTCTTTTATATGGGGTGCGATGAAAATCGCACTCCATATGCAATAGCCCCCAAGCCTTAGATTCAATCGAAAATCATGCTGAGGGTCAAATTAATCTTGAATCTTCCGGTCTTTATCTTCCAAATGAATTCAAAAAATAAGCCATTGATGACACATGTCCTGTAGCCCCCGAACCTTGACTACAAATCCCAAGGTTTGGAAAAAAACTCCAAAAGGTCGTGGCATGCATTGTAAAATAAGTCCTAACTTTGAATTGATGGTTAAAGTGGGCAAATTGATTCAGAAATTTAAAAACTCCTTTTTTCGGAATGATTCCCCTGAAAAATGGTTAAGCAAATAACTTTCTCAAAGAAATCCCAAATTACCGCTCAAATAAATCATATCCCGAGAAAAACTCTTCGGCTTCTGCACAGTGACCATTGGCCTTCTACAATAGCGCCCGCTATTTATTTAACCGCGCGGTAAACCTAGGGTGTTCACCCATTCACTTACTAGCCTTCTTCCCTTCGCATTTTAGATCTGGTTTCGTACGAGACCTAGCGCCGCCGCCAGTGAATCAGATCTACCAATTTGTTGGAGCTAAAAATCGGCCGGGAATCGGCCGATGACCTTCAGCGTCGGACACACGACCCAGGAGAATCTGCTTAACTCCTGTTCGGGTGATTGCCCTGGTGCGGTTCGCTCGGCATGCTAGTCAATCTGACCTGTTGATTGACAAGGAAAGAAACGTATTAAATTCCGGGGTCCCGATCGGCTAAAGTTCCGATCTGTCCCGAAAAGCGTATCAGCGAATCGGCCGATTTGCTATGAAGATGACCGGCAATAGATTAGCCGATAATCACGTGGCGATTGCAGAGAAACTACTGAAGTAACTCAAACAATCGCTACAGGTGCAACACTCAAAATAGATCTAATCGGCTATATGACAATAAACAAGGAAAAATAATGATAAAGCCGACAGTTCGATCTCAAGCTGGATAACTGGTGATAAAACTAGAACAATAGGTAAAACCTATAATTCTAGTAAACATCGATAACTGGTGAATTAATCTAAACGTGTGACAACCCTGGTAATTACAAATCCAAAAATCAATGACATAAGCCTAACTCCATGTGTTAAACCAACTAATGAGAGGGTGGAAAGAATTTAAAACGGGTTCAGTTGGAATTCAAATTAAATTTGGGCATATTTGGACACAATTGAAACTTTTAAAATAACTTTAAAACCATAAGCCAAATGAAATTTTGCCTGAAGCCAAAGTTGTAGAACTTTTTATTTTGAACAACTTTCGTGTTCAAAAGTTTTTGAAATTCAAATCAGAAAGAGGAGAAAACGCCCTGTTTGCACCCAGCCCCCTGAAGTTTTTCAAATTCTTGCACTTCGGTCCCTCGCTCACCCCTCCCTCCTCTGCTGCGCCGCGCGCTCGCCCGACCGCCGCCGGCCACCTGTCCCCCAACGCCTGCGCGGCACCAGGCGCCGAGCCAACCCACGGCGTCCTGCTGCACCGCCCCCGCTCGCCCAACCGCGGCCGCGCCTTCTTCTCCTCCCCCCACGACCGTGTCTCTGCCCAATCCCCGGCACCGCCCCGTGCTGCCCAGTCGCTGGCCGCCGCCCCCTCCACCAGTGCTCCGTCGTGCCGCCCGAGCTCCCCAACCGCCCGCCAGCGTCGCCTACACGCGACGTCGCGCCCTGGACGCGCCCAGCGCACGCACGCCACGCGCACGACGCGCCTCTGGCCACTGGTCACCGCCGGCCGCCCCCAATGGCGCCCAGCCTCGCCGGTCCCTCCACCTCGCGCCCCGGCCGTCCCGAGCCCGCCCCCACGAGCTCCACCAGCTATAAAGCCGGCACAGCGCCCCTCCCTCCTCTCCCTGTTCCTCCTTCTTCCCCGCAGAGCAGAGCCGAGCTCCGCCCCACGCCGCCGCCGTGGAACTCCCTCCTCCGCCCCTCCTCGACCCGAGCTAGGCCCCAAAATCGCTCTCCTACCTCCGCGCGAAGCTTCCCAGCCCAAGCCCCGCCGCCCAGCTCGCCGGAGCTCGCCGGAGCAGAGCTCCACCCGCCGCCGCCCCCCGGTAGCCGTGGGCAGCCCTGCTCAGGCCGCCTCCGCCCCAACCGTGACCACCCAAAGGTAGCCCCCAACCTCCTCTTGCTCCTCCCCCACCTTGCCCTCGCCGCCGGCGACCCAGCTCGCCGGAATTCGGCCGGACAGGATGCTCCCCGCCGTGATTTGCGACCAGGGACTACATTGCAAACGCCCAAATCTTTCTAGGGGGTTTTCTGCTAATTTTCAGGGACCCCTCTGTAAAGAAAGTTTTAACCAAATCAGTGAACTTGTAAAATTCGTATAAAATCGTAGAAAATTCAGAAAAATGCAAACTCAACTGTTCTGGAATCCTTATAAGAAACTCTACAACTTTTGTTACATAAAGTTTCTCAGATTCTCAATATATTTTGCTCTAGATTAAATGGAAGGTTTAATGGACTTCTTTTGTACCCACTGTTGTAGATCATTGCTGACCCTAATTTTTGGGCAGTGAGTTACTTGCTTAATGGTTAGGGCTGTGTAAAAAGATCAGGACCAAAAGCCATCTCTAGATACACGTTTTGTCCAACATTGCTTTATGCCATAAAGTGATAGAACTAATTATTCCTGCTGTTCTGTGATGTTTAATGTCATGAAACTTTTTCTGTGTTGTTGTAGTGATACCTAGAAGCCATAGAAAAATTTAGAAACATTTTTACTATATGTAACCTGTTCATATGAATTTGTGGTAGGAAAACTTCACTAATCCAAAATAATTAGTAAAGCCCTTATAAAATGTTCATCTTTTTACTATGAAACACAATAGAGTAGCTCAACATGTACAAAAAGTTTCAAACATAGAAACCCTGTATAACATCCTGTAGAAAATAATCTTTAATAACATGAGCGTAGCTTGTCCCATTTATTATGCTCTAAATCATGTACAATAAAATCTGAAAAATTTACAGTAGCACAAATATGGTTATAGAAACACCCTGTAGAATTTTCAGCATCAATAATTGCATGGTTTGTTCTGTATAAAAATAACTAGATTCTAGCAGTGGCTGTGTATTACATTTTTCATATTTAACATGCTACACAAAAATGTCTGAAATTTTTACAGTGATCTTATCTCTGCATAATGTACTTTGAATAAAAATTTTATTACCAGAAGCTAACTAGATTAGTAATTGTGTTCAACTCATGTTTGTGTTTAAAAAGAAACTAAGTTTTCAATATAACACAACCCCTTCTTCTTTAATAAAGTTAAATAGATGAAGATAAACTCTATTAACGATTACCCACGATTGATGAAGTAACTCACTCCACAACAAACTCGTGTTTTATACACTGCAACTTTATCGTGAAGGAAATCATGTCGTTTAACATCACCACTACTTAAACTTGTGCATTCATGTAGAAACAACGACTCTCGCCGACGGAACGTACGAGTTGGTGCCCGCGTCCGAGAGTGAGCAGCGTGAAGCTCAAGTGAATCTAACTGAAGTTGCCGAAGACCCGAGCCCAAGTTCGGAAGAGCCCCGGACTAACTTTTCGCAAGAAGGCAAGCCCCGGAGCATGAACCCTATTTTCTAAACTTATGCAACTTATTACTCTACTTTACTTGTGCATTAAGTTTATAGGAGTTGGATGAAAATTTAGTTGCATGATCCTAGGTACCCATGCTCTGAACACTAGATGCAAGGTTCGATGGAATGCTATGCTAATAGGACTCGGTAAAAGTCGAGTGATTTCCTGTCACTCGCGAGAAATTAGGAGTTGATTGTTTACTACACGCTGCAATCATAAGGACGACGGACGGGCTGTGGTACGATGTTTATGTTGATGATTGAGGCCCGTCTGTCTAGTGAAAAATGCTAAGGCCGCAGTGTGTGGTAAGTGATGGTTAAGTCTTTGAACGTACTAACCACATGCCGAGAATATGGTAATCGGTAAGCTTAGTACTGGATTGAACCGAGGCCGGAATATACTCCCCACTGTCTTGAATTCGTTCACATCTAGCTAATGGCGGGTGCATCGGCCGCCATGGCCCGGCTGCGTCCGTGGTCCATGGGGAGGTGTAGTCGAGGGCGGTGGGCCTGTTCCGTGAAGCGGGAATTGAAGGGAAAAGTTGCACGTGTGACTCTAGGGAGTAACCACGTGACGTGTGTTTAGGTTTCCCTTGCAAGGTTAAGAAATTCGATTCGAATCGTCCGTTTCTCACGGCTATTGAGACTGCTTAACCACTTTTACCCACAGAGTAAGAAGAGGAACAATGATGGTGAATAAACTTGTCGGATGAAAATTAATGCTTCACCATGAATGCTAGGGAATAGCCGCATATCTAGAATGGTTAATGAAACTAGAATTTTGAGCTAAAAGTTGAAAGTAAGGACCCACTTGTAGATGCTTTTTGGCAAAACAAACCCCTCAAGCCAAAAGCCTCGCATGTCTAGGAGTCGGCTAAGTATACCCCATTAGTCGGGTAAGCCTTGCTGAGTATTAGTATACTCAGCCTTGCTTGTGGCTTGTTTTCAGGTGAAACCTTCGAAGATTTGATTGCTAGGTTGACTTGGCCTTGTACTCTTCCCCCTGGTTGGTCGGTGGAATGGGATACGCCCCCGTCCAACGGTGAAAATGCCAAGTGATGTCTCGTACGGGCTTCATCGAGACATCCTTTATCGTCGAGTAGCTTTCGTCATTTTATTTCCGCTGCAACTTAAACTCTGAAGAACTTATTTGTGATCATTGAAGTACTTGTTTTCTAAACTCAGAACTTGGTCTGTAATATTTACTTATGTTAATGTTGTAATATTTGCTGGAATGTGGTATTCTCTGGGCTCATCGTCGCATGAGCGTTTGTATGTACGGCGCTCGATCCGTTCACCGTGGTTGTATCGGGAGGTTATACCCGACAGACCAGTGGATTACTCCGTTTGAAGTGTAAGGTTAACCGAGGATGCCTTAATGGTGATGGTTAATACACTTGAGCCGGATTAATTCAGGTGGTTCTGCCACAGCTGGTATCAGAGCCGTAGCTGGTGCCACAGCTGGCAACAGCGGACACCAGAGCCGAAATACATACGCCAGAGAATGCTACAAGCCTTAAAAACTCATTTTACTAAAACTTGACTAGAAGGTTGTGTTGCGAAATGCGTTGGTACGTTAAGGATGGTGCCTAGTTCGTAAAGCCCTAAGGGATTATGGGAAAGTTACTAGGTGGCTATCTAACTTCTATATATATTATCAACTGACTTCCAGCACATTACCTTCTGTCAAAACTTACTTTCATGCACAACCAACCTTAAATTCTGTAACGACGCACTCGTCGCTAAGGTAAGAAGGTAAGGATCCTCAGCCAACTGAGGGAGCTTGGCCTTCCTGTCGATGATGCGAACCGAACGCTGCCCTCAAGCAGTGGCTTACTTGAGGTGCTGCCAATATGCCAACTGTTAGTTGAACATATTGGGAGTAGAAGGTTCGGCGCAGGGTATGGCGATCGCTGTTCATACCCCCGTCTCATGACGGTACCCCCGTGAATACGCTATCTCGATAGCGTATGTTAACGTCGTCTGTACGGCGGGAATTGTACAGATATCGTTTCTATAAGTAAACGGTAATGATTACGGACGCTTTCATGAGTGCTGGCATGAAAGGTTCATGATATATATGCTTGTCGATTTTCTGCAGGTACACTAACCGCGATTACGATAAGTTAAGGAACGATTAGAAAGACTCGACTAGCTATTATAGCGAGAGCCGTATTGTGTAAGCCACCGAAACTATCTTCGTAAGACCAAAGCTATTTGGCAATTGTTTTATTTTGTGAGGACGAATAGGACGTGCATACATCATAAACATATGTATCTGAAATCAACAATGCGTTGTATAAGAGTGGTAAGGTTCTTGCGTATCTAAGCGTGGTTTGCATAAGGACTATCTAGCGAATCTGTCACAAATCTGCCATGACCGAAAAGAAAGATTTATTGACCCAAGAAAATGACCTTTTCTGGTAAAGTTCATGTTGAAAGAATTGTTCAAAATTTCGTGTTCTATCCCCTGTTCAAAAATCAAAAAAAATTCTGAACTCATGGATAGTAAGAAATAACAGAAACCACGGAATGTCAAAATTCTGTCTAGAATAAGCACTTCTGCCTCTTAAATTTTTAGGCCCCCTTCCTACAGTTTTCTGCAAAAGAGTACAACACAAAACTTGTTCCAAATTTATCCCAGTAGCTTCTGTTAAAATTTGGTAAATTTTGGCTGGGTAGATTTTCCCTGGTGCACGAAATATTGGCCCCCTGTTCACTGAAAATTCTGGGTAGACAAAGAAGTGATACCTTAAGGGAACAGCCATGTTAGAGCCTAATCCAGCCACAGTGTTGAATACCAAAATTGTCCTAAATTATGTGATCTAGGTTCTCACCAAATTTCAGCCCTATTGGATCTTGCTAGTTTGAGTTATAGGCCAGATACTATAACTCGTTCTGCTGAAAAACAGCCAACCAGCGAAGCAAAGAGTGAACCGCTTGACCATCTTATCCATCGATTTAGCATCTTGGCTGAATATCAAAGTTGTACCTCCCTAAATTCCCTATCCACTGCCAAAATATAAGGAACTTTGGATGAACCTACCAGGAGATATAAGATTCTTATGGCAGACAGTTTTATGCTCGTGATTCCATCCAGGACCTTTTGGAAGTCTACTATTCCGCGTTAGATCTTTTTGGAGTCATGGAAGCAATATGGATCACGTTGCTAATGAAGAACATTCGCCTTTTCAGATGGTTGGAGCAACCCGTGGTAACCCGGATGGTTTTGGTGCTAGCGCAAGTGGATCACAACCACAGCCGCCGCCACCACCCAGCTTAGTGGAAGTAATGGCCGCTCAAACCGAGTTGCTTCGTCAGCTGGTGCAAGAACAGCAACACCACCAGCGGGGTGGGCAAAATGTCCCCCACCCCCAAGCTGCAGGATACACGGATTTCCTAGGGACCCAGCCTCCCTTGTTTCACAAGACGGAGGAACCCTTGGATGCGGACGCTTGGATTCGCACAATCGAGTCCAAGTTTTCTCTACTTGTGGCCCCATGTTCGGATGAAAACAAGGCCCGCTTTGCCGCGCAGCAGCTTCGCGGTACGGCTCGTCTATGGTGGGACCACTATTTTGCTATGCTCCCCGCTGATCACATTGTCACCTGGGATGAATTCAAGACTGCGTTCCGGGCACACCATATTCCCGAAGGTCTCATAGAAAGAAAGCTAAATGAGTTTTTAGCTCTCACTCAGGGTAACCGCACTGTACTTCAGTATGCTCAAGCCTTCAACAACCTGGGCCAATACGCGGGCTATCACGCAGACACAGATGCCAAGAAGCGTGATCGTTTCCGTAGAGGTCTGAATACTAAACTCAAGGAACGATTGAATCTTGTCAAAGCCGATACATATAACGAGCTAGTCAACATGGCCATCACTCAAGAGGACTGTATTGAGGCTCATCGTGCTGAAAAGAAGAGAAAGGCGCTCGCTGGACCCTCGGGCGCTCAGCCACTGAGGTATCGCTTGGTGCGAAATGCTGCGCCTACAGCTCCACCGAAGGCCCCTCAGCCAGGGCGTTGGATTATCAGGCCCCCGCAGCAGCCAGGCATGGTACGACTCCCGATGCCTCCACCGAATGGTCCGAGGCCCACACTGCAACAGCCTCTTCGACCCAGCCCCGCAGATCGTTGTTTCAAATGTGGGAGTTCCGGTCATTTCGCTCGCGAATGCCCTCAACCCAGGCTGCCAAATCAGGGCCAGGACTCTAACCAGAACAATAAGAACAAAGGCAAGAAGCAGACCCTCCAGGCCCAACAAGGACAGATCAACTTCACCACCCTTGCAGAACTTCCTGAAGGAGCACCTGTAATGACGGGTACATTCTCCATCCATAACAAGCCTGCAGTCATATTGTTTGATTCTGGTGCATCACATAGTTTCATTAGTGCAAAGTTTGGTGCAAAAGTAGGCTTGAATGTTTGGCACACCAAAGGGTCGTATATGATATCAACACCAGGTGGAAAAATTGCTTCCAACCAAATCATAAGGCTGGTACCGATAAAATTGGGAAGTAAAGTCATCAACACAGATCTCGTACTTTTACCCCTTGACGGCATGGATATTATTTTGGGAATGAACTGGATGACTAGGCATGGAGTCACACTGGACCTTTCTTCCCGAGCCGTTGAGATAAATTCACCTAGTCACGGAGCCACTACCCTTTACCTACCGTTACGGGAGTGCACAAATTCTTGCGCTTTCGTGATGGAAGGGACCAACCTAGAGAATATTCCAGTGGTATGCGAGTATGCCGATGTCTTTCCGGATGACTTACCCGGAATGCCACCGGATAGGGATATTGAGTTCGTTATTGAACTACAACCAGGCACTGCACCTATATACAAAAGACCGTATAGGATGCCCCCTAAAGAATTGGCCGAGCTGAAACTTCAACTCCAAGAACTACTAGACAAAGGTTTTATTCGCCCTAGCGCGTCACCTTGGGGATGTCCAGCCCTATTCGTAAAGAAGAAGGATGACAGTTTGAGATTATGTGTGGACTACCGACCTCTCAATGCGGTAACAGTTAAAAATAAATACCCCCTTCCTCGCATCGATGTACTCTTCGATCAATTAGCTGGAGCCAGAGTCTTCTCCAAGATTGATCTTCGTTCGGGATATCATCAGATCAAGATTCGCCCATGCGATATTCCTAAGACTGCCTTCTCCACACGATATGGACTATATGAATTCTTGGTCATGTCCTTTGGACTCACCAATGCCCCTGCCTACTTCATGTATCTCATGAATTCGGTATTCATGCCCGAACTGGACAAATTCGTCGTAGTGTTCATCGACAACATTCTTATCTATTCAAAGGATGAGGAAGAGCATGCCAAGCACCTTCGCATTGTTCTTCAGCGACTCAGAGACCATCAGCTCTATGCTAAGTTTTCTAAGTGTGAATTCTGGTTGGATACTGTAAAGTTCTTAGGTCACACGATCTCCAGCGAAGGCATAGCTGTTGACCCCAGCAAGGTACAAGAGGTGATGGATTGGAAACCCCCTACCTCTGTTCATCAGATTCGCAGTTTTCTCGGCTTAGCCGGTTACTACCGTCGCTTCATCCCGGATTTCTCTCGAATTGCTAAGCCCATGACGGAACTATTGAAGAAGGAAGTAAAGTTTGTATGGAATGAGAAGTGTGAGGAAGCCTTCCACACTCTCAGAGAGCATCTGACTACTGCACCTGTGTTAGCTCAACCCGATAATACCAAGTCATTCGATGTGTATTGTGACGCATCAGGTACTGGTCTAGGATGTGTGCTTATGCAAGAGAATCGAGTGATTGCATATGCCTCACGAGCCCTTCGGCCCCACGAACAGAATTATCCCACGCATGACCTTGAGCTCGCAGCCGTCATTCACGCTCTGAAGATATGGAGGCACTATCTCATGGGTACACAGTGCAATATCTACACGGATCATAAGAGTCTCAAGTACATCTTCACACAAGCCGATCTGAATATGAGACAACGAAGATGGCTAGAATTAATCAAAGATTATGACCTGGAAATGCACTATCACCCCGGTAAGGCTAATGTAGTCGCGGATGCACTAAGCCGCAAGTCCCATTGCCATTGCTTATCCATGGAGTCCTACCATGGGACATTATGTGCAGACATGAGGAAGCTTAACTTGGAAATGGTTTCCCAAGGCGCTCTAAATCACACCTCAGTTGAGCCCACTCTTCACGACCAAATCGTCATGGCACAACTACATGATGAAGGAATCAAGATCATCAAACAAAAACTCTCTCTAGGTGAGGAGAAGTATAAGTGTTTCCGCCAGGACCATAAGGGAGTTCTATGGTTCGAAAGTCGTATAGTCGTTCCGAAGAATCGTGAACTCCGCAAGCAAATTCTTGATGAGGCACACCTTTCCAAATTCTCTATCCACCCCGGCAGTAGCAAAATGTATCAAGACCTAAGGCAAAACTTCTGGTGGACTAGAATGAAAAGGGAAATTGCTACGTATGTCTCGGAATGTGACACGTGCCAGAGAGTAAAAGCTAGCCACTTGAAAGTAGCCGGTACACTTCAACCATTACCTATACCATCATGGAAATGGGAAGACATAAGTATGGACTTCATCGTTGGACTACCAAACACTTCCCAGAAACATGATTCCATATGGGTTATCGTGGACAGACTCACGAAGACGGCACATTTTCTTCCGGTACACACCACCTATACCGCCAAGAAATATGCCGAGATCTACCTCGATCGTATTGTTTGCCTACATGGAATACCTAAGACGATTATTTCTGATCGTGGTCCTCAGTTTGTAGCACGCTTTTGGGAACAACTACAAACGTCTCTTGGTACTAAACTGATTCGCAGCTCAGCATACCATCCTCAGACTGATGGACAAACGGAAAGAGTAAACCAAATCCTTGAAGACATGCTGAGAGCTTGTGTCATCCACTATGACAAGAATTGGGACAAATGCCTACCCCTAGCAGAGTTCTCGTACAACAACAGCTATCAAACGAGTTTGAAAAGGGCACCATTTGAGGCCCTGTACGGACGAAGGTGTCGAACTCCTTTGAGCTGGTCACAAACCGGAGAACGTAAGATAATTGGACCCGACCTGGTAATCGAGGCAGAGGAGAAGGTAAAGGTAATACAAGCAAACCTTAAAGCCGCACAAGCCCGACAAAAGAGCTATTCTGACAAAAGGAGAAAGCCCCTAAAATTCGAAGTTGGCAATCATGTCTATCTTCGAGTTTCACCCACCAAGGGAGTGCAAAGATTCGGAATCAAAGGCAAACTAGCTCCCCGTTATATTGGTCCCTACGAAATCATTGAGAGCTGCGGACCCGTAGCCTACAAATTACGACTGCCCCCTCAGCTCACGGCCACCCATGATGTCTTCCACGTATCTCAACTCAAGAAGTGTATTCGAGTCCCTACTGAGATTGTGGAACAACAAGAAATATCGTTGGAACCCGACCTCTCGTATGTCGAACACCCAGTTAAGATTTTGGATCAAAAAGAAAGAGAGACCAGGAGGAAAGTGATTAGAATGTATAAAATACAATGGAATCGCCACACGGAAGAAGAAGCCACCTGGGAAACGGAGAGCTACCTGAACCAACATTTCCCCGGGTTTCTTATCTCAACCACTGGTAGGTGCACCCACGCCCACACTAAGAATTACCGAATCTCGGGGCGAGATTCTTGTTAAGGGGGGAAGGCTGTGACAACCCTGGTAATTACAAATCCAAAAATCAATGACATAAGCCTAACTCCATGTGTTAAACCAACTAATGAGAGGGTGGAAAGAATTTAAAACGGGTTCAGTTGGAATTCAAATTAAATTTGGGCACATTTGGACACAATTGAAACTTTTAAAATAACTTTAAAACCATAAGCCAAATGAAATTTTGCCTGAAGCCAAAGTTGTAGAACTTTTTATTTTGAACAACTTTCGTGTTCAAAAGTTTTTGAAATTCAAATCAGAAAGAGGAGAAAACGCCCTGTTTGCACCCAGCCCCCTGAAGTTTTTCAAATTCTTGCACTTCGGTCCCTCGCTCACCCCTCCCTCCTCTGCTGCGCCGCGCGCTCGCCCGACCGCCGCCGGCCACCTGTCCCCCAACGCCTGCGCGGCACCAGGCGCCGAGCCAACCCACGGCGTCCTGCTGCACCGCCCCCGCTCGCCCAACCGCGGCCGCGCCTTCTTCTCCTCCCCCCACGACCGTGTCTCTGCCCAATCCCCGGCACCGCCCCGTGCTGCCCAGTCGCTGGCCGCCGCCCCCTCCACCAGTGCTCCGTCGTGCCGCCCGAGCTTCCCAACCGCCCGCCAGCGTCGCCTACACGCGACGTCACGCCCTGGACGCGCCCAGCGCACGCACGCCACGCGCACGACGCGCCTCTGGCCACTGGTCACCGCCGGCCGCCCCCAATGGCGCCCAGCCTCGCCGGTCCCTCCACCTCGCGCCCCGGCCGTGCCGAGCCCGCCCCCACGAGCTCCACCAGCTATAAAGCCGGCACAGCGCCCCTCCCTCCTCTCCCTGTTCCTCCTTCTTCCCCGCAGAGCAGAGCCGAGCTCCGCCCCACGCCGCCGCCGTGGAACTCCCTCCTCCGCCCCTCCTCGACCCGAGCTAGGCCCCAAAATCGCTCTCCTACCTCCGCGCGAAGCTTCCCAGCCCAAGCCCCGCCGCCCAGCTCGCCGGAGCTCGCCGGAGCAGAGCTCCACCCGCCGCCGCCCCCCGGTAGCCGTGGGCAGCCCTGCTCAGGCCGCCTCCGCCCCAACCGTGACCACCCAAAGGTAGCCCCCAACCTCCTCTTGCTCCTCCCCCACCTTGCCCTCGCCGCCGGCGACCCAGCTCGCCGGAATTCGGCCGGACAGGATGCTCCCCGCCGTGATTTGCGACCAGGGACTACATTGCAAACGCCCAAATCTTTCTAGGGGGTTTTCTGCTAATTTTCAGGGACCCCTCTGTAAAGAAAGTTTTAACCAAATCAGTGAACTTGTAAAATTCATATAAAATCGTAGAAAATTCAGAAAAATGCAAACTCAACTGTTCTGGAATCCTTATAAGAAACTCTACAACTTTTGTTACATAAAGTTTCTCAGATTCTCAATATATTTTGCTCTAGATTAAATGGAAGGTTTAATGGACTTCTTTTGTACCCACTGTTGTAGATCATTGCTGACCCTAATTTTTGGGCAGTGAGTTACTTGCTTAATGTTTAGGGCTGTGTAAAAAGATCATTACCAAAAGCCATCTCTAGATACACGTTTTGTCCAACATTGCTTTATGCCATAAAGTGATAGAACTAATTATTCCTGCTGTTCTGTGATGTTTAATGTCATGAAACTTTTTCTGTGTTGTTGTAGTGATACCTAGAAGCCATAGAAAAATTTAGAAACATTTTTACTATATGTAACCTGTTCATATGAATTTGTGGTAGGAAAACTTCACTAATCCAAAATAATTAGTAAAGCCCTTATAAAATGTTCATCTTTTTACTATGAAACACAATAGAGTAGCTCAACATGTACAAAAAGTTTCAAACATAGAAACCCTGTATAACATCCTGTAGAAAATAATCTTTAATAACATGAGCGTAGCTTGTCCCATTTATTATGCTCTAAATCATGTACAATAAAATCTGAAAAATTTACAGTAGCACAAATATGGTTATAGAAACACCCTGTAAAATTTGCAGCATCAATAATTGCATGGTTTGTTCTGTATAAAAATAACTAGATTCTAGCAGTGGCTGTGTATTACATTTTTCATATTTAACATGCTACACAAAAATGTCTGAAATTTTTACAGTGATCTTATCTCTGCATAATGTACTTTGAATAAAAATTTTATTACCAGAAGCTAACTAGATTAGTAATTGTGTTCAACTCATGTTTGTGTTTAAAAAGAAACTAAGTTTTCAATATAACACAACCCCTTCTTCTTTAATAAAGTTAAATAGATGAAGATAAACTCTATTAACGATTACCCACGATTGATGAAGTAACTCACTCCACAACAAACTCGTGTTTTATACACTGCAACTTTATCGTGAAGGAAATCATGTCGTTTAACATCACCACTACTTAAACTTGTGCATTCATGTAGAAACAACGACTCTCGCCGACGGAACGTACGAGTTGGTGCCCGCGTCCGAGAGTGAGCAGCGTGAAGCTCAAGTGAATCTAACTGAAGTTGCCGAAGACCCGAGCCCAAGTTCGGAAGAGCCCCGGACTAACTTTTCGCAAGAAGGCAAGCCCCGGAGCATGAACCCTATTTTCTAAACTTATGCAACTTATTACTCTACTTTACTTGTGCATTAAGTTTATAGGAGTTGGATGAAAATTTAGTTGCATGATCCTAGGTACCCATGCTCTGAACACTAGATGCAAGGTTCGATGGAATGCTATGCTAATAGGACTCGGTAAAAGTCGAGTGATTTCCTGTCACTCGCGAGAAATTAGGAGTTGATTGTTTACTACACGCTGCAATCATAAGGACGACGGACGGGCTGTGGTACGATGTTTATGTTGATGATTGAGGCCCGTCTGTCTAGTGAAAAATGCTAAGGCCGCAGTGTGTGGTAAGTGATGGTTAAGTCTTTGAACGTACTAACCACATGCCGAGAATATGGTAATCGGTAAGCTTAGTACTGGATTGAACCGAGGCCGGAATATACTCCCCACTGTCTTGAATTCGTTCACATCTAGCTAATGGCGGGTGCATCGGCCGCCATGGCCCGGCTGCGTCCGTGGTCCATGGGGAGGTGTAGTCGAGGGCGGTGGGCCTGTTCCGTGAAGCGGGAATTGAAGGGAAAAGTTGCACGTGTGACTCTAGGGAGTAACCACGTGACGTGTGTTTAGGTTTCCCTTGCAAGGTTAAGAAATTCGATTCGAATCGTCCGTTTCTCACGGCTATTGAGACTGCTTAACCACTTTTACCCACAGAGTAAGAAGAGGAACAATGATGGTGAATAAACTTGTCGGATGAAAATTAATGCTTCACCATGAATGCTAGGGAATAGCCGCATATCTAGAATGGTTAATGAAACTAGAATTTTGAGCTAAAAGTTGAAAGTAAGGACCCACTTGTAGATGCTTTTTGGCAAAACAAACCCCTCAAGCCAAAAGCCTCGCATGTCTAGGAGTCGGCTAAGTATACCCCATTAGTCGGGTAAGCCTTGCTGAGTATTAGTATACTCAGCCTTGCTTGTGGCTTGTTTTCAGGTGAAACCTTCGAAGATTTGATTGCTAGGTTGACTTGGCCTTGTACTCTTCCCCCTGGTTGGTCGGTGGAATGGGATACGCCCCCGTCCAACGGTGAAAATGCCAAGTGATGTCTCGTACGGGCTTCATCGAGACATCCTTTATCGTCGAGTAGCTTTCGTCATTTTATTTCCGCTGCAACTTAAACTCTGAAGAACTTATTTGTGATCATTGAAGTACTTGTTTTCTAAACTCAGAACTTGGTCTGTAATATTTACTTATGTTAATGTTGTAATATTTGCTGGAATGTGGTATTCTCTGGGCTCATCGTCGCATGAGCGTTTGTATGTACGGCGCTCGATCCGTTCACCGTGGTTGTATCGGGAGGTTATACCCGACAGACCAGTGGATTACTCCGTTTGAAGTGTAAGGTTAACCGAGGATGCCTTAATGGTGATGGTTAATACACTTGAGCCGGATTAATTCAGGTGGTTCTGCCACAAAACGAAACAACGGCGACGCGCCCGAAGTTAAAGCTTAGATGTTATTCGATAAACGGAACCTACCAATTGGCCGGAGATCGTGTCGATGTAGCCCTGCCAATCCGTACGAACTCGTGAAAGAAAAAGAAGTATTGGCGAAGTCGCCGACTTGAAAGTAAAGTACGATAAAAAGTAGATTGTTTGTATTGATTGATGTGTATCCTCTACAAAACCCTGACTGCTTCTATTTATACCCTAGGACTAAGACTCCTGATCTATTACGATCCGTTGCAAACTTGATTTAAATAAAAACTACTATATCTATAAAACTTTCCTAAAGGAAACGGGCTCCCGCAGAATCTTCTGCTGCCATCTCCTAGTCCAATCCGGACTCCTTCCATGGCTCCACGACCGAGTCGGCGTCGTTCTTTGACCAACGTCAGGTCATCTTTGACTGGGATCCTGTGTTGGGATTCCATTGGCTTCATCCCCTATCTGTTGGCGCAAGCCCACATTGGCCCAAACGCTCTAGCCTTTCAATCGGCCGACCCCTACCAACTTCATTCGCCAATCGCACGAAACACTGCATCGCCAATCGGCCGATCCCTAATTGTAGCGTCAATCGGCCGATTCCCAACTGTAGCCTTTAAATCTGCCGCATCGGCCAGTCTCTTCCTTTCCTGACGCCGATACAACACATGTCAAAATCTAGCGTCAACACATGCCCCCAGTTTCGGAGTAAAACATGACTTTTACTTCGAAATTCTTTTTTTTAATCTCTCCTCCAAAAAAAAACGCGGCAAAAATCTCCTTCCGTTTCACGGTCTTCTACATGATGATTGCAATCTTTTCGAACCGGGCGCCTGAGACAACTGTTCCCCTGGAATTCGTGTAGACGGCATGGCAAAAATCCCGCCTTTACCCTTTCTCTCTCGGACTGTCTTTAAGTACTGGCGTTCTCCGCCACTTCTTTTTTCTTTCGCGGTTGCCCTTTCTGATGATGAAGAGGTTGCTTCACGCCAAGTCACCCTGAGCTCAATCCCTGATGACGTCCGTGCCAAGCTCGAGAGTATACGGACCCTCCTCCAAGACGACATCGGCCGATTAGTGGGAGACGCCTCGCCGATCCTGCAACTTCTCAGTGAAATCAGAGGCCGAATTCCAGAGGAAGCGACAGAGGCTCTAGAACCTGCCGCATACATAGAGTCAATGCAGACTCCAGTGTTCAGGGCCCTGCGCCATATGGCCGATCGCACCAAACTAGCGAAAGCCCACGAGGAGGAAGACTCCTACAAACATCGAGCTCAAGAGGTGCATTGGCGAATCAGCTTCCTTGAGAACTCTCATCCAGATATCGTCAATTCCATAGACCGCCTTAAACGGCGAAGGGCAGAGCTAGCCAAGGAGATGGATCAGGTAACCCAGGCCATAGCTGCTGAAGAGAAAAGACTCCAAGATCTCCCATCCATCATCGTCGAGTTGAAGCAGGAGAGGCAAAACCTGGCCCACGAAGCAATAAAAATCCATGGTCAAATGCCAGAAGTCCCTGGATCGGTTGATGACGACCAGAAAATCGTAGACTCGGCCGATCAAGTTAGGCAACGAGCGATTGCGGCTATTGATGCCCTTCTTGGGTGAACTGTAAAAGTTCTGTAAACATTTAATGTCCTCTTGCCGTTGACGTGCAGATTCAAACTTGGATCGTCCTCTTTGGCAGCTTTTCACTTGTTTACCCTTTTATTCCGATGGGACGCATCCTCCCATTCCCTCACCCTCTTCCTTCTAAAAGTATGAGATCCCGTATCGTTTCCAAAGGCGTCCGTATTGCCCGTCTTCTTTCCCTCTAACAACTTGATCCCCGTCCTCCCAAACTAGACGTCAAGATGTCCTCTTCTTCTTCTTCCTTCTCAGTCAACCAGGTGCGAAATCCTCCTCTATTTCCTCTCTTGACATTTCAATCATTCTGTCGCTGGGTGATTGTTTGCTCTCCTTCTAGCCGAAATGCCTTAGTCCCAGTCTGGAACGAGCGATTGAAGTCATGCATTCAGAAGAACCACTATCGCAGGTGGACAGAGATCTGATCAAGGCTCATTTCAAAGAACTCAAAGGTCATGTCCCTGCTGACGTCTAGAAGGTCTGGGACCATGTAAACGCTAACTGCTCCAGGCGGCGGCCAACTGAAAGGAGTCATCCACTCCCTCGCTCAGTCGCCCTTGAAGATGCTGCGGCGGGGATATCCCAGCCACCTCTCGACAGGAGCCACCCACTCCCTCGTCAAGTCGAGGTTGAAGTTGCCATGGAGGATCTGGAGGAAAAGAGCATCTGCTTCTTGATAGAATTAGGCCGGATCGAGAGGGAGATTAGGAAAAAGCACGGTCAATAAATATGTTGGTACTTTTGTTCTAAGGGCGATTTGTACCGTGTCGGCCATGTACCCTGCTGTTCTTACTGAATAATGAATCGGTCAGACTAAATCGAATATTTCATCCTTAAGGTGATGTCATCTTTACATCGGCTATATAGACAGGAGCCAATAGGAGTTGGCCATGTTGTCTTGATGTACCCTATCATATGTTATGCACCCACCCATATACTTGGATAGTACCTCTTTAGATATCTCCCATTTGAGGCTCTTGTGAATTCTTCCCCTTCGATAGTTTCTAGTATATATGCATTTCTCGGAGCACATCGGCCGATTTTATACGGCCCTTCCCAAGTGGGCGACCATTTACCGAATTTGGGATCCTTAGACCCTATCGGCAGCACCAACTTCCATACCAAATCTCCTTGGGAGAATTGTTTAACTTTACCTTCTTGTCGTACCACCTGGCCACCCTTTTCTTGTTTTCTTCGATGCTAATCAGGGCCCTTAATCGCTGACCCGCCAAATCGTCAAGTTCTCCCTTCATACGGAGGGAATAGTCATCGGCCGTCAACTGATCTTGAAGCGATGTGCGCCTTGACCCCGTCCTTAATTCCCAAGGCAATACTGCCTTGTGACCATATATCAACTCATAAGGAGATATCTTAGTGGCCCCGTGGCAAGCCATCCTGTAAGCCCATAGAGATTCGGTTAAAGACATGTGGCACTTTTTGGGTCGTTCCTCTATCTTCCTTTTGATCAACTTGATTATCCCCTTGTTGGATGATTCGGCCTGGCCGTTGGCTTGAGCATAATACGGAGAAGAATTCAACAATTTAATCCCCATATCGGCGGTGAATTCTTCGAACTCCCCTAAGGTGAACATCGTTCCTTGATCAGTTGTGATGGTTTGAGGGATGCCGAACCGATAAACAATGTGGTTTTTCACGAAATCGATCATAGCGGCCGATGTCACGGTCTTTAACGGAACTGCCTCCACCCATTTGGTAAAATAATCAGTGGCTACAAATATAAACTTGTGCCCTTTGCTTGATGGAGGGTAAATCTGTCCGATGAGGTCTATCCCCCAACCGCTAAACGGCCATGGTTTGATTATCGGATTCATAGCCGAGGCCGGTGCACGCTGCACATTGCCAAACTTCTGATAGTCTTGACAACCTTTATAATATTTAAAACAATCTTCAAGAATCGTCGGCCAATAATACCCGTTGTTTCTGATCATCCACTTCATCTTGTGAGCCGATTGATGAGCTCCGCATACGCCCTCGTGGATTTCTCCCATCAGGACCTTTGCTTCTTCCGTTCCCAGGCATTCGAGAAGAACGCCATCAATTGTCCGGTGAACAAATCGTCTTTGAGCAACACATATTTCATGGCCTGAAAACGCACTCGCTGATCCACTTTCTTGGACGGATCTTTCAAGTAATCGGAAATGTCCTTTCGCCAATCGTCGGCCGCAAGTTCCAGAATCATGGCCCCTTGAATCGGCCGATACCCGGACACGTGTTGGGCAAGTCTATTGGCCTCTTCATTGTAACTTCTGGGAATATGCTCAATAACCGCAGACCTGAACTCCTTTAACAGTTGGAGGCAATCTTCGTAGTAAATCCTTAAGACATCATCTTTGCATTCAGATCTCCCCGTTAATTGATCCACAATGAGCATGGAATCTCCAAAAATTTCCACCGCATTGGCTTTGATTTCTCTTAACAATTGGATACCTTTTAGGATGGCTCGGTATTTCGCCTAGTTGTTGGTTGCGGATGCCTCTATCGGCAGAGAGAAATCATAGCTTGCCCCCCGAGGCGATACGAGAGCGATGCTGATTCCCGATCCGGCTCCACAAGAGGAACCATCGAAGTATAGAGTCCATGGAACTGGTTCAATGATAGCAATTTCCGGTCCACAATGCTGAGCCACGAAATCGGCCATAACTTGACCCTTGATAGCTTTGGCCGATTCATACCTTAGGTCAAATTCTGACAGAGCCAGGATCCACTTTCCAGTCCGTCCTTTCAAAATTGGCAGTGATAGCATGTATTTCACCATGTCATCCTTGCATACGACTATGCACTCTGCCGATAACAAATAGTGCATGAGCTTGGTACACGAGAAATATAGACACAGGCACAGCCGTTCCACCGGGGAATATCTCATTTCGGCGTCCAGGAGTCTTCTGCTGACATAATATACCACCCGTTCTTTTCCTTCGAACTCCTGTGCTAGCGCCGATTCGATAGCCCGCTCGTCGGCCGATAAGTACAGTTTGAACGGCTTGTCAGCCTGTGGCGGGACTAATACAGGTGGTGAAATTAGATATTGCTTGGTGTCTTCTAACGCTTTGTGTTGTTCTTCTCCCCACACGAATTCCTGATCGGGTTTCAATTTCAACAAAGGAGTGAAAGCTTGAATACGCCCGGACAAGTTGGATATGAATCTCCTGATAAAGTTGACCTTGCCGATTAGGGACTGCAGCTCAGTTTTATTCTGTGGGGCCACAACCTTATTGATTGCATCTATGGTCTTCCGGTTGACTTCTATCCCGCTCTCATGGACCATGAATCCCAAGAATTGTCCGGCTGACACACCGCGTGCACACTTGTTCGGGTTCATTTTCAACCCATGCTTCCTTGTGCACTCCAACACCTCTTGTAAATCGGCCAGATGTTCCCGATGACCTTTTGATTTGACCACAACATCGTCGATGTAGATTTCTACCAATACACCAATAAGCTTGTGAAAGATATAATTCATAGCCCGTTGGTATGTAGCGCAGGCGTTCTTTAATCCAAAGGTCATTACCACCCACTCGAATAAACCGAGGTGGCCCGGTCACCTGAAAGCCGTTTTCGAAATATCTTCTTCGGCCATTAATATTGTATTGTACCCAGCATTACCATCCATGAAACTGATGACTTTATGTCTTGCGGCAGCATCTATCAAAATGTCGGCTGTCGGCATTGGATACCCGTCCATCGGTGTAGCCTAATTTAGGTTCTTGAAGTTGATGCATACGCGCAACTTTCCGTTTTTCTTGTATACGGGTCAATATTAGAAATTCATTCGGCGTAACGGCACTGCCGAATAAATCTTGCTTCAATCAATCTTGTAATCTCGGCCTTTATATCAGGTAGAATTTTAGGGTTGCATCATCGTGCAGGCTAATGATATGGCTGATATCCTGGTTTTATAGGCAACCGGTGTTCGACAATGGACCGGTCTAGATCAGGCATCTCATGGTATTCCCAAGCAAAGCAATCTTTGAATTCTTTTAATAAACTTGTCAATCTACATTTGTAGTCG
Organism: Panicum miliaceum; assembly: GCA_032594955.1. Lineage (NCBI taxonomy): Eukaryota > Viridiplantae > Streptophyta > Magnoliopsida > Poales > Poaceae > Panicum > Panicum miliaceum. The sequence continues at coordinate 23,040,208 of CM064063.1, read as the reverse complement.
GGATCCAAGCTAGCACTAATATATGTTGGCCTGGACTTGCTACCATCTCCTAAATCCACCATCTCCAATGAATCGGCCGACATAAATCCATGCCCAAGCTTCCCGTCTTCTCGGACGAACTGATCCATCTAATCTGAATCTTCACAGCCGACTGCTCGGATCGGCTGTAGGCCAAAATCGGACACTTTCAGGAAATCAGTGTCCCAAGTCCTACCCGATATGCACTTGACGTGTTCGCAGCTCCACTGTTGCGCATCAGCCACCGCAACACTGTAGGCAGAATCGGCGGTGACTATCTCGGTACTGTCGCCGACCCACTGTACGAGGCATTGGTGCATTGTAGACGGGACGCAGCAATTCGAGTGTATCCAATCGCGACCGAGCAACATGTTGTAGGACCCCGTGCCATTAATAATAAAGAAGGTAGTGGGAAGGGTCTTACTGCCGATGATGAGGTCGACGCAGAGCGCTCCGCGGGCGGGAGACACGTTGCCTTCGAAGTCTTTGAGCATCATATCCGTCTTGGTCAGATCTTCGTTGCTTTTGCCCAACTTCCAGAACATGGCATATGGCATGATATTGACTGCAGCGCCTCCGTCCACTAGTAGCCTGGTAACAGGTCGTCCATTAACGTGTCCTTTGAGAAATAGAGCCTTGAGATGTTGCCGTTTTTCGTCTTCCGGTTTCTCAAAAGTGGCTGTCATTGGCTCCAAAAACAATTGCGCCATCTGCTCCTCCATCCTTGTTGCGTTGTCTTGATCGGCGGGCGCCATGAACTCCATCAGCAAGATGAACACCATGTTGACATCAGCTGCCGATTCCTTATTGTCGCCCTCCTCGTTGTTGTTTCTTTTGGGACGCCAGACTCGAGACCTGTCGATTTTCTTATCCACCATCTGCTTCTGCTCTTCCTCTTGTTGTTCCCATTAGCGCAGACGTTGGATCCTTCGTTTTTGAGATTTGGACAGTCCATCAGGGCACTACCTGGGGTTCACCGGTTTGGCCGGTGGTTTGGCGTACTCCTAGTCTGGTTCCCTTCCTATGGGGTTCTCATCTGACACCTTAGTGTCGGCCATTTCTTCTAGCTGATCGTGTACGCTGGTTCTACCCCCCAGTCGCTTCTGCTGGTTGATCCTGCCCCTCGGCCGATTATACCGGTCAACTCTGCCCCCCAGCCGATCATGCACTAAAAGGCGCCGACCCTCTTGTTCGCGCCAGTTTCTGCTGATCGGCTCTGATCCTCTATCTCTGGAGCGCGACCTTTTGAGCGGGCGATCATTGCGATTTGGTCCGCTGCACTCAGAGCAATTATCAGCTGATGGTAATCTGAGGTCATTTTCCCAGCAATGGATGAAGAACGGACATCGCCAATGATCTTCGTGTCGGCGTATCATCTCTTCGCGGTGTCTCGATCTTTCCTGTTGCCGTTGATATTTGTTGAGTAAGAATTGGGAGGTGACGGGTCTACGCGATCGTTCTGATCCTTTGCCCTCGTCTTCAACCCGTCTTTTCCCTTTGACATCGTCCATTGTAACCTGCTTTCTGGGGTCCACGGCGCTGCTTCTTTTAGCCGATTCTGACATCAGCACCTTGGTTTGAAGTGAGTTTTTTTCCCGTGTCAACCATGTTAGCAGGGAAAGGATGCTGATCAATTTTCATCGGCTTTGTTGGCTTCGCCGGGACTTCGAATTTGAGTCTGCCTTGCTCAATGGCCAACTGTATCTGCTGACGGAAGATTTTGCACTCATTTGTGTTGTGAGACGTGGCATTGTGCCACTTGCAATATTTCATCTTTTTGAGCTGTTCGGCCGACGGAATGGTGTGGTAAGGTGAGAGCTTGATCTGCCCCTCTTGGAGAAGTAAGTCGAAGATTTTATCGGCCTTTGACGTGTCAAAGCCGAACGCCTCTGGTTCCTTCTTCCCGAAAGGGCACGATATTGGCTTCTTCCCTTTAACCCATTCTGCTAGGCCGATTTCCTCTTCTTCTTTAGATTCAGATCCTTCCAAATACGCCACCTTTTTTCTAGAAATTCCTCCGCTGATCAAATGGACGTACTTCTTGACTGGCCAATCGGTGAACGATCTGACTTAGACTTTCAAACTCTTGTGAGGCGTACCTCTCCTTGATGTGTGGCAAGAGACCTTGGAAGGCGATATCGGCCAGCTGAGCGTCGGTCAGGGCTAGGGTATAGCATTTGTTTCCGACCTCTCTGAACTTCTGTACGTAATTAGTTACTGGTTCGTCACTCCTCTGCCTGAGGCTGGTTAGATCTGAAAGCTTCATCTCATGGACTCCCACATAGAAGTACTTATGGAATTGCTTTTCCAGATCGGCCCAAGTAACGATGGAGTTGGGTGGTAGGGTAGTGAACCACTGGAAGGCCGACCCAGATAGAGACGACGATTACAAACGCACCCTCAGAACATCTTGTGTGGCAGCCTCCCCGTACTGGATGATGAATCTATTTACGTGCTCCACAGTTGAGGTGTCATTCAGCCTCGAAAATTGGTGAAGTCAGGAACTTTGTACCGATAGGGAAATGGCAGTAGATCGTAGGCAGGTGGGTATGGCGTTTTGTACGTATAGGTTTGTACCTTCGGCTTTAACCCGAATTGGTCTTGAATCACCTCCGCTGTCCTTGCTGTCCAATCCACTTGCTGCTGATGAACAATTGGTTGGGGAATCGGCGCATGTTGGTGGATCGGCGGTGGGACGGCCGGGTGATGGATCAAAGCGTCTGGCGGATTTTGCTGCACCATGGCCGGCTGAGCGGTTGATAGCTGGTGGCGTAGCGAATCTGCCATCCCATCGTACAACATCATCGGCGCAGCGCTTCTGAATGTTTCCGCAGCATCTGCCACCCTGCTGATTTCTGACGTGGGCGGTGGATACTGAGGGGCCGTCGGCCGGACAACTGATTGGAACGGTGCACGGGTCGGAGAGCTTCCATGACCAGCTGACTGGTCCAGAACAGCCGCTGTTGCTAGTAGCCCCCAAGGTACTGAGTTTGAGGGTAGTGATTGCACAGAAGAAATCTGGGTAGGCTGAGGTGGCGCTTGTGATTGAAAGCATGGCGCACCGTTATATCCTATAGGCATTGAAGGCAATGAAGTGTTGTATCCTCCGTGTTGTGTCGATATCGGCTGAGGAGACGAGTGAGACGTGCCTGGTAAGCTTCTAACTGGAGCTACAATAGGTGGGGCGTATGCTGGCCCCTGATATCCCTGAGCTACTCCGCTAACCAGAGAACTGATGACGGCATTGTATACCGTGTTGATCATTACTGAGGATTGGTTGATGAAAGCCTGATAAATGGACTGTTGAATCATATCGGACATCTTGCCCAAGTCCTCAGCGATGGTGATCTGGTGAGGAATTGGAAGAGGAGCTTTCTTGACGGTCTCCCCGCTTCTGGTACGACTGAAAGATTGCAGATATACCTTCTTGTAGTCTTCTAGGTGTCTTGCCAGTTCTTCTTTTTGGTCGTCCTTGAGATCTGCCTCCGTAACCTCAATGATGTTGTTTTCAGAGATTTCGGTGGTCCTTGACATGTTGGATATTGAGGTGGTCCCACTGGGCGTGCCAAAAGTGTGTTGGCGCTAAAAATCGGCCGGGAATCGGCCGATGACCTTCAGCGTCGGACACACGACCCGGGAGAATCTGCTTAACTCCTGTTCGGGTGATTGCCCTGGTGCGGTTCGCGCGGCGTGCCAGTCAATCTGACCTGTTGATTGACAAGGAAAGAAACATATTAAATTCCGGGGTCCCGATCGGCTAAAGTTCCGATCTGTCCTGAAAAGCGTATCAGCGAATCGGCCGATTTGCTATGAAGATGACCGGCTCTAGATTAGCCGATAATCACGTGGCGATTGTAGAGAAACTACTGAAGTAACTCAAACAATCGCTGCAGGTGCAACACTCGAAATAGATCTAATCGGCTATATGACAATAAAAAAGGAAAAATAATGATAAAGCCGACAGTTCGATCTCAAGCTAGATAACTGGTGATAAAACTAGAACAATAGGTAAAACCTATAATTCTAGTAAATATCGATAACTGGTGAATAAATCTAAACGAAACAACGGTGATGCGCCCGAAGTTAAAGCTTAGATGTTATTCGATAAACGGAACCTACCAATTGGCCGGAGGTCGTGTCGATGTAGCCCTGCCAATCCGTACGAACTCGTGAAAAAAAAGAAGTATTGGCGAAGTCACCGACTTGAAAGTAAAGTACGATGAAAAAGTAGATTGTTTGTATTGATTGATGTGTATCCTCTACAAAACCCTGACTGATTCTATTTATACCCTAGGACTAAGACTCCTGATCTATTACGATCCGTTGCAAACTTGATTTAAATAAAAACTACTATATCTATAAAACTTTCCTAAAGGAAACGGGTTCCAGTAGAATCTTCTGCTGCCATCTCCTAGTCCAATCCGGACTCCTTCCATTGCTCCACGACCGCGTCGGCATCGTTCTTTGACCAACGTCAGGTCATGTTTGACTGGGATCCTTTGTTGGGATTCCATTGGCTTCATCCCCTATCTGTTGGCGCAAGCCCACATTGGCCCAAACGCTCTAGCCTTTCAATCGGCCGACCCCTACCAACTTCATTCGCCAATCGCACGAAACACTGCATCGCCAATCTGCCGATCCCTAACTGTAGCGTCAATTGGCCGATTCCTAACTGTAGCCTTTAAATCTGCCGCATCGGCCAGTCTCTTCCTTTCCTGACGCCGATTCAACACGTGTCAAAATCTAGCGTCAACACAATCCTTCGCAAATCTGTAGTCGTTCTTCTTCTATCCGTGTGTACGCAAGCCATTAGCCACTGCTCTGCAAGCCCCTGAGCGTATGCGCGAGAAGCGCCTCATCAATTTCCAAGCAAAGATGCCGAGGGACAGTGTGGCAGAACCACCTGAATTAATCCGGCTCAAGTGTATTAACCATCACCATTGAGGCAACCTCGGTTAACCTTACACTTCAAACGGAATAATCCACTGGTCTGTCGGGTATAACCTCCCGATACAACCACGGTAATCGGATTGAGCGCCATACATACAAACGCTCACGCGACGATGAGCCCAGAGAATACCACATTCCAGCAAATATTACGACATTAACATAAGTAAATATTACAGACCAAGTTCTGAGTTTAGAAACCAAATACTCCAATTAACATAAATAGGTTCTTCAGAGTTAAATTGCAGCGGAAATAAACAACGGAAACTACTCGACGATACAGGATGTCTCGATGAAGCCCGTACGAGACATCACTCGGCCTTATCTCCGTTGGACGGGGGCGCATCCCATTCCACCGACCAACCAGGGGGAAGAGTGCAGGGCCAAGTCAAGCTAGCAATCATATCTTCGAAGGGCTCACCTGAAACCGAGTCACAAGCAAGACTGAGTATACTAATACTCAGCAAGACTTACCCGTGTAGTGGAAACTACTCCACCGACTCTAGACATGCAAGGCTTTTTGGCTCAGGGGTTTGTTTTGCCGAAAAGCATCTACAAGTGGGTCCTTACTTTCGACTTTTAGCTCCAGATTCTAGTTTCATTAACCAGTCTAGGTAAGCAACTATCTAAAGCACACATGGTGAAGCATTAAATTTTTCCATCCAGCCAGTTCATTCATCATCATTGTTCCTCTTCTTACTCTGTGGGTAAAAATGGTTAAGCAGTCTCAATAGCCGTGAGAAACGGACGATTCGAATCGAATTTCTTAACCTTGCAAGGGAAACCCAAACACACGTCACGTGGTTACTCCCTAGAGTCACACGTGCAACTTTTCCCCTTTCTTTCCGGGTCGTGGATCGGGGCTACCCTCCGAGAGTACAAGAGCTCCACGCCACGGTTCGGCGCCGGGTCGTGACCACTCTCTGCACTCGCCATATGCACATGGGACCGAAGTTCAAAGGGTAGGATGCCGTCCCCTTGCCGGGCCAATCAGGTACTTAAGCTTACCGATTCCCATAATCTCGGCATGTGTTTAGTACGTTCAAAGACTTAACCATCACTACCACACCCTGCGGCCTTAGCATTTTTCACTAGACAGACGGGCCTCAATCGTAACCATCGTTCCATAGCCCGTCCGTGTCCTTATGATTGCAGCGTGTAGTAGCCATTCAACTCCTATTTTCTCGCGAGTGACAGGAAATCACTCGACTTTTACCGGGGTCCTATTAGCACAGCATTCTATCGAACCTTACATCTAGTTTTCAAGCAAGGGTTCCTGACATCATGCAACTAAGCTTTCATCCAACTCCTATAAACTTAATGCACAAGCAAGGAGTAATGAGTTGCATAATTTCGGAAAGAATGGGTTATGCTCCGGGGCTTGCCTTCGCAGTTCGCTTGGGGATCTTCCGAACTTGGGCTCGGGTCTTCAAAAGCTTCAGTTAGATTTGCTTGAGCTTCACGCTGCTCACTCTCGGACGCGAGCACCAGCTCGTAAGTTCCGTCGGCGAGAGTCGTCGATTCTACATGAGTGCACAAGTTTAAGTCGTGGAAATAGCACTTGATAACGATTTGAGAGTAATTACTACAAGGGATAGTTTCTGGTTATGAAATTTTGGATTTAGGCACATCAAGGAAAGATGTGCTTACTGTAAAATTTTCAGCCAATTTTATGTAACAGATTAATTCTGAAAAATATATTACATAGTTGCTGTTAGATCCTTGTTCTTTTTATACAGAACAATTGGTGCAACAAATGAGTCTAAGCTTTTTACAGAGCTTTCACGTAAGCATGCAGAAGCTACTGTAATTTTTGTAGGATTTATTATGCAGTATTCAGAGCATAGAAAATATGACATTCTACACCTAGGCTATTCAAAGATTCATTTTTACAGGACCCTACACAGGGTTTTTGTCCATGAAACTTTTTACACAGCAACCTCTGCCACAGTGTAACTCCCAGTAATAATGTGGGAATTTTCCAAGCTAAGATACTATTTTCTTGATTTAATGTATGTTATTAGCACATAAATCAAATAGATAGGTTACTGTGAGATAAAAAGTCTCCTAATTTTTCTCTGGCTTCTAGGTACCAATACATTAGCATAGGAAATATTTCAATGGGTGACTCACCACCTAACTGCAGGGATAAAACATTCTTCTTACACATGATATAAAACTAAGTTTAACAAACAGTAAAACTAGAGATGGAATTTGGGCCTGATCATTTTACACAGTCCTAATCATCCAGCAACTAATTCACTGCCCAAAATTCAGGGTCAGCATTGTTCTAGAATAGTGGGTACAAAATAAGTCCATTAAAGCTTCTATTTAAAGTAGAGCAAAATATTTTGAGATTCTGAGAAAACTTTTGTAACAAAAGTGGTAGGGTTTGTTCTGTGGATTCCAGAACAGTTGAGTTTGCATTTTTCTGATGTTTCTACGATTTTATACGAATTTTACAAGTTCACTGAATTTGAATCTAGATTTGAAACTTTCTTTTACAACTAGGTCCTTGAATCTTACGCGCAGACCCTTCTAAAGATTTAAATCCTTGCAATTGGGTCCTCGGCGGCTCGGGTACGGCGGCCGGCCGAAATTCTGGCGAGGGGGCTCGCCGGCGGCGAGGGGCGAGGGTCGGGGAAGGTTCAGGGGTGCGAGGACTACCTTGTGGGGGTGTTGTTCAGGTGGGGGATGGCCGGGAAGGGCTCGCCGGCGTTGGAGCAGAGGCGGCGGCGGCGCGGCTCGCATCGACGGCGGTGCTCCGGCGGGCCTGGGGCGGCGTGGTCCGGTCGGTGAGCTTCAGTGGCGCGTGGGGAAGCTACTCAGGGGCTCGGCTTGGACGGAGGGGGTCGGGGTCGTGCTGTCCACGGCGAGCAGGGGCGGCGGCGGCGACGGCAGCGCGGGCGGCGGCGCTCCGGTGGCTCTGGGTGGCGTTGGGTGGGTCGGCGAGCTGCGGTGAGGTGATGTAGTGGTGGCTGGGGGCTCAGTTTGGGCAGTGGGCGGCTGTGGAGGGCTGTCCACGGGCGGGCGGTGCTCGGCGGCGGCGATGGCGACGGCGAGGCGTTCTGGGCTGCGGTGGCTCGCGCGCGTGGCCGGGGTGGTGCTTTTATAGGGACAGGAGGGGGTGTGGAGGTGCCTGGGCGACGCGCGGGGCGGGGCACGGCAGCGGCGTGCACTGGGCGCGGCGGGCGGCGGCAGAACGCCGGCGCGGCGTGCGGCGAGCGGGCGCGGGCGACTGGGCGGCCGAGATTTTGGCGTGGGCGCGAGGAGATAGCGTGGCGTGCGGATTGGGGAGCAGCTGCTGCAGCGGCTCGGGCGGAGGGCAGGCGCGGCAGCTGGCGGGGCGCGGGGGCCGGGGCGGCACGGCGGAGCGCGGCTACTGGGCGGCCGGGCGGCGGGCTGGGCGCGGTAGCACGCGCGGGCTCTGACTGGGCGGCGCGGCGTCGGGGCGGGGCAAAGCCGGCCGTGGCGGGGTGGTGCGGCGGCCACTGGCCTGGCGCCTCGCGCCGGTCAGGCGACGCCGGCCACCTGGCGCGCGGCGGGCCGGCGAGCGCGCGCGGTGCGGCAGGGGAGGGAGGGACCGAAGTGCAAAAATTCGAAAAACTTCAGGGGGCTGGGTGCAAACAGGGCGTTTTCTCCTCTTTCTGATTTGAATTTCAAAAACTTTTGAACACGAAAGTTGTTCAAAATAAAAAGTTCTACAACTTTGGTTTCATGCAAAATCTCATTTGGCTTATGGTTTTAAAGTTAATTTAAAAGTTTCAAATGTGTCCAGACGTGCCCAATTTAAATTTGAATTCCAACTGAACCCGTTTTAATTCTTTCCACCCTCTCATTAGTTGGTTTAAAACATAGAGTTAGGCTAATGTCATTGATTTTGGAATTGTAATTACCAGGGTTGTCACAGACAACACTACCGGAAGGGGTGGAAACAAGACGAAAGCTTGCGAGAAGAAAGGCGATCAGGCCTCACCCTCCAAGATGGGGAAGTCCGAAGCTGGCGGAGAGGACACTTGGAGGTGGTCCAAGTGCTCGGAGAAGGATCTTCTCCAGCTAGTCATAGAGGGACTCCTTCAAGAGAAGGAGATGTTGTAATGGCATCCCGCCGGTAAGGATGATTCTCCTTATGAACTCACCGGCGAGACTGTGATTTTTGCTCATTTTGTCGAACAAGGATTGGCACTCCCCCCTTCAAACTTCTTTCGTGGCCTTCTGCACTTCTAATCTCCCTTGTTCACATTTCCATTTGAATCCAATCTCCCTTGTTCACATTTCCATTTTCGTTCACCTTTGTGAAGTGTTTCAGGGCATCCAACCTCATTTCAATCTTTTTCGCTACCTGTTCCAGCTGAAGTCACAGCCAGATGCCAAGTCTCCAAAACTAGTCGGTGGAGCTGGGTTCCAGCTTCGCCAGAATCTTGCGGACAACTATCTGGAGTACTCAACTCCGAGTAGTTTGTCGGGGTGGCATGCCATGTGGTTCTACATAGGGAACCACAAGCCTAGGCTGCCAGAGAGGGTCAACATCCCCCGAAGTATGAGCCTTTTATGGTTGAAGATCTTCTGGTGGCCAACCTTACCAACATCCCCGAGCTGGTCAAGAGGATCCGCGCTCTCAAAACCAAGGGAGTCACTGAGGTGTCGGTTGCCTACTCCTCCTTCGAGCACCACATCCAGCCGCTCCATAGGAGGGTCACCTATGGGTATGAGTACCATGGTACTGCTAACCCATCCCGGATGGCCAAAGATGTGCACTCGGTGGAGGAGATCATGCGGCGAGTACAGCGCATCCTCGACAAGGTGTACTCGGAGCCGTATATTCCGAAGTTGTTCAGTGCCAAGGATCCGCCGAATGTGGTACGTATTATTGACGAGTCATCATGCTTAGTACTCCGCACAATGTCGTTATGACTCGTATCATTGATGAATTAGTTGATGCAGGATGATCTGGCGCGGTTTGTCTCGCACCCACCCCTCCCAGAGGATGATGAGCCGGCCGCCCAAGAGACGCCGAGCCCCCCTCGAGATGAGGTGGTCACGAGCCTGCCACCTCTCGGAAGCGGAAAGCTATCATATCCACTACCAGCAACGTCGAGCGGCATCACGAGTGAGAATCTTGTCGAGTTGATGATGCTTCTATCAATCTTATTTTCTCCCCCAGTACTGATTTGTGTGAAATTTGCAGAGTTGCCGCTGATAACCCCAAGCCCCCGAGGCAAGGGGTTGAAGATGAAACCAGGGAAGGAAGCCTAGTACCAGGGCAGGATTTGCCCTTGATAGCAAGGAAGTTACTCCCCTAGCCCCAAGATTATGGCCGCGCCCAAGGGACTTGTCGTTCCAAGGGCAATTCCTTTGAGGAAATTATCAAGGTAAGTATCCGAGTAGTGATTTTTTTATGCCTGTAAATGTAGCCCTGACTGATCTTGACTTATTTCTGCAGAAAATCCTATGCCGGCGAGAGCTCAAAGAATTCTAGCATTGAGCCAGCAAGTAGGGGTCAAGACCCTCTCCCTCATACGGATCATGCCTCGAGTACTCTAGCCACCAAGCCGACGGAGCAGATAGATGCTGCAATGCTGGAGGAGCCTGCCCGCGAGACCGCGGAACCCACACCTATTGTGACCAACGAAGAATTGATCAATGAGCGTGCGGGAGAAGACGGAGGAAGGGATCTCACGGTGTCTGATCCAGCGGCCAGGTTGCCAGCCCCCGGGTCTCCGGACCTGGGTCGAGTAGAAGTGTCTCCGCCTACGCCTGCAGATGCCCCTAACGCAGGACTTACTACAGCAGGCGCGGTAGAGAACCCGGAGAATGAGGAGGAGGCCGAGTAGCTACAATAGAATAATCAGAAAGCCCTGCTGCTGCCGCCTCAACTTCTGAAGGTAGTTATGTTGAATTTTTGATCAATGATGTTCCTGATCCAACTTTAGAGTTGCTTTTAGATCCTTTGCTGCATCTGGACAAGGTATCCTGTATGATGGGAGTTCAGATGTCGCTTCTTTGAGTAGACCAAAGTAAGTAGTTGCACTGTCTGTAGTATAGATGTTATTGAGAGTTGTAAGCTGATATTCTGTCATCTGCTGAGTAGGATGTTGTCCAGCGCTCCAAGGAGAAATCACAGATGTTGAGGGCCATCAGCCACGGACTTCATCGTGCTAAGCTCCTTGAGAAGAACCATAATGAAGAGAAGCAAAGGGACTCCTAGCTCCAGCAGTGACTTGATGGCCTCATATCTTCGCATCAAAACCAGATCATGGACATCAAGTAAAAGTATGATGCTTCACTAAAGAAGGCCAAAGAATTGGCTACCCAGAACAAAAGTAAGTGAAATCTAGCCCATCTCCGAGTTGTGGCCTTGTGTAGAATAGTCATTTGTTTTAGTCTAGCTGAGTACTTTACCCTTTTACTTTTCGCAGAACTTAGTAGGGTAGACAAAGGCCTTACTGACTGGAAGTGTGAGATACATCGCCTTTTAGACGAAAAGGATCGTCTTCAGCAAGCCTTTGAAAGCTTTCAAATGACTTATGTAGATCTCGCTAAAGAGCACAAGACTGCGATGAAGCAGCTGCAAGATGCCGACAAGCAGCTGGTGGCTAATATGCAGCAGATCAAGTTGTTGAACCGGGACAAGGAGCGCAAGTAGAAAGAACTCGACGAGCTTGAGACCGCTGCGCGAGCTTTGGTTGACGTGGTGGATCCCACCGTAAGCGGGCGTACCATGCTGGAGTGTTTGCATGATGCTCCATGAAGTATTATCGGTTATGCGGCTAAGATAGCCAAAGTCGCCCTAGTGCATGTCTTGGCACTAGTCAAGTCATATATCCCAACAATGGATATGAGATTGCTTGTCGACGGTGCTGCTGCTGGTTGCACGGAGGAACAATTCATGAGTATTGTCAAGAAGTTGAACCCGTGGCTCACCAGTTGATGGAAGACTTTAGTAAGGACCTGTTCTGAATGCCTGTGTGGCAAAAACAATGACCCTGTTTTGTAATATATGGTGTGTTACGCCTGTTGATATGTACAGAGTACTCTCATGGTACTTGTCAATCGTAGTACTTTTTAGAAGACTCGATACGCGTGAGTTAAGCTACACAAAATGGAATGACTCTGGAAGTAGGTAGTAACTTGGCCTTCAGTAGTTGGCCCCGTGCATGGACTTAAGCAAATCAGGGTTTACTCGCATCGTGCGATACTCTGGATTGCTTGAATTGTATAGGTGTGAGGACCTCTTCGACATTCTTGTAGTGACTTAGCGCAATTGGTTTTGTTGAACCGTGTAGGCTAGTACTTGAGGTAGTCGGAATGTGCACAAGTAATCCTTGCGGCTTTAGCCTTAGCAGGTTGTGGGTAGAAGTTGTGCGGAAGTGAATCGAGGCGGTAACCCCCGAGCATTTCCAGTGACTTGGCAAAGTTAGCATATTGTTAGTACTCGTGGCTAGAGCCCCCGAGTTCTACAGTGTGCTTGGAGACAAATTAGTCATTTGGGAACCAAATCAACTCCTTATTGATGAAGAAATGCTACACTGCAGCTGACAACTTTGAGTATAAGTTATCTAGGGGTAGAAACAACGTAGGTGCTTGACGGAGGTAGACCCAGGTACCTCCTTGCCGAGTGGAGCCCGGTTCTTGAGGGAACGACTCTGCTTAACAACCCGGCGGACAGGCACTCGGCTGGACGACGGGAAGGGTCCTTCGGGATCAGGATCAGGGATGAATCGGATAACCGTGATATTGTGTATATTAACCGACCCGATTACTTGTAAACAACCCGAGTAGATCTTAACCTAACTTGTAACCCACGGCTGCTCGGCTATATAAGGGAGCTGTGGGGGTACCCACCAGAGACAACGCAACTGGCCTGCACAATCCAGAAACCCTAAACCAGTCAATACAATACCGAACACAGGACGTAGGGTGTTACGCTCCGAGCGGCCTGAACCTGTCAAAACCCTTGCATCTTTGTGTTACCATCAAGTTCTTGGCTCTGCGATCTCCCTCACCTACAAATCTATTACCTGAGCATACCTCAGGTGGACTTGCTAGAGTACAAATCCGACATTTGGTGCGCCAGGTAGGGGGATCTCCAAGGTCCTCTCGGCGAACTTGATGGCATCCAACTTCAGCGTCTTCTTTTCTGCAGAAGTGTCGCTGCAGATCTAGGCCGCCGCCGGCCACTCCATCATCTTCGGTGACTTCCCCGAGATGACTGCTCCTAGGAGCAAACTTGTGTTGACGCAAAAATTGGGCGGCAACCTTCACTTACTAGCACACTGAACCTGAACCAAAGGCGTGCCAGTCAATCTGACCTGCTGATTGACAAGGAAATGAGAGGTTAAACTCAGGAGCGAAATGGCTGGTGTACCGAATCCCTCCGATAGGTTGTAACGGCAAAGCTGCCGATGCAGATAAAGACAAACAACTAGGGGAGCCGATTGTGATGATGTAAGCGATGTAAAATGCTACTAAAATGTAACCTAAACAGAGCTCGATAAACAACACTCGAAACAGATCTAAATCAGCTGTGAAACAATATATTTTAATAGGTCTGATCTAGCCGATAGAAGCTATTTCAAGCTGGATAAATTGGTGATAAAAACTAAAACTACAAGATTTAAACTAAAACTTGCAGATCTAGCAGATATCGATAAATTATGAATAAATCTAGACGGAACAACAACGATGCGCCTGAAGTTAAAGCCTAGGAAATATTCGGTAAACGAGGAACTCACCAGCAAGCCGGAGATCAAAGCGATGCAGCCCTGCTAGCTCGAAAGAAGTCGTGGAAAAAGAAAAAGAGGTTTGACGAAGTCCTCGAGTACGAAAAGTGGATTGAAAAAAAAGTAGGGTTTTGTTTATGTTGGTGTGTACAAACTTTTTTAGACCACGTGGGGTCGCTATTTATATCCTAGGATACAGACTCCTTGTCGATCACGACAAACAGAAAACTTGACGCTAAAGAAATAAATTTCCTAAACAAACTTATCGACCCATGCAAGAGTCGGACTCGACATAAAACCCTAATTGACCACAAAACGCCACTGGCCCAATTTGGCCCAATCGGCAGTAATGTTCAATCGGCAATCGGCTGAACCTCCTGTGCAAAATCGGCCAAGCCTCCAATCGGCAACCCTATCGGCTGGTCCCCATCTGTCTCCTCTCAGTAATCTGAATCGGCCAATTTTCCTCCTTCATTCCACAATGGCCCTTCTACTTCTTTCCGATGCCGAACTTGACACGTGCCAAAAAATGGTGTCAACACTTGCCCCCCCCAGTTTCTGAGTAAAATATCTTTTTATTTTAAAACTCTTTCTTAATTCATCATTGCTTTCCGAAACCGAGTAGACATCGAATCCCACGCTTTTTGCAAACGGCGGTTTTGAAATACCATATATACCCTCCCTAGATAAAGAATATAAATACCGACCGTCGTCTTCTTCCTCTCGCCGGTTCCTCCTCAAGCTAACCTCCATAGATCTGCTCTTGTCCGCGGCGATTTCTCGAGCAACGACCCCGGCGACGAGTTCTTTATCAAGCTTGGACGACGCCTCTTCTCGGCGATTCTATAGATCCAATCCGCATTTCTTCCATGGCTACTCTTGATTCGATCCCTGAGGTATGCTCTCCATCTCTACAGTCCCGTTTCTTCTTCCTCCTCTTTCATTCTTTAATCTCAGAGCGATTTCTTTTATTTTCAGAATCTTAGGCACAACCTCACAATTCCCATAAGCAACAAACCTGGATTCATCTGTTTGGGTCCCATGGGTGATCCCGATCCTTCATATTTAATCAACTTAGAAATCAACAAGATCCCCTTCAAATCTAGCCCCATGAATCTAGATGATTGAAACCAAACTTTTAGGTCTTGGCCTAACGTGACCATCGGATGGAAGAACTGGTCTTCTTTACCATTTGCAGATGTCACACTTCCTGTTCTTCTTCACCCATTTCATCTGATTTTTTCATAGATAATTTCCTGGCTGTATTATACTGAGTGCAAGAAACATTGATTGAGATCAATATAGGTCATGTTGTGGTTCAAAAAACAACTTCTAATGTCCAAGAAAGTTTATGATGAAATTAGTACTCACATAAATACTCTCAGCCATCTCATTTGACCTTTTTCCTTGCTTAGTGTGTGTAGTCCTCCAAAGTTCCAAAACACTTGGCTCAGCATCAATTTCTGGATCTCTCTACGATTCGGATACTATAGTCATTAGTACATACGTTATTGTTTACTGTATTGGAATTCCAGAATATTGTAACAAATTTTTACCTTTTCCTAACTACTCTGTGAGAAAGGTTTGGAGCCCATGGAATGATTGGTTTTCATTTGCTGACGATTCGAAGAGTTCTGGCTGCTAATATTCTACACGGAGTGAACAAGTTATGTTTATCCATGGAAAATAGTTCTCATGCTTGTGTTCTTAAATCTACAAAATAGTGCGTACCTTGAACTTTTTACATCCAAAGTACGTGATCAAATAGTGCCACTCCACAATGTCTAAGTCTTCAGGCTTATGCTTCATTCTCTCATCATAGCTGCCGTATGCCTTGTATGTAGCACTAAATGTGGATCACCATCCTGTGTAGTGTTCATTGGCAATCTTCCATATCTTGTTCTTGGAATCATCATAGTCCTCAATGTCCCATACATTCTGTTGGAAAGAAAACATACTAAATTGTTGTGAACTTGTTATGTATGCTACATTCAACATTTCTGACCAACAAAATAGAGGAACACTAGCTACCTATTCAAAGCGATAAAACATATTCCCACCAAATCATTAACTGACTACTTCTATATAACATTAAGATGAATAAAAAGATGGGACCTTAACATACCATTACAGATTCTGCGATATCATTCTTCACTTGTTCCTTCACATCATTCCAATGTTTAACTCCAATTAGTGGAGTCCTCAACCTTGTAAATATAACAATTTCATCCACAAATGTACGTCTATTTGGTCCATAGGGATCACCCAGGATTGCAGAAAATTCGATTTTTAGTTTCTGAAAGCGAGACTTCAATCTCTTGGCCATTGCAGCTATCTCTTTCAAGCTACCACGGCTGGCTCTGTTGCCACCTACTTACAAACACATAACAGAAGCTACCTAATCTCTTGGCCATTGCAGCTATCTCTTTCAAGCTACCACGGCCAACTCTGTTGCCACCTACTTACAAACACATAACAGAAGCTACTCGATTTGAAGGAGGATCGACGTTGTGCTGCCCGACTACAACACCACAAGGGGCTGCGCCATAGCGACAGTTACACCGCCTCCGATTTATGTTGTTCTTGCCGTGCCAAGAACAACATTGAACCTGCAAGCAAATCAAAGAACAAGCAAGAACAAGTGGACAAGCAAACAACACACAGACTTTGCACAAGATATAAATCTGATACACACGAAGTTGAGATTCTGAATCAAGCAAATCGGGTGGTCTGATCGACACACGCGTTTACAAGGAAGTAGCAGAAGCTAAACTTACAACAAAACAAAACCCAAGTCTCAAATGGTGGCTGCTACTTCTATTTATAGGGAGGATGCTACCAGGACGTGCTCGATGAGCCATCTGAACCCTAGGATGCTCCCCTCACGGGCTCTACTGAAAACAAGGCCCAAAGGCCCAACAGCTGGGGTTTTGTTCAGCCTGGAAGTTCGAATGTTCTTTGGCTAATTGTACTAAGCTTCGGCTTAATCAGATGTTGAGGTTGGATCCATCTGAAAGTACACTTCAAGATATTTCCAAAGAGTACTCATGGGCCTCAAGGAACTTCCGGACTTCCGGAGTGAAGAATTATGGCCATCTCAATATGGCGCTTTTTGCAGGTCCGAATGCGTGGTCCGAAAGGCTGGTCCGAACTTGCTTCCTCTAGGTCCGAACTGGCTGTTGTCTGATCTTCCTCCACGTCCGAACTTGTTTCTCGCACCCTCACATTTGCCTGGTTCTTCACCCATATTCCTAAATATAAATAAACGATGATCATGATTTAATAGCATCCAATTCTAAGAACTATATGTATGGACATCTAGAAATGAATTTATCTCAAAATTAGGCATGTAAGCTTGATCTCTAGCTATGCGATCTTGTTGTCCTTGCTGTCCCATCGGTGTGGTTGCATCAGGGGCAGGGATGTCCACATCATGCTCCCCTTCTTCCATTTGAGTCGTCCTCGACTCAAGCTCGTGCGTGATTTTTGCTTGTAGTTTAAAATCAGCCACACCACCAAGCTCTCCAATTGGAATGAAAGGAGGAGGCCAAGGGGGCACTCGATTGCAAACACCAAGCAATGGGCATGTGCATAGCTTGGACCCATTGTCCCAAGCTGAATGTGAAGAGGTTGATCTAGAGAATGTCGAGGTTGTTGCCGCCAAGTTGTTGCTGCAGTCAAAGTTGGTGAAGTAGTCATGCCGCTGTAATGGTGACCTTGTGTGTGCAAGCATGATAGGGATGCTCCCATCATCCTCCCGGTCTTGATGACAAGTCGTCCCTGGCTTGCTCCAATGTGCAGCCAAGGAACTTGTTTTGACATCGGCATGTGGAGCAATGAAAATGGTGCACGGCCACAATGAATGTTGCTCCCTTTCTTGTGGTTGAACCTTCTGCATAAAAACAAAAGTAGAGAAACTATGCAAGACATCATTTGCATTAGCGCAGTCCATTATTTGATCATGTTGTTGCAGCCCAAAAGGAGTTTTCATATTAGAGCAAATATAAACTTTATGTACCAAGTATTCTTCTTAACTGTCATATTTCCCAATTGTACGAAGCGCACAGCGACTAAAACTTGGCAAACCAGATTTCTAAAATAATTCTTTTACTAAAATCTTCAGGTCACAAAAAAAAAATTCAATATAACCTAAGCAATTTAAAGAAGACATGATATTCAGCTCCTCTTTCTCACTAGGAATGCAATGAACACGCCTTATTTAAGCATGCATATCATTAAGAATAGAATTATCATATCCATGCACTAGTCATATTGTAGATAAAAGTGAAGCATGATCATACTCACATGGAGCGATCGCAGCACCGAAAGTGTTGCTTTGCTCGCTCTCCTCCGACGTGGTTGGTGCTGCACAATCATTCTTTTCCCACTTTGCTAGCAGGTGTAGTTGCTCAAATTGCTCAATGCACTCAATGGTATTGTTCCCATCCTCCTGCAAAATGTTATGGACAGCAGGGGGAAAATATCTTTAGTTGTGGTCTTGAAGTAAGATATGAACTATCACACAACTCTTCTTTGTCACAAGGTTCGGCAAGTAAATTACATTGTGACAAAGGCGAATCAGCAGCAGGTTCCACTATTTCCTCTTTTTCAGCATGTGAAGTGGACAAGTGTTGATCATTATGTCTTACATCGTTATTTCTAGTGTTTACAGATAATTAAATCTGATTTTCAGCTTTATGAGCTAGGAAAAACAAGAGTGAAATATGGCTATAAGATTCATTAATGAGGCAGGTTTGTATTTCAGAGTTGAGCACTCTCATGAACCTACTCATTACATCTCCCATGCATTCATCCAAGTGACCAAACTTGATACAAATTTTAAAATCATGGTAGTATTGTTTCACAGTCCTACTACCCTGTTTCAATTTTTCTAGTGTAGTAAGCAAGTGATCAACATAATATGCAGGAATATAGACATCTCTAAAATGCATTTTGAAGTCTTTCCAAGTTTGTGGAATATTTTTATGCCTGCAAAGATGTTTCCATTCGTACAAAGCATCCTTAGTTAAAGCATTAGAGGCAGCCAAAATCATTTGCTGTTTAGAGAAATCATAGTTATCAAATAATGCATCCACCTTCTGCTCCCAATCAATGTATGCATGAGGGTCAAATTTTCCCTCAAAGGAAGGTAGGGCAGAATTGACTAGAGAAAGAACATCATCTTGTACCTTAGGTGGATTAGCTCTCACATGTTGTCGAGGACGTGAACTTCCATGATGCATGCTGCCAGCTCCCACATCTCTCACCGAGCCTGTCATGGTTAGTGGACAGCAGAAAAATTCACAAGAAATTATATGCGATCAACTAGTGGAACTAGGTGACAGCAAACTCCATCCTCTCAATATTGTGCAACCATGTTCTTACATGTTCTTACCATGCAAAGCAGGAGGTGTAGGCAGCCAGCAAGAACAACACAAATGGTTACACAAGCACAACCCTATGATGTAGTAGATAATTTATGGAGCTATAGGTTTCTGCAAGGAAAACGAATCAAGGTACAGCTAGAACCACATTAGTCAATGCAAGTTGAATAAGACTTCATTGATGGTCTTATGCTGGTCCTAGGGCTAAATCATGCTACAGACGTGAGCCTGAACACAAGCATTGTCACACAACCAAAGCAGCAAACAAGTGCAAGGAAAACAATAGCTTTACCCTCTTCTTTGATTTTTTTTTGCTCTTTTTTTTCTTTCTTTCTTTCCTTTTTTTTAGGGGACTAAACTCTTCCGTTCATTATCACAACAACCAAAAAAAAGGGATTACTGCACACAACCCCTTTGAAATCAGATTGACATCTCTAGTTTTAGACAGCAGATTGCAAATCTCTAGCGCTATTGCGAAGGGCTCAAAAGGAATTTGGGGACAAGGCCAGATCCGTTGGAAAGATCACAAGATAAGCTTTCCCAAACTCTTGAATCGGACATCAAACACTATTTTCTTCTAGTGCTTCATTGTTGAAGATGGATTCGTGGTGGCAAAATGGCAGTAGAAATATGAATGGTTCTGGTGGATTTCGTGGTGACTAAAAACGTGACCAGAACTCAAAACTCTAAAGAATTAACCACTAGGAACATGCAGCTAGTCCAAACAATGCAACTGAAAACTCAACAAGCAAAGAACTATGTAGAAGAGCAAAGGCTCAAACTAGTTGTTGGGATTTTTGGATCTAACCTGTTTTTGGGATTTCTAGACTGTAGGTAATGTAAAGTATGGGTAGAAACTCTCACTGAAAACCTTGTTCTGATTACCACATGATAGAACCCGCTTGGGTTTGTTCCTGATCTTTCGATGAGAGTGGGGGGCAGGGGTATAACTCGATTTGAAGGAGGATCGACATTGTGCTGCCCGACTACAACACCACAAGAGGCTGCACCTTAGCGACAGTTACACCACCTCTGATTTGTGTTGTTCTTGCTGTGCCAAGAACAACCTTGAACCTGCAAGCAAATCGAAGAACAAGCAAGAATAAGTGGACAAGCAAACAACACACAGACCTTGCCCAAGGGATAAATATGATACACATGAAGTTGGGGTTCTGAATCAAGCAAATCGAGTGGTCTGGTCGACACACGCATTTACAAGGAAGTAGCAGAAGCTAAACTTACAACAAAACAAAACCCAAGTCTCAAATGGTGGCTGCTACTTCTATTTATAGGGAGGCTGCTAACAGGACATGCTGGATGAGCCATCCAAACCCTAGGATGCTCCACTTATGGGCTCTACTGAAAACAAGGCCCAAAGGCCCAACAGCTGGGGTTCTATTCAGCCTGGAGGTCCGAGTGTTCTTTGGCTGATTGTAATCAGCTCCGGATGAATCTGATGATGAAGTTGGATCCATCTGAAAGAACACTTCAAGATCTTTCCAACGAGTACTCATGAGCCTCAAGGAACCTCCGGAGTGAAGAATTATGGCCATCTCAATCTGGCGCAGCCTGCAGGTCCCAATGCGTAGTCCGAAAGGCTGGTCCGAACTTGCTTCCTCTAGGTCTGAACTGGCTGTTGTCTGATCTTCCTCAGGTCCGAACTTGTTGCTCACACCCTCACACTTGTCTGCTTCTTCACCCATATTCCTAAATATAAATAAACGATGGTCAAGATTTAAGAGCATCCAATTCTGAGAACTATATGTATATGTATGGACAGCTAGAAACGAATTTACCTGAGAATTAGGCATGTAAGCTTGATCTCTAGTTATGCGACCTTGTTGTCCTTGCTATCCCATAGGTGTGGTTGTATCAGGGGCAAGGATGTCCTCATCAAGTGTAGGGTAATCTTGAGCTTTATAAGACACTGAAAAAATGAAAAACACGTGCACTTAGTAGATTCACAATTTTCATTACAAATAATAGTACCAAAGGATAAGAGAATTACTAATTTGTTTCAGATGGCCTTGCTCCCTTAACCATTCAGTGTATGTTTTTATTGTTTCATCCCTGTAGTCATCTCGTAGATCTGCAAGTTACAAACTATATTATGTGAGTAAATAAATCAGTAATAGGTACATGTGGATAGTGTAAGACAAACATCGTTTATACCGGTAGCAGAGCCTTTCTATTTAAGCCAATCTTTGTATGCATCAAGTGATTCATCACTGCCAAGAGTATAATCATCAACACTGTCATCATCAGGCTCATTCTACCTCGGTCATTTTAGGGGTGTAATGTTGACATGTCGTTCTTGTTCTTGGTTTCTTGACATCAACAACCTGAGTTTATTTTCTGAAGCATCATCTCTACATCTTTGTTGTAATCAATTGCCTCGAGAGTTCCTACATCTGTTCCGCATCTCTTCTTGTAGTAGTAGTAGTCTCGCACACGAAACCCAAGCTGATCTTCGAAACTTAACAAGTTGGTACTTTTTACGATCACAAATAAATCTGCATGCATACAGATACCATTGTAGCTTTCACCCAAGAATATTCCAGGGTATCGTATCCACTGAGGAACGTGTGTATATTATCTAAGGTTCGGGTTTGTCCAAGGACACACACTAGCTAGAGGAAAGGGGTAGAGAGGATTCCTAAGGCTTAGAATCAAAGGTATGATAGATCTGTCCTAATTGTTTACTTCAGGCTACTGGCTTCTCCTGGATAAAACCTGGCTCGCTCCAGTAATTTGGCACTGGGATATACCCGAATGGGGAGGGTTAAGCTGGATGGACAGCGTTGTCACCATCTGCCGCCTACCTCATCTAACCATGGGATATGCCACAACCAACAGGTAACGTCTGGTCTAGACACCACGTCTGTACCGTCTTTTACTAACTCTAGGCTTAGCTTTAGACTAGAGCACCCACTAAACTAGTGAACTCCAGTAAACAACTAAGGAACTAGAACTATTACTTAACTAAGAAACTAAGGCACAAAAGAAGTCACCAACACTTACTTTGATTGATAAGCATCCGTCGAGGTACAAGTTGGAGAAGAGTGCCGACAAACCCACCACTTCCCCGACTTCCCCTCACTCTCTCCCTATTTTCTAACACCGCCTAGGCAGCGCTACACCTCTAGAATGAGCCTAGAGCTCAGATTTGAGAGTGAGAGAGCAAGAGAGAAAATGTGTTGTGTGTCTCATTAAGGAGCCCCTCCCCTCATACTTATAGCTTTGTCCAAGGGTGCTACGGCCGGAAAAACAATAGGGGCCTCCTTGAACCGACCTTGAGGACCAATGGGGAAATGCCACGTGCAAGGATAAAGTCGATGGCTGCAAACCTGGTTCAGCCAAACCAGTGGTTCGACCGACCTAGCCAGGCAGCCCACCGCCTTATCCTTTGACAGGGTGACTTCCAGATGGGTCCCATTTGCAGGCCTGAGTGAATTGGTGCTATCCTAAGTCAGTTTCCTGCTCTAGTGGGCCCATCGATCCGTGTGAGGCTAAACGGTGCATTCTAATTGGTCGTCGAGGTGTTGCCTTGAATTGAGAGCGTGTTTAGGCTGTCATGTGGGTCCTTCAATCCTCGTTCTTGCTCGTGATTGGTCGGTGTTTTGTGCCTTGGATTCAAAGGTGTGTTTTTCCTCTATTTCTGCTCAAATTCCTGCATAACACTATTTTCCAGGGGACATGTGGAATTGACATTATTTTGAATAAATATGTGTGCAAGAAATTTTAGTTCTCCCAATTTTCTTATCAAATTGACGTTTGAAATCGATCCGTAACAAGCATCAACACCGAGGACGAAGATGAGGGTACTGATGACGATTGTACTTTGGCGGATTTGAAGAGGAAGACAAAAGCGAGTACTTCCCAGGAAGGTACGAGCTCTCCTGGTGGTGAATTATTTGGAAATCATAAGGACATGGCAATATATATAAATATATTTTTTCCTTCTTGGACCTTCATGTGTCCATTTTGTTTCAATACTTGGACCTTCATGTGTCCATATATTTTCTTCTTCTTCTTCTTCTTTTAAGCCCATGTCCCTTTTGTAACAATACTGGAGAGAGAGATCATTACACATGGAGTTTTATTCTATGGATAGATGGAATGGAATAACTAACTTCCCTTGTAGAAGTTTAGCATATGGAGTGTACGTGGTCTTGATCACGCAAGTATGAGAAGTACCTCACTAGGGTCACAAAACTCGATGAAGCTCAATGCAACAACAAGGCACATATGTATATAGTTTCTTTCATGAAGATCAACATATGGCTTTGGTAGGACAAACACAAGGAATTTGTAAAGCTATGGAGGGTTGTCTTTTTGATATAAAATTTCCCAAACATAAAAGCAGAGGGAGCAGGATTCCTTGATCAAACTATATCTCACTTTTCAACAACTTAACAACTATGGGTCCCCTAGGATATGATTCACAAGTTCAAGTTTAGTAGGGAAGAAAATATATGCAACCAAATCAAACTTGAAGTATGTGATCGGAGAGCACCATGGAGTTTAATTTTAGTGATTAGCAATGAATTTCATTCAAACTCATGAATCACGGAGATTTGAGGGGTAGAGTGCACAAACCGTCGCGATATGGTCTGGGCCTCTTGCGTGCTGGTTCTTTTGGTGTGTGCGTGTTGTGAGTGATCTCGAGCGTATGTGTGTTAAAACTCCGAGAGATCTCCCCCACACTTGTTCTTGTACCTGGTGTTTTAAAAACAGAAAGGTGGAAAATGAAAGGGACTCTACTGGTTCAAGTACCAAGGAGCCTTACTTTATTCGAACTCAAATATTTTTTTTGGTTTTTTTTATTTTCACCATGAGACTTACTCAAACAAGGCTGAATTAAAATTGCATTAACATAAGCGAAAGAGGATATACTTATGATGGACCGTTGAAGGGTGATATGTACCTCCTTTGTATGTTGCGCAACATGAATCCGATGCCTTGGCTTACCTTTCCATTTGAACTCAGCTCAACGACTTACCCATTTGGATTTGAAGATTCTCCTAAGGGGTTAGTCCACATATACAACCAATGTCCATGAAAGTATTAACTCTAAGGTTCATCAATCAAACTTGACACCATGTCTACTTCGACTTTAGAACGCATTTTAACCTAAGCACCATGCTTAATTTAAAAGGCCTACGAATGTATGCTGCAACATAAATTCAAACTAGAGCAAACGCGCATAGATAAGGGAAGCATGAAAGTATGATCAAGCTATATTCAAAGGGAGAGATAAACATAAGTATGAGAATGGTGAACCTCGGGTTACCTCCTAGAGGGGCTTTGTTTAAAGTCAAAAGCAGGACATACCTAGAGGTGCTTACCATGGCATTTTGTTGATGGAGAATTCTAAATTGCTGTCGTGGTAACTGCTCTCTTTTGTTTTTTTTTCTTTTTTTCTGTTGGGCAAGATGCAGGAACTAACACCATCTCCAAACCAAGATAAGATTTGGCACGAAAGGAACTTACTTGGGATCCTTACATACCTCCCCCACACTTGAAGTTTGCATTCTGAACAACACAAATCAAGTGTTTGGAGTTCAAGCTTCCCTTCATAATCGTTCCCTCACCAAGAATTACCATGGTGTTGTAATCAGTGTAGCTCTCATGTTCTTAGGCGTCGCTTTTCTTTCGTTCTTTTTAATCTCCACCTAAAACGGTTAGTGACAAAAAATACCCGAAGGAGAGTTTATCCTGAAGACATGATCTTACTTTTATTCGAAAAGGGAAATGATAATCCGGGCTATCTCCCGGCAGTGCTTTGTTTATGGTCACAAGCTCGACCATGGGAACGTCCTCTTGCAGCTATCATTGGTGATGTGTTCCCCTCTCACCACCAATTTTTGATGTATTATTGAGGCTTTAGCTGCAAGGTTAGTGCCACAATGCATCCATGAAATTTGCAATGTTTATGACAAATAAATGCATCTACAACCAACCTCCTAAAGATTTTACAAGAGAGGACCTTCAGGTGGTTGTAGTCCTCGTGCGTGCTTGGGGCACAAAGTGTGCCTGACTCTAGAGAGGCATTGAACGAGCATGGTTCTTGTGGTATTTCAAGAATGAAGCTCCCATACTCATCCATGGAACCCTTTCCTTCGAAATCCAGAGTCGGCGCCTCACAAAATTCCATGGCCCATGGATTCTCCATCTCAAGAGATTCATTGTGAGAGATCATGGTTGGATCTTGATCGTGGTCAAGAACAACATACTCTGGGCCAATGGGAATAGGCTCAAACTCGATTGAGGGTGATGCTGATCGTTCATCTTCACAAAGGTGAAGGATTTCTTCTGAGTTGTAATCTTCAAGAGTGGCTGATTTTGCAACCTCAGAGAGAATAGGCTCGGATGATACGAATGGAGATACATGCATCATCTTATCAAGCGGTTATTGCTTGGGAAGAGGCTTTGCCATAGGATTTTGTAAACAAGAGGTAGCGGTGGCAAAAGCGGTTTCCCTAAGCTTTTCATCTAGGCTCACTTGAGATACATTTCTCCCGAGAAGTTTTTCTAAAGGGTAGCCTAGGAGAAGATCAAAATCGATGACATTATAGATATGGAAATCTAAGCACACCTCGATTTTGTATATGGTGATCGGCATGTCCCTTGCTATCCACCAACATTCAAGGAAGAGTGTCCACAAGGTATTCGTATATGATACAAGCCTCGACAGCAGGGTCATGAACAGCTTCCATGGCATTTCCCCTCATAGAACAAGGGATGGTGGTGTAAGTTGAGCTAATCCGAATTGCTTTGGAAGTACGCTTTGCCTCCTTCGACCAATCCACTATGGTTGCATGGTGGGAAACTTTAACAAGGGTCTCATAAAGACACAACAATGTCATGGACTTCTCATGCCTAGGATGATTCGAGGTGTTTCTAATGTTTCCTGAAGGATCATCTTCAAATTGGGAAGAGAACTCTGAAGGTTGAATTTCTTCTTCCTTCGGTGGTTGTGGTTCGGGAGAGGGCTCAACAGACGAATCTTGGGATGTGACAGGTGAAAGCTCGGATTTGGCTGTTGAGAGACTCTCGTGGCTCGACTCGGATTCCTCTCTGGTGTGGTTCGTTATGGTCAGTAAGGAAAGAAGAGTTTTCTACGAGGTGATCTAGGATCTCTCTTCCTTCCTTCGGAGGTTTGTGTGCAAACGAACCTCCGGCGGCGACGTCGAGGTCTAGGGCAGATTTCATGTCTAAACCCGAGCAAAAGATGTCCAATGATATATCATCACATGTAAACAAGTCTGGGCTAGATGCCAAAAGGCGTGAGAATCTAGCCCATGCTGCACCTATGGAATCCTTCTCTAATTGCTCGAACCCGAGGATGTCAATCGGTTGGGAGTCTATACGTTCTGTAAGGGAGAACGAGTAACAAAAGTCAACTCGAAGTTCTTCCCAATCACCGCTCATACTCCCCATCGTGCGGGTATACCATTGCTCCGCCCTCTCTGTGAGGGAGAAAGGAAACAACTTCCACCGCATGGTTACCAAGCACGAACACAGCTCCTCGAATTCTTGCAAATGATTGTAGGGATCTTCATTAATTGCTCCGTAGAAGGGTCGATTTTGAACCATGGCTATAAAGCCAGGACGGAATTCGTAGCCAGACGAAAGGATTTGTTTTGAAGATTGTGATGGCTCATAGAACTCGCCGTTTGAGGTAGAGAGCTGTTGAATGGATAGCTACTCCATGGATAGTGGGGGTAGAGAAAGAATCAAAGAAAATTAAAAATATACGAGGCTGAACTAGTTCTGAAGAGAATATAGCAACCGTTACCTGGCAACAGCGCCAGAAAGCTTGTTGGTACTTTTTACGATCACAAATAAATCTGCATGCGTACAGATACCATTGTAGCTTTCACCCAAGAGTATTCTAGGGTATCATATCCACTGAGGAACGTGTGTATATTCTCTAAGGTTCAGGTTCATCCAAGGACACCACACTAGCTAGAGGAAAGGGGTAGAGAAGATTCCTAAGGCTCAGAATCAAAGGTAAGATAGATCTGTCCTAATTGTTTACTTCGGGCTACTGGCTTCTTATGGATAAAACCTAGCTTGTTCCAGTAATTTGGCACAGGGATATACCCGAACGCCCTACATCAGTTGTAACTGCTCGTACCGTAGTAGGACTAGTCGGAACAGAAGGCAACTACCCGAGTAGTACTCGGGTAGGACTCCTAAGTTTGTATCTGGCTAGGATTTCCATGTAACCCTATCCCCCCCCAGACTATATAAGGGCGGGCAGGGACCCCCTCCAAAAACATCAACACCTACGGCAATACAAACCACCACACAGGACGTAGGATATTACGCATATTGCGGCCCGAACCTATCTAAAGTTTCATGTTCTTTGCACCTTCGAGTTCCTGATCCCAGCGACACCGTACCTATAATCTACCACCTCGGGGGTATCCCTCGGCGGGCTTGGAGGTTAAACACTGACACAAAAGAAGTCACGAACACTTACTTTGATTGATAAGCATCCATCGAGGTACAAGCTAAAGAAGAGTGCCGACAAACCCGGCACTTCCCCGACTTCCTCTCACTCTCTCCCAATCTGCTAACACCTTCTAGGCATCAATAAACCTCTAGAATGTTCCTAGAGCTCAGATTTGAGAGTGTCAGAGAGCAAGAGAGCAAATGTGTTGTGTGTCTCATTTAGGAGCCCCTCCCCTCATATTTATAGCTTTGTCCAAGGGTGCTACGGCTGGGGAAACAACAGGGGCCTCCATGAACTGACCTTGAGGACCAATGGGGAAGTGCCACGTGCAAGAATTAAGTCGATGGCTGCAAACCTGGTTCGGCTGACCTAGCCAGGCAGCCCACCACCTTATCGTTTGACAGGGTGACTTCCAGGTGGGTCCCACTTGAAAGCCTGAGTAAATTGGTGCTGTCCTAAGTTGGTTTCATGCTCTGGTGGGCCCTTTGATCCATGTGAGGCTGAACGGCGCGTTCTGATTGGTCGGAGAGGTGTTGCGTTGTATTGAGAGTGTGCTTAGGCTGTCATGTGGGTCCTTCAATCCTCGTGCTTGCCCGTGATTGGTCGGTGTTTTTTGCCTTGGATTCAAAGGTGTGTTTTTCCTCAATTTCTGCCCAAATTCCTGCATAGTACTATTTTCCATGGGACATGTGGAATTGACATTATTTTTAATAAATATGTGTGCAAGAAATGTTAGTTCTTCCAATTTTCTAATAAATTGACGTTCAAAATTGGACTGTAATGAGCGTCAACACCGAGGCTGAAGATGAGGGTACTGATAACAATCGCACTCTGTCGAATTTGAAAAGGAATAGAGAAGTGAGTACTTCCCAGAAAGATATGAGCTCTCCTGGTGGTGAATTGTTCTCCAGCATCCCCAAGAAACCGAAAGTTACCACGCGGAAGCATCCGGCTACCGCCTCTTCTAGTGGCAATGTCAACATGAATGGCCAAGGTGAGAATACCTATCGAATCGCACGAGTACCTTTCTGCGTGGTTTTGCCTTTCGCTTAAAATTTCCCGACTACTCTTTCTCCTTTTTCCTTAGTTCTGTTGGTGAGAACCCGAAGCATTCAAAGCTGAGGTTTGAAACTGGATGATGCTGTATAGGGTCATGAGGTGCCCTCTGATACAGTGGTCCCATCATCAGCCACTTTCGTAGCCGCGCCAAGGCAAGCATCGCTCGCGCCTGGCACACCGGTGGCAGCGAGTGCATTGGTGGTTGCTTCAGCACCCAAAGCTCTCAAACCAAAGAAGCTGGTTCCAAGGAAATCCCAATTGTAAGTACCTAAAGATCGTCACTAGTACTTTTTGTAGGTTCATGTGTATGACTGATAGTTGAATCATTATCCACAGGGCCTCCTCAGCTCTGGGCTTACACATGCCTAGCTGTTGGCACCATTTTTTGACACAAAGTAAAGATAAGGTTAGGAGGAAGCCGATGGGACTGGCTGATGCTAAGGAAGAGGAGGTGGCCGATTGTCCAAGATGGCGTCGCAGCCAATGGAGCGGACTTGGTGATGATGGTCCACATCAGTAAGTTATCGTGTAGAGTCCGAGTTTTGTGTTAGTTGTTTATTTTAGAAAGATTGTTTCTTTTAGTCAAGTTATGTAGTGTCATGATCGACCAGGAGTTGTATCTTAGGCTATTAATATTGGCCTGCAGGCTTGTAGTCAGAATAATCACACAATTAATACAACAAACCCTTTTCTTCATTGTGGAGCAAATTAGATCTTTGAATGACGGCGCATCGCTTCCTTCTCGATCTATTTACTCACCAGTTATCGATATTTGCTATACCTTGCAAGGTTGATTCATTTAATCTTGTGTAGTTTAGTTTTTTATCACAAGTTATCCAGCCTAGATTCTAGGTTTTCTATCGGCTGTACTTACTTTTTATTGTTTTAAGTTACTGCACAGAATGTAGCCGATTAGATCTGAATCTAAGTGTTGTTTGTGAAGTAGTACTGAGTAATCGGTATTCCCTCACAGTAGAATCGACTGTTTTTTTAGCCGATTTCTTATTATATCTGTATCAAGCTTCTGGCTGATACTCCTTTGGAACGGTTCGGAAATCCCACCGATACATTCTAGTATTTGATGATTGCCTTATTCCTTGTCAATTACAGGTCAAATTAACTGGCACGCCTAGCACTTGTGCGAAGCTAATTGGAGCCTGTGCCGGAGTAAAGCAAATCTCCCAGGTCCTCGTGTGTGGCCAGGCAAGAAGCCAATCGCCGGTTTTTTGTGTCAACACACTTTTGGCATGCCCAGTGGGACAAGACAGCAACTTCACCATGACCATTCAGAGGCCAGATGAGGCGACCGAAGACAACATCCTCAAGGTCACAGAGGAAGATCTCAACGTCGCCCAGAAGCAATAGTTGGAGAAGGCAATAGAAGACTACAAACATGCTTGCCTCAGAGATTTCAGTGTCACTAAAAGAGGACAAGCCATACAGAAGAATGCCTTCCCAAAGCCGCAAGAAATCACAGTCACGGAAGACTCAGCTAAGTTCCAAGAGATGTTCGACCAAGCTATGCATCACGCAATGATCAACCAATCAAACGTCTTGATGAATTCAATTCAGAATGCCATCAGGGAAACTATGGCCGGCGGCTTGCAGATGGGCTACAAAGGGTCGTGCTACTCTCAGCCAGAGTCATCGGCCATAGAAGTAGCTAGAGCTGGGAACGCTACTATGGCAGGTTTCGGCACCCAACCGCCACCACTCAGCACGGTGATGCCGAGTACCGGAAGCTACACAATGCCACCACACATGTTCCAGAAGCAGACGTATCAGCCGATGGCATCTCCAGTTCAGACAATGCCGGTGTTTACACCCACTTCATCAATGATAGCCCCATCGGCACATGCTAGCTACTTCAACATCCCTGCTGGTTTCATCCCCAACCCTTCTCTAGGGATGCCTCCTCAGTATATGGTCCCAATCAGCACAGAGGCATCGGTTCAGACTCAGCAAGTTCTAGGTGCAGGTGGCTCGACCCAAGATACACAGCTACAAGAACCTTCCACCAAGTTGTCCATCTGTTCGCCACAGACCGGTGGACCCCACTCGCCAGCATCAGTTTCGAAGCCGATGGTCCTATACCAATGACAGGCAAGTGGTTATCAGCAAGGCCCTGTCAGACCCGGGCCCACGGGACTGTGCACATGACCTACATTTTACAAGATAAGGGATGGGACATGGCCCATGCCCTACACCAGTTGTAACTACCCGTAGCGTAGTAGAACTACTCATACAGTAGTGAAACTAGTCGCAACAGAAGGAAACTACCCGAATACTACTCGGGTAGGACTCCTGAGCTCGTATCTGACTAGGACTCCCATGTAACCTTGTCCCCCCAAACTACATAAGGGCGGGCAGGGACCCCCTCCAAACAACAGATCACCCGATCACCATCTACGGCAATACAAACCACACAGGATGTAGGGTATTATGCTCTCGGCGGCTCAAACCTGTCTAAACATTGTGTTCCTTGCACCTTCGAGTTCCTGATCTCGGTGACACCCTACCTACAAACTCACCACCTTGGGGGTATCCCTTAGCGGGCGTGGCGGTAAAACACCGACAGCTGGCGCGCCAGGTAGGGGTGTTCATCGAGCATCCACCGGATAACTCGATGGCATCTTTCAGCTTCACCAGCACCGTGCCCAATGAGGGCACAACTTTCATCTTCGGCTCCTAGATCTGCGTCACCAACGGCTCGGGTGTCTTCAGTAGCCGCCTAGCCAACTCCAGGAAGCTGGAGGCCCTTGCAGCAACTCGATGCAGCAACCTCGATGAGTCCCTCTCCGAGGACTACTCGTGCTGCACCAGGACTACTCGGATCAGATTCAAACCGATCTGAGGAGGCTAAACAGTCCGAGTCCCTCTCCGACTTGGAGGAGGACTTAGATCGTCTGCTCAAGCTCGAGGACGCGGGAGCCGCTGCTTGTCGGGCGGCCCCCGTTTTTGACAACTACTCAGGCTCAAACGAAGAGTACTCATCGACTAGTACTACACCTTCAAGTCAGAGCTGAGGAGGACTCAAGGATGAGGGAGCCACCGCTTGTCGGGAGGCCCCTGTTCTCGACAACCACTCGCAACCTGATGACCACCCCGAATCTTTTTTGGGTAGTCACCTGGGTTTGACCATAACGTCTACGCCGCAAGGGCGTTTCATGTACTGGAAGGGCTTAGAGCCCTCTAAACTACTCGAGTACAACTCCCGCCTTGTGGCCTCCACGCAGGAACTGCCCTTCCAGGAGGGCAAACCCCTCTCTCCCATCTCGGAAGGGGGAGAGGGCAGCACAGAGCAACTCGAGTACAGCCATATGACTGAAAACTCGTTGGATCGTCAAGTTTACGTGGCTTCCCTTCGTAATGCGGATGATGACGAGCCGGGTCCCGAGTACGACACTGAACTACAAGCGGGCGTGTCTGCCGACGAGCGTACAGCGGGCTCCACCTAGGATGAGAACGAGGAGCACAGAAGGATCCGACGGTGAAGAACGCCATGCGCACCCAGCGCAAGCAGAACGCGGAAAACCGCGCTCGCAACCCAATGCACCAAAGGAACCTCAACAATGCTTTTGCAGCAGCTGCGGATCGGGAGTATCGCACACCGATTGGCGGCATTGCAGAAGTAGCGCTCCTAGCTCAACAATTACCACCCAACCCCCAGATACAAAGGCTGCAGTATCTAACCCAGCGCACGCTCGTGCAACTCGATGGGAAACACCCAGTGTCCTCCACTCAGAACATGCTCTCGAGATCTGAGCGCCATGATGACACTGCGCAGATTAGTCGCACCCCTGGAGGCGGCCCCGGATATCAGAGGAACGACAATCACTAGCGCAACCCAGGACAATCCAGCCGGCCATGGCAATCCCCAGGGCCAGCAGTCCGCGCGTGGCAATGTCGAACAAGAGGTGCAACAATCCACTCGCCCACCTCGCAACCGGCACGATGCAAGGTCTCAAGGCGAAGCTCCAACCGAGGCCAGCCTCCAAGACGCTCCCATGATTGATCTTAGGCAGAAGATCAATGATGGCCGTGATGCGTGGCGCATCATCGAGGCAAGGAGAAGGGACCGTCCCGACAGGTACCACGACGATGACGATAACGACCGTTTCCCCGCCTTCACCTCCAACATCACCGAGAAATCCTACCCCAAGGATTTTAAACCAGTCAGGATCCCCAAGTATGATGGCAAGCAAGACCCGCGCCAATGGATTCGATGTTACTTCGTTGCCATCGAGGTCTCAGGGGGATCCAACTCCACCAAGGCACTCTACTTCCCGGTAGCCATGGAATCCGCACCCCTCACTTGGCTTGAAAGCCTTAAACCAAACTCCATTGACTCCTGGGAGGACCTCAAGCGGGCCTTCAACGACAACTTCCAGGGATCCATGATCCGAGCAGGTAATCGTCATGATTTGTCCCAGTTTAAGTAAGAGATGAACGAGACCCTGAGGTCCTACACCCGGTGTTTCTTCGAGATACGAACTACCATCGCCAACATTACCGACGAGGACGTCTTCCGCTGCTTCCAGAACAGCCTCTTCTCGAAGCACACGTACCACAACTTCAGACATGATGGAACTGCGTGACATGATGGCACGATGGGCTTACCAGAAGGACGAGGAGAATGATCACTTCCCCAAGTGCAACAACGACAAGCAGGGCAACAACAACAACCACTTCAACAAGGGCCAGCGGAACAACTCGGGGAATCCCCGAAAGCGCAAGCCAGACCATGAAGTCGCGTTTGTTGAGTGCAATCCACGGGGTAAGAAGTCGAGGAGCAATCAAGCTCAGTTTGAGAAAGTCCTGCACAAACAATTCCTGATGCACCCGAAGTCCTAGCATACGCTCTTCGAGTGCGTTAGCCTCCGTAAATCACTCAATGCTCCATCCCTTCCTCAAGACGGAAAGCGAAAGGATCAGCAGGACGACGACGAGGGTGACAAGTCGGGGGCTCAAGATTTCCAAGACCTGAAGAATGTCGTCAACGTCATCTTCGGCAGGGACGGCGGGCTTCCCCTCCAAGCGCGCGCAGAAACTGACCTTCCGCGAAATCCTCTCTATCAAGCCCACCATACAAAAGCCTCTGAGATACAGTGAGGTCCCGATCTCCTTTTCTAGGGATGATCAGTGGACCAACTTCTCCGAGCCGGGAAAATTCCCGCTCGTCTTAGATCCTGTCGTGGCGGGCTCACAGCCGACTCGAGTACTCATCGACATCGGGAGCGGCCTCAACCTACTCTTTGCGAGTACTTTGAAGAAGATGGGGCTAGACATTTCCAAGATGCTCACCCCTAGCAGAGCTCCATTCTACGGCATCATCCCGGGAAATGCGGCTACACCACTTAGGTCAGTGGTCCTACCAGTCACCTTCGAGATGAAAGATAACTACCGCACGGAGTACATCAAGTTCGAGGCGGCTGACTTAGAGTCGTCATACCACACCATCCTCGGCAGACTAGCATTGGCAAAATTCATGGCCGTGCCTCACTACGTCTACTTACTACTCAAGATGCCAGGCAAGACAGGCGTACTCACGTTCCGTGGCAACTTGAAGAAGTCGTACGATTGCGACCAAGAGGCGATCGAGTACGCCGCGACATCATGCGTGCCAGAACCTTATGCGAAAGTTTTCACGGCCGCGCAAAAGCTCACCAACTCAGAGATGGAGATCTCCAGCCAGAGGCCTAGCCAGTCGAGGGTAAAACCCAACCTCAGCAAAGTCGGCATCAAGGCCATCCAGCTGCAAGAAGGCAACTCGTCCAAGACTGCTTTGATTGGAGGCGGCTTGAGTGACAAATAGGAAAGCGTGCTCGCCAGCTTCCTTAGGGCTAACCGTGACATATTCGCATGGAAACCAGCGGATATGCCAGGGGTGCCCAAGGAGTTGATCGAGCATTGCCTAAAAGTGGACCCCAAAGCCATTCTAAAGAAGCAACGACTATGACACTTCGCTCCCGACAAGAGGGAGGCCATCAAGAAGGAGCTAGCAAAACTACTCGCAGCTAGTTTCATTAAAGAAGTCTACCATCCCGAGTGGTTAGCTAACCCTGTACTAGTCCTGAAAATGAACAATAATGAATGGAGGATGTGTGTGGATTACATTGATCTCAACAAACATTGGCCAAAGGATCCCTTTGCGCTCCCACACATCGACCAAGTCATCGACTCTATGGCTAGCTGCTTCCTACTCTCTTTCCTCGACTGCTACTCGGGTTACCATCAGATCGCTCTCAAGGAAGAAGACCAGATCAAGACAGCATTCATCACCTATCAGCGGGCCATGTCCTTTGGGTTGAAGAATGGAGCAGCCACCTATCAGCGGGCCATCCAATTATGCCTTGCTGATCAGCTACGTCGCAATGTTGAAGCCTACGTGGACGACGTGGTCATCAAGACCAGATCCCACGACGAGTTCATCCCTGATCTCGAGGAAACCTTCAATAGCTTACGCAAGTTTTGATGGACGCTTAACCCAACCAAGTCCGTCTTTGGCGTGCCACAAGGAAAACTACTCAGTTTCATTGTTAGTCACCGACGAATTGAAGCAAACCCGGAGAAGATCACCGCCATCACAGACATGGACGCTCCATGGACAATCAAAGATGCCCAAAAGCTCATAGGCTGTATGGAGGCCCTGAACAGATTTATCTCGCAACTTGGAGAACGGGGATTACCCTTCTTCAAATTGCTCAAGCGCCACGATAAGTTCTAGTGGACCGAGAAGGCGAAGCAGGCGCTGGATGATCTCAAGCATCATTTGCAGTCGCCCCCCATCCTAACGGCTCCACAACCAGGCGAGAACCTGCTACTCTACATCTCCACAACCACTCACATCGTCAGCACGGCAATTGTGGTGGAACGCCAAGAGGAAGGCCATGCCTTCGGTGTGCAGCGGCCAGTCTACTTCATTAGCGAAGTCCTTTCTGAATCCAAGGTTCGTTACCCGACAATTCAGAAACTACTCTACGGTATACTCATCACCTCCAGGAAGCTTCGCCACTAATTCGACGCATACAACATCATGGTGGTCATTGATTTCCCATTAGCGGATATCCTCCACAATCCGGACGCCACCGGGCGCATCTCCAATTGGGCAGTACAACTAGGGGCTCTCACCCTCGGCTTCAAGCCTCGGACGGCCATCAAGTCACAGGCACTAGTTGATTTCATGGCCGTATTGCAAGAAAACCAAGTGGAAGCCTCAGCCAACCAGCCAGAGCATTGGGTCATGTACTTTGACGGCTCACTCAAGCTCAAAGGCGGTGGCGCGGGAGTACTCTTCATCAGTCCAAAAGGAGAACAACTCAAGTATATGTTCCAAATACTATTTGAGGTCCCCAACAATGAATCTGAGTACGAGGCACTATTGCACGGGCTACGCCTGGCATTCTCTCTGGGCATCAAGCGACTACTTGTCTACGGCGACTCCTTGCTGGTGGTCCAACAAGTCAACAAAGTGTGGGACGTCAATAAGGACACCATGGACATGTACGTCGAGGAAATATGCAAGCTCAAGAACAAGTTTTCAGGGCTGGAAATTCATCATGATATTCGCGACAACAATGTGGGAGCGGATGTGCTCTCAAAACTGGGTTCTGATCGAGCTAACGTCCCACCGGGGCTTTTCGTTCACGAGTTGCATCACCCATCCATCAAGACACTAGATCCAAGTACCATCGCTCAGGGTCCAACAGAACCTGACTGAGGTCGAGGTCCACTGGCGGGTGACGTTTATCGACTACATCCAGGAGCACAAACTACCCCCCGGTGTCGACCCAAAAAGCGCTGAGGCCAGACGCATTCTAAGGTGCAGCGAAGGGTACGTTCTAGTCGGGGACAACTTATACAAGCATGGATCAGCATCAGGCATACTCATGAAGTGTGTCCGTACGGAGCAAGGCAGAGATATACTCCAGGAGATTCACGAAGGAGTGTGCGGGAACTATGCTGCTTTTCGCACACTATTCGGTAAAGCTTTCAGATTCGGTTTCTACTGGTCGACCGCTTTGGCAGACGCCGAAGCACTCGTTCGCCGGTGCACAAACTGCCAGTTCTTCAGCAAGCAGCCCCAAGTCTCAGCCCACAGCCTTATCACCATACCACCTTCATGGCCATTTGCATGCTGGAGCCTGTACATGATAGGGCCTTTGACAACTACGCCAGGAGGTTTTACTCATGTGTTGGTGGCCATCGACAAGTTTACGAAGTGGATTGAGTACAAGCCAATCACAAGGCTCTCTGCAGATCGAGTGGTTAGCCTCATCTGCGACATCTTGCACCGATTCGGCTTCCCCAACACTATCATCACGGACCTAGGATCCAATTTCCACTCGCATCAGTTTTGGGATTTTTGTGAACGCAGTGTCATTGAGGACAAGTACATTTCAGTGACTCACCCGCGGGCTAACAACCAGGTTAAGCGTGCCAATGGCTTGATTTTTGATGGCTTGAAGAAAAGACTCTACGACGAGAACAGCAAAAAGGGCGGCAAGTGGATCAATGAGATCTCGTCAGTAATCTAGGGGCTTCACACACAACCAAGCAAAGCCACAGGACAGTCACCTTTGTTTCTTGTCTATGGGTCCGAAGCTATATTACCGGCTGATGTCATGTGGCAATCTCCTCGAATGGAGATGTACGAAGAAGGCGAGGCTGATGATGAAAGACATCTCGAACTCGACCCGGCAGAAGAAGTCAGATGCAATGTTATGCTCCAGTCGGCCCGCTACTTACAAGGCGTCCGTCGCTACCACGACCGGAACATTCAACAATGATCTTTCAACGTTGAAGATATGGTCCTTCATCGCATCTAGGACGAAACTGGGCTGCACAAGCTTAATTCGCGATGAGAGGGACCCTTCATCGTGCACCAGGTTACACGACCAGGGTCGTATCACTTACAGTACCCTGATGGCCAGGAGGTTCCAAACTCATGGAATATCGAGCATCTATGACGTTTTCATCCTTAGCTGTGGCAGAACCACCTGAATTAATCCGGCTCAAGTGTATTAACCATCACCATTAAGGCAATCTCGGTTAACCCTACACTTCAAACGGAGTAATCCACTGGTCTGTCGGGTATAACCTCCCGATACAACCACGGTAATCGGATCGAGCGCCATACATACAAATGCTCACGCGACGATGAGCCCAGAGAATACCACATTCCAGCAAATATTACAAAATTACCATAAGTGAATATTACAGACCAAGTTTGAGTTTAGAAACCAAGTACTTCAGTGATCAAATCCAAAAAGTTCTTCAGAGTTTAAATTGCAGCGGAAATAAAATAACGAAAGCTACTCGACGATAAAGGATGTCTCGATGAAGCCCGTACGAGACATCACTCGGTATTATCTTCGTTGGACGGGGGCGTATCCCATTCCACCGGCCAAGTCAACCTAGCAATCAAATCTTCAAAGGTTTCACCTGAAAACAAGCCACAAGCAAGGCTGAGTATACTAATACTCAGCAAGGCTTACCCGTCTAATGGGGTATACTTAGCCGACTCCTAGACATGCGAGGCTTTTGGCTTGAGGGGTTTGTTTTGCCAAAAAGCATATATAGTAGGTCCTTACTTTCAGATTTTAGCTCCAAGTTCTAGCTTTCTTTAACCATTCTAGGTAAGCAACTATCCAATATCATACATGGTGAAGCATTAAATTTTCATCCAACAAGTTTATTCATCATCATTGTTCCTCTTCTTACTCTGTGGGTAAAAGTGGTTAAGCAGTCTCAATAGCCGCGAGAAACGGACGATTCGAATCGAATTTCTTAACCTTGCAAGGGAAACCTAAACACACGTCACGTGGTTACTCCCAGAGTCACACGTGCAACTTTTCCCTTCAATTCCCGCTTCACGGAACAGGCCCACCGCCCTCGACTACACCTCCCCACAGACCACGGTACGTCGGGCTGTGGCGGCCGATGCACCCGCCATTAGCTAGATGTGAACGAATTCAAGACAGTGGGGAGTATGTTCCGGCCTCGGTTCAATCCGGTACTTAAGCTTACCGATTACCATATTCTCGGCATGTGGTTAGTACGTTCAAAGACTTAACCATCACTTACCACACACTGCGGCCTTAGCATTTTTCACTAGACAGACGGGCCTCAATCATCAACATAAACATCATACCATAGCCCGTCCGTCGTCCTTATGATTGCAGCGTGTAGTAAACAATCAACTCCTAATTTCTCGCGAGTGACAGGAAATCACTCGACTTTTACCGAGTCCTATTAGCATAGCATTCTATCGAAACTTGCATCTAGTGTTCAGAGCATGGGTACCTAGGATCATGCAACTAAGTTTTCATCCAACTCCTATAAACTTAATGCACAAGTAAAGTAGAGTGATAAGTTGCATAAGTTGAGAAAATAGGGTTCATGCTCCGGGGCTTGCCTTCTTGCGAAAAGTTAGTCCGGGGCTCTTCCGAACTTGGGCTCGGGTCTTCGGCAACTTCAGTTAGATTCACTTGAGCTTCACGCTGCTCACTCTCGGACGCGGGCACCAACTCGTACGTTCCGTCGGCGAGAGTCGTCGTTTCTACATGAATGCACAAGTTTAAGTAGTGGTGATGTTAAACGACATGATTTCCTTCACGATAAAGTTGCAGTTTGTAAAACATGAGTTTGTTGTGGAGTGAGTTACTTCATCAATCGTGGGTAATCGTTAATGGAGTTTATCTTAATCTATTTAACTTTATTAAAGAAGAAGGGGTTGTGTTATATTGAAAACTTAGTTTCTTTTTAAACACAAACATGAGTTGAACACAATTACTAATCTAGTTAGCTTCTGGTAATAAAATTTTTATTCAAAGTACATTATGCAGAGATAAGATCACTGTAAAAATTTCAGACATTTTTGTGTAGCATGTTAAATATGAAAAATGTAATACACAGCCACTGCTAGGATATAGTTATTTTTATACAGAACAACCCATGCAAGTATTGACGCTAAAAATTTTACAGGGTGTTTCTATAACCATATTTGTGCTACTGTAAATTTTTCAGATTTTATTGTACATGATTTAGAGCATAATAAATGGGACAAACTACACTCATGTTATTAAAGATTATTTTCTACAAGATGTTATACAGGGTTTCTATGTATGAAACTTTTTGTATAGCTTGAGCTACTCTATTGTGTTTCATAGTAAAAAGATGAACATTCTCTAAGCACTTTACTAATTATTTTGAATTAGTGAAGTTTTCCTACCACAAATTCATATGAACAGGTTACATATAGTAAAAATGTTCCTAAATTTCTCTGTGGCCTCTAGGTATTACTACAACAACACAGAAAAAGTTTCATGACATTCAACATCACAGAACAGCAGGAAAAATTAGTTCTATCACTTTATGGCCTAAAACAAGGTTGGACAAAATATGTATCTAGAGATGGCTTTTGGTCCTGATCGTTTTACACAGCCCTAAACATTAAGCAAGTAACTCACTGCCCAAAAATTAGGGTCAGCAATGATCTACAACAGTGGGTACAAAAGAAGTCCATTAAACCTTCCATTTAACCTAGAGCAAAATATATTGAGAATCTGAGAAACTTTATATAACAAAAGTTGTAGAGTTTCTTATAAGGATTCCAGAACAGTTGAGTTTGCAGTTTTCTGAATTTTCTACGATTTTATACGAATTTTACAATTCACTGATTTGGTTAAAACTTTCTTTACAGAGGGGTCCCTGAAAACTAGCAGAAAACCCCCTGGGAAGATTTGGGCGTTTGCAATGTAGTCCCTGGTCGCAATTTCACGGCGGGGTCGTCCTGTCCGGCCAAATTCCGGCGAGCTCGGTCGCCGGCGGCGAGGGCAAGGTGGGGGAGGAGCAAGAGGAGGTTGGGGGCTACCTTTGGGTGGTCACGGTTGGGACGGAGGTGGTCTGAGCAGGGCTGCCCGCGGCGAGCAGGGGCGGCGGCGATGGGGCGGCGCGGACGGCGGCGCTCCGGCGATGAGGGCGGCGGGGCTCGGGCTGGGGAGCTTCAGCGCACTGAGGGGGACCCGTTTCAGCGCTTGTCTCGGGCGGAGGTGGGCCGGAGCAGGGGGTTCCACGGCGAGGTGGGGGCGCCGGCGGCAATGGAGCGCTCTGTTCTGCGGGGAAGAAGAAAGGAGGGGAGGGAGGGGCGCTGTGCTGGCTTTATAGCTGGTGGAGCTCGTGGGGGCGGGCTCGGCACGGCCGGGGCGCGAGGTGGAGGGGGCGGCGAGGCTGGGCGCCATTGGGGGCGGCCGGCGGTGACCAGCGGCCAGAGGCGCATCATGCGCGTGGCGTGCGTGCGCTGGGCGCGCCTGGGGCGCGACGTCGCGTGTAGGCGACGCTGGCGGGCGGTTGGGGAGCTCGGGCGGCACGACGGAGCACTGGTGGAGGGGGCGGCGGCCAGCGACTGGGCAGCACGGGGCGGTGCCGCAGGGAGCAGCGGGTTGGGCAGAGGCGAGGCGTGCGGGAGGGAGAAGAAAAGGCGCGGCCGCGGTTGGGCGAGCGGGGGCGGGCAGCAGGCAGGGCGTCGGGGTTGGCTCGGCGTCTGGTGCCGCGCAGGCGTCGGGGGACAGGTGGCCGGCGGCGGTCGGGCGAGCGCGCGGCGCAGCAGAGGAGGGAGGGGTGAGCGAGGGACCGAAGTGCAAAAATTTGAAAAACTTTAGGGGGCTGGGTGCAAACAGGGCGTTTTCTCCTCTTTCTGATTGGAATTTCAAAAACTTTTGAACATGAAAGTTGTTCAAAATAAAAAGTTCTACAACTTTGGTTTCAGGCAAAATCTCATTTGGCTTATGGTTTGAAAGTTAAATTTAAAAGTTCAAAAGTAACCCAATGTGCTCAAATTAAATTTGAATTCCAACTGAACTCGTTTTAATTCTTTCCACCCTTTCATTAGTTGGTTTAATTAGAGTTAGGCTAACGACATTGATTTTGGAAATGTAATTACCAGGGTTGTCACAGCCTTCCCCCCTTAACAAGAATCTCGCCCCGAGATTCGGTAATTCTTAGTGT
Organism: Panicum miliaceum; assembly: GCA_032594955.1. Classification (NCBI taxonomy): domain Eukaryota; kingdom Viridiplantae; phylum Streptophyta; class Magnoliopsida; order Poales; family Poaceae; genus Panicum; species Panicum miliaceum. The sequence continues at coordinate 22,998,605 of CM064063.1, read as the reverse complement.
GGGCGTGGGTGCACATACCAGTGGTTGAGACCAGAAACCCAGGGAAATGTTGGTTCAGGTAGCTCTCCGTTTCCCAGGTGGCTTCTTCTTCCGTGTGGTGATTCCATTGTATTTTATACATTCTAATCACTTTCCTCCTGGTCTCTCTTTCTTTTTGATCCAAAATCTTAACTGGGTGTTCGACATACGAGAGGTCGGGTTCCAACGATATTTCTTGTTGTTCCACAATCTCGGTAGGGACTCGAATACACTTCTTGAGTTGAGATACGTGGAAGACATCATGGGTGGCCGTGAGCTGAGGGGGCAGTCGTAATTTGTAGGCTACGGGTCCGCAGCTCTCAATGATTTCGTAAGGACCAATATAACGGGGAGCTAGTTTGCCTTTGATTCCAAATCTTCGCACTCCCTTGGTTGGTGAAACTCGAAGATAGACATGATCGCCAACCTCGAACTTTAGGGGCTTTCTCCTTTTGTCAGAATAGCTCTTTTGTCGAGCTTGTGCGGCTCTAAGATTTGCTTGTATTACCTTTACTTTTTCCTCTGCCTCGATTACCAGGTCGGGTCCAATTATTTTACGTTCTCCGGTTTGTGACCAGCTCAAAGGAGTTCGACACCTTCGTCCGTACAGGGCCTCAAATGGTGCCATTTTCAAACTCGTTTGGTAGCTGTTGTTGTACGAGAACTCTGCCAGGGGTAGGCATTTATCCCAATTCTTGTCATAATGAATGACACAGGCTCTCAGCATGTCTTCCAGAATTTGGTTTACTCTTTCCGTTTGTCCATCAGTCTGAGGGTGGTATGCTGAGCTGCGAATCAGCTTAGTGCCAAGAGACGTTTGCAGTTGTTCCCAAAAGCGTGCTACAAACTGGGGACCACGATCGGAAATAATTGTCTTAGGTATTCCATGCAGGCAAACAATACGATCGAGGTAAATCTCGGCATATTTCTTGGTAGAATAGGTGGTGTGTACCGGAAGAAAATGTGCCGTCTTCGTGAGTCTATCAACGATAACCCATATGGAATCATGTCTCTGGGACGTGTTTGGTAGTCCAACGATGAAGTCCATACTTATGTCTTCCCATTTCCATGATGGTATAGGTAACGGTTGAAGTGTACCGGCTACCTTTAAGTGGCTAGCTTTTACTCTCTGGCACGTGTCACATTCCGAGACATACGTAGCAATTTCCCTTTTCATTCTAGTCCACCAGAAGTTTTGCCTTAGGTCCTGATACATTTTGCTACTGCCGGGGTGGATAGAGAATTTGGAAAGGTGTGCCTCATCGAGAATTTGCTTGCGGAGTTCACGATTCTTCGGAACGACTATACGACCTTCGAACCATAGAACTCCCTTATGGTCCTGGCGGAAACATTTGTACTTCTCCTCACCTAGAGAGAGTTTTTGTTTGATGATCTTAATTCCTTTATCATGTAGTTGTGCCATGACGATTTGGTCGTGAAGAGTGGGCTCAACTGAGATGTGATCTAGTGTGCCTTGGGAAACCATTTCCAAGTTAAGCTTCCTCATATCTGCGCACAATGTCTCATGGTAGGACTCCATGGATAGGCAATGGCAATGGGACTTGCGGCTTAGTGCATCCGCGACTACATTAGCCTTGCCGGGGTGATAGTGCACTTCAAGGTCATAATCCTTGATTAGTTCTAGCCATCTCCGTTGTCTCATATTCAGATCGGCTTGTGTGAAGATATACTTGAGACTCTTATGATCCGTGTAGATATTGCACTGTGTACCCATGAGATAGTGCCTCCATATCTTCAGCGCGTGAATGACGGCTGCAAGCTCAAGATCATGAGTGGGATAATTCTGTTCGTGGGGCCGAAGGACTCGTGAGGCATATGCAATTACTCGATTCTCTTGCATAAGCACACATCCTAGACCAGTACCTGATGCGTCACAATACACATCGAATGGCTTGGTATTATCGGGTTGAGCTAACACAGGTGCAGTAGTCAGATGCTCTCTGAGAGTGTGGAAGGCTTCCTCACACTTCTCATTCCATACAAACTTTACTTCCTTCTTCAATAGTTCCGTCATGGGCTTAGCAATTCGAGAGAAATCCGGGATGAAGCGACGGTAGTAACCGGCTAAGCCAAGAAAACTGCGAATCTGATGAACAGAGGTAGGGGGATTCCAATCCATCACCTCTTGTACCTTGCTGGGGTCAACAGCTATGCCTTCGCTGGAGATAGTGTGACCTAGGAACTTTACAGTATCCAACCAGAATTCACACTTAGAAAACTTAGCATAGAGCTGATGGTCTCTTAGACGCTGAAGAACAATGTGCAGGTGCTTAGCATGCTCTTCCTCATCCTTGGAATAGATAAGGATGTCGTCGATGAACACTACGACGAATTTGTCCAGTTCGGGCATGAATACCGAATTCATGAGATACATGAAGTAGGCAGGGGCATTGGTGAGTCCAAAGGACATGACTAAGAATTCATATAGTCCATATCGTGTGGAGAAGGCAGTCTTAGGAATATCGCACGGGCGAATCTTGATCTGATGATATCCCGAACGAAGATCAATCTTTGAGAAGACTCTGGCTCCAGCTAATTGATCGAAGAGTACATCGATACGAGGAAGTGGGTATTTATTTTTAACAGTTACCGCATTGAGAGGTCGGTAGTCAACACATAACCTCAAACTGTCATCCTTCTTCTTTACGAATAGGGCTGGACACCCCCAAGGTGACGCGCTAGGGCGAATGAAACCTTTGTCCAGTAGTTCTTGGAGTTGAATTTTCAGCTCTGCCAATTCTTTAGGAGGCATCCTATATGGTCTTTTGGATATAGGTGCAGTGCCTGGTTGTAGTTCAATAACGAACTCAATGTCCCTATCTGGTGGCATTCCGGGTAAGTCATCCGGAAAGACATCGGCATACTCGCATACCACAGGAATATTATCTGGTTTAAGTCCTTCCATCTTATAAGCACAGGAATTAGTACAATCTAGGAACGGTAGGTAAAGGGTAGTGGCTCCGTGACTAGGTGAATTTATCTCAACGGCTCGGGAAGAAAGGTCCAGTGTGACTCCATGCCTAGTCATCCAGTTCATTCCCAAAATAATATCCATGCCGTCAAGGGGTAAAAGTACGAGATCTGTGTTGATGACTTTACTTCCCAATTTTATCGGTACCAGCCTTATTATTTGGTTGGAAGCAATTTTTCCACCCGGTGTTGATATCATATACGACCCTTTGGTGTGCCAAACATTCAAGCCTACTTTTGCACCAAACTTTGCACTAATGAAACTATGTGATGCACCAGAATCAAACAATATGACTGCAGGCTTGTTATGGATGGAGAATGTACCCGTCATTACAGGTGCTCCTTCAGGAAGTTCTGCAAGGGTGGTGAAGTTGATCCGTCCTTGTTTGACCTGGAGGGTCTGCTTCTTGCCTTTGTTCTTATTGTTCTGGTTAGAGTCCTGGCCCTGATTTGGCAGCCTGGGTTGAGGGCATTCGCGAGCGAAATGACCGGAACTCCCGCATTTGAAACAACGATTCTCGGGGCTGGGTCGAAGAGGCTGTTGCAGAGTGGGCCTCGGACCATTCTGTGGAGGCATCGGGGGTCGTACCATGCCTGGCTGCTGCGGGGGCCTGATAATCCAACGCCCTGGCTGAGGGGCCTTCGGTGGAGCTGTAGGCGCAGCATTTCGCACCAAGCGATACCTCAGTGGCTGAGCGCCCGAGGGTCCAGCTAGCGCCTTTCTCTTCTTTTCAGCACGATGAGCCTCAATACAGTCCTCTTGAGTGATGGCCATGTTGACTAGCTCATTATATGTGTCGGCTTTGACAAGATTCAGTCGTTCCTTGAGTTTAGTACTCAGACCTCTACGGAAACGATCACGCTTCTTGGCATCTGTGTCTGCGTGATAGCCCGCGTATTGGCACAGATTGTTGAAGGCCTGAGCATACTGAAGTACAGTGTGGTTATCCTGAGTGAGAGCTAAAAACTCATTTAGCTTTCTTTCTATGAGACCTTCGGGAATATGGTGTGCCCGGAACGCAGTCTTGAATTCATCCCAGGTGACAATGTGATCAGCGGGGAGCATAGCAAAATAGTGGTCCCACCATAGACGAGCCGTACCGCGAAGCTGCTGCGCGGCAAAGCGGGCCTTGTTTTCATCCGAACATGGGGCCACAAGTAGAGAAAACTTGGACTCGATTGTGTGAATCCAAGCATCCGCATCCAAGGGTTCCTCCGTCTCGTGAAACAAGGGAGGCTGGGTCCCTAGGAAATCCGTGTATCCTGCAACTTGGGGTTGGGGAGCATTGTGCCCACCCCGCTGCTGGTGCTGTCCTTGCACGAGCTGGCGGAGCAACTCGGTTTGAGCGGCCATTACTTCCACTAAACCAGGTGGTGGCTGTGGCTGTGGTTGTGATCCACTTGCGCTAGCACCAAAACCATCCGGGTTACCACGGGTTGCTCCAACCATCTGAAAAGGCGAAGGTTCTTCATTAGCAACGTGATCCATGTTGCTTCCATGACTCAAAAAAAGATCTAACGCGGAATAGAAGACTTCCGAAACGTCATGGATGGAATCATGGGCATAAAAACTGTCTGCCATAAGAATTTTATAACTCCTGGTAGGTTCATCCAAAGTTCCTCATATTTTGGCAGTGGATAGGGAATTGAGGGATGTACAACTTTGATATTCAGCCAAGATGCTAAATCGACGGATAAGATGGTCAAACGATTCACTCTTTGCTTCCCTGTTTTGGCTGTCTTTCAGCAGAACGAGTCATAGTATCTGGCCTATAACTTCAACAGTTCTGGTCCAAAAATTCTCATATTTTACCAGAGCATTTCTAAGGTATTTGTGCACCACTTTTCTATTCAACACTTTGGCTGGATTAGGCTCTAAGATGGCTGTTTCCTTAAGGTCTCACTTCTTTGTCTACCCAGAAATTTTCAGTGAACAGGGGGGGGTCAATATTTCGTGCACCAGGGAACATCTACCCAGCCAAAATTTACCAAATTTTAACAGCAGCTACTTGGGTAGATTTGGAACAAGTTTTGTGTTGTACTCTTTTGCAGAAAACTGTAGGAAGGGGGCCTAAAAATTTAAGAGGCAGAAGTGCTTATTCTGGACAGAATTCTGACATTCCGTGGTTTCTGTTATTTCTTACTATCCATGAGTTCAGAATTTTTGATTTTTGAACAGGGGATAGGACACGAAATTTTGAACAATTCTTTCAACATGAACTTTACTAGAAAAGGTCATTTCCTTGGGTCAATAAATCGCTCTTTTTGGTCATGGCAGATTTGTGACAGATTCGCTAGATAGTCCTTATGCAAACCACGCTTAGATACGCGAGAACCTTACCACTCTCATACAACGCATTTACAATTTCAGATATATATGGTCATGATGCATGCACGTCCTATTCGTCCTCACAAAGAAAAATAATTGCCAAATACTTTTGGTCTTACGAAGAGAGTTTCGGTGGCATACACAATACGGCTCTCGCTATAATAGCTAGTCGAGTCTTCCTAATCGTCCCTTAACTTATCGTAATCGCGGTTAGTGTACCTGCAGAAGATTGACAAGCATATATATTTCATGAACCTTTCATGCCAGCACTCATGAAAGCGTCCGTATTCATTACCGTTTACTTATAGAAACGATATCTGTACAATTTCCGCCGTACAGACGACGTTAACATACGCTATCGAGATAGCGTATTCACGGGGGTACCGTCATGAGACGGGGGTATGAACAGCGATCGCCATACCCTGCGCCAAACCTTCTACTCCCAATATGTTAAACTATCAGTTGGCATATTGGCAGCACCTCAAGTAAGCCACTGCTTGAGGGCAGCGTTCGGTTCGCATCACCGACAGGAAGGCCAAGCTCTCTCAATTGGCTGAGGATCCTTACCTTCTTACCTTAGCGATGAGCGCGTCGTTACAGAATTTAAGGTCGGTTGTGCATGAAAGTAAGTTTTGACAGAAGGTAACGTGCTGGAAGTCAGTTGATAATATTTATAGAAGTTAGATAGCCACCTAGTAACTTTCCCATAATCCCTTAGGGCTTTACGAACTAGGCACCATCCTTAACGTACCAACGTATTTCGCAACACATCCTTCTAGTCAAGTTTTATGAAAATAAGTTTTTACGGCTTGCCGCATTCTCTGGCGTATGTATTTTGGCTCTGGCGCCAGCTGTGCCAGCTGTGGCACCAGCTACGGCTCTGATACCAGCTGTGGCAGAACCACCTGAATTAATCCGGCTCAAGTGTATTAACCATCACCATTAAGGCAATCTCGGTTAACCCTACACTTCAAACGGAGTAATCCACTGGTCTATCGGGTATAACCTCCCGATACAACCACGGTAATCGGATCGAGCGCCATACATACAAATGCTCACGCGACGATGAGCCCAGAGAATACCACATTCCAGCAAATATTACAAAATTACCATAAGTGAATATTACAGACCAAGTTTGAGTTTAGAAACCAAGTACTTCAGTGATCAAATCCAAAAAGTTCTTCAGAGTTTAAATTGCAGCGGAAATAAAATAACGAAAGCTACTCGACGATAAAGGATGTCTCGATGAAGCCCGTACGAGACATCACTCGGTATTATCTTCGTTGGACGGGGGCGTATCCCATTCCACCGACCAACTAGGGGGAAGAGTACAAGGCCAAGTCAACCTAGCAATCAAATCTTCAAAGGTTTCACCTGAAAACAAGCCACAAGCAAGGCTGAGTATACTAATACTCAGCAAGGCTTACCCGTCTAATGGGGTATACTTAGCCGACTCCTAGACATGCGAGGCTTTTGGCTTGAGGGGTTTGTTTTGCCAAAAAGCATATATAGTAGGTCCTTACTTTCAGATTTTAGCTCCAAATTCTAGCTTTCTTTAACCATTCTAGGTAAGCAACTATCCAATATCATACATGGTGAAGCATTAAATTTTCATCCAACAAGTTTATTCATCATCATTGTTCCTCTTCTTACTCTGTGGGTAAAAGTGGTTAAGCAGTCTCAATAGCCGCAAGAAACGGACGATTCGAATCGAATTTCTTAACCTTGCAAGGGAAACCTAAACACACGTCACGTGGTTACTCCCAGAGTCACACGTGCAACTTTTCCCTTCAATTCCCGCTTCACGGAACAGGCCCACCGCCCTCGACTACACCTCCCCACAGACCACGGTACGTCGGGCTGTGGCGGCCGATGCACCCGCCATTAGCTAGATGTGAACGAATTCAAGACAGTGGGGAGTATGTTCCGGCCTCGGTTCAATCCGGTACTTAAGCTTACCGATTACCATATTCTCGGCATGTGGTTAGTACGTTCAAAGACTTAACCATCACTTACCACACACTGCGGCCTTAGCATTTTTCACTAGACAGACGGGCCTCAATCATCAACATAAACATCGTACCATAGCCCGTCCGTCGTCCTTATGATTGCAGCGTGTAGTAAACAATCAACTCCTAATTTCTCGCGAGTGACAGGAAATCACTCGACTTTTACCGAGTCCTATTAGCATAGCATTCTATCGAAACTTGCATCTAGTGTTCAGAGCATGGGTACCTAGGATCATGCAACTAAGTTTTCATCCAACTCCTATAAACTTAATGCACAAGTAAAGTAGAGTGATAAGTTGCATAAGTTGAGAAAATAGGGTTCATGCTCCGGGGCTTGCCTTCTTGCGAAAAGTTAGTCCGGGGCTCTTCCGAACTTGGGCTCAGGTCTTCGGCAACTTCAGTTAGATTCACTTGAGCTTCACGCTGCTCACTCTCGGACGCGGGCACCAACTCGTACGTTCCGTCGGCGAGAGTCGTCGTTTCTACATGAATGCACAAGTTTAAGTAGTGGTGATGTTAAACGACATGATTTCCTTCACGATAAAGTTGCAGTTTGTAAAACATGAGTTTGTTGTGGAGTGAGTTACTTCATCAATCGTGGGTAATCGGTAATGGAGTTTATCTTAATCTATTTAACTTTATTAAAGAAGAAGGGGTTGTGTTATATTGAAAACTTAGTTTCTTTTTAAACACAAACATGAGTTGAACACAATTACTAATCTAGTTAGCTTCTGGTAATAAAATTTTTATTCAAAATATATTATGCAGAGATAAGATCACTGTAAAAATTTCAGACATTTTTGTGTAGCATGTTAAATATGAAAAATGTAATACACAGCCACTGCTAGGATATAGTTATTTTTATACAGAACAACCCATGCAAGTATTGATGCTACAAATTTTACAGGGTGTTGCTATAACCATATTTGTGCTACTGTAAATTTTTCAGATTTTATTGTACATGATTTAGAGCATAATAAATGGGACAAGCTACACTCATGTTATTAAAGATTATTTTCTACAGGATGTTATACAGGGTTTCTATGTATGAAACTTTTTGTATAGCTTGAGCTACTCTATTGGGTTTCATAGTAAAAAGATGAACATTCTCTAAACACTTTACTAATTATTTTGAATTAGTGAAGTTTTCCTACCACAAATTCATATGAACAGGTTACATATAGTAAAAATGTTCCTAAATTTTTCTGTGGCCTCTAGGTATTACTACAACAACACAGAAAAAGTTTCATGACATTAAACATCACAGAACAGCAGGAAAAATTAGTTCTATCACTTTATGGCCTAAAACAAGGTTGGACAAAATGTGTACTTAGAGATGGCTTTTGGTCCTGATCTTTTTACACAGCCCTAAACATTAAGCAAGTAACTCACTGCCCAAAAATTAGGGTCAGCAATGATCTACAACAGTGGGTACAAAAGAAGTCCATTAAACCTTCCATTTAATCTAGAGCAAAATATATTGAGAATCTGAGAAACTTTATGTAACAAAAGTTGTAGAGTTTCTTATAAGGATTCCAGAACAGTTGCGTTTGCATTTTTCTGAATTTTCTACGATTTTATACGAATTTTACAAGTTCACTGATTTGGTTAAAACTTTCTTTACAGAGGGGTCCCTGAAAACTAGCAGAAAACCCCCTGGGAAGATTTGGGCGTTTGCAATGTAGTCCCTGGTCGCAATTTCACGGTGGGGTCGTCCTGTCCGGCCAAATTCCGGCGAGCTCGGTCGCCGGCGGCGAGGGCAAGGTGGGGGAGGAGCAAGAGGAGGTTGGGGGCTACCTTTGGGTGGTCACGGTTGGGGCGGAGGTGGTCTGAGCAGGGCTGCCCGCGGCGAGCAGGGGCGGCGGCGGTGGGGCGGCGCGGACGGCGGCGCTCCGGCGATGAGGGCGGCGGGGCTCGGGCTGGGGAGCTTCAGCGCACTGAGGGGGACCCGTTTCAGCGCTTGTCTCGGGCGGAGGTGGGCCGGAGCAGGGGGTTCCACGGCGAGGTGGGGGCGCCGGCGGTAATGGAGCGCTCTGTTCTGCGGGGAAGAAGAAAGGAGGGGAGGGAGGGGCGCTGTGCCGGCTTTATAGCTGGTGGAGCTCGTGGGGGCGGGCTCGGCACGGCCGGGGCGCGAGGTGGAGGGGGCGGCGAGGCTGGGCGCCATTGGGGGCGGCCGGCGGTGACCAGCGGCCAGAGGCGCATCATGCGCGTGGCGTGCGTGCGCTGGGCGCGCCTGGGGCGCGACGTCGCGTGTAGGCGACGCTGGCGGGCGGTTGGGGAGCTCGGGCGGCACGACGGAGCACTGGTGGAGGGGGCGGCGGCCAGCGACTGGGCAGCACGGGGCGGTGCCGCAGGGAGCAGCGGGTTGGGCAGAGGCGAGGCGTGCGGGAGGGAGAAGAAAAGGCGCGGCCGCGGTTGGGCGAGCGGGGGCGGGCAGCAGGCAGGGCGTCGGGGTTGGCTCGGCGTCTGGTGCCGCGCAGGCGTCGGGGGACAGGTGGCCGGCGGCGGTCGGGCGAGCGCGCGGCGCAGCAGAGGAGGGAGGGGTGAGCGAGGGACCGAAGTGCAAAAATTTGAAAAACTTCAGGGGGCTGGGTGCAAATAGGGCGTTTTCTCCTCTTTCTGATTGGAATTTCAAAAACTTTTGAACACGAAAGTTGTTCAAAATAAAAAGTTCTACAACTTTGGTTTCAGGCAAAATCTCATTTGGCTTATGGTTTGAAAGTTAAATTTAAAAGTTCAAAAGTAACCCAATGTGCTCAAATTAAATTTGAATTCCAACTGAACTCGTTTTAATTCTTTCCACCCTTTCATTAGTTGGTTTAATTAGAGTTAGGCTAACGACATTGATTTTGGAAATGTAATTACCAGGGTTGTCACATTAGCCAACCAAGACGTCTTCACGCGGCGTCATACACGGAACTGCTCAACCCCACGTGAAGGACCTCGTCGTCACTTCCTTCAGGCCAACTGTGACGTTTTCACATGGCAACATGTGAATTCTCATGGCCCGCTGAAGGAATTGTCTTCAGTAGGCGACTGGACATCAATATTTCTAGTACTACTCCGTTCTACTAGTTCACGACTGGTACTATTTGCAAGTTTACTGAATGGGCCTCGCTCCCATACTTTCAGTAACGCTCAGATTACTAGTTTCCGACTAGTATTCTATGTTACTGCATGGGCCTCGCTCCCATACTTCTAGTACTACTCCGTTCTACTGGTTCACGACTGGTACTACGTGCAAGTATACTGAAGGGGTCTCGCTCCCATACTTCCAATAACGCTTAGATTACTACTTTCCGACTAGTATTCTATATTACTGCATGGGCCTCGCTCCCATACTTCCAATACTACTCCGTTCTACTAGTTCATGACTGGTGCTACGTGCAAGCTTACTAAAGGGGCCTTGCTCCCATACTTCCAGTAACGCTTAGATTACTAGTTTCCGACTGGTATTCTATGTTACTGCATGGGCCTCGCTCCCATACTTCCAGTACTACTCCATTCTAGTGGTTCACGACTGGTACTACGTGCAAGTATACTGAAGGGGCCTCGCTCCCATACTTCCAGTAACGCTCAGATTACTAGTTTTCGACTAGTATTCTATGTTACTGAAGGGGCTTTGCTCCCATACTTCCAGTACTACTCCATTCTACTGGTTCACGACTGGTACTACGTGCAAGTTTACTGAAGGGGCCTCGCTCCCATACTTCCAATACCGCCCAGACTACTAGTTTCTGACTAGTACTGTATGTTAGTGAAGGGGCCTCGCTCCCATACTAGTTCTCGACTAGTTATACATGGAATTTACAAAAAGGGCATTGCTCCCATACACTGCGTTTACTAGTTCCCGACTAGTTTTACGCGTCGTCAGCTACTTCGACTACTCGTCTCGCCTACAAAACTAGTAGGAATCGACTCCGACTAGTCAGCTTCATCGACAGTTCAAGATCCAGTGGCAACTTGGCCAATGCCTAGGCTTGGGGGCTGGCGCCACCGACTACTAGGTGTATCTTGTGCGACTCATCTAGCTCCCAGGCTCGGGGGCTGGATACGACACGGCACTCAGGGAACAAGGTTTGATTTGAGCGGTAATTTAGGGCGCTTTTTAGAGAAGTTATTTGTTTAACCATTTTTTCAGGGAATTCATCCTGAAAAAAGCGGTTTTCGAATTTCTGACCCAATTTGCCCATCTCAACCATCAAATCTTTACCGTCATATATTTGCATGTCACGATTCTTTGGATCCTTTATTCCAAACCTTGGAGATTTGCATTCAAGGCTCGCGGGCTGCGGGACACGTGTCATTAGCGACTTATTTTTCAAATCTTTTGGAAGATAAGGACAGAAGACTCAAGACTAAATTTACCCTCAACCTGATTCTAGGAGTCAACCTAAGGCTCGGATGCTACTCCACATGGAGTGCGAGTTCAATCGCACCCCATATAAAAGAAGACTTGACAACTACTCGGGACATGAGCACCTCACAGTCTCGATGTAGCCAAGGGAGTACTCGGAAGACACCTTTAAGATGGAGTTTTGGAGAACTCGAATACGCCTTCAGATGTACTCAGAAACCTGCAGTACTCGACTACGAAGAGCTCCGGGGCTTGTCAGACCCGGGCCCACGTGACTGCGCACATGGCCTACATCTTACAGGATAAGGGGTGGGACATGGCGCACGCCCTACACTAGTTGTAACTACTCTTAGCGTAGTAGAACTACTCATATAGTAGTGAAACTAGTCGGAACAGAAGGAAGCTACCCGAATGCTACTCGGGTAGGAGTCCTGAGCTCGTATCTGACTAGGACTCCCATGTTACCCTGTCCCCCCAAACTATATAAGGGCGGACAGGGACCCCCTCCAAATAATAGATCACCCGATCACCACCTAAGGCAATACAAACTGCACAGGATGTAGGGTATTACGCTCTCGGTGGCCCGAACATGTCTAAACTTTGTGTTCCTTGCACCTTTGAGTTCCTGATCTTGGCAACACCCTACCTAAAAATTCACCACCTCGGGGGTATCCCTCAGTGGGCGTGGTGGTAAAACACTGACAGCTGGCGCGCCAAGTAGGGGTGTTGATCGATCATCCGCCGGAGAACTCGATGGCATCTTTCAGCTTCACCAGCACCGTGCCCGATGAGGGCACAACTTTCATCTTTGGCTCCTAGATCTGTGTTGCCAATGGCTCGGGTGGCTTCAACAGCCACCTAGCTGACTCCAGGAAGCCGGAGGCCCTTGCAGCAACTCGACGCAGCAACCTCGACGAGTTGCTGCTCCCCGATCTTGCCGGGGAGATCGAGTCACATCCGGCATTCTGATAAGCAAGTATCGATGTTGGAAGGATAGAGAAAGGTGTCTCCCGGAAGAAGGGAGTTGACGTCATGAGGACCACTGGCGGTGTCCCTTCTGCTGATAACTACCCTGAATGCAGCAAACCACGCGACGACCACCATACTTTCAAGAGGCAGTGCTATGATGACAGAGGTTGTAGGCCAATCAGAAGAGGTGAACACGGAGAAATGTGTGTCCTCATACATGATCGGCTGGGTGGCAGGGTTGAAGCCCAGAATCAGTTGGAAGTTGAAGCCAATGATTGGGTTCCTGATGAAGAGCCTCTGAATCGGGAAATCGAGCATCAACGCAACTATAACTATGACCCCGAGACTTATCCCCAATGATGCCTTGGAGGGTTGACCAAGTCCAAGAAGAGGAGAATCCAAAGGCTTCGCTACAGAGAGCAAGAGGAGGAACACGCTCGAGAGAGGAAGCATGTGAATTCCCAAGTGTGGCGCATCAAGGGAAAAGCCGATGAATCTGAACCGTCGGCATCGGTTAACATGGTCTTCGTCTTGCAGATGGAGTTTAAAGCTTTGTCCGATGATGAAGAAGAAGAGCGGGCAATGGCCCAACTTACTCTGGATCCGGTGCAGGCTGCATTTGACAAGCCAGAGGATAAGGAGTGTTGGCACTTGAGGCCCCTGTACATCAAGGGATATGTAGACGGTCAGCCGATGACCATGATGCTTGTTGATGGTGGTGTTGCCATCAATGTGATGCCATACGCCATGTATCGGAAGCTCAGGAAAGGCGAGGAGGATTTGATCAAGACCGACATGATGCTCAAGGACTTCGAAGGCAAGGCTTCACCGGCCGGGGGGGCAATCAATGTTGAACTGACAATTGGAAGTAAGACTCTCCCTACTACTTTCTTCATCATTAATGGCAAGGGTTCATACGATCTGCTCCTGGCACGGGATTGGAGCCACGCCAACTGTTGTATTCCATCCACCATGCATCAATGCCTCATCCAATGGTTGGAAGATGTTGTCGAAGTAGTACACGCAAATTCGTCGCTCAGCATTGCAACAGCCGATCCTCAAGTCTAGGGATATGATAGAGTGGAGTGCATCTCGGGCAAAGTTTAGGAAGGAGATTCCTGAAAATGGCCGATTTCGGTCTAAAGCCGATCCAAGCAGTCGGCTCTGAAGAATCGTCCTGATGTATGATTTCCTGCTAGATGATGAAGGCAAGCATGGGCATGTGTTCACGTCGGTTGATGAATTGGAACAAGTTGACATTGGAAATAGTGATAGGCCTAGGTCGACAAGATTTAATTGACTTATTAAAGGAATTCAAGGATTGCTTTGCTTGGGAGTATTATGAAATGCCACGATTAGATCAAATGATTGTTGAACATCGGATGCAAATTAAACCAGGGTATCGGCCGTATCAATAGGGTGTCAGGCGATGTAAACCAAAGTGTTGCCTGACATCAAGACCGAAATCACTAGGTTACTTGAAGCTAAGTTTATCCGGCAATGCCGATATGCTAAATGGATCTCCAATGTGGTTCCCGTATATAAAAAGAATGACAAATTACGGATGTGCATTGATTTCATGAACTTGAACAAGGCCACGCTGATGAATGGTTATCCAATGCCAGTGGCCGATGTATTAGTAGATGTTGCTTCGGGACATAAGGTTATTAGCTTTATGGATGGAAATACAGGATACAATTAGATTTTCATGGCAGAAGATGATATTCCGAAGACCGCATGTTGATGCCCTGGACATGTTGGTTTATATGAGTGGGTCATCATGACTTTTGGTTTGAAAAATGCTAGGGCAACGTATCAAAGGGCTATGAATTATATATATCATGATCTTATTGGTAAGATTGTGGAGATTAAATTGATGACGTTGTGGTCAAGTCCAGAGAGTTTGGAGAGCATCTGGCCGATTTTCCCAAGACATTGGAATGCACCAGAAAACATGGGTTAAAGATGAATCCGAACAAATGCGCTTTTGGTGTATCGGCTGGTCAATTCCTGGGTTTCATGGTTCATGAAGGAGGAATCAAAATTGGACAAAAGATTATTTTGGGGATTCTATGCTTGTGGTCAATCAGTTAATCAGGAAATATGATTGCAATGATGATATTTTGAGGGTTTACCAAGAAGAATTTCTTGAATTATTTAGAGAATTCAAGATGGTTTCTGTCGAACACATCCCCAAGATGTATAACGAAGAGGCTAATAGGCTTGCGCAGAACGCTTCTGGTTATCGGCCAATATGCAATGTTTCGGCTTTGGAGCTATCGGTTGATAATTGAAGGAGATCATCGACTATCTAAAGGATCCATCACAGAAAGTCTCCAGACAGATAAGGTTATGGGCTTCTAAGTTTGTGCTGCTGGAAGATGATCTGTATTATCGAACGTTTGATGGTGTCTTGCTCAAATGCATCGGAACCGAGGAGTCTAAGAACCTGATGGGCGAAAGACACGAATGTGTGTGTGGAGCGCATCAATCGGCTTTCAAAATGAAGTGGATGATAAGAAGAAACGGATATTTCTGGCCGACAATTCTTGAGGATTGCTTTGAATATTACAAGGGATGTCAAGATTGTCAGAAATTTGGTAATGTCCAGAGGGCTCCTGCATCGGCTATGAACCCTATCATAAAACCGTGGCCTTTTCAAGGGGTGGGGCGTCGATTTGATCAGCCAAATTTATCCGTCATCAAGCAAGAATCATAAGTTTATATTGGTAACAATAGATTACTTCACGAAGTGGGTTGAAGCAATTCAATTGAAGATAGTGACCTCCAAAAATATGATCGATTTTGTCAAAAAACATATAATCTATCTGTTTGTTATTCCTCAAACTATCACGACCGATCAGGGTACCATGTTCACTTCAGGAAAATTTGAAGAATTTGCTGTTAGTATGGGAATTAAATTATTGAATTCTTCTCCTTATTATGCTCAAGCTAATGGACAAGCAGAAGCGTCTAATAAAGGAATAATCAACTTGATCAAAAGGAAGATTGACGAACAGCCAAGGCGATGGCATACTTTTCTCAATGAGGCGTTGTGGGCGTATCAGATGGCTTGTCATGGGTCTACAAAGGTGTCCCCTTACGAGTTGGTTTATGGACACAAAGCTGTTCTTCCTTGGGAAATAAAAACTGGCTCAAGACGTGTTTCTTTACAAAATGAGCTGACAACCGATGAGTATACAGATCTGATGAAAGATGGCTTAGAAGATTTGACTTCCCATCGGCTTAGGGCTTTGATAAATGTTGAAGGAAATAAAGCACCGGTGGCCAGATGGTATGATAAAAAGGTCAAGGTTAAAGAGTTTGCCCAAGGGGATTTGGTTTGGAAATTGATTATGGCGATAGGGTCTAGAGATCAGAAGTATGGCAAATGGTCCCGTACATGGGAAGGTCCTTATCGCATAAATCAGTGTATTCCTAGCAATGCCTACATTCTGGAAACGCTCGAAGTAGAGAAGTTTGCGCGAGCTTTAAATGGTAAATACTTGAAAAAATATTATCCTACCATATGGGTGGATGCTTGAGCCAATCATTTGCAAAGAGGATCGTTCGAAAATTATAGCCAATACGAGAAGTATCGCCTTTAGTGTAATATGAGGGTGATAGAACGATCATGCATAAAGGCAGGAGTGCTTGATTAAGCCGATGGTGCTTGAGCATAATCCGATATGGCCGATGGGATACGCGTCGCCCTTAGTGCAAAAATCAAATTCGTTCGAAACAACATTTTGGATATCGGCTGCTGAAAGTATAAAGAGGGAAACATTATTTATGCTAATGCAGAATAAAGGCGTGATACATAAACATAGAGGTGAAAGATGATACATCCACTGTATCAGGTATAGTCTACTCATCAAGGAAGACCCTATTGACTACACCCTCGACGTCGACTTCAGCGCCGATGGTCCCAACATCTTCATCAAGCTCGTCAACGAGCTCGTCGAAGCCTGCTTGGTCTTCTCTTTCAGGGAAGATGCGGTGTAGAGTTCAGAGCTCGTGCCCGAGTTGAATCTGCACCACAGCCAGAGCAACTACAGCCCCCTTACGAACTCCATGGCCAGCGATCTCCCTGGTGCGGTTGGGAATGTCTTGCAGGCGGTCGGCGAGCAGAGCGCCCTTGGCGTTCATCGTGGTGGTGGCATGGTTCGCCGCCAGATGCAGGGCCTGGAGTTAGGCCTCTAGAGCTTCCGAGATAAAAGAGGAAAATGATCAAAATATGGAAGATTACCGAAGAAGGGAGATTTTGGTCGAAGAGAAATCCTACCTGCAACTCTGTGGCAGAACCACCTGAATTAATCCGGCTCAAGTGTATTAACCATCACCATTAGGGCAATCTCGGTTAACCTTACACTTCAAACGGAGTAATCCATTGGTCTGTCGGGTAACCTCCCGATACAACCATGGTAAAGCCGATCGAAACCATACATACAAATGCTCATGCGAAGATGAGCCCAGAGAATACCACATTCCAGCAGATATTACAAAAAATATCATAAGTGAATATTACAAACCATGTTTGAGTTTAGTAACCAAGTACTTCAGTGATCATAACCAATAAGTTCTTAAGAGTTTAAGTTGCAGCGGAAATAAGATAACGAAAGCTACTCGACGATACAGGATGTCTCGGTGAAGCCCGTACGAGACATCACTCGGCATTATCTCCATTGGCCGGGGGCGTATCCCATTCCACCGACCATCCTGGAGGCAGAGTGCAGGGCCAAGTCAAGCTAGCAATCTTGTCTTCGAAAGACTCACCTGAAAACGAGCCACAAGCAAGGCTGAGTATGCTAATACTCAGCAAGTCTTACCCGTGTAGTGGAATCTACTCAACCGACTCTAGACATGCAAGGCTTTTTGGCTCAGGGGTTTGTTTTGCTGAAAAGCATATACGAGTGGGTCCTTACTTTCAACTTTTAGCTCAAGATTCTAGTTTCATTGATTCTAGATAAGCAGCTATCCAATATCATTCATGGTGAAGCACTAAATTTCATCCAACAAGTTTATTCATCATCATTGTTCCTCTTCTTACTCTGTGTGGTAAAAGGGATTAAGCAGTCTCAATAGCCATGAGAAACGGATGATTCGAATCGAATTTCTTAACCTTGCAAGGGAAACCTAAACACACGACACGTGGTTACTCCTAGAGTCACACGTGCAACTTTTCCCCTTTCTTTCCGGGTCGTGGATCGGAGCTACCCTCCGAGAGTACAAGAGCCCCACGCCACGGTTCGGCGCCGGGTCGTGACCACTCTCTGCACTCGCCATATGCACATGGGACCGAAGTTCAAAGGGTAGGTTGTCGTCCACTTGCCGGGCCAATCAGGTACTTAAGCTTACCGATTACCATATTCTCGGCATGTGGTTAGTACGTTCAAAGACTTAACCACCACTACCACACACTGCGGCCTTAGCATTTTTCACTAAACAGACGGGCCTCAATCGTAAACATCGTACCATAGCCCGTCCGTTGACCTTATGATTGCAGCGTGTAGTAAACATTCAACTCCTATTTTCTCGCGAGTGACAGGAAATCACTCGGCTTTTACCGGAGTCCTATTAGCACAGCATTCTATCGAACCTTACATCTAGTTTTCAAGCATGGGTTCCTAACATCATGCAACTAAGTTTTCATTCAACTCCTATAAACTTAATGCACAAGCAAGAGAGTAATGAGTTGCATAATTTAGGAAAGGAATAGGGTTATGCTCCGGGGCTTGCCTTCTTGTGCAAAGTTAGTCCGGGGATCGTCTGAATGTTGACCCGGGTCCTCAACTACTTCAGTTAAATTTGCCTGGGCTTCTCGCTGCTCACTCTCGGACTCGGGCACCAGCTCGTAAGTCCCGTCGGCGAGAGTAGTCGTTTCTACATGAATGCATAAGTGTAGGTAGTGGTGATGGTAAACGACATGATTTCCTTCACGATAAAGTTGCAGTCTGTAAAACATGAGTTTTGTTGTGAGGTGAGTTACTTTATCATTCGTGGGCAATCGTTAATAGAGTAGAATAGTACAATAAGTAACTTCGTTAAGCAAGGTGGGGTGGGTGTTCATGGGAACTTATGTTTCTCATGGAAACATGATTTAAGTGTAACTACTACAGTGAATAGTTTTTGGTCATGAAACCTTGGATCTAGGCACATCAGGGAAAGATAAGCTTACTGTAAAATTTTCAGATATTTTCATGCAGCAGATTAATTATGAAAAATATAATACATGGTTGCTGCTAGATACTTGTTCTTTTTGTACAGAACAACCGGTGCAAAAACTGAGACTAAGATTTTTACAGGGCTTTAATTTAATCATGCAAGAGCTACTGTAATTTTTATAGGATTTATTATGCAGTTTTCAGAGCATAGTAAATATGACATTACACACCTAGGTTATTCAAGGATTTATTTTTTTACAGGATCCTACACAGGGTTTTTGTCCATGAAACTTTTTACACGGCATCCCCTACCACTGAGTATCTTCTAGTAAAAACATGAGAATTTTCCAAGCTAAGATACTATTTTCTTGATTTAATGTATGTTATTAGCACATAAATGACATAAATAGGTTCCTGTGAGATAAAAAGTCTCTAAATTTTTATATGGCATCTAGGTACCATTACACCAGTATAGAAAAAGTTTCATTAGGTGAATCACAATCTAACAACAGAGATAAAAAATATTTAGCCAATCATGGCATGAAACTAAACTTAGCAAAAAGTATATCTAGAAGTAGATTCTGAGCTTGATCTTTTTAGGGTGTCCTATTTATCAGGTAATTTCCTCACTGTAAAGTTTTCAGGGCCAGCACTTGTCTCAAGACAAGTCTATGAATAAAAGCCATTAATCTTTCCATTTTATTTAAAGCATGATTTAGCTAGAATCTAAGGTGATGCATGTAACAAAAGTTGTGAAGCTTAACCTAAGGTCTCCAGAGCAGTTGAGTTTGCATTTTTCTGAATTTTCTACGATTTTATATGAATTTTACAAGTTCACTGATTTTGAATCTAGGTTTGAATCTTTCTCTTACATCTGGGTCCTTGAAATCTTACGGGCAGAACCTTCTAAAGAATTCAATCGATGCAATTGGGTCCTTAGGCGGCTCGGGTGCGGTGGCCGGCCAAAATTCCGGCGAGGGGCTCGCCGGCGGCGAGAGGTGAGGGCCGGGGAAGGACCAGGGGTGCGAGGGCTACCTCGTGGGGTTCTCGGTCGGGTGGGGGACGGCCGGGAGTCGCTCATCGGCGTTGGAGCAGGGGCGGCGGTGGCGGTACGCGTCGACGGCGGTGCTCCGGCGGGCTTGGGGCGGTCTGGTCTTGACGGGGAGCTTCAGTGGCGCGTGGGGAAGCTGCTCCAGTACTTGGCTTGGGCGGAGGAGGTCGGAGTCGAGCTGTCTGCGGTGACCAGGGGCGGCGTTGAGCGGGTCGGTGAGCTCCGGTGGGATGATGTGGTGGTGGCTAGAACTTCAATTTGGGCAGGGGGCGGCTGTGGAAGGCTGTCCACGGCGGTGGAGCTTCGGCGGCAACAATGGCGGCGGCGAGTGCTGTGCTTATTGGTGGCTCGCGCGGGCGGCCTAGAGCGCCTTTTATAGGGGCAGGAGCAAGGGAGGGGTGCCGGGCGACGCGCGGGGGTGGAGGCACGGTAATGGCGCGGGGTTGGCCGCGGTGGGCGGCTCGGTTCACCGGCGCGGCGTGCGGAGGGCGGAGGCACGTGACTGGCGGCCAAAAATCTTGCGTGACGGAGTGGAAGATAGCGCGGCACGGGGGTTGGGGGACAGCTGCAGCAGCGGCTCGGGCGGGAGGCGAGCTCAGCGACGGGCGAGTCGCGGCGGGCGGGGCGGCACGGCGCGGCGCAGCCGTTGGGTGCGGCGGGCGGCGAGCAGAGGCACGGCCGGCGTGGCGCGCGTGGCGAGCTCGGACTGGGCAGCGCTGCAGGGGGGGGGGGGGGGCAAAGCCGCGCTTGGGGGCGAGGGCCGGCGGCCACTGGCTTGGCGGCTAGCGCCGGTCAGGCATCGCCGGCCACCTGGCCGGCGTGTCGGGCGGGGAGGGGAGAGAGAGGAGGGGGAAGAAGGGTCTATTTGCGACATTTGAAAAGTTCCAAGGGGCTGGTTGCAAACAGGATGTTTTCTCCACTTTCTAATTTGAATTTCAAAAACTTTTGAACATGAAAGTTGTTCAGAATAAAAAGTTCTACAAGTTTGGTTTCAGGCAACACCTCATTTGGCTTGTGGTTTGAAAGTTAATTTAAAAATTCAAAGGTATTCATATGTGCCCAATTTCAATTTGAATTTCAACTTAACTTGTTCTAATTCTTTTCACCCTTTTATTAGTTGGTTAAGCATAGGGTTGGGCTAATGACATTGCTTTAGAAATGTAATTTATCAGGGTTGTTACAGCCTTCCCCCCTTAACAAGAATCTCGCCCCGAGATTCGGTAAATCTTAGTGTGGACAGGGGTGCACATACCAGTGGTTGAGATAAGAAAACCAGGGAAATTTTGTTTTAGGTAGCTCTCGGTTTCCCAGGTGGCTTCTTCTTCAGTGTGATGATTCCATTGAACTTTATACATTTTAATCACTTTCCTCCTGGTCCCTCTTTCTTTTCGATCCAAAATTTTAACCGGGTGTTCGACATACGAGAGGTCGGGTTCTACCAATATTTCTTGTTGTTCCACAATCTCGGTAGGGACTCGAATACACTTCTTGAGTTGAGATACGTGGAAGACATCATGGGTGGCCGTGAGCTGAGGGGGCAGTCGTAATTTGTAGGCTACGGGTCCGCAGCTCTCAATGATTTCGTAAGGACCAACATAACGGGGAGCTAGTTTGCCTTTGATTCCGAATCTTTGCACTCCCTTTGTTGGTGAAACTCGAAGATAGACATGATCGCCAACTTCGAATTTTAGGGGCTTTCTCCTTTTGTCGGAATAGCTCTTTTGCCGGGCTTGTGCGGCTTTAAGATTTGCTTGTATTACTTTTACTTTCTCCTCTGCCTCGATTACCAGGTCGGGTCCAATTATTTTACGTCCTCCGGTTTGTGACCAGCTCAAAGGAGTTCGACACCTTCGTCCGTACAGGGCCTCAAATGGTGCCATTTTCAAAATCGTTTGATAGCTATTGTTGTACGAGAACTCTGCTAGGGGTAGACATTTGTCCCAATTCTTGTCATAGTGAATGACGCAAGCTCTCAGCATGTCTTCAAGAATTTGGTTTACTCTTTCCGTTTGTCCGTCAGTCTGAGGATGGTATGCTGAGCTGCGAATCAGTTTAGTACCAAGAGACGTTTGCAGTTGTTCCCAAAAGCGTGCTACAAACTGAGTACCACGATCAGAAATAATTGTCTTAGGTATTCCATGTAGGCAAACAATACGATCGAGGTCTCGGCATATTTCTTGGCAGAATAGGTGGTGTGTACCGGAAGGAAATGTGCCGTCTTTGTGAGTCTATCAACGATAACCCATATGGAATCATGTTTCTGGGAAGTGTTTGGTAGTCCAACGATGAAGTCCATACTTATGTCTTCCCACTTCCAGGATGGTATAGGTAACGGTTGAAGTGTACCGGCTACTTTCAAGTGGCTAGCTTTTACTCTCTGGCACGTGTCACATTCTGAGACATACGTAGCAATTTCTCTTTTCATTCTAGTCCACCAGAAGTTTTTCCTTAGGTCTTGAAACATTTTGCTACTGCCGGGGTGGATAGAGAATTTGGAAAGATGTGCCTCATCGAGAATTTGCTTGCGGAGTTCATGATTCTTCGGAACGACTATACGACTTTCGAACCATAGAACTCCCTTATGGTCCTGGCGGAAACATTTATACTTCTCCTCACCTAGAGAGAGTTTTTGTTTGATGATCTTAATTCCTTCATCATGTAGTTGTGCCATGACGATTTGGTCGTGAAGAGTGGGCTCAACTGAGATGTGATTTAGAGTGCCTTGGGAAACCATTTCCATGTTAAGCTTCCTCATTTCTGCACACAATGTCTCATTGTAGGATTCCATGGATAAGCAATGGCAATGGGACTTGCGGCTTAGTGCATCCGCGACTACATTAGCCTTGCCGGGGTGATAGTGAACTTCAAGGTCATAATCCTTGATTAATTCTAGCCATCTTCGTTGTCTCATATTCAGATCGGCTTGTGTGAAGATATACTTGAGACTCTTATGATCCGTGTAGATATTGCAGTGTGTACCCATGAGATAGTGCCTCCATATTTTCAGAGCGTGAATGACAGCTGCAAGCTCAAGATCATGAGTGGGATAATTCTGCTCGTGGGGCCGAAGGGCTCGTGAGGCATATGCAATCACTCGATTCTCTTGCATAAGCACACATCCTAGACCAGTACCCGATGCGTCACAATACACATCGAACGACTTGGTATTATCGGGTTGAGCTAACACAGGTGCAGTAGTCAGATGCTCTCTGAGAGTGTGGAAAGCTTCTTCACATTTCTCATTCCATACAAACTTTACTTCCTTCTTTAACAGTTCAGTCATGGGCTTAGCAATTCGAGAGAAATCCGGGATGAAGCGACGGTAGTAACCGGCTAAGCCGAGAAAACTGCGAATCTGATGAACAGAGGTAGGGGGTTTCCAATCCATCACCTCTTGTACCTTGCTGGGGTCAACAGCTATGCCTTCGCTGGAGATCATATGACCCAAGAACTTTACAGTATCCAACCAGAATTCACACTTAGAAAACTTAGCATAGAGCTGATGGTCTCTGAGTCGCTGAAGAACAATGCGAAGGTGCTTGGCATGCTCTTCCTCATCCTTGGAATAGATAAGGATGTCGTCGATGAACACTACGACGAATTTGTCAAGTTCGGGCATGAATACCGAATTCATGAGATACATGAAGTAGGCAGGGGCATTTGTGAGTCCAAAGGACATGACCAAGAATTCATATAGTCCATATCGTGTTTAGAAGGCAGTCTTAGGAATATCGTACGGGCGAATCTTAATCTGATGATATCTCGAACGAAGATCAATTTTTGAGAAGACTCTGGCTCCAGCTAATTGATCGAAGAGTACATCGATACGAGGAAGTGGGTATTTATTCTTAATGGTTACTGTGTTGAGAGGCCGGTAGTCAACGCATAACCTCAAACTGTCATCCTTCTTCTTTATGAATAGGGCTGGACATCCCCAAGGTGACGCGCTAGGGCGAATGAAACCTTTGTTCAGTAGTTCTTCGAGTTGAATTTTCAGCTCTGCCAATTCTTTAGGGGGCATCCTATATGGTCTTCTGGATATAGGTGCAGTGCCCGGTTGCAGTTCGATGATGAACTCAATATCCCTATCCGGTGGCATTCCTGGTAAGTCATCCGGAAAAACGTCGGCATACTCGTTTACCACAGGAATATCCTCTAGCTTAAGTCCTTCCATCATGTAAGCACAGGAATTCGTGCAATCCAAGAATGGTAGGTAAAGGGTGGTGGCTCCGTGACTAGGTGAATTTATTTCCACAGCTCGGGACGAGGGGTCCAGTGTGACTTTGTGCAAAATCATCCAGGTCGTTGACGGACGACGCGCTACTGGTAGGAGAGTGAGCTCCCATCTGAGGTGCCTGTGGTACCTCACCCTCGAAATCCATACCGGAGGCACTGTCAACCTCCTGTGGTTCCTCTTCATCTTCCTCCATGTCCTCCTCATGGGGATGGTCATTCTGATCCTGATGCCACTGGAGATGCTCAATAGCATCCTCGAACTCCAAGTGTAGATCATGGAGCTGCTCCTCCAAGTGTGCTATCGTGGCTTCCCTTTCACCCATGAGGGTGTCCTGCTCCTGAATTTGGCCCTCAAGTTGGCCAATCTGAGCATCTCTGTCCTCAAGATCCTTACTGAGCTCTTGGATTTGCTCATCCCTGTTGGTGGCCATGATATGATAGGCTTGTGCAAGCTCGGCGAGTTGCACAAGTGCCTGACTCTGGAGTGCCTGCAGTCGGTACAGCGCATTCATGCATCGTACGGAGGTCTGGATAGTCTCCTGGGCGTGAAAGTCTACTAGGTACTGTGAATGCTGCACCCTGTCAAGCAAAAAGGGTCGTTGTCCTGGGCAGCAGGAAACAAACCAATGGGAGCGAGTGTGACAACCTCGGGACGCTGCGCACAAAAAGTGGTGAGCGCCCTCATGGCTGCAAGCTCCCAAGTGTCGGCCAACCTGTGACCAACAGCCTCAAACTCCGAGGCAGGCCACTCAAGGTGTAGCGGGTGTGGAAACAGAGTCACGCTCACACGGCACCGCAAAATGCCATTTTCTTGAAATTCCATTCCGGTGTAGCGTGGGGGAATTAGATAGCCCGCGGTGCTCAACACGTCCCACAAAATAGAGGGAAAGCCCTCCCAGTGGAGACACTGTGAGTGAACGCGTCCATCCTCATCCACCATCATGGCAGCTGTCTCGGCCATCTGAACAAAAGATCAAATGGGTGAGGCCAAGAAAAAGTGTGAAAAGCACAGGGACAGATTCTGTATAGAGTGCAAAAATAACCATAACTTCCACAGTTCATATCCAAAAATTCTCAAATTTCACCAGAACACTCCTAAGGTATTTGTGCACCACTTTTCTATTCAACACTTTTGCTGGATTAGGCTCTAAGATGGCTGTTCCCTTAAGGTCTCACTTCTCTGTCTACCCAGAATTTTCAGTGAACAGAGGGCTAGAGTCTCGTGCATCAGGGAAAATCTACCCGGCCAAAAGTTACCAAATTTTAACAGCAGCTACCTGGGTAAATTTGGAACAAGTTTTGTGTTGTACTCTTTTGCAGAAAACTGTAGGAAGGGGGCCTAAAAGTTTAAGGGGCAGAAGTGCTTATTCTGGACAGAAATCTGACATTCCATGGTTTCTGTTATTTCTTACTATCCATAAGTTCAGAATTTTTTTTTCCATTTTTGAACAGGAGATAGAACACAAAATTTGGAACAATTCTTTCAACATGAACTTTACCAGAAAAGGTCATTTTCTCTGATCAGTAAATCTCTCTTTTCGGTCATGGCAGATTTGTGACAGATTCGCTAGATAGTCCTTATGCAAAATCACGCTTAGATACGCAAGAACCTTACCACTCTCATTCAACGCATTTTTAATTTTAGATATATATGGTCATAATGCATGCACGTCCTATTCGTCCTCACAAAATAAAATAATTGCCAAATAACTTTTGGTCTTACGAAGATAGTTTCGGTGGCATACATGATACGCCTCTCACTATAATAGCTAGTCGAGATTTTCTAACCGTTCTTTAACTTATCGTAATCGCGGTTAGTGTACCTGCAGAAGATTGATAGAGCACATATATTTCATGAACCTTTCATGCCAGCACTCATGAAAGCGTCCGTATTCATTACCGTTTACTTATAGAAACGATATCTGTACAATTTCCGCCGTACAGACGACGTTAACATACGCTATCGAGATAGCGTATTCACGGGGGTACCGTCATGAGGCGGGGGTATGAACAGCGATCGCCATACCCTACGCCAAACCTTCTACTCCCAATATATTCAACTAACAGTTGGCATATTGGCAGCACCTCAAGTAAGCTACTGCTTGAGGGCAGCGTTCGGTTCGCATCACCGACAGGAAGGCCAAACTCTCTCAGTTGGCTGAGGATTCTTACCTTCTTACCTTAGCTATGAGTGCGTCGTTATAGAATTTAAGGTCGGTTGTGCATGAAAGTAAGTTTTGATAGAAAGTAATGTGTTGGAAGTCAGTTGATAATATATAGAAGTTAGATAGCCACCTAGTAACTTTCCCATAATCCCTTAGGGCTTTACGAACTAGGTACCATCCTTAGCGCACCAACGTATTTCGCAACGCATCCTTCTAGTCAAGTTTTATGAAAATAAGTTTTTTTTAAGGCTTGTCGCATTCTCTGGCGTATGTATTTCAGCTCTGATACCAGCTGTGGCAGAACCACCTGAATTAATCCGGCTCAAGTGTATTAACCATCACCATTAGGGCAATCTCGGTTAACCTTACACTTCAAACGGAGTAATCCATTGGTCTGTCGGGTAACCTCCCGATACAACCACGGTAAAGCCGATCGAAACCATACATACAAATGCTCATGCGAAGATGAGCCCAGAGAATACCACATTCCAGCAGATATTACAAAAATTATCATAAGTGAATATTACAAACCATGTTTGAGTTTAGTAACCAAGTACTTCAGTGATCATAACCAATAAGTTCTTCAGAGGTTAAGTTGCAGCGGAAATAAGATAACGAAAGCTACTCGACGATACAGGATGTCTCGGTAAAGCCCGTACGAGACATCACTCGGCATTATCTCCATTGGACGGGGTGTATCCCATTCCACCGACCATCCCGGAGGCAGAGTGCAGGGCCAAGTCAAGCTAGCAATCTTGTCTTCGAAAGACTCACCTGAAAACGAGCCACAAGCAAGGCTGAGTATGCTAATACTCAGCAAGTCTTACCCGTGTAGTGGAATCTACTCAACCGACTCTAGACATGCAAGGCTTTTTGGCTCAGGGGTTTGTTTTGCCGAAAAGCATATACGAGTGGGTCCTTACTTTCAACTTTTAGCTCAAGATTCTAGTTTCATTAACCATTCTAGATAAGCAGCTATCCAATATCATTCATGGTGAAGCATTAAATTTCATCCAACAAGTTTATTCATCATCATTGTTCCTCTTCTTACTCTGTGTGGTAAAAGGGATTAAGCAGTCTCAATAGCCGTGAGAAACGGACGATTCGAATCGAATTTCTTAACCTTGCAAGGGAAACCTAAACACACGACACGTGGTTACTCCTAGAGTCACACGTGCAAATTTTCCCCTTTCTTTCCGGGTCGTGGATCGGAGCTACCCTCCGAGAGTACAAGAGCCCCACGCCACGGTTCGGCGCCGGGTCGTGACCACTCTCTGCACTCGCCATATGCACATGGGACCGAAGTTCAAAGGGTAGGTTGTCGTCCACTTGCCGGGCCAATCAGGTACTTAAGCTTACCGATTACCATATTCTCGGCATGTGGTTAGTACGTTCAAAGACTTAACCACCACTACCACACACCGCGGCCTTAGCATTTTTCACTAAACAGACAGGCCTCAATCGTAAACATCGTACCATAGCCCGTCCATTGACCTTATGATTGCAGCGTGTAGTAAACATTCAACTCCTATTTTCTCGCGAGTGACAGGAAATCACTCGGCTTTTACCGGAGTCCTATTAGCACAGCATTCTATCGAACCTTACATCTAGTTTTCAAGCATGGGTTCCTAACATCATGCAACTAAGTTTTCATTAACTCCTATAAACTTAATGCACAGGCAAGAGAGTAATGAGTTGCATAATTTAGGAAAGGAATAGGGTTATGCTCCGGGGCTTGCCTTCTTGTGCAAAGTTAGTCCGGGGATCGTCTGAACGTTGACCCGGGTCTTCAACTACTTCAGTTAAATTTGCCTGGGCTTCTCGCTGCTCACTCTCGGACTCGGGCACCAGCTCGTAAGTCCCGTCGGCGAGAGTAGTCGTTTCTACATGAATGCACAAGTGTAAGTAGTGGTGATGGTAAACGACATGATTTCCTTCACGATAAAGTTGCAGTCTGTAAAATATGAGTTTTGTTGTGAAGTGAGTTACTTTATCATTCGTGGGCAATCGTTAATAGAGTAGAATAGTACAATAAGTAACTTCGTTAAGCAAGGTGGGGTGGGTGTTCATGGGAACTTATGTTCCTCATGGAAACATGATTTAACTGTAACTACTACAGTGAGTAGTTTCTGGTCATGAAACCATGGATCTAGGCACATCAGGGAAAGATAAGCTTACTGTAAAATTTTCAGATATTTTCATGCAGCAGATTAATTATGAAAAATATAATACATGGTTGCTGCTAGATTCTTTTTCTTTTTGTACAGAACAAACGGTGCAAAAACTGAGACTAAGATTTTTACAGGGCTTTCATTTAATCATGCAGGAGCTACTGTAATTTTTATAAGATTTATTATGCAGTTTTCAGAGCATAGTAAATATGACATTACACACCTAGGTTATTCAAAGATTTATTTTTTTTACAGGATCCTACACAGGGTTTTTGTCCATGAAACTTTTTACACAGCGTCCACTACAACTGTGTATTTTCTAGTAAAAATATGAGAATTTTCCAAGCTAAGATACTATTTTCTTGATTTAATGTATGTTATTAGCACATAAATGAAATAAATAGGTTCCTTTGAGATAAAAAGTCTCTAAATTTTTCTATGGCATCTAGGTACCATTACACCAGTATAGAAAAAGTTTCATTAGGTGAATCACAATCTAACAACAGAGATAAAAAATATTTAGCCAATCATGGCATGAAACTAAACTTAGCAGTATATCTAGAAGTAGATTCTGAGCTTGATCTTTTTAGGGTGGCCTATTTATCAGGTATTTTGCTCACTTTAAATTTTTCAGGGCCAGCACTTGTCTCAAGACAAGTCTATGAATAAAAGCCATTAATCTTTCCATTTTATTTAAAGGATGATTTAGCTAGAATCTAAGGTGATGCATGTAACAAAAATTGTGAAGCTTAACCTAAGGTCTCCAGAGCAGTTGAGTTTGCATTTTTCTGAATTTTCTATGATTTTATACGAATTTTACAAGTTCACTGATTTTGAATCTAGGTTTGAATCTTTCTCTTACATCTGGGTCCTTAAAATCTTACGGGCAGAACCTTCTAAAGAATTCAATCGATGCAATTGGGTCCTCAGGCGGCACGGGTGCGGTGACCGGCCAAAATTCCGGCGAGGGGCTCGCCGGCGGCGAGGGGTGAGGGCCGGGGAAGGACCAAGGGTGCGAGGGCTACCTCGTGGGGGTCTCGGTTGGGTGGGGGACGGCCGGGAGTAGCTCATCGGCGTTGGAGCAGGGGCGGCGGCGGCGGTACGCGTCGACGGCGGTGCTCCGGCGGGCTTGGGGCGGTCTGGTCTGGACGGGGAGCTTCAGTGGCGCGTGGGGAAGCTGCTCCGGTACTTGGCTTGGGCGGAGGAGGTCGGAGTCGAGCTGTCCGCGGTGACCAGGGGCGGCGTTGAGCGGGTCGGTGAGCTCCGGTGGGATGATGTGGTGGTGGCTGCAACTTCAATTTGGGCAGGGGGCGGCTGTGGAAGGCTGTCCACGGCGGTGGAGCTTCGGCGGCAACAATGGCGGCGGCGAGTGCTGTGCTTACTGGTGGCTCGCGCGGGCGGCCTAGAGCGCCTTTTATAGGGGCAGGAGGGAGGGAGGGGTGCCGGGCGACGCGCGGGGGTGGAGGCACGGTAATGGCGCGGGGTTGGCCGCAGTGGGCGGCTCGGTTCACCGGCGCGGCGTGCGGAGGGCGGAGGCACGTGACTGGCGGCCAAAAATCTTGCGTGACGGAGTGGAAGATAGCGCGGCACGGGGGTTGGGGGACAGCTGCAGCAGCGGCTCGGGCGGGAGGCGAGCTCAGCGACGGGCGAGTCGCGGCGGGCGGGGCGGCACGGCGCGGCGCAGCCGTTGGGTGCGGCGGGCGGCGAGCAGAGGCACGGCCGGCGTGGCGCGCGTGGCGAGCTCGGACTGGGCAGCGCTGCAGGGGGGGCAAAGCCGCGCTTGGGGGCGAGGGCCGGCAGCCACTGGCTTGGCGGCTAGCGCCGATCAGGCATCGCCGGCCACCTGGCCGGCGTGTCGGGCGGGGTGGGGAGAGAGAGGAGGGGGAAGAAGGGTCTATTTGCGAGATTTGAAAAGTTCCAAGGGGCTGGTTGCAAACAGGATGTTTTCTCCACTTTCTAATTTGAATTTCAAAAACTTTTGAACATGAAAGTTGTTCAGAATAAAAAGTTCTACAAGTTTGGTTTCAGGCAACACCTCATTTGGCTTGTGGTTTGAAAGTTAATTTAAAAATTCAAAGGTATTCATATGTGCCCAATTTCAATTTGAATTTCAACTTAACTTGTTCTAATTCTTTTCACCCTTTTATTAGTTGGTTAAGCAAAGGGTTGGGCTAATGACATTGCTTTAGAAATGTAATTTATCAGGGTTGTTACAAACTCTGGTGTCGGCGTCAGCCAGCATTGCGCGGGTGGTAGAAGTTTCACCCTCAGTAGTCGACAATCCGCCCGGATAGCCTCCACGCAGAACTCCAGGCATCCGACCTCGCGAGTTGCCTCGGAGTAGAGGTCACGAGCTTCGTTCCTCTGACGGAGAATGATGAGGACATCACTACTACGGATATACACGAGGATTCTTCGCTGGACATCCAAACCATTCAAGGTCCAATCACAAGAGCTCGCGCGCGACAATTAAATTTAGAGGTGAGCTCGCTCCTAAGTGTTTCTCTTAATAGTTTCGAGAATAGTTTGCTACCTAATGTTTATATTGTGATTAGAAACCAAGCAGAAGATAAGATGACACATGGAGAGGAGCATGGAGTCGTGGAGGGACAGCAAGGGACGTCCAAGCTACGTGGAGGCCCAATACAACTCAACTTCGAGTCCACCTCGGAGTCCAGGAGCAGTTTGACTTGAATTGGACGCCCAGGCCGCATCCGAAGTCCGATTTCGACAATCTACATATGGGTGGAAAGACAATTTGATAGAGCTTCCAATGGCGTTGGTTTGAGGCCCAAATTCATTATGAGTCGTCGGGAATCGTCCGAGGAAGTTGGCGTCCAGAATCTGTCCCGGTGCTGCATCACCGTATTTTGGCCTTTGGGCCGTGTATCGTCGTCGAGTCCTTTAGGGTTGCGTCCAGGTACTTGGACACGACCCTAAACCCTATATATCAGTAGCCGCAGCCCTCGTTAGGATTCGGGTTTTACTTAGATTATTCTGACAAGAACAGTTTCGTCGTACTCGGCTTGTGAGACCCCAACTCGTGAGCTAATCATCCATCTGCAATTGGTTTGCAATCTTCCTTGTTCTTGCTTGTGTTCTTCGATTCGCAGGCAGGGATTAGCCTTCTTGGCGAGGTCGACCGTGTATTCGCCGGTCGATAACCTGAGGAGACGTGGTGCTACGATTGCGGGGTTTCGGGACGTGTTGCCGGAAGCCGGATCGATTCGTGTCGCGACTCCACCAAATCGAGAGTTATCAGAACCTTTCCGAAGATCGGGAACCCTCGTTCTACCGCCGCTTCTTCAAAGATTTCAGCACCATTGCTGCACCGCTGCATGAGTTGACGAGGAAGGGTGTGGTGTTTCGTTGGGGAAAAGCACAAGAGGAGTCATTTGTCACTTTGAAGGACAAGCTTACGCATGCGCCGTTGCTGCAACTTCCGCATTTTGGTAAGACTTTCGAACTCGCTTGTGATGCTAGTGGAGTTGGTCTTGGTGGTGTTTTGATGCAGGATGGTAAACCCATTGCATACTTTAGCGAAAAAATAAATGGCCCTGTTCTGAATTATTCTACGTATGATAAAGAATTGTATGCTCTTGTACGTTCTTTAGAGACGTGGCGTCATTATTTGTGGCCTAAAGAATTTGTTATACACTCTGATCATGAAGCGCTTAAGTATCTTCGTTCTCAAAATATTCTGAACCGTAGACATGCTAAATGGGTTGAGTTCATTGAATCTTTTCCTTACATTATTAAGCATAAGAAAGGGAAGGATAATGTGATTGCTGATGCTTTGTCTAGACGATATACCTTACTGTTCCAACTTGATTGTCGGATTTTTGGGCTTGAATCAATTAAAGAACAATATGCGCTTGATCCTTATTTTACAGAAGTGTTGCTTAATTGTAAAGAGGGACGTACATGGAACAAGTTTGTGGTCAATGATGGATGTGTTTAGAGCTAACCGCCTGTGCATTCCAGTTGGTTCCGTTAGTCTTTTGTTGATACAGGAAGCACATGGAGGAGGTTTGATGGGACATTTTGGCGCAAAGAAGACGGAGGATGTTTTGACCACACATTTCTTTTGGCCAAAGATGAGGACCGACGTTGAGAGGTTCGTTGCTCGCTGCACTACATGTCAGAAAGCTAAGTCTCGTTTGAATCCACATGGTTTGTACATGCCTCTTCCTGTTCCTTCTATTCCTTGGGCCGATATTTCTATGGACTTTGTTTTGGGATTGCCTAGGACTAAGAGGGGGATGGATAGCATTTTTGTTGTGGTGGATCGATTTTCTAAGATGGCTCATTTTATACCATGTCATAAAAGTGATGATGCTGTTCATATTGCTAACCTCTTTTTCCACGAGATTGTACGCTTGCATGGTATGCCTTCTACTATTGTTTCAGATCGTGATGCGAAATTTTTGAGTCACTTTTGGCGTACTTTGTGGTATAAGTTGGGGACAAAATTATTATTTTCTACCACTTGTCATCCACAAACTGATGGACAAACAGAGGTGTGAACCGTACCTTGGGCACCATGTTGAGGACTGTTTTGAAGAAGAATTTGAAGATGTGGGAAGAATGCTTGCCTCACGTGGAGTTTGCATACAATCGGGCAACACATTCTACCACAAAGGTAAGTTCTTTTCAGGTAGTGTATGGTTTCAACCCCCGTGCTCCTATTGATATCTTACCTTTACCTACTACTGAGAGAATTCATAGTGATGCTAAGAAACGTGCTGAATTTATATTGAAAATGCATGAAACAACTAAGCACAACATTGAAAAGATGACTGAAAAATATAGAGTTGCTGGTAGCAAAGGTAAAAGAGAGTTAAAACTTGAACAAGGTGATCTAGTGTGGTTACATTTGAGAAAAGAACGTTTTCCAGAATTGAGGAAGTCCAAGTTAATGCCTAGAGCTGATGGTCCTTTCAAAATAATTAAGAAAATTAATGATAATGCATACAAACTTGAGTTGCCTCCCGAGTTCGGGGTTAGTCCCACCTTTAACATTTCAGATTTGAAGCCTTACTTGGGACAAGATGATGCGCTTGAGTCGAGGACGACTCAAATTAAAGAGGGGGAGGATGATGAGGACATCACTCCTACGGATATACACGAGGCTTCTTCGCTGGACATCCAAACCATTCAAGGTCCAATCACAAGAGCTCGCGCGCGACAATTAAATTTAGAGGTGAGCTCGCTCCTAAGTGTTTCTCTTAATAGTTTCGAGAATAGTTTGCTACCTAATGTTTATATTGTGATTAGAAACCAAGGAGAAGATAAGATGACACATGGAGAGGAGCATGGAGTCGTGGAGGGACAGCAAGGGACGTCCAAGCTACGTGGAGGCCCAATACAACTCAACTTCGAGTCCACCTCGGAGTCCAGGAGCAGTTTGACTTGAATTGGACGCCCAGGCCGCATCCGAAGTCCGATTTTGACAATCTACATATGGGTGGAAAGACAATTTGATAGAGCTTCCAATGGCGTTGGTTTGAGGCCCAAATTCATTATGAGTCATCGGGAATCGTCCGAGTAAGTTGGCGTCCAGAATCTGTCCCGGTGCTGCGTCACCGTATTTTGGCCTTTGGGCCGTGTATCGTCGTCGAGTCCTTTAGGGTTGCGTCCAGGTACTTGGACACGACCCTAAACCCTATATATCAGTAGCCTCCACCCTCGTTAGGATTCGGGTTTTACTTAGATTATTCTGTCAAGAACAGTTTCGCCGTACTCGGCTTGTGAGACCCCAACTCGTGAGCTAATCATCCATCTGCAATTGGTTTGCAATCTTCCTTGTTCTTGCTTGTGTTCTTCGATTCGCAGGCAGGGATTAGCCTTCTTGGCGAGGTCGACCGTGTATTCGCCGGTCGATAACCTGAGGAGACGTGGTGCTACGATTGCGGGGTTTCGGGACGTGTTGCCGGAAGCCGGATTGATTCGTGTCGCGACTCCACCAAATCGAGAGTTATCAGAACCTTTCGGAAGATCGGGAACCCTCGTTCACATTAGAGAAAGCGTTGGGCGTCACTCCCGTCATAGGACTCTGCGGAGTCGGAGGAGGATATCGTTGGGGCTGCAGGCGGTGCACCGCAGACGGCAAAAGAAGCTTCGCCAGCCATGGAGATGGCCCTGCAAGATTAGGAAAGGTCAGAGGCATGAACATGAAGATACGCGAAGGCAAAGATTCTCTCACCCTTGATGGCGGAGATGAGCGCGGAGGTGTTGATTAGCGCCAAATGGACCTTCTGTCGGTCGCTTGTTGCTGGCCATTGTTGAGATTTGTGGAGGATTTGGGGAAGATAGTGTGACAGCAGATACAGTTTGATCCTTTGGACCTTGCCCAAGATCACTATTTATAACTGTTGTGGGAAGACGAAGCGTCTCTTTGCTACAGTTGGTTGGAAAGTGCAAGCATCGCACTGCTATAGTTGATCGGGAAATGGAAGGGTCACGAGCATGCCCGGATTTTTGTTCCAAGGATTGAGAAGTCGGAGTGACTTGAAAAGACCGGTCATTGTGGTGGAGACTAGAGGATCGTTCATGCTCGGATTGGAGAGGTAATCATGACTGGAGAGAATTTCGGAATGACAAATATTTTATTCCAAAATTGGGGGGCATGTGTTGACACCATTTTTTGACACGAAGTCTGGTCAACGATAAGGCTAGGAGGAAGCCGATGAGACTGGCCGATGCTAAAGAAGAGGAGGCGGCCGATTGTCCAAGATGGTGTCACAGCCGATGGAGCGGAATTGGCGCTGATGGTCCACGTCAGCAAGTTATCATGTAGAGTCCGAGTCTTGTGGTAGTGTTTTATTTTAGAAAGATTGTTTCTCTTTAGTCAAGTTATGTAATGTCGTGATCGACCAGAAGTTGTAGCTTAGGCAATAAATATTGGCCTACAGGCTTGTAATCAGAATAATCACACAATCAATACAACAAACCCTTTTCTTCATTGTCGGCGACTTCACCAAACCCTAGTTTCATAGTTTTTTCTTTTCGACGAGTTCTTTCAATAGCAGGGCTGCATCGCTTCGATCTCCAGCTTGCTGGTAAGTTCCGTGTTTATCGAGCAAATTAGATCTTTGATTGACGGTGCATCACTTCCTTCTCGATCTATTTACTCACCTGTTATCGATATTTGCTACACTTTGCAAGGTTGATTCGTTTAATCTTGTGTAGTTTAGTCTTTTATCACAAGTTATCCAGCTTAGATCCTAGGTTTTCTATCGGCCGTAGTTACGGTTTATCGTTTTAAGTTACTGCAAAGAAATAGCTGATTAGATCTAAATCTAAGTGTTGTTCATGAAGTAATACTGAGTAATCGGTATTGCCTCACAGTAGAATCGGCTGTTTTTTAGCCGATTTCTTATTATATCTATATCGAGCTTCTAGCCGATGCTCCTTTGGAACGGTTCG
Organism: Panicum miliaceum; assembly: GCA_032594955.1. Classification (NCBI taxonomy): domain Eukaryota; kingdom Viridiplantae; phylum Streptophyta; class Magnoliopsida; order Poales; family Poaceae; genus Panicum; species Panicum miliaceum. The sequence goes on along the minus strand of CM064063.1, from coordinate 22,962,717 downwards.
GAAATCCAGCCGATATGTTCTAGTATTTGACGATTGCCTTATTCCTTGTCAATTACAGGTTAAATTAACTAGCACGTCTAGCACTTGTGCGAAGCTAATTGGAGCCTGCGCCGGAGTAAAGCAAATCTCCCAGGTCCTCATGTGTGGCCACGCAAGAAGCCGATCACCAGTTTTTTGCGTCAACACTAGCGGAAACGCGACTTGCTTAGCCCCTGAGCCGGAGAAGCCAACGGAAGCTGCAACGTTGGAGGCACAGCCGACGGCCCCGACAAAGGATGCAGCACTAGCACCCGCCACCGCTGAAACGCCAGGGAGACTATGGAAAAAGATCCCGGGGTGGCCTCGCCAGCCCTCGAGCTTCCCACTGGTGAGTCAATTGAGCCACCCCCGCTCGCGAATACTCATCTTCCAGAGGCTCGACTAATTACCGCGAGTGAAGTGGCAGGTACCCCACAGTAGCAACCAAACCGCAGTAGCAACCAAATGCCGACGAAGCAGGCACTGCGGGTAATTCGTCGGGTGGAATCCTGGTTTCACCATCCGGGTGGCAGCATGCTGTCCCAACAGAACTGATAGATGATCCCATGCTGGGCTCAGACGTGTTGAGGCAGTTCCAGGATACCTTCAAAGATTTGTATAAATTCTCCACGGTATGTTTTCTGCTATGTTGGATTATGCTTTGTTGACTAGTTTGTTTGCTTATCTGAACATTTCTCCTTTTGAGCAGACGCTGGCCAATTGATCCAGGCAAAAGTCAGACAAGTTGAGAGCTTTTGAAGATGGTCTTTGCCAGTTGCAAGCCAAGGATGCCGAGATTAGAGTGCAGAAATATAAAAATATCGAGCTGCAGTGCCAACTTGACACGATTAAATTGGAGCACACAAGTGAAGTGTGGATCCTCAAGAAAGAAATTGAAAACTTGTCGGAGAGGAATAAGTCATTGGCCAAAACACATCGAGGTAACCTTCTCCCAACTACTTTGCCCAGATTGATGTAGCTAGATAGTATTATCTGAATTTGTACGAGTACTTCTCCTTATCGTTTGCATGTAGAGCTCAAAAATACGTTAAAATATAAAGAAGAACTGCTGACTGAGATGAAGAATCTTATGTACCGTCATTCAGATGACGTGGAGCTCCTGGCGAAGCAACTTGAGGATGGTGACAAGCAACTTGTAGAATGCATGCAGCGAATCAAGTCTTCGGCCGAGGAGAAAGAGCTGAGGCAGAAACAACATGAGGACCTTGAGGGCACTGCACAGGTAGTCGTCAACATGGTAGACCCTCCAGTGGAAGGAGTAGTCGATAATAGGACTCTACCGGAGCATCTTCATGAGGCCCCGCAAAGAATATCTGGCTATGTCTCAGAGACCACCAAGACTTACGTGGCGCACGTTCTCGGGCTTGTCAAGTCATTTTGGCCCAAAGCGAACATGAGTCCACTGGCCGATGGTATGGCCGCGGATTGCTCTGAAGAGAAATTTGCGGAGTACCTGGAAGAAGTCGGTCCAGTGGCTCAGAATATAGTTGAAAACTTGGATCAGGATTAGAACAATGATCATGTCATGAACAATCTATCCAGTTGTGTATCTATGTAAATATTTTCCTCTTTGGTTGCCTTCCGATTTGTTCATAATACTTATGTGATGAGTAGTACCGATAATCGTAGATCTTAGATTCTTGCGATATGCTTGGGCTAAGCTACTCCGAGTGTAGCGACTCTAGATGTAGTCATTAACTTGGCGTTCGCACTTTTGTGGCTGCTTGATGGGCCCTTCAAACAATCGTAGATTTTTCCCACACGAGATGGAGCTCTAGTTTGTCTGGATGTATAAGTTCAATGACCTCTTCAATTTTTTAACTTCGCGTAGATACTGCCTGTGGCAAGTACTCGGAGCCTACCTAGAGGTAGTAACCCCTTCAGAAGTCGCGTTGTGTAGTTACTGTCTAGTATAAGACTAGTACTCATAGTTGTTACTGGACAATTTTGCACAAGTGTAACTTATATCTTAGCCTCATGGGCGTAGTAGTAGTCATATAGGTAGAACTCGTGGCGTCGCCCCCGAGTAACCCTTTAGGACTTGGGATGGCTTATTGTTTAATACTAAGGGCATAAGCCTCCGAGTTATACAATTTAGCACAAGTGAAAAGCAGTCATTGAGGAACCATAGCAGCTTTTTATTGACATAACACGCTCCCGTGCAGCTGAAGGATTGTGTACAGAGTACTTTAAGGGTGCAACCGCCGCAGATGCTCGATGTTCCAGGAGTTTGGAACTTTTTGGCTTCCTGGCCATCAGAGTCTTGTAGCCGGTAGGATCCTGGTCTTGTCACGCTGGAGACGATGAAAGGCCCTTCCTATCGCGAGTTGAGATTGTGTAGTCCGCTCTCGTCCTAGATGCAACGAAGGACTAAATCGTCAATGCGGAAGTGTGGCAGAACCGCCCGAATTAATCCGGCTCAAGTGCGCTAACCATCACCATAAAGGCAATCCGGGCTAACACGCACTTAAAATGGAGTAACTTGACAGTCTGTCGGGTAACATCCCAATACAACCACTAGATTTCGATCGAAACAAAGTATACATACAACTCACACGAAGGTGAGCACGGAGATTACAACATTCCACAATGTTACATCATAGACTTTAACATCAATTATTATTACAAACCAAGTTCGAATTCATAAAATAAGTACTTCCGAGTTTAAAAGTGCAGCAGAAAATAAAATGATAGTCTAGCGACGATATAAGATGTCATGATAAAGCCCGTACACGACATCATTCAGCACGATCATCGTTGGCCGGGGACGCATCCCATTCCACCGACCAACCAAAGTACACGGCCAAGTCAAGCTAGCAACCAAGTCCTCAAAGGTCTCACCTGAAAACAAAGCCACAAAGGTCTCACCTGAAAACAAAGCCACAAGCAAGGCTGAGTATACTAATACTCAGCAAGGCTTACCCGACTAGTGGTATTTACTTAGCCGACTCCTAAACATGCAAGGCTTTTGGCTTGAGACATTGGTTTTTTTGCCGAAAAGCAACAAAGAGTAGGTCCTTACTTTCAAATTTTAGCTTCAAATTCTAGTTTGATTAACTATTCTAGATGAGCAACTATCCAACATCACACATGGTGGAAGTAATTAACTTAAGCATCCAACAATATTAATCATCGTCATCATTGTTCCTCTTCTTACTCTATGTGGTAAAAGGATCAAGCAGTCTCAATGGCTGCGAGAAACAGATGATTCGAATTAAATTTCTTAACCTTGCAAGGCAAACCTAAAACATGTCACGTGGTTACTTCTAGAGTCACATGTACAACTTTTCCCCTTTATTCCCGTTTCATGGAACAGGCCCACCGCCCTTGAGTACAAAGCCCCACACTGCACCCACCATGAGGCCTCATGGGAATGAAGTCAAGATGGTGGGGAGGTATATTCCACGCCCCGTTCAATCAAGTACTTAAACTTACCGATCACCGCATCCTCGTCATGTGGTTAATACGTTCAAAAACTTGACTACATGCTACCACATACTTCGACCTTAGCCAAATTTGCTACACAGACGGGGCCTCAATCATCAACATGAATATCGTAACCAGCCCCTCCTATTGATCTTATGATTCCAACTTAAGTAAACAAGCAACTCCTATATCTCGCAAGTGACAGGAAACCACTCAAATTTTACTGAAACCCTATTAGCATGGCAATCTAGCGTCCTACACATACTAGTGTTCAAACATAGGTACTAGGATCATGCAGCTAAGGTTTCAATAAACTTCTATAAACTTAAATGCACAAATACATAGAAGTAATAACATTGCATATGTCGAAAATAGGGTTCATGCTCCGGGCTTGCCTTCGTGAGCAAAGTTAGCCTTGGGCTCTTCCGAACTTTGGTTCGGGTCTTCAGCAACTTCAGTTAGATTCACTTGAGATTCACGCTGCTCACTCTTGGACTCGGGACCAGTTCGTATGTTCCGTCGGCGAGAGTAGTCGATTCTATATAAATGCACATGCATGAGTTGTGTTGATGGTAGAAGCATCTGACCACTACCCATCTGAGAAGGAGTAACAGAATTAAGGAATTGAACAAAGATTTCAAAATCAATAATTGTTCTGACAAGCATTGTCGGGCGTGCTCGGCAACTCCTCCAACTCTTTCCTCAAGTGTGATTAAAAATCTGGGAATCACTTTTGCCAAGATGGCACCAGAAGAGGTTACTGATGAAGTTCTGAATAGAAAGGGTAAGGGCGCTTATCAGCAGAGCAGCCAGTCTTCTTCTAGAAGCTCAAAGGCCAAGTCCAAGAAAGCTAGTAAGGATGATGACACTCCAATAAAGAAGTCAAAGAAGAAGTGACTTGAAGCTGTGGCTCTATGGCTTTGCTTTATGGGCTGCTACTCTGCCAGAATATGCTTTTGATGTTTCCTCAATGTCTCTGGAAAACATATTATTTGCTACTTCTTATTTCGTAAACAGCTGGTTTTTATGTGCCCAGATGCTTGGTTATTGTGGCACTTTAATGTCAGAATTTGGTTCAGTTAGGCATACTTTATTTGCTGTTTCTTTGCCTCTTGTTGTTCTTTTGGCAATCGTGATCCTTTTCTATCACTTCAATGAATTGTCATTCTCAAAATAGATCTTGGAAAGTCCTCTCGTGGAATGTCAGAGGCCTAAACTCTGAGCGAAAATGGAATGCAATTCGTGATAAAATTGTTCAGTCAAACTGTGATATTGCCTGCCTTCAGGAAACGAAAAAGGAAAGTTTGACTCATTGTTTGTTAGGAAAATCTCACCAGCGGCTTTCAACAAATTTGCGTTCCTGCCTGCTATAGGAGCTTCAGGGGGTTCTATTATCATCTGGAAAGGAATCCTCTTTGAGGGAGAGACAGTTTTTACCAATGAATATGCACTGTCGGTAATGTTCACATCATTGCTTTCAGGAGCTTCTTGGTTGCTAGGAAATGTTTATGCCCCGTGCAGATGAAGGGAAACGTTTGTTCACTGACTGGTTTAAAAACATTCAAATGCCAGACAATATAGATTGGCTAGTGGTTGGCGACTTTAACCTCATAAGGAATGTAGAGGACAGAAACAGACCAGGAGCAAATGCAAATGAAATTTTCATGTTCAATGAGGCTATTAGCTCACTTGGTTTGGTGGAAATCCTTTTAAAGGGCAGAAACTTTACATGGTCAAATAAACAGACTCCCCCACTGCTAGAGCGCTTGGACTGGTTCTTCTCTTCCACGTCATGGACCTCCAACTACCCAAACACAGTGGCCTCTTCTCTGGCAATGCAATCATTTGATCATGCTCCCTGTATCATTCATATCAATACTAACATCCCTAGAGCTAAGATTTTCAGGTTTGAAAACTATTGGATGGAGCATAATCACTTCCTGCAAGTGGTACGACATGGATGGTCAATCCCTGTCACATGTTCTGATCCAGCAAAGGTTATCATGGCCAGATTCAAAAACCTGAGAAGAGATCTAAAAACTTGGCAGCAGCATATTTCCAGCCTTTCTCTCTTGATAGAAAAATCAAAATTCTAGTTCATTTGCTGGAAATCCTTGAGGAATACAGAGACCTATCTATCCAAATATGGAACTTCAAAGCAATTCTTAATGATAAGCTGGCGTCCTTACTAGATCAGCAAAGAATTTATTGGAAACAACGAGCAAACATGAAGAATATCAAGTTTGGTGATGGCAACACAAAGTTTTTTCATGCAAATGCAACGATCAAATTCAGGAAAAACTCAATAGCAGTGCTGCAGAATAGTAATGGTGAAAATATCACAGAACATTCAGACAAGGCTCAGTTGCTCTGGGAAGCATATAAAGACAGACTTGGTATCACTGAATTGAGTAATATTAATCTGGATCTCTAAAGCCTGTTTCAAAAATCAGAAGATCTCAGGTTTCTTGAACATCCTTTCACAAAAGAAGAAATAGACCAAGTAGTTAAAATGCTGCCTTCAGACAAATCACCTGGCCTAGATGGATTTAATACTGATTTTATCAAAAAATGCTGGCATATCATTGCCCTAGACTTCTACAGATTGATGGATGCTTTCTATGAAGGAATATATGTTTACAGAGTATCAATGGATCATTTATTACACTAGTTCCCAAAAAAGACAATCATCTGACAGCTTCTGATTTTAGACCCATATCTTTACTCAATTGTTCCATCAAACTCATTGCCAAAATTTTGGCAAACAGACTCCAGCAAGTAATCAAAAGCATAATTCACCAAAATCAGTATGGCTTCATCAAATCAAGGACAATTCAGGATTGTCTGGTCTGGTCATTTGAATATCTGCATCTTTGTCATATTTCCAAAAAAGAGCTGATCATCCTCAAATTGGATTTTGAAAAAGAATTTGATAAAGTAGAACACCAGCTAATGTTACAAGTAATGAAAACAAAGGTTTTGGACCAAAATGGTTAGCCTGGATGGAAATGATCTTCAAGTCTGGGACTTCATCAGTGCTCTTGAATGGTGTGCCAGGAAAGGTTTTCCACTGCAGAAGGGGAGTGAGACAGGGGGACTCACTCTCACCTCTATTATTTGTGCTTGCTGCTGACCTCTTACAAACCCTGATTAATAAGGCAAAAGAGCAGAGTCACTTAAATTTGCCATTAACAACAGGGGCAGGGTCTGATTTCCCAGTAATACAATATGCTGATGACACTCTTATCATAATGGAAGCTTGTGAGAGCCAATTGTCTTATCTGAAAGGGATACTGAATTTAAGTGACTTGTCAACTGGTTTAAAGGTCAACTTCTCAAAGTCTGTTATGGTTCCTATTAATGTTGCAGAGGAAAGATTAACATCACTCGCCAATTGCCTAGGCTGCTCAACTGGATCTCTACCTTTCACCTACCTGGGGTTACCTAGAACAGTCAAACCTTCAGTACAAGAATTCATGCCACTAGTAAAGAAATGTGAATCCAGGCTTTTAGTCACATCTAATATGCTATCACAAGCTGGGAAGTTAATCATGGTCAACTCAGTTATCTCATCACTTCCTACATTCATGTTGAGTTCAATGAAATTGCCCATTACTGTTATTAAACAGATTGACAAGTTCAGAAAACACTGCTTATGGAGAGGTTCTGACATCAACTCCAAAAAGCCACCAAAAGCAGCTTGGAAGCTAGTTTGTTTACCTAAAGAGGAGGGAGGATTGGGAGTTCTAGATCTCACAACACATAATGAAGCTTTACTGCTCAAGAGCTTACACAAATTCTACAACAAAGAAGATTTACCTTGGGTAAATTTAGTGTGGGAGAATTATTACAAAAATGGAAAGTTACCAAGTGCAACAAAAAAAGGATCTTTCTGGTGGCGAGATCTACTAAAACTGGTGGATGTTTATAAAGGGATGGCTTCATCACGCCCCCTTTCAGGTTCTTCAGGACATCTTTGGGAAGATATGTGGAATGATATCCTTCCCAAGCTTAATTTCTCCGAACTCTTTTCTTTTGCCAGGAATAAAAGTATCACATTGCAAAAGGCTGTGTCTCTGCAAGCTCAACTTCATAGAATTTTTCACATCCCACTATCTGAAGAAGCATTTACACAATATGTGGAACTCCAAGGGATATTATCCAACTTGCCAAGAACTGATGACAAGGACAGGTGGGAATATATCTGGGGATCAGGAACCTTTTCTTGCTCAAAAGTGTATAAACATCTGAAAGGACAAATGGATATTCATCCTGCATTCAATTGGCTCTGGAATTCCTCATGTCAATTAAAACATAAGATCTTCTTTTGGTTGTTGTTACAAAAACAAGCTAAGTACAAGGGGGGTACTGAGAAGAAGGAATATGAATCTAGAAGACTATGGCTGTGGTATATGTGGAACAGGAATAGAGGAATCAGTGGAACATCTCTTTCTGAAATGCACATTTGCTGTCCAATGCTGGAATTTTATACGCCTGAACAGTGCAAGACATCTTGAACCTCTCCAATTGCTGGAATCATTCAGATCAAGTCTGCAGGTTTCTTTTTTCATGGAAACTATAGTTCTGATGTGCTGGAGTATTTGGAGGTCATGTAACGCCCTTATTTTTGAAGCAGAAGGCCAAACTGTTAGAAATGTTCAGGAGAGTTTCAAATTTCACTTCTCATCAGTTATCAATAGGGCCAAGTCAAAGTACGTTCAAGCCATGAAAGCTTGGCTAGAATCTGTTGTAAATTAGTTCACGTTGTAACTATTTCTTTTCTTAATATATCCAGTAGGGGATAATTCCCTCCTGTTACATCAAAAAAAAAATATTTCACTATAAAGTTGTAATCCAACAAAACTCCAAGTTAAGTTGTAAAGCATTTTATTTAAATTTCATTGGGCAGTCATTTATAGAATACTAATTAGTTTTACTTACTTCATTAGGTGAAAGGGGGTGTTTTTATAAGTTATTAACATGCAGCCATTTTTTATTTTCTCTACCCAACACAACACAAATTGTGATACTCTTTAACTAAAGCTAGACATCTGTTCTGTTCTTCAAAATTTTATGCAGAGCACATTTCTTAGTGACCAATTTACTGCAAACTTTTCAGTCATTTTTATCCAGCAGATTATTCATGAAAAATAAAGTAAAAAGCTACTGCTAGAACCTAAATTTATTTATACAGATCAAAACAAGCAAGTACGGGTGCCCAAAAGTTTACATAGTACTCTCACATATTTAGTAAATCTACTTTAAATTTCCCAGATTTTATTAGGCAACTAACAGAGCATATAAAATTAAACAAAACGGATGTGCAGCAGCAAAGATATATTTTTATCTGCATATCTACTGTGAATATGACCATAAAAGTTTTGTAGCATGACTAACTTATCAAAATTAGGCTCTGGTGAAATTGGAATATTTTTCCAAGCACAGAAACTATTTATACTTATTTAATGCAGTTACTCTTAACTAAAATCGTATGAGCAAGTTAAGAAGAAGCAAAATGTCCCAAGATTTTTCCATAGCATCTATGTGACAAGATAGCACTACTGTAAAAGTTTCAAGCTCATCATAGTTGTGTAACATCATGAATAAACACATCTATCAAAATAGTGCATAAAGAAAAATATAATAATAACTACACCTAGAGACTTGTTATGCACTTGAGATATTTGCACAAGGGTCAAAATCTATAAACTAATCTACTGTCCAGAAATCAACCTCAGTGCTAGCCTAGAACAAAATATACGCATAAAAGCTATTTAAACTTGCATTTAGACTAGAGCAAAAATTATTTAGTAACTAAAGATGTGCATGTAAGCAAAGTTATATATTTCATCACAAGGAACTCAGAAAATTTTATTTTGCATTTTTATGTTTTGTATTCGATTTTTAAACTAATTTACAAATTCGCAGCTTTGACAACTAGAGTGGAAACAGAAGTTTGCAGATAGGCCCTGCACTTTTCCGCTAAGGACCCTTGAAAGACTGAAATCGAACAATGTGGCCCTTGGCCGGGACAGCGGTTGTGGAGCTCGAAATCCGGCGAGGGGGAGGGTCGACCGGCGACGAGGCCTGACCGGGGAGCACCAGGGAGGCGAGAGCTACCTGGGTATGGCCTCGGTTTGGGCTGGGGTGGCCGGGAAGGGGGTGGCCGGCGGTGGCCGAGGCTCGGCGGCGGCGGCACTCTGGCGAGGGGGAGCGGTGGTGGTTGGTTCGGCGAGCTTCAGGAGGTCGGGGGCAAGCTAGCTAGGGGGTTGATGGAGGCTGAGGGAGGCCGGAGAGTGGTCGTCGGTGGGTGCAGGGCTCGGCGGCGGCAATGGTGGTCGGCGGGCGAGCTTGGCGAGCGCGCAGGGGCTCAAGCTGGCCTTTTATAGGTGCGTGAGGGGAAGGGAGGAGGGAGTGGCGCGGCCAGGCGCTCAGCATTGGGCGTCGGGGCAGCGTGCAGGGGCGCCGGCGAGGCGTGCAGCCGCGGTGGCGTCGTGGAGCGGCCGGCAGGCATCGGCGGGCACGTGGCATGGCGCGACGGGGAGAAAAAGATCCTGGCATGGGCGAGGGCGGATTGCGCGGCCGGCGGTTGCTCGAGGGCTGCTGCAGCTGCCGTACCGGGGAGCGCAGCTGCGGGTTGGCTTGCCACGGCGCGGCGGCGAGGATTCGTGCGGCGCGTGGCGTGCGGGTGTTGGGTGAGCTCGCGGGCGTGGGGGAAGGATGGCGTGCGGCCGAGAGCTGGTCGGCGGCCGGTCGAGCGCGGGCCTTGGCGCCTTGCGCCGGTCAGGCATCGCCGGCCAGGTGACCGGCGGTGTCTGCTCGGCGGGGGAGAAAAACAGGGGAGGGAAGAGAGAGAAGAGAAGGAAGGGAGGGCCGGTTTGAAATTATATTTTCTCAAGATTTTGCCTAGAAATTTGAAAAACTTTGAATATGAAATTTGTAAAAATTTAAAAGTCTACAACTTTTATTTTAGATCAAAGTTCATTTGAGCTATGGTTTAAAAGTTATTTTAAATTTAAGACAACTAGAATTTGAATTCCTATTAATTCCATGTGTTTAAAATTTGAATTTGCAATTGATCTTTTAAGTGAGCTTGCAGGCATTAAAATTTGATTGTGTTTTTATACTGCATTTGTCATGATAAGTGAAGCATGAAAGATTACAAACACAAAATGAAAAAGTCCTATTTACACATGCATACATATACATATAAGAAATGCACTGTTTGAATTATTTTTGATCATTATGCATGATGCTATCGCTCATCGAGAATCAAAACCGCTGGCTTCTCAATCTCAAAAGAGAAAGAAAAATATGCATGATCTAGTTTTAGCACTTCAAACACCTAGAGTGTTACATGAAGGACCTCTCTTGGACGTTGCATGGAAACTAGAAAAACTTTGAATTTGAAAGTTGTACAAAATTTAAAAATATACAACTTTTGTTTTAGGCCAAAGTTCATTTGAGCTATAATTTAAAAGCTATTTTAAATTTAATACTAATAGGATTTGAATTCCTATTCATTTTATGTGTTTAAAATTCAAATTTGCAATTGGTCTTTTGGTGAGCTTGCAAGGCATTAAAATGTGATCGTGTTTTTATACTACATTTTTCATGACAAGTGGCATGAAAGATTACAAACACAAAATGAAAAAGTCCTATATACACATACATACACATGCATACATATACATATAAGAAATGCATTGTTTGAATTATTTTTGGTCATTATGCATGATCTGGTTTTAGCACTTCAAACACCTAGGGTGTTATACCCTTCCCCTTTAAAAAGAATCTCGTCCCGAGATTCGGATAAGTATCCTAGTGTGGAAAGTGCGTGCACCTTTGGGTGGATTTAGAAAATCACGGAAATTTTGGTTTAAAAAGATAACTTTCAGTTTCTCATGTTGCTTCATCTTCGATGTGATGGCTCCATTGGATTTCATAAATTTTAACCACTTTTCTTCTCGTGACCCTTTCCTTTTGATCAAAAACTTTGATAGGATATTCAACATAAGAGAGGTCCGGCTCATATTTCCTTTTGTTCAACAATTTCGGTAGGAACTCGGATACATTTCTTGAGCTGAGAGACATGGAAGATATCATGTACGGCTGCAAGTTGAGGTTGAAGTCGCACTCTATAGGCCACGAGTCCACAAATTTTGGTGATTTTATAAGGGCCAACATATCGGGGAGCTAATTTTCCTCTTACCCCAAATCTTTGTACACCCTTGGTTGGTGAAACCCGAAGGTAGATATGATCATAAATTTCAAATTGCAAGGGCTTTCTTCTCTTATCAAAATAGCTCTTTTGTCTAGACTGCGCAGCTCTAAGATTCTCTTGTATTACCCTCACTTTCTCCTCTGCCTCGATTACCAAATCTGGTCCAAATACCTTGCGTTCTCCGGTTTGGGACCAACTCAAAGGACTACGACACCTTCGATTACCAAATCTGGTCCAAATACCTTGTATTACCCTCACTTTCTCCTCTGCCTCCATTACCAAATCTTCAAACTTTCTTGATAGCTATTGCTGTAGGTGTACTCTGCTAAAGGTAAGTATTTGTCCCAACTTTTGTCATAATGAATGACACAAGCTCTAAGCATGTCTTCAAGGATTTGGTTTACTCTTTCGGTTTGCCCATCGGTTTGAGGATGATAAGCTGAACTTCGACTCAGCTTGGTGCCTAGAGAAGCTTGCAAATGTTCCCAAAAGCGTGCTACGAATGGAGCACCTCGATCAGAAACAATTGTCTTGGGCAAACCATGTAAGCAAACAACGTGTTCCAAATAAATCTCGACATATTTCTTGGCGGTGTAGATAGTGCGTACCGGAATAAAATATGCCGTCTTCGTGAGCCTATCAACAATAACCCATATGGAATCATGTCTTTGGGAAGTGTTTGGCAATCCAACAATAAAATCCATACTTATGTCTTCGCATTTCCACGATGGTATAGGCAACGGTTGAAGTGTATCGGCTACTTTCAAGTTGCTGGCTTTTACTCTCTGGCATTTGTCACATTCCGAGACATACTTAGCAATTTTCCTTTCCATTCTATTCCACCAAAAGGTTTTCCTAAGATCTCGAAACATTTTGCTACTACCCGGGTGAATAGAGAATTATGAAAGATGAGCTTCGTCAAGAATTAGTTTTCGGAGTTCATGGTTCTTTGAAACAACGATGCGGCTTTCAAACCATAAGACTCTATTCTTGTCTTGGAGGAAACATTTGTATTTCTCTTCCCCTTGGGAGAGCTTTTTCTTGATGATTTTTACTCCCTCATCATTTAGTTGTGCCATGATGATTCGATCGTGGAGAGTTGGTTCAACAGAGATATGATTTAAAGTGCCTTTGGGAACCATATCCAAATTGAGTTTCCTCATCTCATGATATAGTGTTTCATTATAGAACTCTGCGGACAGGCAGTTGCAATGTGCCTTGCGGCTTACTGCATCCGCGGCGATATTAGCCTTGCCTGGGTGATAGTGCACCTCGAGATCATAATCTTTAATCAGTTCCAACCATCTTGTTTGCCTCATATTCAGATCGGCTTGAGTGAAGGTATACTTGAGACTTTTATGATCGGTGTAGATATTGCAATGAGTGCCCATAAGATAACGTCTCCAAATCTTTAGAGCATGAATGACTACTAACTCAAGATCATGAGCAGGATAATTTGGTTCATGGGGTCGGAAAGCTCGTGAAGCATAAGTAATGACTCGGTTATCTTGCATAAGCACACAACCAAGTCCAGTGCCAGAAGCATCACAATAAACATCAAACGGCTTGGTGTTATCGGGTTGAGCTAAGACTGAGGCTATAGTCAATTGTTCCCTTAAAGAGTGGAAAGCTTTTTCACATCTCTCACTCCACACAAACTTCACTCCTTTCTTCAATAGTTCAATCATAGGCTTAGCGATTCTGGAGAAATCCGGAATAAAGCGATGATAATAGCCGGCTAAACCAAGAAAACTGCGGATCTGATGAACGGAGGTGGGAGGTTTCCAATCTATCACCTCTTGTACTTTGCTAGGATCGACAGCTATGCCCTCGCTGGATATAGTGTGTCCCAAGAATTTTACATTATCCAGCTAGAATTCACATTTGGAAAACTTAGCATAGAGTTGTTGGTCCCTAAGACGTTGGAGAACAATGCGCAGGTGCTCAACATGTTCTTCCTCATTCTTGGAATAAATAAGGATGTCATCAATAAAGACCACAACAAACTTGTCAAGTTCAGGCATGAATACTGAATTCATGAGATACATGAAGTAGGCAGGAGCATTTGTGAGACCAAAGGACATGACCAGATATTCATATAATCCATAGCGAGTGGAGAAGGCGGTCTTTGGAATGTCACTTGGATGGATTTTAATCTGATGATATCAAAAGCGAAGGTCGATTTTTGAGAATACTCTAGCTCCGGCTAGTTGATCAAAGAGAACATCAATGCAGGGAAGTGGATATTTATTTTTTTATTGTTACCGCATTGAGAGGTCGGTAGTCCACACACAACCTCAAGCTCTCATCCTTTTTCTTCACAAAGAGGGCTGGACAACCCAAGGTGAGGCACTTGGACGAATAAAGCCTTTGTCTAGAAGTTCTTGGAGCTAAATTTTTAATTTGGCCAACTCTTTGGGCGGCATTCTATACGGTCTTTTGGAGATAGGTGCAGTGCCTAGTTGCAATTCAATGATAAACTCAATGTCCCTATCCGGTGGCATTCCTGGCAAGTCATCCGGGAAAATATCTGCATACTCGCATACCACGGGAATATCTTCTAGTTTGACTCCTTCCATCGTGAAAGCACAATAATTTATGCACTCTCTGAATGGCAGGTAAAGAATAGAGGCTCCATGGTTTGGGGAGTTGATTTCAACAGCCCTTGAAGGAATATCTAATGTAACTCCATGTTGAATCATCCAATTCATTCCCAGAATAATATCTATGCCTTCAAGTGCCAAGACAATAAGATCAGTTTTGATGGTTTTACTGTTGACGGCTCTTACGTACCATTTTTAGACCGTCAACTCCTGCATAAACCCCAGAAAGACAAGTATCAACCTAGTGGTAGGGGTTTATTACTAACCATTTTCACAAGTGTTGGTGAATATTTGTATGCTGCTCAATTAGAGGAGAAAACACACCTCAAGATCAAGGAAACACACCCCTCAATCCAAGGCAAAAGGCGTCGACCAATCATAGCACGCCGTTCAGGCTCATATGGATTGAAGGCCCACAACCGAGGCAAAACGTGGTGTCTAGGCTAGGGCTTATCCTTCGTTTGGCTTATATCCCACGGATAGCTAGAGGTAGGCCGTAGGTGGTGACAACCTATCGGTCCTTTGTAATCCTTCATGTTCGGATATAGTGTGGAGCAGTTGACCGGAGTCGCCTGGCAGACCAGGTGTAAGCCGGTGCCCGAAGCAAGTCTTTTGCCCGAGAGATCAACCTTTAACTCACCTATAGTGCTACCTTAGGAATCCTGTCTACCCTCGCCACCTATCTTGGTGTGTCCTTGGATCGACTAGAATAGAAGTTAGTACACACACGTTCCCTCAGATTCGATAACCCCTGGAATACTCTGAGGTGAAACCTACAATGGTATTCGTGCGCTTGCGGATTTATTCGCACATCGCTAAAATACCCAACAAGCTTTTTGGCGCTGTTGCCGGGGAACGGTTGCTGCATCTTTCTTCTTACCTAGTCATCCTCGCATCTTTTGCTTTTCTTTCCTTCTACCTTTACCCCCGCTACCCATGGAGAAGCCATCATTCAAAAGCTTCTCTATCCTAAGTGATCTATTCACTATCCTTTTTGATTTTCTTTCTGCTATCTTTACCCCCGCTACCATGGAGCAACCTTGTATCCAAAGCCTCTCTGCTCCTAAGGGCGAGTTCTTCGAGCCATCCACATCCTCTGTTTCAGCCATAGAACCCTCGCTCGAACCAGGAACATCGGAGGGAGAAATTCAACCCCCAAAGTTCTCTTCTCAATTCGAGGATGATCCATATAGAAGCCATAGAAACACCTCGAATCTCTTTAATGCCCAATTAGGGGAGGAATCTTCTTCTATCCACACCGATCAATATAGAAATCCCTTGACAGAACCTTCCCTCAGGCCTATGGTACTTCCTTATCCTCCCAACAAAGAAAATCTCAAGGAGGCCATAAAGGAAGAATGGTCGGATGGAGTGGGATGTTTTTCCGAAGCGATTTGGATTAGTTCACCCTCTACGATCAATCCTTGCTCTATAAGGGGAACTACCGTAGAAGCCCATCTTAACCCCATCATGGAGGTCAATATCATGCCATGGCACTTAGCGTACACTTTTTTGGGCAATGTACCGCTAAGACCATCCGACAAGCTCCTCAGAAGTTGTCCATTTGGACACATCCTTGAATGTCGGGGGCTCGCAAGTGCCGTGCCACTCACAATAGACAGAATCAAGGTCAACCTAGACTTCCATATTTTTGACATCATCGATTTTGATCTTCTCCTAGTCTACCCTCTAGAAAAACTTCTCAATGCATCTCAAGGGAGCCTAGATGAAAAGCCTAGGGAAGCCGCTTCAGCCACCGCTACCTCTTGTTTAGAAAATCCTATGGTGAAGCCTCTTCCCAAGCAAAACCCGTTCACGAAGATGATGCATGTATCTCCATTTTTATCATCCGAGCCTGTTCCCTTTGAGGTTGCAAAATCTGCCACTTCCGAAGAGTATGACTCGGAAGAAATCCTTCACCGTTGTGAAGACAAAGAATCATCATCACCCTGGATCGAGTTTGAGCCTCTTCCCGCTGGCCCGGAGTATGTTGTTCTCAACCACGATCGAGATCCAACGATGATCTCTCATGATGAATCTCTTGAGATGGAGGATCCATAGGCCATGGAATTTGGTGAGGTGCCGACTCTGGAGTCCGAAGGAAAGGATTCCATAGATGAGCATGAGAGCTTCATTCTTGAAATACCCCAAGAACCATGCTTGCTCAATGCCTCTCCAGAGTCAGCCATGCTTTGTGCCCTGGGCACGTACGAGGAATGCAACCACCTTAAGGTCCTCTGTCGCAAAATCTTTAGAAGGTTGGCTGTAGATGCATTTGTTTATCATAAACATTGCAAATTTTGTGGATGCATTGTGGCGCTGACCTTGTAGCTGAAGCTTCAATAATATATCAATAATTGGTGGTGAGAGGGGAACGGCATCGCCAATGATAGCTGCAGGAGGAAGTTCCCATGGTCTAGCTTGAGACCAAAAACAAAGCACTGCCGGGAGATAGCTCAGATTATCTTTTCCCTTTCAAATAAAAGCAAGTTCATGTCTTTAGGATAAACTCTCCTTTGGGTATTTTTGGTCGCTAACCATTTTAGGTGGAGATTAAAAAGAACGACGGACAGGTGACTCCTAAGAACATGAGAGCTACACCGACTACAACACCATGGTAATTCTTGGAGAGGGAACGATTATGAAGGGAAGCTTGAACTCCACACACTTGAGTTGTATTGCTTAACAAAGCAAACTCTAAGTGTGGGGGAGGTATGTAAGTATCCCAAGTAAGTTCCTTTCATGCCAAATCTTATCTTGGTTTGGATATGGTGTTAGTTCTTGCATCTTACCCCATTAAAATAAAAAAACAACAAAAATATTTGAGTTCGAATAAAATAAGACTTCCTGGTTCCTGAACCAGCAAAGTCTCCCTTTTGTTTCCACCTTTTTGTTCTGAATACACAGCACCAAGTACAAGCACAAGTGTGGGGGAAATGTCTCAAGTTCATCATCGACATACACCCTCGAGATCTCCCACAAAGGTATCGCACAACATCAACTATGCCAGTATGACAAGGGACAAGTTGAGGGCACAAGAGTAAGTCAGCCACCCCCGTGGTTTAGATGAATCGCCACTGGTTTGCCTTGATCCCTATCTTCTTCATGAGCGATGGTATGTGCACTCTACCTCTCTAGTCCCTTGTTCATGAGTTTAAATGAATCTCATCTCTGACCATTAAAGAAATTAAACTCATAATTAAAATGAACCTTGGCCCAAAACATGATCTTAATGGTTGGCATACATGTGTTATATTCCTGGCTTGCTCCTGTTTGCTCGTGAACCTATATCTTTAGGAAAGCATGCTACCTAGGTTGTTAATGTTTGAGATATGGCATGATAAAATGAACCTTGCTCTGTTCTATCCAAAGTACTTGGGAAAATTATCTTAAAAAATAATGGCCTAGCCAGCTCCTCAGTGATATGCCTCCGTCCTACCAAAGCCATATGATGATCTTATTGAAAAACCGATACACATATGCTGCTTGCTATCATGTTCAGCTTTGCTATATTGTTGTGACCCTTGTGGAATATCCTTCATACTTTCATGATCAAGATCACGTACACTCCACTTCCACATACTAGACTTCTACACTGGAAGCTAGTATTATCCCATTCATCCATCCACCAAATAAAACTTGACATGTGTTGTGACCTCTCTCTCCAAAAGTATCCTTGCAAAAGAGACATGGGCTATGCAAAAAAAAGTAGAAATAAAGCCATGCTCAAAGCATGATAAAAAAAAAGAAAAAAGAGACAAAGATAGCCCATGTCCAAAAGAAAGAGAACAAGGAGAGAGATGGAATCATACAAAGTTAGTCCATACACCTTTCCACCATATTCCATCCACACACTTGCACATCTTGATCAGATTGTATGGTTTGTATTCTACTTGGATCCGGTCTTTGGCTTTGCTACATATTTGATGCATGTATGCCTCATCTTTATCCCTACCTTGAGCTCCACATAAGCTTCATTAGAAGTAGGGTGAAGAAAGGCAAGTTAATGCCTTGGTGAGGATAATACACATTGAGTGATCTAAGAGAATCATTTGAGGAGCAAGGTAAGGTTATCTTTTGAAAAAAAATTATATTTCCAAAAACCCAAGTTACTTAGATAGAAGGAGTAGAGGGTATTTGGATCAAGACCATTCCAGCCATCAACCACCCAAGGTAACATGATAGACACTTCAAAAGTTCATAAGTTCACGTATGGCTTTCAATATCTTACATGTTTGACCCTTACCATAAGAAGTCGTGTTCCACCTTAGTCCTTTCTTCTTCACTCGAGGATGAGCATAAGCTAAGTGTCGGGGTGTTGTTGACGGCTCTTAAATACCATTTTTAGACCGTCAACTCCTGCATAAACACCAAAAAGACAAGCATCAACCTAGTCGTAGGGGTTTATTACTAACCATTTTCACAAGTGTTAGCGAATATTTGTATGCAACTCAATTAGAGGAGACAACACACCTCAAGAGCAAGGAAACACACCCCTCAATCCAAGGCAAAAGGCGTCAACTAATCAGAGCATGTTGTTCAGGCTCACATGGATTGATGGGCCCACAACCGAGGCGAAACTGACTTAACTTCAGCCAAATCACCCAGAACCATCATGAGGGCCCACCTAGCAGTCACCCAGCCAAAGGGCATCGTGAGAGGCGGTAAAAAAGGGTTTGGCCGAACCACTCAGTTTTGACGCCGATCGAGCCCACCTTCCACGTGGCGCCTCCACAACTCCCCGTAAGGTCGGTTCCAAGGAGCCTACGCTATTTTGCCGGCCGAGAGCTGCTGGTACACCCCTATAAATATGAGGGGAGGGGCTTACATTTGAGATACACCATCCAAGAGAGCCTTGAGCCTCATTCCAAAGGCAAAGCCTTGCCTAGCTTGTGTTTAGATTAGGGACAGAGTGAGGGGGTAGTTTGGAGGGGTGTCGGGCCTGTCGGCGCTCTTCTCGAACTTGTACCTCTGCGGATGCTGCTACATTCTTCAGAATTAAGTAAGCGTTCGTGATTCCTTCTTATAGTGTTATACTTGGTTGCATGAATAGCATTATTCCTTTGCTATCATAGTATAGGCTTGAGTGCTCTCATGTATGTCTGTAGTATACACTATTAGTTCTTGTAGTTGAGTGAGATCAGTTCTCTTACTTCCGGGTTCGTCGCTCCGTATTTATACGGAGTGTTGTAGTATGCTGCGGCCCCATGGGACGTCAAACGTAGTTAGACTACAGTAGTAATAAATAGCGTAGACGTGGTGTCTAGGCTAGGGGTTATCCTTCGTTTGGCTTATATCCCATGGATAGCTAGAGGTAGGCCGTAGGTGGTGACAGTCCTATTAGTCCTTTGTAATCCTCCATGTTTGGATATAGCATAGAGCTTTGGCCGGAGTCGCCTGGCTGACCAGGTGTAAGCCGGTGCCCAAAGCAAGTATTTTGCTTGAGAGATCGACCTTTAAATCACCTATAGTGCTACCTTAGGAATCCTCTCTACCCTCGCCACCTATCTTGGTGTGTCCTTGGATCGACTAGAATAGAAGTTAGTACACACACGTTCCCTCGGATTCAATAACCCTTGGAATACTCTGAAGTGAAAGCTACAACGGTATCCGTGCGCTTGTGGATTTATTCGCACATCGCTAAAATACCCAACATTTACTACCCAATGTGATTGTACAAACCGTATTATTTGGTTGGAAGCGATTTTACCACCAGGTGTTGATATCATATATGACCCTTTCGTGTGACTGAAATCAAAATCTATTTTTGCATCAAATTTTTCACTAATGAAGCTATGCGATGCACCAGAACCAAATAATATAAATGCAGGCTTGTGCTGGATAGGAAATGTACCCGACATCACTGGTGCACCCTTGGGAAGCTCTGCAAATGTAGTGAAATTAATCATCCCTTGCCTGACCTAAATAGTCTGTCTCTTGCCCTTATTCTTGTTGTTTTGGCTAGAACCTTGGCCCTGATTTGGCTGTCTAGCCTAGGGGCATTCTCGAGCAAAGTAAGTGGAACTTTCATAAATAAATCAACGATTGGTGATGCTCGAACGGAGAGGCGGTGGAGCATTTGGCCTTGGGCCAGTCTGTTGAGGGGTAGGGGAACGTGCAATGCCCTGCTGCTGTGGGGGCCTAAAAACCCAGCGCCCTTGCTGGGGCCTTCTGAGCAACTTTAGGGGTAGCATTCTGCACCAAACGATACCTCTGTGGTGGAGCACTAGAGGGTCCAGTGGGTGCCTTCCTCTTCTTTTCAGCAAGATCAGCCATGATACAATCCTCCTGAGTGATAGCCAAGTTAACCAACTCATTATAAGTATCCACTTTGATCGGGTTCAAGTGGTCCTAGAGCTTGGTACAAAGGCCTCGGCGGAAACGATCCCTCTTCTTAGCATCGGTGTCAATATGATAACCCGCGTATTGACACAGGTTATTGAAAGCCTGAGAGTACTGAAGCATTGTGCGGGTACCCTGAGTAAGAGCCAGAAAATCATTCAGCTTCCTCTCCATAAGCCCTTCTGGAATGTGATGAGCTCTGAAGGCATTCTTGAATCCATCCCAAGTGACAACATGATCGGCCGGGAGCATGGTGAAATAATTATCCCACCAAAGATGTGCGGTACTGCGAAGCTGTTGTGCAGCAAAACGGGCGTTGTTCTCATCAGTACAAGGTACCACAAGTAGAGAAAACTTGGATTCAATGGTGCGAATCCAAGCGTCTGCATCCAAAAGCTCCTCCGTTCGATTAAACAGAGGGGGCTTAGTGTTCAGGAAGTCATGATAGCCCGCAACCTGAGGTTGGTGGACATTGTGCCCACCCCGCTGATGATGTTGCTGCTGCTGGAGTTGCTGAAACACCTGCTGCCCCTGGACAAGCTGGCGGAGCAGTTAAGTCTGGGTAGCCATGTTAGGTGGTGGTGGCGGTGGTGGCTGTCCACTATCACTGGAAGTCCCAAAACCATCAGAGGTATCACGTGTCGATCCAACCATCTGAAATATGCAAACCTTTCATTAGCTAAGTGATCCACAATGCTTCCAAAGCTTAGTAGGATAAGTGCAGAAAGATTTTCGAATTTATGAGATTATAGACATGATATGGACAGAACACGACTCCTTTCTAGAAAATTCATAACTCCTGGTATGTTCGTCCAAACCTTTTCATATTTTGGCAGTGTCTAGTAAATGTAGTTGCCTACAAATTTGGTATTCAACTCAGAGGCTAAATTGATGGTTAAGATGGTTGAAAAATTCATTCTTTTCCTCTTTGTACTGGCTGTTTTTCAGCAGACTGAGCTATAGTGTTTTGCCTAAAACTCTAACTATGATAGTCCAATGGTCCTGCAAATTTGCCAGTGATTAGTTCAGGCAACTCCCAACGACTTTGGTATTCAACATGTTGTCCAGAAGAATCATCTTCAAAGGGTAAAAATTTTGACCAAGTCCTGCCATAGGATATGAACTGGACAATGGAAGTCCAATATTTCTAGAAGCAACTTCAAAACTCCATAACTCCAAATTGAGTAATCCAAAAATTCTCAAACTTCACCAGAACATCCTAAGATAATTTTGCACAACTTTGCTATCGAACACTTTGGCTAGATCAGGCTCTAAGATAGTCATTTCCTTAAAGATTTCCCTTGCTGTCTACCCAGAAATCACAGTGGACAGCCAGCTAGTGTTTTGGTCACCATAGAAAATCTACTTAGCCAAAAACTACTAAATTTTAACAGTAGATTTTTTATCACGTTTGCAACAAGTTTTGTGTTGAACATTTCTGTATAAAACTTCCCAAGGAAGGTCAGATTATTTTTGTAACAGAAATGATCAAACTAGGCAGAAAACTGAGGTGTAGAAGTTTCTAGTGTTTCTCAGAGTATATGTCCAAAAATGTCAAATTTTTTGCAGCAGGTAGTAGACAAATTTTGGAGAAAATTTCTTATTGTGCATTTCTACAGATAAGGTCATTTTCTAGCTTCAAATAATTCCTCTATCCAGAAATGGCAGAAAAGACAGATTTCTACATAGACCTTAAGTGAAAGGAACCCACATGCGTATGAATCATACCACACTCCGTTAAGCTCAACCTTTACTTTTCAGTTTTTAGATATGCTCATGATGCATGCATGTTGTATTCGTCCTCACAAAGCAAAACAATTGCCAAATAGCTTTGGTCTTACGTGGTTAATTTCGATGGCATACATAATACGTCTCTCCCTATATTAACTAGCCGAATTGTCTAACCGTTCTTAACTTAACGTATACGTGGTTAGTGTACCTGTAGAAGATCAAAATAATATAAATTGAACCTTTCGTGCTAGCACTCACGAAAACGTCCCCATACATTACCGCTCACTATAGTAGCGGCATCCATGCGTTCGATAATGCATGGACAGTGCTTCATACGTTACCGTGATAACGTATTCACTTCCCGTATAAATCGCCTTACGGTACGTTTGTACGTCAAAGCCACCGTACGTGCAGCATATTTTACTACCAATATAATCAATAAATAGTTGGTATATTGGCAGCACCTCAAGTAAGCCACTGCTTGAGGGCAGCGTTCAGTTCGCGTCACCGACGATTCAAATCGAATTTCTTAACCTTGCAAGGCAAACCTAAACACACGTCACGTGGTTACTCCCAGAGTCACACGTGCAACTTTTTCCCACTTATTCTCTTTTCATGGAACAAGCCCACCGCCCTCGAGTACAAAGCCCTGCTCTGCACCCACCATGAGGCCTCATGGGAACAAAGTCAAGACGGTGGGGAGGTTTGTTCCACGCCCTGGTTCAATCAGGTACTTAAGCTTACCGATCACCATATTCTCGGCATGTGGTTAATATGTTCAAAAACTTAACCGCATGCTACCATACACTTCCTAGCCAAATTTGCTACAAAAACGAGGTCTCAATCATCAACATGAATAGTGTAACCAGCCCCGCCCGTCGACCTTATGATTCCAACATAAGTAAACAAGCAACTCCTATATTTCGCGAGTGACACGCAATCACTCGTCTTTTACCAAAACCCTATTAGCATGGCAATCTAGCGTCCTACACATGCTAGTGTTCAAACAAAGGTACTAGAATCATGCAGCTAAGGTTTCAATAAACTCCTACAAACTTAAATGCACAAATACATAGAAGTAATAACATTGCATATGTCGAAAATAGGGTTCATGCTCTGGGGCTTGCATTCGTGTGCAAAATTAGCCTTGGGCTCTTTCGAACTTTGGTTCAGGTCTTCAGCAACTTCAGTTAGATTCACTTGGGCTTCATGCTGCTCACTCTCAGACTCAGGGACCATCTCGTACGTTTCGTCTGCGAGAGTAGTCGATTCTATATGAATGCACATACATGGGTTGTGTTAATGGTAGAAGGTAAATAAATATTTCACTTTAAAGTTGTAATCCAACAAAACTCCAAGTTAAGTTGTAAAGAATTTTATTTACATTTCCTTGGTAGTCATTTATAGAGTAGTAATTAGTTTTACGTACTTCATTAGGTGAAACGGGGTGTTTTCATAAGTTATTAACATGCAACCATTTTTTATTTTCTCTACCCAACACAAGGCAACTTGTGACACTCTTTAACTAAAGCTAGACATCGGTTCTGTTCTTGAACATTTTATGGGGACCATATGTCGTAGTGGCCAATTTACTGTAAACTTTTCAGTCATTTTTATCCTGCAGATTATTCATGAAAAATAAACTAAACAGCTACCGCTAGAACCTAAATTCATTTATGCAGATCAAACCAAGCAAGTACTGATGCCCACAATTTTACAGAGTACTCTCAAATCTTTAGTGAATCGACTGTAAATTTTCCAAATTTTATTTGGCAACCAACAGAGCATAGAAAATTAAACAACACAGATATGCAGCAGCAAAGATATATTTGTATCTGCAGATCTGCTGTGAATATGAACCTCAAATGTTTCTAGCATGACTAACATATCAAAATTAGGCTCTGGTCAAACTTGCATATTTTTCCAAGTACAGGACCTATTCATACTTATTTAATGCATTTACTCTTAACTAAACTCATATGAGCAAGTTAGGAAGAAGCAAAATATCCCAATCTTTTTCCATAGCATCTATGTGATAAGGTAACACTACTGTAGAAGTTTCAAGCCCGCATAGTTGTGTAACATCATGAATAAACACATCTATCAAAATAGTGGATAAAGCAAGATATAATAATAACTACAACTAGAGACTTGTTCTGCACTTGAAATTTTTACACAAATATCAACATATCAAAACTAATATACTGTCAAAAAATCAACCTCAGTGCTAGCCTAGAACAAAATATACACATAAAATCTATTTAAAATTGCATTTAAACTAGACCAAAAATTATTTAGTAACTAAAGATGTGCATGTGAGAAATGTTATAGATTGCATCACAAGAAACTCAGAAAATTTTATTTTGCATTTTTCTGATTTGTATTCAATTTTTAAACTAATTCACCAATTCGCAGCTGTGACAACTAGAGTGGAAACAAAAGTTTGCAGATAGGCCCTCACTTTGCGCTAAGGACCCTTGAAAGACTGAAATCGAAGCAATGTGGCCCTTGGCCGGGGCTGCGTTGGTGGAGCTCGAAATCCGGCAAGGGGGAGGGTCGACCGGTGACGAGGCCTGGCCGGGGAGCACCAGGTAAGCGAGAGCTACCTGGGTATGGCCTCGGTTTGGGCTGGGGTGGCCGGGAAGGGGGTGGCCGGCGGTGGCCGAGGCTCGGCGGCGGCGGCACTCTAGCGAGGGGGAGCGGTGGTGGTTGGTTCGGCGAGCTTCAGGAGGTCGGGGGCGAGCTAGCTAGGGGGTTGATGGAGGCGGAGGGAGGCCGGAGAGTGGTCGTCGGCGGGTGCAGGGCTCGGCGGCGGCAATGGTGGTCGCCGGGCGAGCTTGGCGAGCGCGCAGGGGCTCAAGCTGGCCTTTTATAGGTGCGTGAGGGGAAGGGAGGAGGGAGTGGTGCGGCCAGGCGCTCAGCATTGGGCGTCGGGGCAGCGTGCAGGGGCGCCGGCGAGGCGTGCGGCCGCGGTGGCGTCGTGGAGCGGCCGGCAGGCATCGGCGGGCACGTGGCATGGCGCGACGGGGAGAAAAAGATCCTGGCATGGGCGAGGGTGGATTGCGCGGCCGGCGGTTGGTCGAGGGCTGCTGCAGCTGCCGTACCGGGGAGCGCAGCTGCGGGTTGGCTTGGCATGGCGCGGCGGCGAGGATTCGTGCGGCGCGTGGCGTGCGGGTGTTGGGTGAGCTCGCGGGCGTGGGGGAGGGATGGCGTGCGGCCGAGAACTGGTCGGCGGCCAGTCGAGCGCGGGCCTTGGCGCCTTGCGCCGGTCAGGCATCGCCGGCCAGGTGACCGGCGGTGTCTGCTCGGCGGGGGAGAAAAACAGGGGAGGGAAGAGAGAAGAGAGAAGAGAGAAGGAAGGGAGGGCCGGTTTGAAATTATATTTTCTCAAGATTTTGCCTAGAAAATTGAAAAACTTTGAATATGAAATTTGTACAGAATTTAAAAGTCTACAACTTTTATTTTAGGCCAAAGTTCATTTGAGCTATGGTTTGAATGTTATTTTAAATTTAAGACAACTAGAATTTGAATTCCTATTAATTTCATGTGTTTAAAATTTGAATTTGCAATTGGTCTTTTAAGTGAGCTTGCAGGCATTAAAATGTGATTGTGTTTTTATACTGCATTTGTCATGATAAGTGAAGCATGAAAGATTACAAACACAAAATGAAAAAGTCCTATGTACACATACGTACACATGCATACATATACATATAAGAAATGCACTGTTTGAATTATTTTTGATCATTATGCATGATGCTATCGCTCATCGAGAATCAAAACCACTTTGGCTTCTCAATCTCAAAAGAGAAATAAAAATATGCATGATCTAGTTTTAGAACTTCAAACACCTAGAGTGTTACATGAAGGACCTCTCTTGGACGTTGCAGTCATGGTAGCGCTGGACTCCCTGTAGGTAGCGAGCTGATTCTAGCAGAGCATTGCACCGTGCCTCTTCAATTTAATCAAGCTCGAGTTGTCTGGCTTCATCAGCTTTGCCCTCTTTGTACATCTCCAGTCTTGGGGATGTCCACATTATGTCCGCAGGGAGGACGGCTTTTGACCCGTAGACTAGGAAGAAAGGTGACTATCCTGTGGCTTTGCTGGGTTGAGTGCGTAGCCCCAAGACTACATGTGGGAGTTTATGAATCCACTTGGCACCTTTTTTGTTGTTTGCAGCGTAGAGTCGTTTGTTCAAGCCGTCAAGGACCATGCCATTCGCGCGCTCAACCTGGCCATTGGCCCATGTCGGTGTTTAACCTCCAAGCCCACTGAGGGATATCCCTGAGGTGGTAGATTGTAGGTGGGGTGTCGCCGAGATTAGGAACTCGAAGGTGCAAGGAACACAAGATTTAGAAAGGTTCGGGCCGCCGAGAGCGTAATATCCTACGTCCTGTGTGATGGTTTGTATTGCCTTAGATGATGTAATGTTTGGAGGGGGTCCCTGCCTGCCCTTATATAAGTCTAGGATGACAGGGTTACATGGAAGTCCTACCCGAGTACTACTCGGGTAGTTTCCTTCTGTTCTGATTAGTCCTACTCCTGTACGAGTAGTTACAACTGGTGTAGGGTGTGGGCCATGTCCCATCCCTTATCCTAGAATATGTACGCCATGTGCGCAGTCCCGTGGCTCCGGATCTGACAAGCCCCCAAGCTATTCATAGTCTAGTACTGCAGGCTTCCGACTACTTCTGAAGGCATCTTCGAGTTCTCCCAAACTCCGTCTTGAAGGTTTCTTCTGAGTACTTCCTTGGCTGCATCGAGGCTGTGAGGTGCTCATGCCTTGAGTAGTTGTCAAGTCTTCTTTTATATGGGTGCGATGAAACTCGCACTCCATATGGAGTAGCCCCCGAGACTTAGGTTGAATCAAAGAATAAGGCTGAGGGTCAAATTAGTCTTGAATCTTCTGCTCTTATCTTCCAAAAACTTGAAAAATAAGCCGTCGATGACGCATGTCCCGCAGCCCCTGAGCCTTGAATCCAAATCCCAAGATTTGGAAAAAAAGTATCCAAAGAGTCGTGGCATGCATTGTGTAAAAAATTAAGAATTTGAGTTGATAGTTAAAATGAGTAAATTGCTTCAGAAATTAAAAAACCCTTTCTTTGGGATAGCATCCCTAAGAAAATGGTTAAGCAAATAACTTTCCCGAAGTAACCCAAAATTACGACTCAAAACAAATCTTAACTTGAGATCCCATCGGTTACCACTGGTTATTTAACCCCATGGTAATAGAGCGAAGTCTTCGCGTAAGACTTTTTCCGAGTAGTTTTGCGGCGTCCAGCCCTCGAGCTTATGAGCCAGGTGAGTCGTAGGAGCCACATCAAGTAGTTATTGGCGCCCAGCCCCCAAGCTGAGGAGCTGGCGGAGCCAATGGAGATGCGCCGAGTAGTAATCCGCCCAGCCCCCGAGCATGGGAGCTAAACGAGCCGCCGAAAACATGCCGAGAGATCTGCGCCGACGAAGTGATGGCCAAGTAAGGTAACTCTCGAGAGCATACCTCGCCCAGCAGCATGGTCTAGGTCTGGTCCGTTAGCTCAATTCATGGACGATTGTCAATGAAGCCGTAGCAGTTGTTGATGAAGCCAACTAGTCACAGTCGATTCCGACTAGTTTCAGTCATCGGTATGTCGGCGGCGCGAGCAGGAGTTGTACCGAGTAGTCGAGGTAGTCGGCGACGCAAGCTGAAGTCGTGCCGAGTAGGCAAAGAGTACTGGCAGCTGCGGTACACACCGTAGCCTGACGTAGATCGGCGTACAGGGCGAGACGGAGTTGCACAGCCGGACATCCTTCTTGAGCAGATGCGATCGGATTTCATCTGACCCGAGAGGTCCTGGTGCAGCACGAGTCGAAGTTGCATCGAGCGCGGACTCCTCCTCGATCTCCTTGGCTAGGTCAGGGAGTATGGGAGCGAGGCCCCTTCAGTAACATACATTACTAGTCGGGAACTAGTAAACGGAGCTGTTGACACCGTTTTTTGGCACGTGTCAAGTTCGGCATCGGAAAGAAGTAGAAGAGCCGTTGTGGAATGAAGGAGGAAAATTGGCCGATTCAGATGATGGAGAGGACACAGATGGGGACCGCCCGATGGGGTTACTAATTGGAAGCTTGGCCGATTTTGCAAAGGAGGTTTAGCGGATTGCCGATTGAACATTACTGCCGATTGGGCCAAATTGGGCCAGTGGCGTTTTGTGGTCAATTAGGGTTTTGTGTCGATTCCGACTCTTGCATGGGTCGATAAGTTTGTTTAGGAAATTTATTTGTTTAGTGTCAAGTTTTGTGTTTGTTGTGATCGACAAGGAGTCTGTATCCTAGGATATAAATAGTAACCCTACGTGGTCTAAGAAAGTTTGTACACACTAACATAAACAAAACCCTACTTTTCTCCGCAATTTACTTTCCGTACTCGGCGACTTCGTCAAACCTTTTTTTTCATTTTCCATGAGTTTTTTTGAGCTAGCAGGGCTGCATCGCTTTGATCTCTGGCTTGCTGGTGAGTTCCGCGTTTACCGAATATTTTCTAGGCTTTAACTTCGGGCGCATCGCTATCGTTCCGTCTAGATTTATTCACAATTTATCGTTTAAATCTTGTCGTTTTAGTTTTTATCACCAGTTTATCCAGCTTGAAATAGCTTCTATCGGCTAGATCGGACCTATTAAAATATACTATTTCACAGCCAATTTAGATCTGTTTCGAGTGTTGTTTATCGAGCTCTGTTTAGGTTACGTTTTAGTAGATTTTTACATCACTTACGTCATCACAATCGGCTCCCCTAGTTGTTTGTCTTTATCTGCATCGGCAGCTTTGCCGTTACAATCTATCGGAGAGATTCGGTACACCAGCTGTTTCGCTCTTGAATTTAATCTCTCGTTTCCTTGTCAATCAACAGGTCAGATTGACTGGCACGCCTTTGGTTCAGGTTCAGTGGGCTAGTACGTGAAGGTCGCCGCCCGATTTTTGCGTCAACACACTTTTGGCACGCCCGGCGGTACTCGAAAGATTTCCAAGATGTCACTTCCTGATCCCCAGAACATTTTGAAACAAAACATCATGTTGGTTTTTGAAGAGGATCTGAAAGCTGAACAGAGGGAGGATATGACAAAGGTTATGGATGAATTCAAGGCAGAGTCCTCAAGTCATTCAGCAAGACCAAGAGTGGGGAAGTTATCAAGAAATTTCCTCCTCCGTCTCCCTGCAATATTGTCATCCATGAAGATCCAGGGAAGCTGAGTGAGATGGTCAATGAAGCTCTTCATTATGCATTAATCAACCAATCTGATGTCATGACCAATGCAATGCATAATGCCATTGTCCAGGCTCTAAGAACTGGAGAGGTGTTTCAGGGTTTCAAGGGACCTACATCTAAAATGCTAGGAGCTCAAATTGGCAATGCCCATACAACACTTGAGGCAGCTGCAACTGAATCATCGACCACTCAGCTGATTCAATCTGAAGGTGTTTATTACACATTGCCACAAAAGTTTTCGACACCTTTGCCATAGCAATCGATGCCTCAACCTGCTCCAGTGTTCACCACTTCACCGCCTTCATCGGCGCAAGGAGTTGCAGGGAATCCAATCAGATGGGATCCGAAAACTGGCCTTGGGATGCCACCCGATTTCGGAAGTACGTCTACCAGTGCACCTTTGGAGACACCACCGAAACTTCCTTCACCTCGGACTCCAGCTCCTCGGTTAGCTGGTTTATACCATATGCATACACCAAACTCCGGGCTGACAGGTACTTTGGTTCACCATTAGGATGGGATCAAACTAGTGCTCCATGATCCAACAATGGGATTAGTCCGACACCTTGAGATTCCTCCATTGCAGGCATCACCGCAGCATTCATCACCACAACAACAACCACCTCCACAACAAGAATCGGCTCCACATATGACGTCACAAAACCAATATCAGACGTCAGGTTCATAGCTGATTCATCAGCATCAACCTCAGATGTTGGCACCACGGATGACGCCTCAGCAATATCAGCATCAGCAGGCAGTTTACCAACACCAGATGCAGGTGGCTACTCCTCCACCGTAGCAGTTCCGACAACAGCAGACGTCAACAGCTCGACCGGTGCAACATCAACCGTCAGCTCCGCAGCCGATTTATCAGTAGCCACATTCGGCTTCTCAGCCGACAGTTCAGGAAACACAAAACCAGCCGATAGAGCAACTGCAGCCAGTACAAGCAAACAGTCAGGTTGATTGGGCTGCAAAGATAGCTGAGGTGATGCAGGATCAGTTCAGATTAAAGCCTAAACAACAGACGTACATGTACAGGACTCCATATCCACCTGCATATGATCTGCTTCCATTTCCTAATCGGTATAAGGTGCCCGACTTCACTAAGTTTTCGGGACAGGATGAAACCTCCACCATTGAGCATATTAATCGCTTCATAATTCAGTGTGGAGAAGCAGTTGCAACCAACGCTCTGAGTGTCTGATTGTTTTCTTCGTCTCTCTCCGGATCGGCGTTCACATGGTTCACGACATTGCCAGCCAATTCCATTGTTTATTGGGCCAATTTGGGAAAGCAGTTTCACAAGTATTTCTTTGCTGGTATGCATGAGATGAAGTTGACAGATTTGACTAGTCTAAGGCAGAGGAGTGGTGAATCGGTGGCAACCTTTATACAGAGATTCAGGGAAGTCAGAAACAAATGCTATAGTCTGACCCTGATTGATGCACAGTTAGCTGAGTTGGCTTTCCAAGGACTTTTGCCACATATCAAAGAGAAATATGCATGACAAGAATTTGAAAGCCTAACCCAATTGTTGCATCGGATGTCAAACCAAGATGTGCGCCCTTATGAATAAAAGAGGAATTTCCAGAAGAGGGTCGAATATGTTGAGTATTCGAATACCGAAGAAGAGGCTGAAATAGGCTTGGCTGAATGGGTCGGAAACAAAAAGCTGATGACAATGCCTTATGGGAATGAAGAAGCTCCAAAGTTTGGGTTTGACGTGACCAAAGCCGACAAGATCTTTGATCTATTGTTACAAGCGGGATAGATTAAGCTCTCTCAGTACATACTATTCCATCGGCTGATGTGTTGAAAAAGATCAGATATTGCAAATGGCACAATGCTACTTCCCACAGTACCAATGATTGCAAGATCTTCCGTCAGCAGATTCAAACAACAATTGAGCAAGGAAAACTTAAGTTTGAGATCCCAAAGAAGCCATCAAAGCCGATGAAAATTGATCAACACCCCTTGCCAACCAATGTGGTAGAAGTGAATGGTAAAGCTAAAGTATTGACTTCCCAATCGGCTAAAGCAAGTGGAGCCGTTGATCCGGAAGTCCAGATATCGACTAAAGAGGTAAAGGGGAAACGTCCGATTGAAGAGGCTGAATGTTCAAAAGGAACACGGCGTCCTGTGACATCTCAAATGTTGTTAAACAAGTTCCAATGACAGCATGAAGCAACACGACATGAGGAAGAGATGATGCATCGGCACAAGGATCATTGGAGATGCCCGTTCTTCATATATTGTTGGGAGGAATGAATCAAACTACCATCAGATGATAATTGTCCAGAGTGCAATGGGCCATTTCAGGATAGCCGATGCTTCAAAAGATCGTGTTTTGATGACAGGAAGCAGAGGCTGGTCATCAGGGATAGGCGTGATTATGAAGAAAAGCGTGTTCCAGTTCATGATCGGCTGGGGGGGCAGAGTTATAGTAAAAGATCGGATGAGAGTAAGCGTCCATGACCGGCTGGAGGAAAGGGCTAATAACAGAGTCCCTGACGAAGAGCCGTTGTGTCGCGAACCGGAAAGATGGCGGGACCTAGAGCACAGTGGTGGTGCCCAGATGGGTTAACCAAATCTCAGAAGGGGAGAGTTCAACGCCTACGCCAGTAGGAGCAACAACAAGAAGAAGAGAGATGCACTCTAGAGAAAAAGAAAGTTAAGTCTCAAGTATGGCGTGCAAAGCCACGAGCCGATGATGCAGGCACAAGCGAATCGGCTGCAGATATTAACATGGTATTCATCTTGCCAATGAAGTTTATGGCCCCCGCTAGCGATGGAGAAATGTCAGACACGGAAGGAGGGATGGCTCAACTTGCTTTGGATCCGATGCCGACTACTTTTGAAAAACCAGAAGAGGAAAAGCGTCGGCACTTGAAAGCATTGTTCCTCAAGGGACAAGTTGATGGGAGGCCTGTCACCAAATTGCTAGTAGATGGAGGTGCAGCAGTGAACATAATGCCATATGCCGTGTTTTGCAAGCTCGGGAAATGTGAGAAAGACTTGATAAAGACCGACATGATGCTCAAAGATTTTGAGGGTATTGTCTCGCCAGCTCGGGGGGTACTCTGCGTTGATTTGACTATCGGAAGTAAGACTCTACCTACTACTTTCTTTGTTGTTAATGGAAAAGGGTCCTACAACTTGCTCTTGGGACGTGATTGGATACATGCGAATTGTTGCATCCCTTCGACCATGCACCAATGTGTTATTCAATGGATCGGAGATTCTGTTGAGATGGTCAACGTTGATTCCTCCTTCAGCATTGTTGCAGCCGATGCCCAACAGTGGAGTTGTGGGACGGTAAGCTGCATATCGGGCAAGGTGTGGGATACTGATTTTCTCAAGGTATCCGATTTTGGCCTACAGCCGATCCAAGCAGTCGGCTCCGAGGAATCGTCTTAATGGATGATTATATCCAAGAAGAAAAATTAGGGCACGGGTTTACATCGGCCGATGAATTAGAATAGATAGATCTAGATGATGGTAGCAAGCCAAGGCCGACGTATATTAGTGCTATGTTAGATCCTGAGTACAAGCAAGAGTTAATTCAGTTGTTAAAAGAATATAAAGATTGTTTTGCTTGGGAGTATTATGAAATGCCTGGTTTAGATCGTTCTATTGTTGAACATCGGTTGCCTATAAAACCAGGGCATTGGCCACATCAGCAGCCAACTAGACGCTGTAATCCTAAAATATTACCTGATATCAAGGCCGAGATTACTCATTTAATTGAAGCAAAGTTCATCAGGCAGTGTCGTTATGCTGAATGGATTTCTAATGTGATTCCTGTGCACAAGAAAAACGGAAAACTCTGAGTCTGTATTGATTTCAGGGATCTTAACAGGGCAACACCGATGGACGGTTATCCGATGCCGATTGCCGATGTGTTGATAGATGCTGCTGCAGGGCACAAGGTTATTACCTTCATGGATGGTAATGCTGGATATAATCAAATATTTATGGCTGAAGAAGACATTGCTAAGACTGCATTCAAATGTCCTGGGCATGTTGGATTATTTGAGTTGATCGTCATGACTTTCGGATTGAAGAATGCAGGGGCTACATATCAACGGGCTATGAATTACATATTCCATGAGTTTATCGGCAGATAGTTGAGATTTACATTGATGACGTTGTGGTTAAGTCAGAAGGTTATAAGGAGCATTTGGCCGATTTACGTAAATTTTTGGAGTGCACAAGAAAACATGGGCTAAAAATGAATCCAAATAAGTGTGCTTTCGACGTATCGGCTGGACAGTTTTTGGGTTTCATGGTTCACCAAAGAGGCATCGAGGTCAGTCAAAAGATGATTGGTGCAATCAATAAAGTTACTCTCCGACGAATAAAACTGAGCTTCAGTTGTTGATCGGCAAAATCAACTTCATTTGGAGATTCATATCAAATTTATCTGGGAGAATTCGGCTGTTCAGCCCTTTGTTGAAGCTTAAAGCCGATCAAGAGTTTGTATGGGGGTCCGATCAACAAAAAGCATTGGAGGATATTAAAAAGTATTTGGTGACCCCACCAGTGTTGGTGCCTCCTCAAAGAGATAAGTCGTTTAAGTTGTACTTATCGGCTGATGAAAATGCTATCGGATCGGCTCTTATTCAAAAATTTGAGGGCAAGGAACGGGTGATTTATTATGTCAGTAGTAGACTTTTGGATGCCGAAACCAGATATTCTCCGGTTGAAAGGCTGTGTTTGTGCCTATATTTCTCTTCCACCAAACTTATGCATTATTTATTACTGGCAGAATGTACTGTTGTCTGCAGGGATGACGTTGTCAAGTACATGTTGTCATTGCCGATTTTGAATGGGAGAATCGGAAAATGGATTCTGGCATTATCCGAGTTTAACTTAAGGTATGAAACGGCTAAAGCTGTCAAAGGGCAAGTCATGGCCGATTTTATGACTCAGCATTGTGGCTCAGAAGTTAAAGTGGTGGAACCTGCGCCGTGGATTTTATTCTTCGATGGCTCATCTTGTGGAGTAGGATCAGGAATTGGCATAGTACTAATTTCACCTCGGGAGGCAAGTTTTGCGTTCTCACTGCCGATTGAGAAGACTGCTACGAATAATCAAGCTGAGTATCAAGCTGTATTGAAGGGGATTAAATTATTAAGAGAAATCTAGGCCGATGCTGTTGAGATATTTGGGGATTCTATGCTGGTTATTAATCAGTTGCTCGGAGACTATGAATGCAAAAATGATATTTTGAGGATTTATCATGAAGAATGTCTCCAGTTGTTAAAATAATTCAAGACTGTGATGATTGAGCGTATTCCCAAAGCCTATAATGAAGAGGCCAATAAACTTGCTCAGGGCGCTTTGTGGGGCAATACGCTTTGGGAATGGCAGCGGAGTTGGCGGCCAATGATTGGAGAAAGGAGATGATGATTGGAGAAAGGAGATAGCCGATTATTTGAGGGACCCATCTAAGAAAGTTCACAGACGGTTATGGTACCAAGCGACTAAGTATGTTCTGCTAGAAGACGAGTTGTGTTACCGAACAATTAATGGGGTTTTACTCAAATGCCTCGGCAAGGAAGAAGCCAAGAATTTGAGGGTGAAATTTATGAAGGAACATGCGGGGCTCATCAATCGGCTCTTAAGATGAGATGGATGATTAGTCAAAATGGGTATTTCTGGCCAACTATATTGGAGGATTGCTTTAGATATTATAAAGGTTGTCAGGAATGTCAGAGGTTCGGCAATGTGCAGAGAGCTCCCGCATCAACAATGAATCCAATAATTAAGCCATGGCCGTTTAGAGGTTGGGCAATGGACTTGATCGGTCAAATTTATCCACCATCAAGTAAAGGGCATAAGTTTCTATTTGTAGCAATTGATTATTTTACAAAGTGGGTTGAGGCGATTCCTTTGAAAAAAGTGACATCGGCCAATATGATTGATTTCGTCAAGGAACATATTGTTTATCGGTTTAGAATTTCTCAAACTATTACGACTGATCAGGGGACTATGTTCACCTCAGGAGAGTTCGATGATTTTGCTACTAGTATGGGGATTAAAATATTGAACTCTTCTCCTTACTATGCTCAAGCCAATGGTCAAGCCAAAGCAGCCAACAAAGGGGTTATCTAGTTAATAAAAAGAAAAATTGAGGAACAACCAAGACATTGGCACTGAATGAAGCATTGTGGGCCTATCTTATGGCCTGTCATGGGTCTACAAAGTTGTCTTCTTATCAGTTGGTGTATGGGCATGAAGCCGTATTGCCTTGGGAATTAAAAATAGGGTCAAGGCGTACTACATTTCAAGATCAACTCACGACCGATGATTATTCAATTTTAATGAAAAATGAATTAGAAAATTTGAAGGGACATGGACTGAGAGCCTTGATCAGTATTGAGGAAAACAAGAAAAGAATAGCCAGATGGTACGATAAGAAAGTTAAAGTTAAAGTTAAAGAGTTCTCTCAAGGAGATCTGGTCTGGAAACTCATATTGCCGATTGGATCCAAAGACTCTAAATTCGGCAAATGGTCAGCAATGTGGGAAGGACCGTATCGCATAAATCGGTGCGTTCCGGGTGACGTGTATATTTTGGAGATGCTTGAAGGAGAAGAGTTTTCCATGGCTTTAAATGG
Organism: Panicum miliaceum; assembly: GCA_032594955.1. Lineage (NCBI taxonomy): Eukaryota > Viridiplantae > Streptophyta > Magnoliopsida > Poales > Poaceae > Panicum > Panicum miliaceum. The sequence continues at coordinate 22,926,480 of CM064063.1, read as the reverse complement.
GAAATATTTAAAGAGATACTACCCCAGTATATGGGTAGACGCTTAGCCGATTTGTATGGAAGCATCGGATGAGTTATAGCCGATTTGCTAAATCGCCTTTAGTACAAAAAATAAATAATAAGGTAAAATCGTTGAGGATTTATTAGCCGATTGGATTCGGTTCTCATCGATTGAATACATGGCCGACACGATATGTGTCGCCCTTATGGCAAAAAATTACATCAATGAACTCTAGATCTATGGGATTACAAAGGAGAGGTTACATCTGATCTTGGATTGCTTGAAGAATAAAAACTAGTATTACAATATTCGATGATTTTGTTCATCGGTGCCCAATAAATCGGCAGGTACAGGAGCACGAGCAGGAAACAGGGGACAAGAGGAAACACAAGTTTCACGAGATATGGCTACCTCTTGTACCGATCCCTTGAAGAGCACGCCAGTTGTTTCCACTAACGAGGCTCTTCTCCAACTCCTGCAAGACACTTTCCCTTTTGCTCTCTAGATTTCTTAGCTTGTCTTGAAGGATAGAGGATAATAGCCCAAGACCTTGAATCTGCCGACTGTTCTGACGCCTTGGGTCGGTAGAATTGATCGAAGCCAGGACTGGAGTCAAATCTGGTGGGATGTAGTCTCTGACTTGTTCAATGTTAGCTTGGATCAGATCTTTGTCAGCCTTAGAAAGCCTCTCGTTGGATTGGAGGATTTGGAGTATTGCTTCAGATTATTAGTTGTTGGGTTTGGAGGCTACAGAAGAAAAGGAAAATATAGAATAATGATGAAATTGGCGAAGTAAAGATAAGCTGGTGACCCTCACCTGATTAACTGAGTAGGAGGATGACGCTATGGCTTGATTTGGTGTTCATCAGGATTCGTTTACTAAAGGAAAAATGGAGGGGTTGTTGTGTTCTATGCTTGCCGTTTGGAAGAGAATGGATGCACGTATTTATAGAAGAGATCGGAGGTATGAGTTACGTTCGGTCAAAAATGACCGTTCCAAATGCCAATGTTCGGCCAAAAGCACTATAAATAGAAAAAGTAGGTAGCCGTTCAGGGAATCGGCCAAATGTAGACGTTGGACAGGGTTAGAGTATTTACAGCCATGCGATTCTGCCTCGATGGGCACGGCACAAGAAAGTTTTAAAATTACAAGTTTAAGAGGCCACGGATTGTATCTATCGCACGCAAATGAATCTGATCGGCATCCTCTATCTTCTTGAGGTCCGCATCTGCAGATCCAGAAATCGGCTGAATATTCTTGTGGAGCCGATTGGCTTGTTGAGCATGCTGCAATTTCTCTTGTTCAAGTCCATCAATGGCATTCAGGAGCTCGGCAAGTTTTGTTTCTTCTGCAGTGATGGCATTTGTGATTAATCTGAGCTCCTTCATCAGATCCGCTTTTCTAGCCTTGAGCCGATCGATTTCTCCTACGATGGTAGGACGAGAGCAGCGTAGTGTGTCGATTCTTCTACGGAGATCTTCAACACGAGCTACATGAGACTCTTTGTCCTTGGCCATTTGCTCTTGACGAGATCGATCGGCTAGCCGTTGCTTGGCTTTCAAAACCTCGAACTATTGGCTCTCGATATAGGCTGCAGGGACGAGAGCCTCTACGGCTATTTCTAGGAGATGACCCCTGATTCTGAGGAACAGGTCCCGAATTGGCCCGGCATCTTGCACCAATTGTTCGATGTTTTGATCAAGGAGAGTGAGCGTAGTCTGGAGCTTTGCCTTGGCGTCCTCAGGAAGCTCACTAAGTGCAAGAAGAGTTGACTGAGCATCATCTTCTTCAGGTGGCTCTCCAATTTTGAATGAGAAGAGGCTATTGTCTGGGGTATCCTGAGCCTGCAAAAATAATACTTAGTTGATGAGCGGAGGAAAAGGGATCGGTTATGAGAAAAAAAATCGGCTGACACTAAGTCTCAGCATTTTCAATCCGATTTCGTCGAAAGGTGTAGGCATCACGATTCCCGTCAGAGGAAGTTCTTGATGATTTGTTTCTGTTCAGGGTTTGTGTTAATCGGAGGAGCTGGAACATTGGGCTCTTGGATTGCAGCCGATTGGATATTGGAAGAAGTATCGTGGAAAAGAATTTATCATCAGAGAGCAGAATAAAGGGTCGGAAAAATTGGAAGTACTGATGAAATATCATAACTTGAGAGCTGACGTGTTCGTTGGATCGGAGGTGGTTGCCGATGAATCCGATATGATGACTTGGGTGTTTTGCGCTGGGTTGATTACTGGTTCATTTTCTAAAAACCTTTCAAGTGATGCTCCAGAGACAGGGTCATTTGACTTAAGAAGTTGGCCTTGAGTCATTTCAGCCGATTCCGGTTGAGTTAGCACGTTTTCGGCTAAGTCCGATTGGGGATTTAGAACTGCCAGTAGAAGTGTTCCTACCCTACCGATGGTTCAATCGGCTGATCTTGTGCCATTTCAATCAGAGGAGTTGAATTCTCTCCCAATAAGGCATGCAGAGACAAAGGGTTAGCTCGAATGATGTGAGTATGAACACATGTTCGGAAAAGGATAATCGGCACCTTGAATGCATTTTCTGCAAGTGATGTCACTTTTAAAACCTTTTCTCTTTCCTGCTCGTCTGACGCGTCTGATGGTTCAAGAGTGCATTTTTTGCGAGATATTCTCTTGACGATGGTCTTCTGCTGAACTTTGCCTGTAGCAATATCCTTGAGGGAAGGTGCATAGAAGCCGATTGATGAGATTGGCGATGATGGTGCATAAGAAATCGGCTTGTTGCTCCGACTCACACTCGGAGGGGTGATGCTAGTTCCCTTGAGAGAAGAAAGACAAAAGACATTAGCGAGGAATATTAAAGAGGAAATAATAGCAATCGGAGGATAAGATCTTTACCTGATCGGAAAAGTTGTGTGTAGGGTCAAGTTTCTGATAATATACCATTGCCGGTTCACAGAAGAGGTGTTGATGACATTCTGACCACCATTGTTTAAATGGCTTAGTTGTGAAAGGTACAAGACACCAAGAACCAGATCAATGTTGGTGGCAACTGGAGCTAGGCTCATAACTCGGCTGCGTTCCAGGCCGGTAGACAATATTTCTCTTGGCTTTATAGCATCGGCGAAAAATAGTTTGATTGGTACTTGACCAAAAGCTAGTTGACGAGCAGCTACAGATGGATAATAGAACTCATATGATGTTGGATGCACTTTTCCTCCAAAGAAACCAGCCGGGGGAATTCCAAGTGTGATGGATGCAATAAGATTCTTCCTACTGGCTTCATCGGTTTTAGCCGTGTTGAAGTTGAAGTTGATGGGCAGCTCAAAGAGATTTTATTCATCAAAATAGGCAAACCAAATGATTGCATTTTTGGTAGGCAAACCAAATGATTGCATTTTTGGTAAGACCATTATAGAAGGCGCTGAAGAAATCGACTGTGTGGCTTGGGGTATACTGAGTACTTGGAACGACTGACATGGCTTCACCAAAAGACGTGCATCGGCGAGTCTCAGGCTTTGCATCTTCTGGTTGCTCTTTTGGAAATTGAAGTTTCTTAATATCATATTTCAAAATGGCCTTGAGGTGCAGGATGAGCCATAAATTGATGAACCACCAAGGGCCACCCAGATTGCCGATAGGTTCTCTAGCCGATAATTTAACCGATACTTGGTGGAGCAGCTGGTACACTGATCCGAGGAGATTCCTCTAGAGGAACCGCATTCCCTGATGCTAGGGTTTCGGCCAAGGCAATAGGATTTGTAGTGGGTCCTGCCGATTTCCCGCAGAAAACATGTTTCTCAAGCCACATGTTTAAGAAAGTAGTGTGCTCTCTGGTGTCAATGCTGCCCGTCTTGGCATATTTTAAAATGTAACCCTTCCAACCACCAATACTTTTGCAATCTATTCTAAAAGAAGGCTTGTTGAGTGTCAAATCGGCAGTGGTGATATCCAAGCCAGTTAGCATCACTACATCAGCCAGAGTTGGTGTCATCGGCCCGTGGTCGAAAAGGAAGGCATTCAATGCATCAGACCAGAAATATGAGGCTGCTATGAGCATCGGCTCGTTCCTATCCATGCTTGACAGAGAGAGAGAGTAATGCATTGGCCAATGTCGTACTGATCCCAATCAGCTCTTTTGGAAGAGGCCATCCTGTGGTACCAGTTCTTCCATCTGATGGTCATGTTAGGCCAAGACCTAAAAGTTTGGTTCCAATCATCTAGATTCATGGGGCTAGATTTGAAGGGGATCCTGTTGGTTTCTGAGTTGATTAAATATGAGGGATCAGGATCACTAATGGGATCCAAACAGACGAATCTAGGTTTGTCACTTATGGGGATTGTGAGACTGTGCCTAAGATTCTAAAAATAAAAGAAATCTCTCTGAGATTAAAGAATGAAAGAGGAGGAAGAAGAAATGGGACTGTAGAGACGGAGAGCATACCTCGGGGATCGAATCAAGAGTAGCCATGGAAGAAATGTTGATTGGATCTGTAGAATCGGCGAGAAGAGGCGCCGTCCAAGCTTGATAATGAACTCGTTGCCGGGGTCGTTACTCGAGAAATCACCGCGGGCAAGAGCAGATCTATGGAGGTTAGCTTGAGGAGGAACTGGCGAGGGGAAGAAGACAACGGTCGGTATTTATAGTCTTGCTTTGGGGAGGGTATATATGGTATTTCAAAACCGCCGTTTGCGAAAAGCACGGGATTCGAGGTCTACTCGGTTTCAGAAAGCATTCATGGATTAAGAAAGAGTTTCGAAATAAAAAGATATTTTACTCCAAAACTGGGGAGCATGTGTTGACACCATTTTTTTGGCACGTGTCAAGTTCAGCATCGCAAAGAAGTAGAAGAGCCATTGTGGAATGAAGGAGGAAAATCGGCCGATTCCGATGACTGAGAGGAGACAGATGGGGACCGGCCGATGGGGTTGCCGATAGGAGGCTTGGCTGATTTTGCACAGGAGGTTCAGCCGATTGCCGATTGAACATTACTGCCAATTGGGCCAAATTGGTCTAGTGGCGTTTTGTGGTCGATTAGGGTTTTGTGTCGAGTCCGACTCTTGCATGGGTCGATAAGTTTGTTTAGGAAATTTATTTCTTTAGTGTCAAGTTTTGTGTTTGTCGTGATCGACAAGGAGTCTGTATCCTAGGATATAAATAGCGGCCCTGCGTGGTCTAAGAAAGTTTGTACACACCAACATAAACAATACCCTACTTTTCTCCGCAATTTACTTTTCGTACTCGGCGACTTCGTCGAACCTTTTTTTTTCTTTTTCCACGAGTTCTTTCGAGCTAGCAGGGCTGCATCGCTTCGATCTCCGGTTTGCTGGTGAGTTCCGCATTTACCGAATATTTTTTAGGCTTTAACTTCGGGCGCATCGCTATCATTCCGTCTAGATTTATTCACAATTTATCGATATCTACTAGATCTGCAAGTTTTAGTTTAAATCTTGTAGTTTCAGTTTTTATCACCAATTAATCCAGCTTGAAATAGCTTCTATCGTCTAGATCGGACCTATTAAAACATACTGTTTCACAGCCGATTTAGATCTGTTTTGAGTGTCGTTTATCGAGCTCTTTTTAGGTTACATTTTATTAGCTTTTTACATCGCTTACGTCATCACAATCGGCTCCCCTAGCTGTTTGTCTTTATCTGCATCGGCAGCTTTGCCGTTACAACCTATCGGAGAGATTCGGTACACCAGCCGTTTCGCTCCTTAATTTAACCTCTCGTTTCCTTGTCAATCAATAGGTCAGATTGACTGGCACGCCTTTGGTTCAGGTTCAGTGTGCTAGTACGTGAAGGTCGCCGCCCGATTTTTGTGTCAATAGGAGCGTTACCAGAAGTATGGGAGCGAGGCCCCTTCAATAACATAGAGTACTAGTCGGGAACTTGTAAACGGAGGGTGACCGGGTCTGACAAGCCCCCGAATTCTTCGTAGCCGAGTACTTGCAGGCGTCTGAGTACTTCTGAAGGCATCTTCGAGTTCTTTGCGAACTTCGTCTTGAAGGTATCCTCCGAGTAATTCCATGGCTGCATCGAGGCTGTGAGGTGCTCATGCCCCGAGTAGTTGTTCAGTCTTCTTTATATATGGGGTGCGATTAAACTCGCACTCCATATGGAGTAGTCCCCGAGCCTTAGGTTGACTCGTAGAATCAGGCTGAGGTTCAACTTAAACTTGAGTCTCCTGTCTTAGTCTTCTAATAAATTTGAAAAACAATTCGCTGATGACACGTGTCCCGCAGCCCCCGAGCCTTGAATCCAAATCCCCAAGTTTTGGAATCTAGGATCCAAAGAGTCGTGGGATGCAATATGGTGAAGATTTGATGGTAAAAATGGGCAAATTGGTGTAGTAAATTTGAAAACCTCTCTTTTTGGGATGAGTTCCCTGAAAAGATGGTGAAACGAATAACATCCCCAACAAGCACCGAAAATTACCGCTCAAACCAAACTTAGTGCCCAAGCCAATGACCAAATAAATCCTTTGGGTAATAAATGTAACAAAACCTCTTATTTCGGAATAAAGTCCCTAAAATAATGGTTAACAAACATACACCCAAGATAAATCTTAAAAAGCTTCTTGGTTCAGGTATTTGTCGAATAATCATGCGGTATCCAGCAGGGAACATGTGTACTGCCTTTGAAAGCAATCTGAGAGCTTTGCCACATCAAGACCCCGAGCCAGGGGCATAAAAATAGTCGATGCAGAAAAGGTGGCATTAGCCCCCGAGCCCCAGCGTAGAGCAAGTAATGAAGCCATCTAGTAGGAAGTGATCCCTACTAGGATTGTAGTCAAGACAAGTAGTCGAAGTAGTCGAACTGGTATGGGACCAGTCGTAAACAAGTAAAATTCTTGTCATGGGAGCAAGACCCCTTCAATAATATAGTGTACAAGTCGAAAACAAGTAATATGTTACTGGAAAAATATGGGAGCGAGGCCCCTTCAGCAAACTTGCACATGATACCGGTCGTAAACCTGTAAAACGGAGTTGTACTGGAAGTATAAGCACCATGGCCCTTCAGAAACCCAAAATACTAGTCATGTAGTAATTAGGTACTGGAAGTATGGGAGCAAGGCCCCTTCAGTAAACTTGCGCGTAATACCAGTCGTGAACTGGTAAAACGGAGTTGTACTGGAACAATCAACTTCTTGGCACCAAAATATGATAGCCCTAGTTGAGTTAAGGATAAAACCGACGCAAGTGTTCAATATTCCATGAGTTTGGTACCTCCTTGCCGTCTGAGTACTGCAGGCGATAAGATCCAGGGCCTGTAACCTTGTGCACAATGAAAGGTCCTTCCCATCGTGAGTTGAGCTTGTGCAAACCAGTATCATCCTGGATCCGGCGAAGTACCATGTCTCCCACATTGAAAGAGCGCCATTGGATGTTCCTGTCGTGGTAAGGACGAACTCCTTGCAGGTAACGGGCCGACTGCAATAGTGCATTGCATCTGACTTCCTTGGTTGAATCAAGTTCAAGTTGTCTTGCAGTGTCGGCCTCACCTTCTTCAAACATCTCCAGTCGTGGAGACCTCCACATCACATCAACTGGCAATATGACCTCGGACCCATACACGAGAAAGAAAGGTGACTGGCCTGTGGCTTTGCTTGGTTGTGTGCGAAGCCCCAGACTACTAATGAGATCTCGTAGATCCGCTTGCCGCCCTTTTTGCTATTCTTGTCATAAAGCCTTTTCTTCAGTCCATCAAGAATCAAGCCATTGGCACGCTCAACCTGGCCATTGGCCCGCGGATGGGCCACCGAAACATATCTGACTTCAATGGAGCTGCATTCATAGAAATCCCAGAACTCATGCGAGTGGAAATTTGACCCCAAATCTTTGATAATTATGTTGGGGAAACAAAAGCGATGTAGGATGTTGCAAATGAAAGTAACCACTCGATCAGCAGTGAGCGTTGCGACAGGTTTGTACTCAATCCACTTTGTAAACTTGTCGACGGCCACCAATACGTGTGTGAAACCTCCTGGCGTAGTTGTAAAGGGTCCAATCATGTCCAAGCCCCAGCATGTGAACGGCCATGAAGGTGGTATGGTTATCAAATTATGAGCCGGAATATGATTCTATTTGCCAAAGAATTAGCAGTTGGTACACCGGCGAACGAGTGCTTCGGCATCTGCCAAAGCAGTCGCCCAGTAGAAACTAGAGCGAAATGCCTTACCGACTAGTGTGCGAGAAGCAGCATGGTTCCCACACATGCCTTCGTGAATCTCTTGGAGTATTTTTTTGCCTTCCTCTGTGCTGACACACTTCATGAGTATGCCTGATGCTGATCCACGCTTATACAAATTGCCCCCGACTAGAACATACCCTCTGCTACGCCGTAGGATGCGAGTAGCCTCAGCACTTTTTGGGTCGACGCCGGGGGGTAGTTTGTGCTCCTGGATGTAGTCGATGAAGGTCACCCTCCACTTGACCACGATCATCAAGACCTCTCGGTCGGGTTCCTTGGGACCCTGAACGATGAAACTTGAGTCTGGTGTCCTGATGGAAGGGTGATGCAACTCTTGAACGAATACTCCCGGTGGGACGTTAGCACGATCAGAACCCAGTTTGGAGAGCATGTCTGCGCCCACATTGTTGTTGCGAACCACATGATGAATCTCCGGCCCCGAGAACTTTTTCTTGAGCTTGTGTATTTCCATGACATAGGCATCCATGGTGTCCTTGTTGATGTCCCACTCCTTATTGACTTGTTGAACCACTAGTAAGGAGTCACCATAGACTAGTAATTGCTTGACACCGAGAGAGATTGCCAAGCGTAGGCCATGCAACAGTGCCTCGTATTTAGCCTCGTTGTTGGAGATCTCGAATAGAATTTGAAACACATACCTGAGCAGTTCTCCTCTCGGACTGATGAAAAGTACTCCCGCACCACCGCCACCGAGCTTGAGTGAACCATCAAAGTACATGACCCAATGCTCTAGCTGGTTGGTTGGGGTTTCCACTTGGTTTTCTCGCCACTCAGCCATGAAATCGACTACTACTTGTGACTTGATGGTTGTCCGGAGCTTGAAGTCGAGTGTGAGGGCTCCCAGCTCCACCACCCACTTTAAGATGCGCCGGGTAGCATCCCGATTGTGGAGGATGTCCACCAATGGGAAGTCGGAGACCACCAGGATATTGTATATATCAAAGTAGTGGCGAAGCTTCCGGGAAGTGATGAGTATACCGTAAAGTATTTTCTGAATCGTTGGGTAACGAACCTTAGATTCAGAGAGGACTTCGCTGATGAAGTAGACTGGTCGCTGCACCCCGAAGGCGCGGCCTTCCTCCTTGTGTTCCACCACGATTGCCATGCTGACGATGTGAGTAGCAGATTCTGGCCTGGTTGGGGAGCCGTCTGGATGAGTGGCTTTAGGGTCGACTTTTAGGCAGTGCTCGATCAACTCCTTCGGCACCCCTAGCATATTGTAACACCCCAGGTGTTTAGTTTGCGAAATAAGCCTATTTACCTTAAAGTGATGCATAAATAATTAAGAGAAGTTTCAACTAAATAAGTTTCTAAAATAACTCCTAAGCGGGACCTCAAACAAGCTTTGGCCTGAAATGAAACTTGTAGAACTTTCCTTTTTGAACAACTTCCGCGTTGAAGGATTTTCGTGTTACAACACAAAAAGTTGAGAACCACTTGGATTTGCGAACCAGCCCCTGCCTTTTCTTCTATTTCGCTGCAGACCCTTCCGTCTCGCCCGACCCTCCCGCGCGCAGCCGTTTCGTCCGACCCTTTTCGTCTCGACCGACCCTTTTCGCTTCGCCCGACCCTCGGCTTCGTTGCGACCCTCGCTTCGCCCGACCCTCGCCGCCACGCAGTCGCCGCAGGCCACTTGGCCGGCGATGCCTGACTGCGCTTGGTGCCAAGCCAATGCCTGGCCGCGCCCGCACGCGCGCCCGCACGCCGCGTTCCTCCCCAGTCCGCGCACGCCACGCGCAAGCCGGCGACCCGCGCCCCTGCTCGCCGCCCCCATGCCCAATAGACGAACCCCGCCGTGCCCGTGTCTCCGCAGCATTCCGCCAGTCGCCGTGCTCGCCGCCCGGCAAGGCAGCTGCTGCACCTCTTTGCCCAACCCGCGCGCCGCGTGATCTCCAGCTTCACACGCCAAATCCTCAGTGCCCAGTCCCCTGCCCGCGCCTGCCGCACGCCGCGCTGGCTTCTGTTCACCGCCCGCCGTGGCCAGTCGCGCGCCCCCATCGTGCCGCCGCCCCCGCGTCTCACAGTCAAGTCCCGCCCCTCCTCCCGCCTCTCTGCTGCCTATAAAAGGCCCAGCTGAGTTTTTCCCCCTCGCGCGCCCAAACACCAGAACGCCGCCGCCGCCACCATTAACGCCGTCCTGCTCAGCTCACCGTAGAGCTCACCTCTCCGGCCACCCTTTGCCAGAGCTGAGTCTTCCACCACCACCACAGCACCCCACCGCAGCTCACTGCACCACCCATCGTCGCCCAGAGCCGCCAGAGCACCGCCAGCGCCGCCCGCGCCGCCGCCGCTCCTTGTTGCTCCGTGGACAGCCCACACTGAAGCTCCTCCATCCTAGACAAGCTTTGAAACAGATTCCCCTCGATGCCGCGAAGCTACTCGACTGTCCCCCGTTGTTCCCTTCTCGCCGGAGCACCACCGCCGACGTTCCGCCCCGTCACTGCCCCTCTGCTCCGTGCCAACGAGCCACCTCCGGCCACTCCCAACCCCGACCAAGGCCACCCAAGGTAGCTCTCACCTCCCTGGATCTCCCCGACCATTTTTCCCTCGCCGCCGACGAGCCCCCTTGCCGGAATCTGGACGGCCGCCATGCCAGCGCCGCCCAGGGACCCAATTGCTTTGATTGAAATCTTCGAAAGAGTCTGCTCGCAAGTTTCCAAGGGCATATCTGTAAACGTGCGTTCAAACTTTAAAATCGACCACAGCGAACTTGTAAAATTCATTTAAAATCGTAGAAAAATTGGAAAAATACAAACTCCACTGTTCTGGAAGCTTTAGATGAAAATCTACAACTTTTGTTACATGCATTTCTTCAGTTGCTTGCTAAATCTTACTATAAGTTAAATGGAAGGTTTAGTAGACTTTAAATGTACCCCCTGTTGTAGGCAAAGTCTAAATCTGAAAATTTTACAGTGACACCCTGTAAAAGTTTTAGCTTCAATACCTGAATGGTTTGTTCGGTATAAAAATATCTAGGTGCTAGCAGTGGTTGTGTTTTACCTTTTTCATAATTAATCTGCTGTGTAAAAATATCTAAAATTTTTACAGTGCTTTTGTCACTGCTTATTGTGCTCTAAAAAAATTTTTTTTCATCACCAGAAGTTACCTAATCCAGAAGTTGTGATTAATCCATGTGTGCTTGGAAAACTCAGTTCTATTAGAACACAACCCCTTCTTGTTTAATGAAGTTAATAGTTTAAGTTATGATTGTTAATAATTGCCCACAAAAAATCTCAACTAAGTAACTTCACAACCAAATCGTTGTTTTGTGAACTGCAACCTTAACGTGAATGAAAATAATCGTCATATACCCTCACTATAACTTATATTGGTGCATTCATATAGAATCGACGACTCTCACCGACGGAACGTACGAGCTGGTGCCCGCGTCTGAGAGTGAGCAGCGTGAAGCTCAAGTAAATCTAACTGAAGCTCTCGAAGACCCGAGCCCAAGTTCGGACGAGCCCCAAGCTAACTTTTCACAAGAAGGCAAGCCCCGGAGCATGAACCCTATTTTTCTAAACTTATGTGAATTATTACTCTACTTTACTTGTGCATTAAGTTTATAGGAGTTGGATGAAAACTTAGTTGCATGATCCTAGGTGCCCATGCTCTGAACACTAGATGCAAGGTTCGATAGAATGGTATGCTAATAGGACTCGGTAAAAGTCGAGTGATTTCCTGTCACTCGCGAGAAATCAGGAGTTGATTGTTTACTACATGCTGCAATCATAAGGTCGACGGACGGGGCTATGGTATGAAGTTTATGGATGATTGAGGCCCCGTCTGTTTAGTGAAAAATGCTAAGGCCGCAGTGTGTGGTAGTGGTGGTTAAGTCTTTGAACGTACTAACCACATGCCGAGAATATGGTGATCGGTAAGCTTAAGTACTGGATTGAACCGAGGCCGGAATATACTCCCCACTATCTTGAATTCGTTCACATCTAGCTAATGGCGGGTGCATCGGCCGCCACAGCCCGACGTACCGTGGTCTGTGGGGACGTGTAGTCGAGGGCGGTGGGCCTGTTCCGTGAAGCGGGAATTGAAGGGAAAAGTTGCACGTGTGACTCTGGGAGTAACCACGTGACGTGTGTTTAGGTTTCCCTTGCAAGGTTAAGAAATTCGATTCGAATCGTCCGTTTCTCGCGGTTATTGAGACTGCTTGACCCTTTTACCACATAGAGTAAGAAGAGGAACAAGGATAATGATTAATCTTGTTGGATGCAAAATAATTCTCTACCATGTATGATTTCGGATAGTTGCTTACCTAGAATGGTTAAAGAAAGCTAGAACTTGGAGCTAAAATCTGAAAGTAAGGACCTACTATATATTCTTTTTGGCAAAACAAACCCCTCAAGCCAAAAGCCTCGCATGTCTAGGAGTCGGCTAAGTATACCCCACTAGTCGGGTAAGCCTTGCTGAGTATTAGTATACTCAGCCTTGCTTGTGGCTTGTTTTCAGGTGAAACTTTCGAGGACATGATTGCTAGTTTGACTTGGCCTTGTACCCTTCCTCCTGGTTGGTCGGTGGAATGGGATACGCCCCCGGCCAACGGTGGTGATACCGAGTGATGCCTCGTACGGGCTTCATCGAGACATCCTTTATCGTCGAGTAGTTGTCGTTATCTTTTTCGCTGCTTGAACTCTGAAGAACTCATTTATTTCGAAATCCGAAGTACCTTGTCTTGCGAATTTGAACTCTATTGTAATGATAATTTATGATGAACCCCGTGGTGTAAAAATGTGGAATGTTGTATACTCTGTGCTCACCTTCGTGTGAGTACATGTATGTGTGGCTTCGATCCGTAAGAACCGTGGTTGTATCGGGAGGTTACCCGACAGACCAGTGGATTATTCCGTTTGAAGTGCGAGTTAGCCCTGATTGCCCTTGTGGTGATGAATAGCGCGCTTGAACCGGATTAATTCAGGTGGTTCTGCCACAGCTGGTATCAGAGCCGTAGCTGGTGCCACAGCTGGTATCAGCTGGCACCAGAGCCGAATTGCATACGCCAGAGGATGCAACAAGCCTTAAAAACTTGTTTTTCCTAAAACTCGACCACAAAAATTATGTTGGAAAATGCGTTGGTTCGTTAAGGATAGTGCCTAGTTCGTAAAGCCCTAAGGGATTAATTGGGAAAGTTACTAGGTGGCTATCTAACTTATGAACTATATCAACTGACTTCCAGCACATTACTTTCTGTCAAAACTTACTTTTATGCACAATCGACCCTTAAATTCCGTAACGACACACTCATCGCTAAGGTAAGAAGGTAAGAATCCTCAGCCAACTGAGAGAGCTTGGCCTTCCTGTCGGTGATGCGAGCCGAACACTACCCTCAAGCAGTGGCTTACTTGAGGTGCTGCCAATATACCAATGTTTAGTTGATTATATTGGGAGTAGAAGGTTTGGCGCAGGGTATGGCGATTGCTGTTCATACCCCCGTCTCAAGACGGTACCCCCGTGAATACGCTATTTCGATAGCGTATGATAACGTCGTCTGTACGGCGGGAATTGTACGGATGCCGTTTCTATAGTGAACGGTAATGAATACGGACGCTTTTATGAGTGCTGGCATGAAAGGTTCAGTGGATATATATATGCTATAATCTTCTGTAGGTACACTAACCGCGATTGCGATAAGTTAAGAATGGTTAGAGTTTTCTCGACTAGCTATTATAGGGAGAGCCGTATTGTGTATGCCACCAAAATTAACTTCGTAAGACCAAAGCTATTTGAAAATTGTTTATTTTGTGAGGACGAATAGGACGTGCATGCATCATGGCTATATAAATCTGAAATTGAAAATACGATGCGTGAGAGTGGCAAGGTTCATGCGCCCACACGACTGTCTTGCATAAGGATTATCTAGCAAACCGGTCACTTTCCGCCTTATCCGAAAAGATGAAATTATTAAGCTGAGAAAATGACCCTTTCTGAAGAAACTCAGGTTGAAAGTTTTTTTTTCCAAAATCCGTATTCTACCTCCTATCTAAGTATGAAAAATTCTGGACATATGGGTAATAGGAGACAACAAAAACCTTGGTGTGTCAGTTTCTGTCCAAATTGAGCAGTTCAGCCACATAAATTTTTATGCCCCTTACTGCAGTTTTCTGCAAAAGTGTTCCACTAAAAACTTGTTGTGATTTTACTCAGGCAGCTACTGTTAAAAATTTGGTAAATTTTGGCTGGGCAGATTTTCCCTGGTGCACGAAATATTGGCACACTGTTCACTGAAATTTCTGGGTAGGCAGTAAGGTAAAACCTGAAAAGGAAAACCATCTTAGAGACTTATCTAGGTCTGAAGTTGACTAGCAAAGTTGTTCACAAATGCCTTAGGAATGCTCTGGTAAAAGTTGAGAATTTTTGGACCAGTTGAAGTTATGGCTATTTTAGTGCACGGTCCGGAACCTGTTCGCCATACTATTCACCGTTTTTTGCTATCTCACTCCATTTGATCTTGGTTCAGATGGCCGAGCCTGTTGCTATGATGGTGGATGAGGATGGACGCGTTCACTCGCAGTGTCTCCACTGGGAGGGCTTTCCCTCTATTTTTTGGGATGTTCTGCGCACCGCGGGCTATCCAATTCCCCCACGTTACGCCGAACTGGAATTTGCAGAAAATGGAGTTACCCAGTGCCGTGTCAACGTGACCATTTTTCGCACCCGCTACACCCAGAGTGGCCCGCCTTGGAGATTGAGGCTGTTGGTCGCCATTTGGCCGATACTTGGGAGCTTGCTGCCATGAGGGCGCTCACCACTTTCTGTGCACAGTGCCCCGAGGCTGTCACGCTCACTCCTATTGGTTTGTTTCCTGCTGCCCAGGACAACAACCCCTTTTGGCTCAACAGGGTGCAGCACTCACAGTGCTTGGTGGACTTCCATGCCCAGGAGACCATCGACACCTCCGTGCGGTGCATGAATGCACTCTACCGACTTCTGACTCTCCAGAGTCAGGCGCTTGTGCAGCTCACTGATCTTGCACAGGCCTACCATATGATGACGGATACCAGGGATGAGCAGATTAAGGAACTCGAGGATAGAGACACCCGGATTGGCCAACTTGAGGGCCAAGTACAGGAGCATGACACGCTCATGGGTGAGAGAGATGATATGATAGCACACTTGGAGGAGCAGCTCCATGATATAAACCTTGAGTTGGAGGATGCTAATGAGCACATTCAGTGGCACCATGATCAGAATGCCCCTCCCGGCATGGTGGCTATGGAGGAAGACGAGGAGGAGCCACAGGAGATTGATAGTGTTTCAGGAATGGACTTTGAGGGTGAGGCACTGCAGCCATCTCCGATGGGAGCTCACTCTCCTACTCACAGCGAGTTGTCCGTCAACAACCTCGACGATTTCTAGCCGAAGACCTAGGAGGACTTTTGCTTATACTCCTCGATAGTGTAGCCTAACTTTTGGCAAGTGTTGTAATAGGCTAACTAAGAGTTGAGTACCTCTTTTGAGATGGGTACAACTTGACCATTGGCTACTCAGATCATGTAGGCCATGGCTAAAAACTTGGTGGTTTGATGGAGATATTGGAAAGCAGTCGAATCTGCGATTGCAGAAACTTGTCGGAATTTTTACCCATGTTTCTCTACATTTCTGGGCTGAGTGTTGAATACCAAACTTGTCCTAAATTCTGTGTTCTAGGTTCTCACAAAATTTCAACACTATTGGATCTCTCTAGTTTGAGTTATAGGGAAGATACTATAACTCGTTCTGCTGAAAAACAGCCAAACCAGCGAAGTAAGGAGTGAATCGTTTGACCATCCTGGCCCTCGAGTTAGCATCTTGGCTGAATACCAAAGTTGTACATCTTTAAATTCCCTATCCACTGCCAAAATATGAGAGATTTTGGATGAACCTACCAGGAGATATAAATTTCTTATGGCAGACAGTTTTATGCCCACGATTCTATCCGTGACCTTTCGGAAGTCTACTGTCCCGCGTTAAATCTTTTTGAATCTTGGAAGCAGTATGGATCACGTTGCTAATGAAGAACATTCGCCTTTTCAGATGGTTGGAGCAACCTGTGGTAACCCGGATGGTTTTGGTGCTAGCGCAAGTGGATCACAACCACAGCCGCCACCACCACCCAGCTTGGTTGAAGTAATGGCCGCTCAAACCGAGTTGCTTCGCCAGCTCGTGCAAGGACAGCATCAGCAACGGGGTGGGCACAATGTTCACCAACCCCAAGCCACCGGTTACACGGATTTCCTAGGGACCCAGCCTCCCTTGTTTCACAAGACGGAGAAACCCTTGGATGCGGACGCTTGGATTCGCACAATCGAGTCCAAGTTTTCTCTACTTGTGGCCCCATGTTCGGATGCAAACAAGGCCCGTTTTGCCGCGCAGCAGCTTCGCGGTACGGCTCGTCTATGGTGGGACCACTATTTTGCTATGCTCCCCGCTGATCACGTTGTCACCTGGGATGAATTCAAAACTGCGTTCCGGGCACACCATATCCCCGAAGGTCTCATGGAAAGAAAGCTAAATGAGTTTTTAGCTCTCACTCAGGGTAACCGCACTGTACTTCAGTATGCTCAGGCCTTCAACAACCTGTGCCAATAAGCGGGCTATCACGCAGACACAGATGCCAAGAAGCGTGATCGTTTTCGTAGAGGTCTGAGTACTAAACTCAAGGAACGACTGAATCTTGTCAAAGCCGATGCATATAATGAGCTAGTCAACATGGCCATCACTCAAGAGGACTGTATTGAGGCTCATCGTGCTGAAAAGAAGAGAAAGGCGCCAGCTGGACCCTCGGGTGCTCAGCCACCGAGGTATCGCTTGGTGCGAAATGCTGCGCCTACAACAAGGTGTTGTACGACCCCCTCAGCCAGGGCGTTGGATTATCAGGCCCCCGCAGCAACAAGGTGTTGTACGACCCCCTATGCGTCAACAAACTAGACCCCGGCCCGCTACTCAGCAGTTTCTTCGACCGAGCATCACCAACCGTTGTTTCAAGTGCGGGAGTTCCAGTCATTTCGCTCGTGAATGCCCTCAACCCAGACAGCCAAATCAGGGCCAGGACCCTAACCAAAACAATAAGAACAAAGGCAAGAGGCAGACCCTTCAGGTCAAACAAGGACGGATCAACTTCACCACCCTTGCAGAACTTCCTGAAGGAGCACCAGTGATGACGGGTACATTCTCTATCCATAACAAGCCTGCAGTCATATTGTTTGATTCTGGTGCATCACATAGTTTCATTAGTGCAAAGTTTGGTGCAAAAGTAGGCTTGAATGTTTGTCACACCAAAGGGTCGTATATGATCTCAACACCGGGTGGGAAAATTGCTTCCAACCAGATAATAAGGCTGGTACCGATAAAATTGGGAAGTAAAATCATCAAAACAGATCTCGTTCTTTTACCCCTTGACGACATGGATATTATTTTGGGAATGAACTGGATGACGATGCACGGAGTCACACTGGACCTTTCTTCCCGAGCCGTTGAGATAAATTCACCTAGTCACGGAGCCACTACCCTTTACCTACCGTTACGGGAGTGCACAAATTCTTGTGCTTTCGTGATGGAAGGGATCAACCTAGAGAATATTCTGGTGGTATGCGAGTATGCCGATGTCTTCTCGGATGACTTACCCGGAATGCCACCAGATAGGGACATTGAGTTCGTTATTGAACTGCAGCCAGGCAATGCACCTATCTCCAAAAGACCATATAGGATGCCACCTAAGGAATTGGCCGAATTGAAAACACAACTCCAAGAACTACTGGACAAAGGCTTCATTCGTCCTAGCGCATCACCTTGGGGATGTCCGGCCCTTTTTGTGAAGAAAAAGGATGATAGTCTAAGATTATGTGTGGACTACCGACCTCTCAATGCGGTAACTGTAAAAAATAAATACCCACTTCCCCGCATCGACGTTCTCTTTGATCAATTATCTGGAGCGAGAGTTTTCTCCAAGATTGACCTTCGATCGGGATATCATCAGATAAAGATTCGCCCATGCGATATTCCGAAGACTGCCTTTTCCACACGATATGCACTATATGAATTCTTGGTCATGTCCTTCGGACTCACCAATGCCCCTGCCTACTTCATGTATCTCATGAATTCGGTCTTCATGCCCGAACTCGACAAATTCGTCGTAGTTTTCATTGACGACATCCTGATCTATTCCTAGAATGAGGAAGAGCACGCTAAGCACCTGCATGTTGTTCTTCAGCGTCTAAGAGACCATCAGCTCTATGCTAAATTTTCTAAGTGCGAATTCTGGTTGGATAGTGTGAAATTCTTGGGTCACACTATTTCCAGCAAAGGCATAGCCGTTGACCCCAGCAAGGTACAAGAAGTGATGGATTGGAAACCTCCCACCTCGGTTCATCAGATTCGCAATTTTCTTGGTTTAGCCGGCTACTATTGCCGTTTCATTCCGGATTTCTCCAGGATTGCTAAGCCTATGACTGAACTATTGAAAAAGGGAGTAAAGTTTGTGTGGGATGAGAGATGTGAAGAAGCTTTCCACACTCTCAGAGAACGCTTGACTATAGCCCCGTGTTAGCTCAACCCGATAACACCAAGCCATTCGATGTTTACTGCGACGCATCTGGCACTGGTCTTGGTTGTGTGCTTATGCAAAAGGATCAAGTTATCGCCTATGCTTCACGAGCCCTTCGGCCCCATGAGCAGAATTATCCGACCCATGACCTCGAGTTAGCAGTAGTTATTCATGCTCTAAAAATATGGAGACATTATCTCATGGGCATTCGTTGTAACATCTACACCGATCACAAGAGTCTCAAATATATCTTCACCCAAGCCGATCTGAATATGAGGCAGAGGAGATGGCTAGAATTAATCAAGGATTATGATCTCGAGGTGCACTATCACCCCGGCAAGGCAAATGTAGTCGCGGATGCGCTCAGCCGCAAGGCCCATTGCCATTGCCTATCATTGGAAAACTATAATGAGACATTATGTTCAGAAATAAGGAAGCTTAGTTTGGAAATGATTTTCCAAGGCACTTTGAATCACATCTCAGTCGAGCCCACTCTTCACGACCAGATCATCATGGCACAACTACACGATGAAGGTGTTAAGATCATCAAACAAAAACTCTCTCTAGGAGAAGAGAAATACAAATGTTTTTGCCAGGACCATAAGGGAGTTCTATGGTTCGAAAGTCGCATAGTCGTTCCGAAGAATCATGAACTCCGTAAGAAAATTCTGGATGAGGCACACCTTTCCAAATTTTCCATTCACCCCGGCAGTAACAAAATGTATCAAGACCTTAGATAAAATTTCTGGTGGACTAGAATGAAAAGAGAAATCGCTAAATACGTCTCAGAATGCGACACATGCCAGAGAGTAAAAGCCAGTCACTTGAAAGTAGCCGGTACACTTCAACCATTGCATATACCCTCATGGAAATGGGAGGACATAAGTTTGGATTTCATCGTTGGATTGCCAAGTATCGCGCAGAAACACGATTCCATATGGGTTATCGTTGATAGGCTCACAAAGACGGCACATTTTCTTCCGGTACACACCACCTATACCGCCAAGAAATATGCTGAGATTTATCTCGATCGCATTGTTTGCCTACATGGAGTACCGAAGACTATTATTTCCGATCGTGGTACTCAGTAAATAGCACGTTTTTGGGAACAATTGCAAGCTTCTCTTGGTACTAAATTGATTCGAAGCTCAGCTTATCATCCTCAAACTGACGGACAAATAGAAAGAGTAAACCAAATTCTCGAAGACATGCTTAGAGCTTGCGTCATTCACTACGACAAGAGTTGGGACAAATGCCTATCCCTAGCAGAGTTCTCATATAACAATAGCTATCAAGTGAGTTTAAAAATGGCACCATTTGAGGCCTTATACGAACGAAGGTGTCGAACCCCTTTGAGTTGGTCACAAACTGGAGAGCGCAAAATATTTGGACCAGACTTGGTAATCGAGGCAGAAGAAAAAGTGGAAGTAATACGAGAAAACCTCAGAGCCGCACAATCCAGACAAAAGAGCTATTTCGACAGAAGGAGAAGGCCACTGAAATTCGAAGTTGGTGACCACGTCTACCTTCGAGTTTCACCAACCAAGGGTGTCCAACGATTCGGAGTCAAAGGAAAACTATCTCCCCGTTATGTTGGTCCCTACAAAATCATCGAAAGTTGTGGACCCGTAGCCTATAGAATTCGACTGCCCCCTCAGCTTGCAGCCATCCATGATGTCTTTCACGTATCTCAACTCAAGAGGTGTGTTCGAGTCCCTACCGAGGTTATTAAACAACCGGAAATCTTGGTAGAGCCCGACCTCTCATACGTTGAGTACCCTATCAAAATCATGGATCAAAAAGAAAGAAGCACTAGGAGGAAAGTGATTAAAATGTACAAAATTCAATGGAATCATCACACTGAGGAAGAAGCCACATGGGAAACTGAAAGTTTTCTAAAACAGAACTTCCTGGGTTTTCTCAACTCCACCGAAGGTACACACCCCTCCACCTTAAGCCTATTGTCCGAATCTCGGGGCGAGATTCTTTTTAAGGGGGGAAGGCTGTAACACCCCAGGTGTTTAGTTTGCGAAATAAGCCTATTTACCTTAAAGCGATGCATAAATAATTAAGAGAAGTTTCAACTAAATAAGTTTCTAAAATAACTCCTAAGCGGGACCTCAAACAAGCTTTGGCCTGAAATGAACTTGTAGAACTTTCCTTTTTGAACAACTTCCGCGTTGAAGGATTTTCGTGTTACAACACAAAAAGTTGAGAACCACTTGGATTTGCGAACCAGCCCCTGCCTTTTCTTCTATTTCGCTGCAGACCCTTCCGTCTCGCCCGACCCTCCCGCGCGCAGCCGTTTCGCCCGACCCTTTTCGTCTCGACCGACCCTTTTCGCTTCGCCCGACCCTCGGCTTCGTTGCGACCCTCGCTTCGCCCGACCCTCGCCGCCACGCAGTCGCCGCAGGCCACATGGCCGGCGATGCCTGACCTCGCTTGGTGCCAAGCCAATGCCTGGCCGCGCCCGCACGCGCGCCCGCACGCCGCGTTCCTCCCTAGTCCGCGCACGCCACACGCAAGCCGGCGACCCGCGCCCCTGGTCGCCGCCCCCATGCCCAATAGACGAACCCCGCCGTGCCCGTGTCTCCGCAGCATTCCGCCAGTCGCCGCGCTCGCCGCCCGGCAAGGCAGCTCCTGCACCTCTTCGCCCAACCCGCGCGCCGCGTGATCTCCAGCTTCACACGCCAAATCCTCAGTGCCCAGTCCCCTGCCCGCGCCTGCCGCACGCCACGCTGGCTTCTGTTCACCGCCCGCCGTGGCCAGTCGCGCGCCCCCATCGTGCCGCCGCCCCCGCGTCTCACAGTCAAGTCCCGCCCCTCCTCCCGCCTCTCTGCTGCCTATAAAAGGCCCAGCTGAGTTTTTCCCCCTCGCGCGCCCAAACACCAGAACGCCGCCGCCGCCACCATTAACGCCGTCCTGCTCAGCTCACCGTAGAGCTCACCTCTCCGGCCACCCTTTGCCAGAGCTGAGTCTTCCATGTGGCAGAACCACCTGAATTAATCCGGCTCAAGTGTATTAACCATCACCATTAGGGCAATCTCGGTTAACCTTACACTTCAAACGGAGTAATCCATTGGTCTGTCGGGTAACCTCCCGATACAACCACGGTAGAGCGGATCGAAGCCATACATACAAATGCTCATGCGACGATGAGCCCAGAGAATACCACATTCCAGTAGATATTACAAAAATTATCATGTGAATATTACAAACCAGTTTTTGAGTTTAGTAACCATGTACTTCCGTGATCATAACAGATAAGTTCTTCAGAGTTTAAGTTGCAGCGGAAATAAGGTAACGAAAGCTACTCGACGATAAAGGATGTCTCGATGAAGCCCGTACGAGACATCACTCGGCATTATCTCCATTGGCCGGGGGCGTATCCCATTCCACCGACCATCCCGGGGGCAGACTGCAAGGCCAAGTCAAGCTAGCAATCATGTCCTCGAAAGACTCACCTGAAAACGAGCCACAAGCAAGGCTGAGTATGCTAATACTCAGCAAGTCTTACCCGTGTAGTGGAGTCTACTCCACCGACTCTAGACATGCAAGGCTTTTTGGCTCAAGGGTTTGTTTTGCCGAAAAAGCATATACGAGTGGGTCCTTACTTTCAACTTTTAGCTCAAGATTCTAGTTTCATTAACCATTCTAGATAAGCAGCTATCCAATATCATTCATGGTGAAGCATTAAATTTCATCCAACAAGTTTATTCATCATCGTTGTTCCTCTTCTTACTCTGTGTGGTAAAAGGGATTAAGCAGTCTCAATAGCCGTGAGAAACGGACGATTCAAATCGAATTTCTTAACCTTGCAAGGGAAACCTAAACACACGTCACGTGGTTACTCATGATCTTGAGCTTGCAGCTGTCATTCACGCTCTAAAAATATGGAGGCACTATCTCATGGGTACCCAGTGCAATATCTACACTGATCATAAGAGTCTCAAGTATATCTTCACACAAGCCGATCTGAATATGAGACAACGAAGATGGCTAGAATTAATCAAGGATTATGACCTTGAAGTGCACTATCACCCCGGCAAGGCTAATGTAGTCGCGGATGCACTAAGCCGCAAGTCCCATTGCCATTGCTTATCCATGGAATCCTACAATGAGACATTGTGTGCAGAAATGAGGAAGCTTAACATGGAAATGGTTTCCCAAGGCACCCTAGATCACATCTCAGTTGAGCCCACTCTTCACGACCAAATCGTCATGGCACAACTACATGATAAAGGAATTAAGATCATCAAACAAAAACTCCCTCTAGGCGAGGAGAAGTACAAATGTTTCCGCCAGGACCATAAGGGAGTTCTATGTTTCGAAAGTCGTATAGTCATTCCGAAGAATCATGAGCTCCGCAAGCAAATTCTTGATGAGGCACACTTTTCCAAATTCTCTATCCACCCCGGTAGTAGCAAAATGTATCAAGACCTAAGGCAAAACTTCTGGTGGACTAGAATGAAAAGAAAAAATTGCTACGTATGTCTCAGAATGTGACACGTGCCAGAGAGTAAAAGCTAGCCACTTGAAGGTAGCCGGTACACTACAACCGTTACCCATACCATCCTGGAAATGGGAAGACATAAGTATGGACTTCATCGTTGGACTACCAAACACTTCCCAGAAACACGATTCCATATGGGTCATCGTGGATAGACTCACAAAGACAGCGCATTTTCTTCCGGTACACACCACCTATTCTGCCAGGAAATATGCCGGGATTTACCTCGATCGTATTGTTTGCCTACATGGAATACCTAAGACAATTATTTCCGATCGTGGTCCTCAGTTTGTAGCACGCTTTTGGAAACAACTGCAAACGTCTCTTGGCACTAAACTGATTCGCAGCTCAGCATACCATCCTCAGACTGATGGACAAACGGAAAGAGTAAACCAAATCCTTGAAGACATGCTGAGAGCCTGCGTCATCCACTATGACAAGAATTAGGACAAATGCCTACCCCTAGCAGAGTTCTCGTACAACAACAGCTATCAAACGAGTTTGAAAATGGCACCATTTGAGGCCCTGTACGGACGAAGGTGTCGAACTCCTTTGAGCTGGTCACAAGCCGGAGAACGCAAAATAATTGGACCTGACCTGGTAATCGAGGCAGAGGAGAAAGTAAAAGTAATACAAGCAAATCTTAAAGCCGCACAAGCCCCACAAAAGAGCTATTCTGACAAAAGGAGAAAGCCCCTAAAGTTCGAAGTTGGCGATCATGTCTATCTTCGAGTTTCGCCAACCAAGGGATGCAAAGATTCGGAGTCAAAGGCAAACTAGCTCCCCGTTATATTGGTCCTTACGAAATCATTGAGAATTGCGGACCCGTAGCCTACAAATTACGACTGCCCCCTCAGCTCACGGCCACCCATGATGTCTTCCACGTATCTCAACTCAAGAAGTGTATTCGAGTCCCTACCGAGATTGTGAAACAACAAGAAATATTGTTAGAACCCGACCTCTCGTATGTCGAACACCCGGTTAAAATTTTGGATCAAAAAGAAAGAGGGACCAGGAGGAAAGTGATTAAAATGTATAAAGTTCAATGGAATCATCACACTGAAGAAGAAGCCACCTGAAAAATCGAGAGTTACCTAAACCAAAATTTCCCTGGTTTTCTTACCTCGACCACGGGTATGTACACACTGCCCACACTAAGCTTATTGTCCGAATCTCGGGGCGAGATTCTTTTTAAGGGGGGAAGGCTGTAACACCTCAGGTGTTTTAATTGTTAAACAAGTCTTCTTAGCATAATAAAATGCATCACTAACTAAGAAAATAAAAGGAATGGATTAAGTTTGGTTTTGCTTTTACCTATTCAAAGTTTGTATGTGCATAAATGCATGTACTTTAATGAAACAAATTGGATAACTTTCACATCAAAGACCATATGGCTATGAAATTAAATGAGCACACCAGTATTAGCATGACCAATAAATGTTTAGTTGAAGCCTAGGGAAGAAAATGAAATTTTGAAATAAAATGACGCGCCCTCCGAATAGAGTTTTCTTTAAGTTTTTAGAATAACTTTGGAACTAAAGCTCAAATGAACTTTGGCCTGAAACAAAACTTGTAGAACTTTTTATTCTGAACAACTTTCTTGTTCAAAAGATTTTGAAATTCAAATTAGAAAGTGGAGAAAACGTCCTGTTTGCAACCAGCCCCCTGGAAGTTTTCCAATTCTCGCACGGAGGTCCCTCTCTCCTTCTATCCCCTCCTCTGCTGCACCGCCCCCCTCGCCCGACCGCCGTCGGCCACCTGGCCCTCGACGCCTGCGCGGCACCAGGCGCCGAGCCAACCCCCGCGCCCTGCCTGCTGCCCGCCCCCGCTCGCCCAACCACGGCCGCGCCTTTCTTCTCCCTCCCACACGGCATGCCCGTGCCCAACCCGGCGCCCTGCAGCACCACCCCGCCGCCCAGTCGCTGGTCGCCGCCCCCTCCACCTAGTGCCCCGTCGTGCCGCCCCAGCTCGCCAACCGCACGCCGCGTCGTCCGCACGCGACGTCGCGCCCCGGTGCGCGCCTAGCGCACGCACGCCACGCGCATGGCGCACCTCTGCCCGCCGCCGCCTGCCCAATAGCGCACCTCTACCCACCGCCGGCAGCGCCCAGTGCCTCTGCTCGCCGCCCAGCTCGCCCAACCCGCGGCCGTGTCCTCCTTCTTCCTCACGTGGCAGCCCGCACGGCCAGTAGAACGCCACCGCCCGACGCCCAATGGCGTGCCGCACGCCGCACGACTCTGGTCACCGCCGGCCGCACCCAATGGCGCCCAGCCTCGCCGCCCCCCTCCACCCCACGCCCCGGCCGTGCCAAGCCCACCCCCATGAGCTCCACCGGCTATAAAGCCCGGCGCAGCGCCCCTCCCCCCCTCTCCTTTCTTCTTCCCCGCCAGAACAGAGCAGAGCAGAGCTCCATTGCCGCCGGCGCCCCCACCTCGCCGCGGGGCCCCTTGCTCCGGCCCACCTCCGCCCGAGACAAGCGCTGAAACGGGTACTCCTCATTGCGCTGAAGCTTCCCAGCCCGAGCCCCGCCGCCCTCATCGCCGGAGCGCCGCCGTCCGCGCCGCCCCACCGCCGCCCCCCCTGCTCTCCGCGGCCAGCCCGCCACCAGCCACCCCGAGCCACTCCAAGACCACCAATAGGTGCGCCTTGGTTCCCTCTCCGTGCTCCCCCACCTTGCCCTCGCCGCCGGCGACTGTGCTCGCCGGAATTCGGCCGGACAGGATGACCCCCGCCGTGAATTTGCGACCAGGGACTACATTGCAAACGCCCAAATCTTCCTAGGGGGTTTTCTGCTAGTTTTCAGGGACCCTTCTGTAAAGAAAGTTTTAACCAAATCAGTGAACTTGTAAAATTCGTATAAAATCGAAGAAAATTCAAAAAAATGCAAACTCAACTGTTCTGGAATCCTTAGAAGAAACTCGACAGCTATTGTTACAAAAAGTTTCTCAGATTCTCAATATATTTTGCTCTACATTAAATGGAAGTTTTAATGGACTTCTTTTGTACCCACTGTTGTAGATCAATGCTGACCCTAAATTTTTGGCAGTGAGTTAGTTGCTTGATGTTTAGGACTGTGTAAAAGATCAGGACCAAAAGCCATCTCTAGATACACCTTTTGTCCAACCTTGTTTTATGCCATAAAGTGGTAGAACTAATTCTTCTTGCTGTTCTGTAATGTTTAATGTCATGAAACTTTTTCTGTGTTGTTGTAGTAATACCTAGAGGCCACAGAAAAATTTAGAAACATTTTTACTATATGTAACCTGTTCATATGAATTTGTGGTAGGAAAACTTCATTAATTCAAAATAATTAGTAAATCGCTTAGAAAATGTTCATCTTTTTACTATGAAACACATTAGAGTAGCTGAAGCTGTACAAAAAGTTTCATACATAGAAACCCTGTATAACATCCTGTAGAAAATAATCTTTAATAACATGAGTGTACCTTGTCCCATTTATTATGCTCCAAATCATGTACAATAAAATCTGAAAAATTTACAGTAGCACAAATATGGTTATAGCAACACCCTGTAAAATTTTTAGCATCAATACTTGCATGGTTTGTTCTGTATAAAAATAACTAGATGCTAGCAGTGGCTGGGTATTACATTTTTCGTATTTAACATGCTACACAAAAATGTCTGAAATTTGTACAGCGATCTTATCTCTGCATAATGTACTTTGAATAAAAATTTTATTACCAGAAGCTAACTAGATTAGTAATTGTGTTCAACTCGTGTTTGTGTTTAAAAGAAAAACTAAGTTTTCAATATAACACAACCCCTTCTTCTTTAATGAAATTAAATAGATTAAGATAAACTCTATTAACGATTGCCCAGGAAATGTTAAAGTAAATAACTTCACAGCAAAACTTATGTCTTATGAACTGCAACTTTATCGTGAAGGAAATCATGTCGTTTATCATCACCACTGCTCAAACTTGTGCATTCATGTAGAAACGACTACTCTCTCCGACGGGACGTACGAGTTGGTGCCCGAGTCTGAGAGTGAGCAGCGAGAAGCCCAGGCAAATCTAACTGAAGCAGTTGAGACCCGGGTCAACGTTCAGACGATCCCCGGACTAACTATTCACAAGAAGGCAAGCCCCGGAGCATAACCCATTTCTTTTTCTAAATTATGCAACTCACTACTCTTTTACTTGTGCATTAAGTTTATAGGAGTTGAATGAAAACTTAGTTGCATGATGTTAGGAACCCATGCTTGAAAACTAGATGTAAGGTTCGATAGGATGCTGTGCTAATAGGACTCCGGTAAAAGCCGAGTGATTTCTTGTCACTCGCGAGAAAATAGGAGTTGAATGTTTACTACACGCTGCAATCATAAGGACGACGGACGGGCTATGATACGATGTTTACGATTGAGGCCCGTCTGTCTAGTGAAAAATGCTAAGGCCGCAGTGTGTGGTAGTGATGGTTAAGTCTTTGAACGTACTAAACACATGCCGAGATTATGGGAATCGGTAAGCTTAAGTACCTGATTGGCCCGGCAAGGGGACGGCATCCTACCCTTTGAACTTCGGTCCCACTATATGGCGAGTGCACGAGTGGTCACGACCCGGCGCCGAACCGTGGCGTGGGGCTCGTGTACTCTCGGAAGGTAGCCCCGATCCCCGACCCGGAAAGAAAGGGGAAAAGTTGCACGTGTGACTCTGTGAGTAACCACGTGACGTGTGTTTAGGTTTCCCTTGCAAGGTTAAGAAATTCGATTCGAATCGTCCGTTTCTCACGGCTATTGAGACTGCTTAACCCCCTTTACCCACAGAGTAAGAAGAGGAACAATGAGGATGAACGAACTGGTTGGATGAAAATTTAATGCTTCACCATGTATGCTTTTAGATAGCTGCTTATCTAGAATGGTTAACGAAACTAGAATCTTGAGCTAAAAGTTGAAAGTAAGGACCCACTTGTAGAAGCTTTTCGGCAAAACAAACCCCTGAGCCAAAAGCCTTGCACATCTAGAGTCGGTGGAGTAGATTCCACTACTCGGGTAAGTCTTGCTGAGTATTAGTATGCTCAGCCTTGCTTGTGGCTCGTTTTCAGGTGAGACCTTCGAAGACATGATTGCTAGCTTGACTTGGCCCTGCACTCTTCCCCCTGGTTGGTCGGTGGAATGGGATACGCCCCCGTCCAACGGAGATAATGTCGAGTGATGTCTCGTACGGGCTTCATCGGGACATCCTTATCGTCGAGTAGCTTTCGTTATTTTATTTTCCGCTGCAACTTAAACTCTGAAGAACTTCTTAGTTATGATCACTGAAGTATTTGGTTTCTAAACTCAAAACTTGGTCTATAATATTTACTTATGTTAATGTTGTAATATTTGCTGGAATGTGGTATTCTCTGGGCTCATCGTCGCATGAGCACTTGTATGTATGGCATTCGATCCGCCCTACCGTGGTTGTATCGGGAGGTTATACCCGACAGACCAGTGGATTACTCCGTTTGAAGTGTAAGGTTAACCAAGATTGCCTTAATGGTGATGGTTAATACACTTGAGCCGGATTAATTCAGGTGGTTCTGCCACAGCTGGTAGCTCGCGCGGGCGGCCTGGGGCGGCTTTTCTAGGGGCAGGAGGGAGGGAGGGGTGCCGGGCCACGCGTGGGGGGTGGAGGCACGGTAATGGCGCGGGGTTGGCCGTGGTGGCCAGAAATCTTGCGTGACGGATGGAAGATAGCGCGGCACGGGGATTGGGGGACAGCTGCAGCAGCGGCTCGGGCGGGAGGTGAGCCAGCGACGGGCGGGTCGCGGTGGGCGGTGCGGCACGGCGCGGCGCGGCCGTTGGGCGCGGCGGGCGGCGAGCAGAGGCGCGGCTGGCGTGGCGAGCTGGGGCTGGGCAGCGCGGCGGTGGGGGGGGGGGGGGGGGGGGGGGGCAAAGCCGGGTTTGGGGGCGAAGACCGGCGGCCACTGACCTGGCGGCTTGCGCCGGTCAGGCATCGCCGGCCACCTGGCCGGTGTGTCGGGCGGGAGGGGAGAGAGAGGAGGGGAAGGAGGGTCTAATTGCGAAATTTGAAAAGTTCCAAGGGGCTAGTTGCAAACAGGATGTTTTCTCCACTTTCTAATTTGAATTTCAAAAACTTTTGAACATGAAAGTTGTTCAGAATAAAAAGTTCTACAAGTTTGGTTTCAGGCAACACCTCATTTCGCTTGTGGTTTGAAAGTTAATTTAAAAATTTAAAGGTATTCATATGTGCCCAAATTCAATTTGAATTTCAACTTAACTTGTTCTAATTCTTTTCACCCTTTTATTAGTTCGTTAAGCATAGGGTTGGGCTAATGACATTGCTTTAGAAATGTAATTTATCAGGGTTGTTACAGCCTTCCCCCCTTAACAAGAATCTCGCCCCGAGATTCGGCAAATCTTAGTGTGGACAGGGGTGCATATACCAGTGGTTGAGATAAGAAAACCAGGGAAATTTTGGTTTATGTAGCTCTTGGTTTCCCAGGTGGCTTCTTCTTCAGTGTGATGATTCCATTGAACTTTATACATTTTAATCACTTTCCTCCTGGTCCCTCTTTATTTTCGATCCAAAATTTTAACCGGGTGTTCGACATACGAGAGGTCGGGTTCTACCAATATTTCTTGTTGTTCCACAACCTCGGTAGGGACTCGAATACACTTCTTGAGTTGAGACACGTGGAAGACATCATGGGTGGCCGTGAGCTGAGGGGGCAGTCGTAATTTGTAGGCTACGGGTCCGCAACTCTCAATGATTTCGTAAGGACCAACATAACGGGGAGCTAGTTTGCCTTTGATTCCAAATCTTTGCACTCCCTTGGTGGGTGAAACTCGAAGATAGACATGATCGCCAACTTCGAACTTTAGGGGCTTTCTCCTTTTGTCAGAATAGCTCTTTTGTCGGGCTTGTGCGGTTTTAAGATTTGCTTGTATTACTTTTACTTTCTCCTCTGCCTCGATTACCAGGTCGGGTCCAATTATTTTACGTCCTCCGGTTTGTGACCAGCTCAAAGGAGTTCGACACCTTCGTCCGTACAGGGCCTCAAATGGTGCCATTTTCAAACTCGTTTGATAGCTATTGTTGTACGAGAACTCTGCTAGGGGTAGACATTTGTCCCAATTCTTGTCATAGTGAATGACGCAAGCTCTCAGCATGTCTTCAAGAATTTGGTTTACTCTTTTCGTTTGTCCGTCAGTCTGAGGATGGTATGCTGAGCTGCGAATCAGTTTAGTACCAAGAGACGTTTGCAGTTGTTCCCAAAAGCGTGCTACAAACTGAGTACCACGATCAGAGATAATTGTCTTAGGTATTCCATGTAGGCAAACAATACGATCGAGGTAAATCTCGGCATATTTCTTGGCAGAATAGGTGGTGTGTACCGGAAGGAAATATGCAATCTTTGTGAGTCTATCAACGATAACCCATATGGATTCATGTTTCTGGGAAGTGTTTGGTAGTCCAACGATGAAGTCCATACTTATGTCTTCCCACTTCCAGGACGGTATGGGTAACGGTTGAAGTGTACCGGCTACTTTCAAGTGGCTAGCTTTTACTCTCTGGCACGTGTCACATTCTGAGACATACGTAGCAATTTCTCTTTTCATTCTAGTCCACCAGAAGTTTTGCCTTAGGTCTTGATACATTTTGCTACTGCCGGGGTGGATAGAGAATTTGGAAAGATGTGCCTCATCGAGAATTTGCTTGCGGAGTTCATGATTCTTCGGAACGACTATACGACTTTCGAACCATAGAACTCCCTTATGGTCCTGGTGGAAACATTTATACTTCTCCTCACCTAGAGAGAGTTTTTGTTTGATGATCTTAATTCCTTCATCATGTAGTTGTGCCATGACGATTTGGTCGTGAAGAGTGGGCTCAACTGAGATGTGATTTAGAGTGCCTTGGGAAACCATTTCCATGTTAAGCTTCCTCATTTCTGCACACAATGTCTCATTGTAGGATTCCATGGATAAGCAATGGCAATGGGACTTGCGGCTTAGTGCATCTGCGACTACATTAGCCTTGCCGGGGTGATAGTGCACTTCAAGGTCATAATCCTTGATTAATTCTAGCCATCTTCGTTGTCTCATATTCAGATCGGCTTGTGTGAAGATATACTTGAGACTCTTATGATCAGTGTAGATATTGCACTGTGTACCCATGAGATAGTGCCTCCATATTTTCAGAGCATGAATGACGGCTGCAAGCTCAAGATCATGAGTGGGATAATTCTGCTCGTGGGGCCGAAGGGCTCGTGAGGCATATGCAATCACTCGATTCTCTTGCATAAGCACACATCCTAGACCAGTACCCGATGCGTCACAATACACATCGAACGACTTGGTATTATCGGGTTGAGCTAACACAGGTGCAGTAGTCAGATGCTCTCTGAGAGTGTGGAAAGCTTCTTCACATTTCTCATTCCATACAAACTTTACTTCCTTCTTTAACAGTTCTGTTGGCGCTAAAATCAGCCGGGTAGGAATCGGCCGATGGGTCTTCAGCGTCGGACACACGACCCGGGAGAATCTGCTTAGCTCCTGTTCGGGTTATCGCCCTGGTGCGGTTCGCGCGGCGTGCCAGTCAATCTGACCTGTTGATTGACAAGGAAATAGAGTATTAAATTCCAGGCGCGTCGATCGGCTGGATTTCCGATCTGTCCTGAGGAGCGCGTCGGCGGCAAATCGGCCGATTTGCTGTAGAGATGATCGGCTATGAGTCAGCCGATGATCGTATAGTGATTGTAAAGAGAACTGCTGGAGCAATCTAAACAATTACTATAGAAGCAACACTTGAGACAGATCTAATCGGCTATATGGCGATGAATCGAAGGAGAACAATGACGAAGCCGATTACCCTGATCTCAAGCTGGATAACTGGTGATAATACTAGAATAACAGGTAAAACTTGCAATTCTAGGAAATATCGATAACTTGTGAATAAATCCAAACGAAACCACAGCGATGCGCCCGTAGTTAAAGCTCGGATATTACTCGATAATCGGAACCTACCAATTGGCCGGAGATCAGGTTGATGCAGCCCTGCCAATCCGTACGAACTCGTGAAAGAAGAAAATATTGGCGAAGTCGCCGACTTGAAAGGTAAAGTACTGGTAAAAAGTAGAAGTTGTGTTTATTGATTGATGTTTGTTTTTTTTTGCAAAACCCTAGCGACTCCTATTTATACCCTGAAACTAGGACTCCTGGTCGATTACGACTTGTTACAACCTTATTTAAAACAGGAAAACTACTATATCTATAATAACTTTAAAAAGGAAACGGACTCCCGCAGAATCTTCCGCCGCCGTTTCCTAATCCAGTCAGGGCCTCTTCAATTGCTTTCCGGCCGACTTAGCATGCCGTGTTGACCAGCTTTTGACTAGGATCTTCTGGATTAATCCTATCCTGTTGGCATAGGCTGCGCCACCAATCGGCTGATTTTCAACTGTTACCCCGATCGGCCGATTCCTTACTGTAGCTTTCAGATCCGCTTCATCGGCCAATCTTCTCCTCCTGACGCCGATTTAATACGTGTCAAAATCTGGCGTCAACACATGCCCCCCAGTTTCGGAGTAAAATATAACTTTTTCTTCGAAACTCCCTCTTTAATCTTTTTTCTCCGAAACGGGCGCAGTAAAAATCTCCTTCCGTTCCGCGGCACAATGATTGCAATTTCCTCGACCCGAGCGCGCGGAACGACCGCTCCCCTGGAACTCGCGTAGACGGTGCGGTAAAAATACCATCTTTGCCCTTACCCCCTTATCTTTCTTAAGTACTGGTTTTCTCCGCCTCTCCTCCTCCATGAATCCAGCATCCTTTCTGCCGCATTACTGTTCATCTTCCTCCAAGTTCTTTCGATTTCCAAGCGCTCCCCCTTCTCCGGCAACCTTGTCCGCAGCTCGCTCCGACCCCAATGGCGTCTCCGTCGGCGACCACCCCATCTACAGAGGCTCCATCGGCTGCTCTTTTGGCGGCGGCGGCCCAATCGGCGGCTTCTCCAGCAGCGTCATCGGCGACGAGGGCTTCCATCCCAGAGGTAAATGTCCGAAAAATCTTTTCTTTTCGCCTTGCTGCTTTAGTATTTTCCGGACCCTTTCTTAGTTTCTTCCCTTATTTCCTCTCTTTCTAGGCCCTTAGGCACAGGATCACCATTCCCCTCTCAGAGTCTCCTGGTCTCATCTGTCTAGGCCCTATGGGGAGTCCTGATCCAACGGATCTAATCAGTTTAGAAACTCACAGAATCCCCTTTAAGTAGTCACCCATGGATTTAGATCACTGGGTAGGTGCATTCAGATCCTGGCCGAACGAAACACCCGGGTGGAGAGAGTGGTACCAGAGGGTAGCCGGGTCTTGGAAAGTCCAATGGGAAGAACTTAAAATCGGCCAGTGCATAGATCTGTCCCTGTCTCAGATGGAGAAGAACGAACCTTTGGTTATGGCAGCCTCTTACTTCTGGTCCGATGCACTTAACGCATTTCTTTTTGGACACGGATCCATGACCCCGACCTTGGCCGATGTCTTGCTGCTGACTGGCCTAGATGTTTCCTCCGCCGATACCACCTTTAATTACCTGCTCAAGCCATCTCATCGGCTAGACACCAAAGGAATCGGCGGGTGAAAAGGATACATCAGTAAGAACATGAAGACAGGAACAGTCTCACAAAGAGAGCACACCGCCTTCTTGATGATGAGGCTGGAAAAACACCTCTTCTGTGGCAGAGCGGTCGGTCCCTCTTCCAACACTCAAGCTCTGGCAGAGTCCCTTGCACAAGGATCGGCCATCCCCCTGGGCAAACATTTGCTGGGATCGGCATACCACATGATGCATCAAATCGGCGCCAAGCTGTCGAAAGGAGAGCCGATAGGGAATCCAGGTGGTCCCTGGTGGTTCATCACCCTCTGGCTCAATCTACATATGAGCAAGGTCTCTCAGCAGAGGATAGAGACAAAGACCTTCCCCAACATTGAGTCAGAGGAGAATCCATTGGTCCGTCGCCGCTGCAGATCTGTCGGAGAGGCGGCATCGGCCTTTCCTGGCTGCCAGTTCACCGCTACCCGGGTAGCCGAATATTTCAGATGCTTCTATAATGGACTTAGCGAGGAAATGGTCACCTAGTACCCATATCAAACCGCGGAGCCGATTTTTGAGTTGCCTGTATGCTTTGACTTCTCCACCCACACGTTTGACCGAGAGTTGATGGATGTCTTGATTAAGCCGGGAATTCTGCCGGCTAACTTCTTCTCGGGGAAGGACTCACCCACTTATGAGTTCTACTGCCCGTCAGCTGCAGCAAGGCAACTAGGTTTTGGCCAATTGCTGATTCGAGTCTATTTCGCCGGCCAAGCAAAATTCAGAGACGGATTAACCTCTAGTCTCGATTACAGCCGATTGTGCGATTTAGCACCCGACTCCAGCACCATTGACTTGAACGGCTGGTCAGTTGCCTCTTTCGCCACCCAACAGTACAAATTATGGTGGGCAGAATGGAAGCAGCACCTTTCTGTAAATCCCCATCAATTTACTGCAACATTCTGGACCCAGAGAACATCGACCCAAATGCTGCGGTATGTCCTTTTCTTTTCAGCCGATTTCAATGTTGCACTGTCATCTTGCTGTTAACTTATGTTTACCTCTTCAGTCTGAAAGCCATGCCCCCCCAACACGGAGCCGAAGCGGCCGGCCGATTGATAGCCATCATCAATACACAGTGCAGCCACTCATCGGCTTCCATGCTCCATTTATCAGAGATATCTCCGCCGGCCGATCAAGACGAGCGCCCAAGAGACCAACACCAAAGATATCCAGCCGTCGGATGCGGGCTCGCATTGAATCGGCCGGTCAGACAACAATAGCATCGGCTGAAGTCTCTCGTATCGGATCGGCTAGCCAGATGGCAGCAGCATCGGCCGAGACCCCCCGTGTTGGATCGGCTGATCAGATGGGAGTGATGCGCGCCGAGACCCCAGATCCTTCACCTCCATCAGTCGTCGAGACAGCCGATCCCCAAGTCACCGCCGAAGTCGGGGCTGCTGCAGCATCACTGCTAGTGGAAGCTGTCCAGGTAACTTTATTTATCTCATGTATTCCCCAAAAACCTTCTGCTGACATCAATTTCATCCCTTTACCAGGCTGCACGAGTTGTCCCACCACAATCTCCACGGCTGTCGGCCACGTCTCAAGTAGGGACTGAAACTATAGCAGCTCCTGTTGCCGAGGTAAATGATCTCTTACCCTGCATCCTTAATATTCAGGAAACTTAACCAACTCTGATGCAGGTTGACTTGGGTACGCCGATTGTAACTCCACAGCTGGAATCGGCCGGAGAACCCGCAGAGGCATGTCAGATTCCCACTACCATCTTATCTCATTCTCCCATAGTATCCTCACGAGCATTTATATCTTTCTCAGGAAGCTGGCCCAAGCGGAGCACCAATAATGATCGAATCTTCTTCTTCTGGTGAACCCAGTGCACCAATCCCTAAAACAGGGGAAATACTTCCACCGGCGCAGGCAAGAGAGATTCGTTTCAAAGAGGTAACAATCTTACCATCAGAATCGGCCGATTTCCTTTCACTACTTGCTTACCCTTTGCTTCATTCCCTTACAGGAGCAAGATTCTCCCAATAATAGTATCTTTTCTTTTGCTCTTTCCTTGGCCGATGAAGAAGAAACTGCCTCACATGTGGTTCCACCGAGTTCTGCCTCCGACGACGTCCGGTCTAAGCTTGAGAGCATCCGTACTCTCCTCCAAGGTGACATCGGCCGACTGGTGAAAGATGCATCGCCGATCCGACAACTTTTCAATGAGGTCGTAGATCACATTCCGGAAGAAGTGTCGGAAGACTTGGGGTATGCTGCCTATATAGAGGGCATACGGATTCCGGTCTCGCGGGCGCTGCGACCTATGGCCGATCACGCTCAGATGGCCAAAACTCAGGAGGAGGTTGACTCGTACAAGCACCAGGCCCAGGAAGTACATCACAAAATCAACTTCCTCGAGAACTGTCGTCCGGACATCGTTGGCACAATAGATCGGCTGAAACGGAGGAGAGCAGAACTAGCCAAGGAGATGGAACAGATAACCAAAGAGATAGCCGCTGAAGAGAAAAAGCTCCAAGAACTCCCAACCATGATCAGCGAGCTGAAGCAAAAAAGACAACATCTGGCCCGTGAAGCAATAAGACTCCGTCACCGCGTGTCAGAAGTGTCAGGATCGGTCGAAAGTGATCAGAGGATAGTAGAATCGGCCGATCGAATCAGACGACGAGCGATTGTAGCCATAGATACTTTCCTTGGGCTATAAACAATATGTTAAACATTGTTGTTCCTTAATGCCACCGCGCCGATTTGGTTTTGAACTGCTTCATGTAATCTGTAATTTCCACCTTAACAATGAATCCCAATATCTCTTTCACCGGATGTGTAGCCAGAAAACCGATGAGAAGTCGGTCATGTTAACTCGACATATTTTCTTTTTGTGCTCAGAATCCCCATCGGTACCAACGTACGTCGGCCTTGATCTGATGCTATCTCTTAAATCTCCGATCTCTAATGATTTGGCCGACGTGAACCCATGCCTCAGCTTCTCATCCTTTCGAACGAGCTGAATCCTCGGAGCCGACTGCTTGGATCGGCTGTAGACCGAAATCGGACACTTTCAGGAAGTCAGTGTCCCAAGTCCTGCCAGATATACATTTGACGTGTTCGCAGCTCCACTGTTGTGTGTTGGCCGCTGCAACGCTGTAAACAGAATCGGCAGCTACTATCTCTGTACTGTCGCCGACCCATTGCACAAGGCATTGATGCATAGTAGATGGGACACAGCAGTTTGCATGTATCCAGTCGCGACCGAGCAACATATTATAGGACCCTTTGCCATTAATGACGAAAAAAGTAGTGGGGAGGGTCTTACTGCCGATGGTGAGGTCGACGCAGAATGCCCCGCGGGCAGGCGACACGTTGCCTTCGAAATCTTTCAGCATCATGTCCATCTTGGTGAGGTCGTCATCGCCCTTGCCCAGCTTGCGGAATGTGACAACCCTGGTAATTAAAATTCCAAAATCAATGTCATAAGCCTAACTCCATGTTTTAAACCAACTAATGAGAGGGTGGAAAGAATTAAAACGGGTACAGTTGGAATTCAAATTTAATTTGGGCACATTTGGACACATTTGAAACTTTCAAAATAACTTTAAAACCATAAGCCAAATGAAATTTTGCCTGAAACCAAAGTTGTAGAACTTTTTATTTTGAGCAACTTTCGTGTTCAAAAGTTTTTGAAATTCAAATCAGAAAGAGGAGAAAACGCCCTGTTTGCACCCAGCCCCCTGAACTTTTTCGAATTTTTGCACTTCGGTCCCTCGTTTCTCCCCCCTCTGCTCTGCCGCGCCGCGCGCGCTCGCCCGCCCGCCGCGCGCCTGGTGGCCGGCGTCGCCTGACCGGCGCAAAGCGCCAGGCCAGTGGCCGCCGCACCACCCCGCCACGGCCGGCTTTGCCCCGCCCCGACGCCGCGCCGCCCAGTCCCCGCCCGCGCGTGCTGCCGCGCCCAGGCCGCCGCCCGCTCGCCCAGTGGCCGCGCTCCGCCGTGCCGCCCCGGCCCCCGCGCCCCACCAGCTGCCGCGCCTGCCCTCCGCCCAAGCCGCTGCAGCAGCTGCTCCCCAATCCGCACGCCGCGCTATCTCCTCGCGCCCACGCCACAATCGCGGCCGCCCAGTCGCCCGCGCCCGCTCGCCGCACGCCGCGTCGGCGTTCTGTCGCCGCCCGCCGCGGCCAGTGCACGCCGTGCCTCCGCCCCGCACGCTAACCAGGCCCCTCCTGCCCCTATAAAAGCGCCACCCCGGCCACGCGCGCGAGCCCCCGGCCACCAGAACGCCCCGCCGTCGCCATCGCCGCCGCCGAGCACCACCCGCCCGTGGACAGCCCACTGCCGCCGCCCACTGCCCAAACTGAGCACCCAGCCACCACTACATCACCTCACCGCAGCTCGCCGACCCACCCAACGCCACCCAGAGCCACCGGAGCGCCGCCGCCCGCGCTGCCCTCGCCGCCGCCGCCCCTGCTCGCCGTGGACAGCACGACCCCGACCCCCTCCGTCCAAGCCGAGCCCCTGAGTAGCTTCCCCACGCGCCACTGAAGCTCACCGACCGGACCACGCCGCCCCAAGCCCGCCGGAGCACCGCCGTCGACGCGAGCCGCGCCGCTGCCGCCTCTGCTCCAACGCCGGCGAGCCCTTCCCGGCCGTTCCCCACCTGAACAACACCCCCACAAGGTAGCCCTCGCACCCCTGAACCTTCCCCGACCCCCGCCCCTCGCCGCCGGCGAGCCCCCTCGCCGGAATTTCGACCGGCCGCCGTACCCGAGCCGCCGAGGACCCAATTGCAAAAATTTAAATCTTTAGAAGGGTCTGAGCGCAAGATTCAAGGACCTAGTTGTAAAAGAAAATTTCAAACCTAGATTCAAATTCAGTGAACTTGTAAAATTCGTATAAAATCGTAGAAAATTCAGAAAAATGCAAACTCAACTGTTCTGGAATCCTCAGAACAAACTCTACCACTTTTGTTACAAACATTTTCTCAGAATCTCAAAATATTTTGCTCTACATTAAATAGAATCTTTAATGGACATATTTTATACCCACTGTTCTAGAACAATGCTGACCCTGAATTTTGGGCAGTGAATTAGTTGCTGGATGATTAGGACTGTGTAAAAAGATCAGGCCCAAATTCCATCTCTAGATTTACTGTTTGTTAAACTTAGTTTTATATCATGTGTAAGAAGAATGTTTTATCCCTGCAGTTAGGTGGTGAGTCACCCATTGAAATTGTTCCTATGCTAATGTATTGGTAACTAGAAGCCAGAGAAAAATTAGGAGACTTTTTATCTCACAGTAACCTATTTATTTTATTTATGTGCTAATAACATACATTAAATCAAGAAAATAGTATCTTAGCTTGGAAAATTCCCAAATTATTACTGGGAGTTACACTGTGGTAGAGGTTGCTGTGTAAAAAGTTTCATGGACAAAAACCCTGTGTAGGGTCCTGTAAAAATGAATATTTAAAAAGCCTAGGTGTAGAATGTCATATTTTCTATGCTCTAAATACTGCATGATAAATCCTACAAAAATTACAGTAGCTTCTGCATGCTCAAGTGAGAGCTCTGTAAAAATCTTAGCCACAATTGTTGCACCAATTGATCTGTACAAAAAGAACAAGTATCTAACAGCAACAATGAAATATATTTTTCAGAATTAATCTGTTACATAAAATTGGCTGAAAATTTTACAGTAAGCACACCTTTCCTTGATGTGCCTAAAACCAAAGTTTCATGACCAGAAACTATCCCTTGTAGTAATGACTCTCAAATCGTAATCAAGTGCTATTTCCACGACTTAAACTTGTGCACTCATGTAGAATCGACGACTCTCGCCGACGGAACCTACGAGCTGGTGCCCGCGTCCGAGAGTGAGCAGCGTGAAGCTCAAGCAAATCTAACTGAAGCTTTTGAAGACCCGAGCCCAAGTTCGGAAGATCCCCAAGCGAACTGCGAAGGCAAGCCCCGGAGCATAACCCATTCTTTCCGAAATTATGCAACTCATTACTCTTTGCTTGTGCATTAAGTTTATAGGAGTTGGATGAAAACTTAGTTGCATGATGTCAGGAACCCTTGCTTGAAAACTAGACGTAAGGTTCGATAGAATGCTGTGCTAATAGGACTCCGGTAAAAGTCGAGTGATTTCCTGTCACTCGCGAGAAAATAGGAGTTGAATGACTACTACACGCTGCAATCATAAGGACACAGACGGGTTATGTAACGATGGTTACGATTGAGGCCCGTCTGTCTAGTGAAAAATGCTAAGGCCGCAGGGTGTGGTAGTGATGGTTAAGTCTTTGAACGTACTAAACACATGCCGAGATTATGGGAATCGGTAAGCTTAAGTACCTGATTGGCCCGGCAAGGGGACGGCATCCTACCCTTTGAACTTCGGTCCCATGTGCATATGGCGAGTGCAGAGAGTGGTCACGACCCGGTGCCGAACCGTGGCGTGGAGCTCTTGTACTCTCGGAGGGTAGCCCCGATCCACGACCCGGAAAGAAAGGGGAAAAGTTGCACGTGTGACTCTAGGGAGTAACCACGTGACGTGTGTTTGGGTTTCCCTTGCAAGGTTAAGAAATTCGATTCGAATCGTCCGTTTCTCACGGCTATTGAGACTGCTTAACCATTTTTACCCACAGAGTAAGAAGAGGAACAATGATGATGGATGAACAGGATTGGATGAAAAATTTAATGCTTCACCATGTATGCATTAGATAGCTGCTTACCTAGACTGGCTAACGAAACTAGAATCTTGAGCTAAAAGTTGAAAGTAAGGACCCACTTGTAGATGCTTTTTCGGCAAAACAGCCTTGCATGTCTAGAGTCGGTGGAGTAGTTTCCACTACACGGGTAAGTCTTGCTGAGTATTAGTATACTCAGCCTTGCTTGTGGCTCATTTCAGGTGAGACCTTCGAAGACATGATTGCTAGCTTGACTTGGCCCTGCACTCTTCCCCCTGGTTGGTCGGTGGAATGGGATGCGCCCCCGTCCAACGGAGATAAGGCCGAGTGATGTCTCGTACGGGCTTCATCGAGACATCCCGTATCGTCGAGTAGTTTCCGTTGTTTATTTCCGCTGCAATTTAACTCTGAAGAACTTATTTATGTTAATTGAAGTACTTGTTTTCTAAACTCAAAACTTGGTCTGTAATATTCACCTATGCTAATGTTGTAATATTTGCTGGAATGTGGTATTCTCTGGGCTCATCGTCGCATGAGCGTTTGTATGTACGGCGCTCGATCCGTTCACCGTGGTTGTATCGGGAGGTTATACCCGACAGACCAGTGGATTACTCCGTTTGAAGTGTAAGGTTAACCGAGGATGCCTTAATGGTGATGGTTAATACACTTGAGCCAGATTAATTCAGGTGGTTCTGCCACACGGAACATGGCATACGACATGATGTTTACTGCCGCGCCTCCATCTATCAGTAGTCTGGTGACGGGTCTTCCGTTGACATAGCCCTTGAGAAACAGCGCTTTGAGGTGCTGTCGTTTTTCTTCCTCTGGCTTTTCAAACATAGCCGTCATCGGCTCTAATACCAGTTGTGCCATTTGCTCTTCCTCTGTATTTATCACTTTGTCCCGATCGCTTGGTGCCATGAACTCCATCGGCAGTATGAAAACCATATCGATCTTGGCCGCCGATTCTTGGCTGTTTTCTTCCTGATCATTCTTCTTTGGGCGCCAAGTTCGAGACCTCACATTCCTTCTCTCTGGCACTTGTCTCTGTTCTTCTTCTTGATGCTCCCACTGGCGTAGGCGTTGGATCCTCCGCTTTTGGGATCTGGATAGACCGTCAGGACACCACTTGGGATTCACTAGTTTGGCCGATGGTTTAGCGTGTCCCCAATCTGGTTCCCTTCCTAGGGGATCTTCGTCTGACATCCTATCATCGGCCATTCTTCTTTCAGCCGATCGTGCGCGCTGATCCTGCCCCCCAGTCCATCTTGCTGGCCGATCTTGCTTTTTTGACCTACCGTACTGGTCAACTCTGCCCCCCAGCCGATCATGCACCGAAACGCACCGTTCTTCGCGCCGATTTC
This sequence comes from Panicum miliaceum, assembly GCA_032594955.1. NCBI lineage: Eukaryota > Viridiplantae > Streptophyta > Magnoliopsida > Poales > Poaceae > Panicum > Panicum miliaceum. The sequence goes on along the minus strand of CM064063.1, from coordinate 22,884,632 downwards.
TGTTGATCGGCTCTGATCCTCTGTCCCTAGAGTGTGGCTTCGGGCGATCGTTGCGGTTTGATCCGTTGCACTCCGGACAGTTATCGGCAGAGGGCAGTCTGATGTCGTTCACCCAGCAGTGGATGAAGAAGGGACACTGCCAGTGATCTTCACGCCAGCGTATCATCTCTTCTTGGTGTTGTGCTTGTTCTTGTTGCCGCCGATATTTACTGAGTAGAAATCGGGAGGTGACAGGCCTGTGTGGTCGTTCTGGTCCTCGCCTGTTCCTTCTGATTTCTTCCGTCGTGATCTGCCTCCTGGGGTCGACAACGCCGTCTTTTCTCGCCGATTCTGACGTCAGCACCCTGGTTTGACTTGATTCTTCTCCAGCGTTGACCGTGTTGGCCGGGAAGGGGTGCTGGTCTATCTTCATCGGCATTGCCGATTTGGTTGGAGTCTCAAATCTGAGCCGCCCCTGTTTAATGGCCGATTGTATCTGCTGACGGAAGACTTTACATTCATTGGTGTCATGAGAAGTAGCGTTGTGCCACTTGCAGTACTTCATCTTCTTCAGCTGATCAGCCGTAGGGATGGTGTGATGTTGCGACAGCTTGATCTGTCCCTCTTGAAGCAGTAGATCAAAAATTTTATCGGCCTTGGACGTGTCAAAGCCGAATGTCTCTGGCTCCTTCATGCCAAAGGGGCAGGATATTGGCTTTTTCCCTTTTACCCATTCCGCCAGGCCGATTTCTTCTTCCGCGTCAGATTCAGATCCCTCCAAGTACGCCACTTTCTTCTGGAAGCTCCTCCGCTGTTCAAGTGGTCGGATCTCCTGCCCTGACAATCGGTGGACGATTTGACTCAGGCTCTCAAACTCTTGGGCGGCATACCTCTCTCTGATTTGCGGCAAGAGACCTTGGAAAGCGATACCGGCCAACTGTGCATCGGTCAGAGCCAGACTGTAGCACTTGTTCTTGATTTCTCTGAACCTCTATATGTATCCTGTCACTGGCTCATCGCTTCTTTGCCTGAGGCTGGTTAAGTCCGAAATCTTCATCTCGTGTACCCCTGCATAGAAGTACTTGTGGAATTATTTCTCCAGATCGGCCCACGTGACGATAGAATTTGGCGATAAAGTGGTGAACCACTGGAAGGCCGATCCGGATAGAGATGATGAAAATAACCGTACCCTCAGAGCGTCTTGTGAGGCAGCTTCACCGCACTGGATGATGAATCTGTTGATGTGTTCCACAATGGATGTGTCATCCGTCCCTGAGAACTTGGTGAAATCAGGAACCTTGTAGCGGTGTGGGAACGGCAACGAGTCATAGGCCGATGGATACGGCGTCTTGTAAGTATAAGTTTGAACTTTCGGCTTCAGCCCAAACTGATCTTGAATTACTTCTGCTATTCTTGCCGTCCAATCCACCTGCTGCTGATGAACAGTTGTTCGCGGCGCGGGCACGTGTTGAAGGGCTGGTTCGGCCAGGTGATGAATCGGCGAAGTTTGCTGAACGGCCGATAACTGCTGGCGAAACGCGTCCGCACCCCCTTCGTACGTTGCTGCTGGCGCCGCGCCTCTGAATGCCTCCACAGTGCTTGCCCCCCTGCCGATTGGTACGGCACCTGGAACGGATAAGTGCGATGCCCGTTCACTGGCTCGGGTAAATACGTCGTGGCTGATGCCCCCCAAGGCACTGAGCTCGTAGGTAGTGTTTGCACAGAAGCCATTTGAACGGGTTGAAGCGGCGCTCGCGATGGGAGACATGGTGCACCGCTGTATCTTGGAGACGCCGGAAGTGGTGGAGAGCTGTATCCTTCGCGCTGCGTCAATATCGGCTCAGAAGCCGATTGGGATGTGTAGGGTAAGCTTCTGGCCGGCAGGGTAGTTGGAGGGGCATATGCTGGTCCCTGATAACCTTGAACGGCTCCGCTGGCCAGAGAGTTGACGACGGCGTTGTACACCGTGTTGCTCATCACCGAGGATTGGTCAATGAACGCTTGATACACGGACTGTTGAATCATCTCTGACATCTTGCCCGAGTCTTCAGCAATGGTGATGTGGCGAGGTGCTGGAATAGGAGCTTTCTTAACTGCTTCCCCGCTTCTGGTACGACTGAACGATTGGAGGTACATCTTCTTATAATCTTCCAGATATTTGGCCAATTCCTCCCTCTGGTCGTCCTTGAGATCAGCTTGTGACCCCAATGATGTTGCTGTCAGAGATTTCTGCGTTGTTCGACATATCAGGTCTTGGATGGTCCCACCGGGCGTGCCAAAAGTGTGTTGGCGCTAAAATCGGCCGGGTAGGAATCGGCCGATGGGTCTTCAGCGTCGGACACACGACCCGGGAGAATCTGCTTAGCTCCTGTTCGGGTTATCGCCCTGGTGTGGTTCGCGCGGCGTGCCAGTCAATCTGACCTGTTGATTGACAAGGAAATAGATTATTAAATTCCAGGTGCGTCGATCGGCTGGATTTCCGATCTGTCCTGAGGAGCGCGTCGGCGGCAAATCGGCCGATTTGCTGTAGAGATGATCGGCTATGAGTCAGCCGATGATCGTATAGTGATTGTAAAGAGAACTGCTGGAGCAATCTAAACAATTACTATAGAAGCAACACTTGAGACAGATCTAATCGGTTATATGGCGATGAATCGAAGGAGAACAATGACGAAGCCGATTACCCTGATCTCAAGCTGGATAACTGGTGATAATACTAGAATAACAGGTAAAACTTGAAATTCTAGTAAATATCGTTAACTTGTGAATAAATCCAAACGAAACCACAGCAATGCGCCCGTAGTTAAAGCTCGGATATTACTCGATAATCGGAACCTACCAATTGGCCGGAGATCAGGTTGATGCAGCCCTGCCAATCCGTACGAACTCGTGAAAGAAGAAAATATTGGCGAAGTCGCCGACTTGAAAGGTAAAGTACTGGTAAAAAGTAGAAGTTGTGTTTGTTGATTGATGTTTGTTTTTTTTTGCAAAACCCTAGCGACTCCTATTTATACCCTGAAACTAGGACTCCTGGTCGATTACGACTTGTTACAACCTTATTTAAAACAGGAAAACTACTATATCTATAATAACTTTAAAAAGGAAATGGACTCCCGCAGAATCTTCCGCCGCCGTTTCCTAATCCAGTCAGGGCCTCTTCAATTGCTTTCCGGCCGACTTAGCATGCCGTGTTGACCAGCTTTTGACTAGGATCTTCTGGATTAATCCTATCCTGTTGGCATAGGCTGCGCCACCAATCGGCCGATTTTCAACTGTTACCCCGATCGGCCGATTCCTTACTGTAGTTTTCAGATCCGCTTCATCGGCCAATCTTCTCCTCCTGACGCCGATTTAATACGTGTCAAAATCTGGCGTCAACAAGTTCAGTCATGGGCTTAGCAATTCGAGAGAAATCCGGGATGAAGTGACGGTAGTAACCGGCTAAACCGAGAAAACTGCGAATCTGATGAACAGAGGTAGGGGGTTTCCAATCCATCACCTCTTGTACCTTGCTGGGGTCAACAGCTATGCCTTCGCTGGAGATCGTGTGACCCAAGAACTTTACAGTATCCAACCAGAATTCACACTTAGAAAATTTAGCATAGAGCTGATGGTCTCTGAGTCGCTGAAGAACAATGCGATGGTGCTTGGCATGCTCTTCCTCATCCTTGGAATAGATAAGGATGTCATCGATGAACACTACGACGAATTTGTCAAGTTCGGGCATGAATACCGAATTCATGAGATACATGAAGTAGGCGGGGGCATTTGTGAGTCCAAAGGACATGACCAAGAATTCATATAGTCCATATCGTGTGGAGAAGGCAGTCTTAGGAATATCGCACGGGCGAATCTTGATCTGATGATATCCCGAACGAAGAGTACATATCGTGTGGAGAAGGCAGTCTTAGGAATATCGTGTGGAGAAGGCAGTCTTAGGAATATCGCACGTCTGGCTCCAGCTAATTGATCGAAGAGTAAATCGATACGAGGAAGTGGGTATTTATTCTTAATGGTTACTGTGTTGAGAGGCCGGTAGTCAACGCATAACCTCAAACTGTCATCCTTCTTCTTTACGCATAGGGCTGGACATCCCCAAGGTGACGCGCTAGGGCGAATGAAACCTTTGTCCAGTAGTTCTTGGAGTTGAATTTTCAGCTCTGCCAATTCTTTAGGGGGCATCCTATATGGTCTTTTGGATATAGGTGCAGTGCCCGGTTGCAGTTCGATGATGAACTCAATATCCCTATCCGGTGGCATTCCTGGTAAGTCATCCGGAAAAACGTCGGCATACTCGTTTACCACAAGAATATCCTCTAGCTTAAGTCCTTCCATCATGTAAGCACAGGAATTCGTGCAATCCAGGAATGGTAGGTAAAGGGTGGTGGCTCCGTGACTAGGTGAATTTATTTCCACAGCTCGGGACGAGGGGTCCAGTGTGACTTTGTGCAAAATCATCCAATTCATACCCAAAATAAGATCTATGCCGTCAAGGGGTAAAAGAACCAAGTTTGTGTTGATGGTTTTACTACCCAACTTGACTGGTACTTGTCTGATCATTTGATTCGAAGCAAGTTTACCACCCGGTGTTGATATCATATATGACCCTTTTGTGTGACAAACATCCAAGCCTACTTTTGCACCGAATTTTGCACTTATGAAACTATGCGATGCACCAGAATCGAACAATATAACTGCATGCTCGTTATGGATAGAGAATGTACCCGACATCACTGGGGCTCCTTCAGGAAGCTCTGCAAGCGTGGTGAAGTTAATCCGTCCTTGCTTGACCTGCAGGGTCTGTCTCTTGCCCCTGTTCTTGTTGTTCGGGTTGGATCCCTGACCTTGCTTGGGCGGCCCAGACTGAGGGCATTCTCGTGCAAAGTGGTTGGAACTCCCGCATTTGAAACAATGATTCACGTGGCTGGGTCGAAAAGGCTGTTGAAGAGTGGGCCTCGGACCATTCTGTGGAGGCATCGGGGGTCGTACCATGCCTGGCTGCTGTGGGGGTCTGGCAATCCATCTCCCTGGCTGAGGGGCCTTCGGTGGAGCTGTGGGTGCGGCATTTTGCACGATGCGATACCTTGGTGGCTGAGCACTTGAAGGTCCAGCGGGTGCCTTTCTCTTCTTCTCTGCCCGGTGTGCCATGATACAGTCTTCCTGGGTAATGGCCATTCGTTGTAGGTGTCAGCCCTGACTAGGTTCAGACGCTCCTTGAGCTTGGTGCTTAGTCCTCTGCGGAAACGGTCACGCTTCTTAGTATCCGTATCAGCGTGATAGCCCGCATACTGGCATAGATTGTTGAACGCCTGGGCGTATTGCAGCACGGTGCGGGTGCCCTGGGTGAGTGCCAGGAACTCGTTCAACTTCCTCTCCATGAGACCCTCGGGAATATGATGTGCCCGGAATGCGGCCTTGAATTCGTCCCAGTCGACCACATGATCAGCCGGGAGCATCGCAAAATAGTGGTCCCACCACAGACGAGCGGTACCGCGAAGCTGTTGCGCGGCAAAACGAGCTTTGTTGGCCTCTGAGCATGGGGCCACAAGTAGTGCGAACTTGGATTCGATGGTGCGAATCCATGCATCTGCGTCCAAGGGTTCCTCTGTCTTATGGAACAAGGGCGGCTGGGTCCCCAGAAAATCCATATATCCTGCAGCTTGGGGGTGGTGGACATTTTGCCCACCCCGCTGGTGGTGTTGCTGTCCTTGCACCAGCTGACGCAGCAGCTCGGTTTGAGCGGCCATCACTTCCACCAAACTGGGCGGGGGTGGTGGCGATTGTCGCGGTCTGCTGCCACCGGCACCAAAACCCTCGGGGTTGCCACGTGTTGATCCAACCATCTGAAACGTGAAAGGTTACCTTTAGCAACACGATCCATATTACTTCCTCGATTCATAAAGGATTAGTGTAGTCATAGACTTCCGAAATCACAGATAGAAGTATGGACAGAATTTCTGTTTGCTACGAGAAAAATCATAGCTTGCTGTGGGTCCATCCAAAACATCTCATACTTTGGCAGTAGTTAGAGAACTTAGGGATGCACCACTTTGGTATTTATCTCAGGTGCTAGAACTATAGCTAAGATGGTCGAAAGGCTCGTCCTTTGCCTTACTGTCTCAGCTGTTTTTCAGCAGATCGATAGGCGATGTTTTGCCTATAACTCAAACTAGTAAGGTCCAATGATGCTGAATTTTTGTGAGAACCACGATCACAAAATTCCTGACAGGTTTGGTATTCAACTCCCAGCTCAGAAATATAAGGAGACATGGATAAAATTTCCGACAAGTTTCAGCGATTGTGGATTTCATCGTTTACCAACTTACAACGAAATCACCCAAGTTTATCGCCGTTCCTTACATGCTGAGGGTATCCACATGGTTCAGGTGTACCCATCACAAAAGAGTTACTCAACTCCTAGTTAGCCTATTACAACGCTTGCCAAAAGTTAGGCTATCCTATCGAGGAGTATTTGCAAAAGTCCTTCTAGGTCATCATCTAGAAATCGTCGAGGTTGTTGACGGACGACTCGCTGTGAGTAGGAGAGTGAGCTCCCATCTGAGGTGCCTGTGGTACCTCACCCTCGAAATCCATACCGGAGGCACTGTCAACCTCCTGTGGCTCCTCCTCATCTTCCTCCATGGCCTCCTCATGGGGATGGTCATTCTGATCCTGATGCCACTGGAGATGCTCAATAGCATCCTCGAACTCCAAGTGTAGATCATGGAGCTGCTCCTCCAAGTGTGCTATCATATCATTCCTCTCACCCATGAGGGTGTCCTGCTCCTGAATTTGGCCCTCAAGTTGGCCAATCTGAGCATCTCTGTCCTCAAGATCCTTACTGAGCTCCTTAATCTGCTCATCCCTGGTATCTGCCATCATGTGGTAGGCCTGTGCAAGATCAGTGAGCTGTACAAGTGCCTGACTCTGGAGAGTCTGAAGTCGGTAGAGTGCATTCATGCACCTCACGGAGGTCTCGATGGTCTCCTGGGCATGAAAGTCCACCAAGTACTGTGAGTGCTGCACCCTGTTGAGCCAAAAAGGGTCGTTGTCCTGGGCAGCAGGAAACAAACCAATGGGAGCGAGTGTGACAATCTCGGGACGCTGCGCACAAAAAGTGGTAAGCGCCCTCATGGCTGCAAGCTCCCAAGTATCGGCCAAACGGCGACCAACAACCTCAATCTCCAAGGCGGGCCACTCCGGGTGTAGCGGGTGCGGAAAAATGGTCACGTTGACACGGCACTGGGTAACTCCATTCTCCGCAAACTCCAGTCCGGCGTAACGTGGGGGAATGGGATAGCCCACGGTGCTCAACACGTCCCACAAAATAGAGGGAAAGCCCTCCCAGTGGAGACACTATGAGTGAACGCGTCCATCCTCATCCACCATCATGGCAGCTGTCTCGGCCATCTGAACAAAAGATCAAATGGGTGAGGCCAAGAAAAAGTGTGAAAAGTACAGGGACAGATTCTGTATAGAGTGCAAAAATAACCATAACTTCCACAGTTCATATCCAAAAATTCTCAAATTTCACCAAAACACTCCTAAGGTATTTGTGCACCACTTTGGCTGGATTAGGCTCTAAGACGGCTGTTCCCTTAAGGTCTCACTTCTTTGTCTACCCAGAATTTTCAGTGAACAGAGGGCTAGAGTCTCGTGCATCAGGGAAAATCTACCTGGCCAAAAGTTACCAAATTTTAACAGCAACTACCTGGGTAAATTTGGAACAAGTTTTGTGTTGTACGCTTTTGCAGAAAACTTTAGGAAGGGGGCCTAAAAATTTAAGGGGCAGAAGTGCTTATTTTGGGACAGAAACTGACATTCCATGGTTTCTGTTATTTCTTACTATCCATAAGTTCAGAATTTTTTGTATTTAGACAGGAGGTAGAACACAAATTTTGGAACAATTTCTTTCAACATGAACTTTACCAGAAAAGGTCATTTTCTTTGTTCAATAAATCTCTCTTTTCGGTCATGGCAGATTTGTGACAGATTCGCTAGATAGTCCTTATGCAAAATCACGCTTAGATACGCAAGAACCTTACCACTCTCATCCAACGCATTTTCAATTTCAGATATATATGGTCATGATGCATGCACGTCCTATTCGTCCTCACAAAATAAAATAATTGCCAAATAGCTTTGGTCTTACGAGGTTAGTTTCGGTGGCATACACAATACGCCTCTCACTATAATAGCTAGTCGAGATTTTCTAACCGTTCTTTAACTTATCGTAATCGCGGTTAGTGTACCTGCAGAAGATTGATAGAGCACATATATTTCATGAACCTTTCATGCCAGCACTCATGAAAGCGTCCGTATTCATTACCGTTTACTTATAGAAACGATATCTGTACAATTTCCGCCGTACAGACGACGTTAACATACGCTATCGAGATAGCGTATTCATGGGGGTACCGTCATGAGATGGGGGTATGAACAGCGATCGCCATACCCTGCGCCAAACCTTCTACTCCCAATATATTCAACTAACAGTTGGCATATTGGCAGCACCTCAAGTAAGCCACTGCTTGAGGATAGCGTTCGGTTCGCATCACCGACAGGAAGGCCAAACTCTCTCAGTTGGCTGAGGATTCTTACCTTCTTACCTTAGCGATGAGTGCGTCGTTACAGAATTTAAGGTCGGTTGTGCATGAAAGTAAGTTTTGACAGAAAGTAATGTGCTGGAAGTCAGTTGATAATAAATAGAAGTTAGATAGCCACCTAGTAACTTTCCCATAATCCCTTAGGGCTTTACGAACTAGGCACCATCCTTAACGCACCAACGTATTTCGCAACACATCCTTCTAGTCAAGTTTTATGAAAATAAGTTTTTAAGGCTTGTTGCATTCTCTGGCGTATGCATTTCGGCTCTGGTGCCAGCTATAGCACCAGCTACGGCTCTGATACCAGCTGTGGCAGAACCACCTGAATTAATCCGGCTCAAGTGTATTAACCATCACCATTAGGGCAATCTCGGTTAACCTTACACTTCAAACGGAGTAATCCATTGGTCTGTCGGGTAACCTCCCGATACAACCACGATAGAGCGGATCGAAGCCATACATACAAATGCTCATGCGACGATGAGCCCAGAGAATACCACATTCCAGCAGATATTACAAAAATTATCATAAGTGAATATTACAAACCAGGTTTTGAGTTTAGTAACCATGTACTTCAGTGATCATAACCAATAAGTTCTTCAGAGTTTAAGTTGCAGCGGAAATAAGGTAACGAAAGCTACTCGACGATAAAGGATGTCTCGATGAAGCCCGTACGAGACATCACTCGGCATTATCTCCATTGGCCGGGGGCGTATCCCATTCCACCGACCATCCCGGGGGCAGAGTGCAGGGCCAAGTCAAGCTAGCAATCATGTCCTCGAAAGACTCACCTGAAAACGAGCCACAAGCAAGGCTGAGTATGCTAATACTCAGCAAGTCTTACCCGTGTAGTGGAGTCTACTCCACCGACTCTAGACATGCAAGGCTTTTTGGCTCAAGGGTTTGTTTTGCCGAAAAAGCATATACGAGTGGGTCCTTACTTTCAACTTTTAGCTCAAGATTCTAGTTTCATTAACCATTCTAGATAAGCAGCTATCCAATATCATTCATGGTGAAGCATTAAATTTCATCCAACAAGTTTATTCATCATCGTTGTTCCTCTTCTTACTCTGTGTGGTAAAAGGGATTAAGCAGTCTCAATAGCCGTGAGAAACGGACGATTCAAATCGAATTTCTTAACCTTGCAAGGGAAACCTAAACACACGTCACGTGGTTACTCCCAGAGTCACACGTGCAACTTTTCCCCTTTCTTTCCGGGTCGTGGATCGGAGCTACCCTCCGAGAGTACAAGAGCTCCACGCCACGGTTCGGCGCCGGGTCGTGACCACTCTCTGCACTCGCCATATGCACATGGGACCGAAGTTCAAAGGGTAGGTTGTCGTCCACTTGCCGGGCCAATCAGGTACTTAAGCTTACCGATTACCATATTCTCGGCATGTGGTTAGTACGTTCAAAGACTTAACCACCACTACCACACACTGCGGCCTTAGCATTTTTCACTAAACAGACGGGCCTCAATCGTAAACATCGTACCATAGCCCGTCCGTCGTCCTTATGATTGCAGCGTGTAGTAGACATTCAACTCCTATAATCTCGCGAGTGACAGGAAATCACTCGGCTTTTACCGGAGTCCTATTAGCATAGCATTCTATCGAACCTGATATCTAGTGTTCAGAGCATGGGTACCTAACCTCATGCAACTAAGTTTTCATTCAACTCCTATAAACTTAATGCACAAGCAAGAGAGTAATGAGTTGCATATTTTAGGAAAGGAATGGGGTTATGCTCCGGGGCTTGGCTTCTTGTGCAAAATTAGTCCGGGGATCGTCTGAACGTTGACCCGGTTCTTCAAGAGCTTCAGTTAGATTTACTTGAGCTTCACGCTGCTCACTCTCGGACGCGGGTACCAGCTCGTACGTTCCGTCGGCGAGAGTCGTCGTTTCCATATGAATGCACAAGTGTAAGTAGTGGTGATGTTAAACGACATGATTTCCTTCACGATAAAGTTGCAGTCTGTAAAACATGAGTTTGTTGTGAAGTGAGTTACTTTATCATTCGTGGGCAATCGTTAATAGAGTAGAATAGTACAATAAGTAACTTCGTTAAGCAAGGTGGGGTGGGTGTTCATGGGAACTTATGTTCCTCATGGAAACATGATTTAAGTGTAACTACTACAGTGATTAGTTTCTGGTCATGAAACCTTGGATCTAGGCACATTAGGGAAGGATAAGCTTACTGTAAAATTTTCGGACATTTTCATGCAGCAGATTAATTATGAAAAATATAATACATGGTTGCTGCTAGGTTTTTGTTCTTTTTGTACAGAACAAAAGGTGCAAAAACTGAGACTAAACTTTTTACAGGGTTTTCATTTAATCATGCAGGAGCTACTGTAATTTTTATAGAATTTATTATGCAGTTTTCAGAGCATAGTAAATATGACATTACACACCTAGGTTATTCGAGGATTTATTTTTACAGGATCCTACACGGGGTTTTTGTCTATGAAACTTTTTACACAGCATCCTCTACCACTGATTATCTTCTAGTAAAGATATAAGGATTTTTCAAGCTAAGATACTATTTTCTTGATTTAATGTATGTTATTAGCACACAAATCAAATAAATAGGTTCCTGTGAGATACAAAGTCTCTAAATTTTCCTATGGCATCTAGGTACTATTACACCAGTATAGGAAAAGTTTCATTAGGTGAATCACAATCTAACAATAGAGATAAAAATATTTAGCCAATCATGGCATGAAACTAAACATAGCAAGAAGTATATCTAGAAGTAGATTCTTAGCTTGATCTTTTTAGAGTGGCCTATTTATCAGGTAATTGCCTCACTGTAAATTTTTCAGGGCCAACACTTGTCTCAAGACAAGTCTATGAATAAAAGCCATTAATATTTCCATTCTATTTAAAGCATGATTTAGCTAGAATATAATGTGATGCATGTAACAAAAGTTGTGAAGCTTAACCTCAGGTATCCAGAACAGTTGAGTTTGCATTTTTCTGAATTTTCTACGATTTTATACGAATTTTACAAGTTCACTGATTTTGAATCTAGGTTTGAATCTTTCTCTTACATTTGGGTCCTTGAAATCTTACGGGCAGAACCTTCTAAAGAATTCAATCGATGCAATTGGGTCCTTAGGCGGCTCGGGTGCGGTGGCCGGCCAAAATTCCGGCGAGGGGCTCGCCGGCGGCGAGGGGTGAGGGCCGGGGAAGGATCAGGGGTGCGAGGGCTACATCGTGGGGGTCTTGGTCGGGTGGGGGACGGCCGGGAGTAGCTCGTCGGCGTTGGAGCAGAGCAGGGGCGGCGGCGGTACGCGTCGACGGCGGTGCTCCGGCGGGCTTGGGGCGGTCTGGTCTGGACGGGGAGCTTCAGTGGCGCGTGGGGAAGCTGCTCTGGTACTTGGCTTGGGCGGAGGAGGTCGGAGTTGAGCTGTCCGCGGTGACCAGGGGCGGCGGCGGCGGCGGCGACAGCGCGGGCGGCGGTGCTCCGGCGGTCCTGGGCGGCGTTGAGCGGGTCGGTGAGCTCCGGTGGGATGATGTGGTTGGTGGCTGGAACTTCAATTTGGGCGGTGGATGGCTGTAGAGGGCTGTCCACGAGCGGGTGGAGCTCGGCGGCGACAATGGCGGCGGCGGGTGTTCTGGTTGCTGGTAGCTCGCGCGGGCGGCCTAGGGCGGCTTTTATAGGGGCAGGAGGGAGGGAGGGGTGCCGGTGACGCGCGGGGGGTGGAGGCACGGTAATGGCGCGGGGTTGGCCGCGGTGGGCGGCTCGGTTCACCGGCGTGGCGTGCGAAGGGCGGAGGTGCGCGACTGGCGGCCAGAAATCTTGCGTGACGGATGGAAGATAGCGCGGCACGGGGATTGGGGGACAGCTGCAGCAGCGGCTTGGGCGGGAGGCGAGCTCAGCGACGGGCGGGTCGCGGCGGGCGGTGTGGCACGGCGCGGCGCGGCCGTTGGGCGCGGCGGGCGGCGAGCAGAGGCACGGCTGGCGTGGCGCGCGTGGCGAGCTGGGGCTGGGCAGCGCGGCGGTGGGGGGGGGGTGCAAAGCCGGGTTTGGGGGCGAAGACCGGTGGCCACTGGCCTGGCGGCTTGCGCCGGTCAGGCATCGCCGGCCACCTGGCCGGTGTGTCGGGCGGGAGGGGAGAGAGAGGAGGGGAAGGAGGGTCTAATTGCGAAATTTTAAAAGTTCCAAGGGGCTGGTTGCAAACAGGATGTTTTCTCCACTTTCTAATTTGAATTTCAAAAACTTTTGAACATGAAAGTTGTTCAGAATAAAAAGTTCTACAAGTTTGGTTTCAGGCAACACCTCATTTGGCTTGTGGTTTGAAAGTTAATTTAAAAATTCAAAGGTATTCATATGTGCCCAAATTCAATTTGAATTTCAACTTAACTTGTTCTAATTCTTTTCACCCTTTTATTAGTTGGTTAAGCATAGGGTTGGGCTAATGAAATTGCTTTAGAAATGTAATTTATCAGGGTTGTTACATTCCACCACCACCACAGCACCCCACCGCAGCTCACTGCACCACCCATCGTCGCCCAGAGCCGCCGGAGCACCGCCAGCGCCGCCCGCGCCGCCGCCGCTCCTTGTTGCTCCGTGGACAGCCCACACTGAAGCTCCTCCATCCCAGACAAGCTTTGAAACAGATTCCCCTCGACGCCGCGAAGCTACTCGACCGTCCCCCGTTGTTCCCTTCTCGCCGGAGCACCGCCGCCGACGTTCCGCCCCGTCACCGCCCCTCTGCTCCGCGCCAACGAGCCACCTCCGGCCACTCCCAACCCCGACCAAGGCCACCCAAGGTAGCTCTCACCTCCCTGGATCTCCCCGACCATTTTTCCCTCGCCGCCGACGAGCCCCCTTGCCGGAATCTGGACGGCCGCCATGCCAGCGCCGCCCAGGGACCCAATTGCTTTGATTGAAATCTTCGAAAGAGTCTGCTCGCAAGTTTCCAAGGGCATATCTGTAAACGTGCGTTCAAACTTTAAAATCGACCACAGCGAACTTGTAAAATTCATTTAAAATCGTAGAAAAATCGGAAAAATACGAACTCCACTGTTCTGGAAGCTTTAGATGAAAATCTACAACTATTGTTACATGCATTTCTTCAGTTGCTTGCTAAATCTTACTATAAGTTAAATGAAAGGTTTAGTAGACTTTAAATGTACCCCCTGCTGTAGGCAAAGTCTAAATCTGAAAATTTTACAGTGACACACTTATGGATAGATTAACACCCTGTAAAAGTTTTAGCTTCAATACCTGAATGGTTTGTTCGGTATAAAAATATCTAGGTGCTAGCAGTGGTTGCGTTTTACCTTTTTCATAATTAATCTGTTGTGTAAAAATATCTGAAATTTTTACAGTGCTTTTGTCGCTGCTTATTGTGCTCTAAAAAAAAATTTTTTTCATCACCAGAAGTTGTGATTAATCCATGTGTGCTTGGAAAACTCAGTTCTATGGTATGAAGTTTATGGATGATTGAGGCCCCGTCTGTTTAGTGAAAAATGCTAAGGCCGCAGTGTGTGGTAGTGGTGGTTAAGTCTTTGAACGTACTAACCACATGCCGAGAATATGGTGATCAGTAAGCTTAAGTACTGGATTGAACCGAGGCCGGAATATACTGCCCACTGTCTTGAATTCGTTCACATCTAGCTAATGGCGGGTGCATCAGCCGCCACAGCCCGACGTACCGTGGTCTGTGGGGACGTGTAGTCGAGGGCGGTGGGCCTGTTCCGTGAAGCGGGAATTGAAGGTGTTGGCGCTAAAATCGGCCGGGTAGGAATCGGCCGATGGGTCTTCAGCGTCGGACACACGACCCGGGAGAATCTGCTTAGCTCCTGTTCGGGTTATCGCCCTGGTGCGGTTCGCGCGGCGTGCTAGTCAATCTGACCTATTGATTGACAAGGAAATAGAGTATTAAATTCCAGGCGCGTCGATCGGCTGGATTTCCGATCTGTCCTGGGGAGCGCGTCGGCGGCAAATCGGCCGATTTGCTGTGGAGATGATCGGCTATGGGTCAGCCGATGATCGTATAGTAATTGTAAAGAGAACTGCTGGAGCAATCTAAACAATTACTATAGAAGCAACACTTGAAACAGATCTAATCGGCTATATGGTGATGAATCGAAGGAGAACAATGACGAAGCCGATTACCCTGATCTCAAGCTGGATAACTGGTGATAATACTAGAATAACAGGTAAAACTTGCAATTCTAGTAAATATCGATAACTTGTGAATAAATCCAAACAAAACCACAGCGATGCGCCCGTAGTTAAAACTCGGATATTACTTGATAAGCGGAACCTACCAATTGGCCGGAGATCAGGTTGATGCAGCCCTGCCAATCCGTACGAACTCGTGAAAGAAGAAAATATTGGCGAAGTCGCCGACTTGAAAAGTAAAGTACTGGTAAAAGGTAGAAGTGTTTTTGTTGATTGATGTTGGTTGTTTTTAGCAAAACCCTAGCGACTCCTATTTATACCCTGAAACTAGGACTCCTGGTCGATTACGACTTGTTACAACCTTATTTAAAACAGGAAAACTACTATATCTATAATAACTTTAAAAGGGAAACGAACTTCCGCAGAATCTTCCGCCGCCGTTTCCTAATCCAATCAGGACCCCTTCGATTGCTTCCCAGCCGTCTTAGCATACTTTGTTGACCAGCTTTTGACCAGGATCTTCTGGAATAATCCTATCCTGTCAGTATGGGCTGTGCCACCAATCGGCCGATTTTCAACTGTTACCTCGATCGGCCGATTCCTTACTGTAGCTCTCAGATCTTCTGCATCGGCCAATCTTCTTCTCCTGACGCCGATTCAAGACGTGTCAAAATCCGGCGTCAACACATGCCCCCCAGTTTCGGAGTAAAATATAACTTTTCCTTCGAAACTCTTTTATTTAATCTTCTCCCCCGAAACTTTCCAATTGTGACAGGAGTAAACCCCAGAGTCAATTGCGTTACCTACTCCTCTGCATCTGACCCTGGCTCTAGAATCAGCTCCACGACATGGAATCTGGCAACAGGACGAACATCATGTTGGCGTGTAGACTCAAACTTTGACCATCTCCCCTGGCAGCTTTACATTTACTGATGCCTTTACTCCGACGGCACACGTCTCCCCAATCCTTTGTCTCTTCCTTTCTATAAATACGACTCTTCGTATTATTTCCAAAAATGCTCTTCTGGCTCGTCTTCTTTTCCTTCTGATACCCGCCCCTCGCCGTCTTTGGTCAAGCATTAAAATGTCTTCTCGATCCTCCTCTTCCGTTAACCAGGTATCAATTTTCTCTCCATCCCTTCCTGAGATATCTTACTTTGTTCCAACATATTTGTCTATTCCCTCTTTCAGCCGAACCGTCTCAGCCCTAATTTGGAAAGAGCGATCGAAATCACGCATTCAGGCAAGCCATTGTCGCAAGCTGACATAGACCTGATAAAAGCTCATTCTGAAGAACTCAAAGATCATGTTCCTGCCAATGTCCGATCAATCTTGGACTATATGGATCTCGTCTGCTTTGAACAAATGCCATCTTCTGACGAGAGTTCTTCATCTTCGCACCGACTTGCTGAAGCTAAGATTGAAGCCACCATGAAAGATTTGGAAGAGGAGAAGGCCCGCCTGCTGAAAGAACTCTGCGACCAAGCCAAAACTGGAGCCACTGCAAAGGACTTGAAAGATGAAAGGCTTTCCCTCATGATAAGATTAGGTAGCGTCGAAAGAGAAATCCAACGCAGGCGTAACCAGTAGTGTTTTTCATTCTAAGGGCGACTTACACCATGTCGGCCATGCAATCTGTGATTTCCATTCGATGATGAATCCCAATGTTTTCTTCACCAGATGTGTAACCAGAAAACCGATGAGAAATCGGCCACGTTACCTTGATACATCTTGCTGTAAGTTATGCATCTACCCAAATGCTTGGATAGTACCTTTTCAAATATCGTCCATTCAGAGCTCTTGGGAATTCCTTCCCTTCTATTGTCTCCAGAATGTATGCATTTCCGGGAGCACATCGGCCGATTCTATACGGCCCTTCCCAAGTGGGTGACCACTTACCAAATTTGGGATCCTTAGATCCTATCGGCAGCACCAGCTTCCATACCAGATCTCCCTAAGAGAACTATTTGACTTTGACCTTCTTGTCATACCATCTGGCCACCCTTTTCTTGTTCTCCTCTATGCTGATCAGAGCTCTTAACCGCAAACCTGCCGAATCGTCAAGTTCATCTTTCATGAGAAAGGAATAATCAACGGCCATTAACTGATCCTGTAGCGATATGCGTCTTGACCCTGTTCTTATCTCCCATGGTAAGACCGCCTCATGGCCATAAACCAAACGATAAGGGGATATTTTAGTGGCGCCATGACAAGCCATCCTGTACGCCCATAAAGATTCAGCCAAAGACATATGCCACTTCTTGGGCTGCTCCTCTACCTTCCTCTTGATTAGCTTGATTATCCCCTTGTTAGACGATTCTGCTTGGCCATTGGCTTGAGCATAGTACGGAGAAGAATTTAATAATTTAATTCCCATATCGGCGGCGAACTCTCCGAATTCTCCAGAAGTGAACATTGTCCCTTGATAAGTTGTGATGGTTTGAGGAATACCAAATCGATATATAATATGGCTTTTAACAAACTCAATCATATCGGCTGACGTCACGTTCCTCAAAGGAACTGCCTCCACCCATTTGGTAAAATAATCTGTAGCCACCAATATGAACTTATGCCCTCTGCTAGATGGAGGATGAATATGCCCGATGAGATCTATTCCCCAACCTCTGAACGGCCACGGCTTAATTATTGGATTCATAGCCGATGCTGGTGCGCGCTGCACATTACCAAACCTCTGACAGTCTTGGCATCCTCTGTAATACTTGAAACAATCTTCAAGGATGGTCGGCCAGTAATATCCATTGTTCCTGATCATCCACTTCATTTTGTGAGCCGATTGATGAGCTCCACACACGCCTTCATGGATTTCTCCCATTAGAATCTTTGCCTCTTCTGTTCCCAGGCATTTGAGAAGAACTCCATCAATCGTCCGAAAAAATAAGTCATCCTCAAGCAACACATACTTTGTAGCCTGAAAACGTGTTCGCCGATCCACCTTTTGGGATGGATTTTTCAAATAATCGGCGATCTCCTTCCGCCAGTCATCGGCCGTGAGTTCTAGCGTCATCGCTCCCTGAATCGGCCGATACCCAGAAGCATGTTGAGCCAGTCTGTTGGCTTCTTCATTATAATCTCTGGGGATGTGCTCAATTGTTGCAGATTTGAAGCCTTTCAAAAGTTGAAGACAATCTTCATAATAAATCCTCAAGACGTCGTCCTTGCATTCGGATCGTCCTGTTAACTGATCCACAATGGGCATGGAGTCCCCAAAGATCTCGACTGCATCCGCCCTGACTTCCCTTAACAATTGGATGCCTTTCAGAACAGCTCGATACTCCGCCTGGTTGTTGGTTGCAGAAGCTTCTATCGGCAGAGAGAAATCATAAGTTGCCCCCCGAGGCGACACAAGAACGATGCCGATTCCTGATCCGACCCCACACGAAGAACCATCAAAATATAGAGTCCATGGAACTGATTCAACGGTGGCAATTTCTGGTCCACAATGCTGAACTACGAAATCGGCATCACTTGACCTTTGACGGCTTTGGCCGATTCGTACCTTAGATCGAATTCTGACAAAGCCAGGATCCATTTTCCAATCCGCCCCTTCAAAATCGGCAATGATAGCATATACTTCACCACATCATCCTTGCATACGACTATGCATTCTGCCAATAGCAAATAGTGCCTGAGCTTAGTACATGAAAAGTACAAGAACAAGCATAATCGCTCCACCGAAGAATATCTTGTTTCGGCGTCTAAAAGTCTTCTGCTGACGTAGTACACCACTCGTTCTTTCCCTTCAAACTCCTGTACCAACGCCGATCCAATAGCCTGCTCGTCAGCCGATAAATATAACTTGAACGGCTTACCAGGCTGTGGCGGGGCTAACACCGGAGGTGAAACCAGATACTGCTTGATATTCTCCAGTGCCTTGCGTTGTTCTTCTCCCCATGTGAACTCTTGGTCGGGCTTTAATTTCAACAGAGGAGTAAAAGCCTGAATACGTCCCGATAGATTGGATATGAATCTTCTGATGAAATTGACCTTGCCGATGAGGGACTGCAGTTCAGTTTTATTTTGTGGGGCCACTACTTTATTGATGGCGTCTATAGTCTTGCAGCTGACTTCTATCCCACGCTCATGGGCCATAAATCCCAAGAATTGTCCGTCCGATACACCAAACGCACACTTGTTTGGGTTCATCTTCAGCCCATGCTTCCTTGTGCACTCCAGCACTTCCTGTAAATCGGCCAGATGATCCTGGTGACCTTTTGACTTGACCACGACGTCATCTATATAAATTTCCACTGATGAACCAATGAGTTTGTGGAAGATGTAGTTCATGGCCCGTTGATATGTAGCGCCGGCGTTTTTCAAGCCAAAAGTCATGACCACCCATTCAAATAAACCAAGATGGCCTGGGCACCTAAAAGCCATTTTCGAAATATCTTCTTCGGCCATTAATATCTGATTGTATCCGGCATTCCCATCCATGAAACTTATGACTTTGAGGCCTGCGGCGGCATCCACCAAGATATCGGCCGTTGGCATCGGATAACCATCCATTGGCGTAGCCTGATTTAAGTTCCTGAAATTGATGCACACACGCAATTTTCCATTCTTCTTGTATACAGGCACAATGTTAGAAATCCATTCGGCGTAGCGGCACTGCCGAATAAATCCTGCCTCAATCAACTTTGTAATCTCAGCTTTTATATCAGGTAGAATCTTGGGATTACACCGCCGTGCAGGTTGCTGATACGGCCGATATCCTGATTTTATAGGTAACCGGTGTTCAACAATAGACCGGTCTAGTCCTGGCATCTCGTGGTATTCCCAAGCAAAGCAATCCCTGAACTCTTTCAATAATTTTATCAATTTGCATTTGTACTCAGAATCCAAATTGGCACTAACGTACGTCGGCCTCGATTTGCTGCTATCTCCCAAATCTACCATCTCTAACAAATCGGCCGACGTGAACCCGTGCCCCAGCTTCCCATCTTCTCGGATGAGCTGATCCATTTATTCTGAATCTTCGGAGCCGACTGCTTGGATCGGCTGTAGACCGAAATCGGACACTCTCAGGAAGTCAGTGTCCCAAGTCCTGCCAGATATACACTTGACGTGCTCGCAACTCCACTGTTGTGTGTCGGCCGCTGCAACGCTGTAAACAGAATCGGCAGCTACTATCTCTGTACTGTCGCCGACCCATTGCACAAGGCATTGATGCATAGTAGATGGGACACAGCAGTTTGCATGTATCCAGTCGCGACCAAGCAGCATATTATAGGACCCTTTGCCATTAATGACGAAGAAAGTAGTGGGGAGGGTCTTACTGCCGATGGTGAGGTCGACGCAGAATGCCCCGCGGGCAGGCGACACGTTGCCTTCGCAATCCTTCAGCATCATGTCCGTCTTGGTGAGGTCGTCATCGCCCTTGCCCAGCTTGCGGAACATGGCATACGGCATGATGTTGACTGCCGCGCCTCCATCTACCAGTAGTCTCGTGACGGGTCTTCCGTTGACATAGCCCTTGAGAAACAGTGCTTTGAGATGCTGTCGTTTTTCTTCTTCTGGCTTCTCAAACATAGCCGTCATCGGCTCTAATACCAATTGTGCCATTTGCTCTTCCTCTGTTTTTGTCACTTTGTCCCGATCGCTTGGCGCCATGAACTCCATCGGCAGTATGAAAACCATATCGATTTCGGCCGCCGATTCTTGGTTGTTTGCTTCCTGATCATTCTTCTTTGGGCGCCAAATTCGAGATTTCGCATTCCTTCTCTCTGGCACTTGCTTCTGTTCTTTTTCTTGATGTTCCCACTGGCGTAGGCGTTGGATCCTTCGCTTCTGGGATCTGGATAGGCCGTCAGGACACCACTTGGGATTCACTAGTTTGGCCGATGGTTTAGCGCGTCCCCAATCTGGTTCCCTTCCTAGGGGATCTTCGTCTGACACAATATCATCGGCCATCTCTTCCAGCCGATCGTGCGCGCTGATCCTGCCCCCCAGTCCATCTTGCTGGCCGATCTTGCTTTTTGACCCACCGTACTGGTCAACTCTGCCCCCCAGCCGATCATGCACCGAAACGCGCCGTTCTTCGCGCCGATTTCTGTTGATCGGCTCTAATCCTCTGTCCCTAGAGTGCGGCTTCGGTCGATCGTTGCGGTTTGATCCGTTGCACTCCGGACAGTTATCGGCAGATGGCAATCTGATATCGCTCTCCCAGCAGTGGATGAAGAAGGGACACTGCCAGTGATCTTCACGCCGGCGTATCGTCTCTTCCTGGTGTTGTGCTTGTTCTTGCTGCCGCCGATATTTACTGAGTAGAAATCGGGAGGTGACAGGCCTGTGTGGTCGTTCTGGTCCTCGCCTGTTCCTTCTGATTTCTTCCGTCGTGATCTGCCTCCTGGGATCGACAACGCCGTCTTTTCTCGCCGATTCTAACGTCAGCACCCTGGTTTGACTTGATTCTTCTCCAGCGTTGACCGTGTTGGCCGGGAAGGGGTGCTGGTCTATCTTCATCGGCATTGCCGATTTGGTTGGAGTCTCAAATCTGAGCCGCCCCTGTTCAATGGCCGATTGTATCTGCTGACGGAAGACTTTACATTCATTGGTGTCATGAGAGGTAGCGTTGTGCCATTTGCAGTACTTCATCTTCTTTAGCTGATCGGCCGTAGGGATGGTGTGATGTTGCGACAGCTTGATCTGTCCCTCCTGAAGCAGTAGATCAAAAATTTTATCGGCCTTGGACGTGTCAAAGCCGAATGTCTCTGGCTCCTTCTTGCCAAAGGGGCAGGATATTGGTTTTTTCCCTTTTACCCATTCCGCCAGGCCGATTTCCTCCTCCGCGTCAGATTCAGATCCCTCCAAGTACGCCACTTTCTTCTGGAAGCTCCTCCGCTGTTCAAACGGTCGGACCTCCTGCCCTGACAATAGGTGGACGATTTGACTCAGGCTCTCAAACTCTTGGGCGGCATATCTCTCTCTGATTTGCGGTAAGAGGCCCTGGAAAGCGATATCAGCCAACTATGCATCGGCCAGAGCCAGGCTGTAGCACTTGTTTTTGATCTCTCTGAACCTCTGTATATACCCTGTCACCGGCTCATCGTTCCTCTGCCTAAGGCTGGTTAGATCCAAAATCTTCATCTCGTGCACTCCTGCATAGAAGTACTTGTGGAATTGTTTCTCCAGATCGGCCCATGTGATGATAGAATTTGGCGGTAAAGTGGTGAACCATTGGAAGGCCGATCCGGATAGAGATGATGAAAATAACCGTACCCTCGGAGCGTCTTGTGTGGCAGCTTCACCGCACTGGATGATGAATCTATTGATGTGTTCCATAGTGGATGTGTCATCCGTCCCTGAGAACTTGGTGAAATCAGGAACCTTGTAGCGGTGTCGGAACAGCAACGAGTCATAGGCCGATGGATACGGCGTCTTGTAAGTATAAGTTTGAGCTTTCGGCTTCAGTCCAAACTGATCTTGGATTACTTCTGCTATTCTTGCCGTCCAATCCACCTGCTGCTGATGAACAGTTGTTCGCGGCGCGGGCACGTGTTGAAGGGCTGGTTCGGCCAGGTGATGAATCGGCGAAGTTTGCTGAGCGGCCGATAACTGCTGGCGAAACGCGTCCGCACCCCCTTCGTGCGTCGTTGCTGGCATCATGCCTCTGAATGCCTCCACAGTGCTTGCCCCCCTGCCGATTTCTGGTAAAATCGGCTGGTACTAAGAGACCACCGGCCGGGCGGCCGATTGGTACGGCACCTGAAATGGATAAGTGCCATGCCGGTTCGCTGGCTCGGGGAAATACGTCGTGGCTGATGCCCCCCAAGGCACTGAGCTCGTAGGCAGTGTTTGCACAGAAGCCATTTGAACGGGTTGAAGCGGCGCTCGCGATGGGAGACATGGTGCACCGCTGTATCTTGGAGACGCCGGAAGTGGTGGAGAGCTGTATCCTTCGCGCTGCGTCAATATCGGCTGAGAAGCCGATTGGGATGTGTACGGTAAGCTTCTGGCCGGCAAGGTAGTTGGAGGGGCATATGCCGGTCCCTGATAACCTTGAACGGCTCCGCTGGCCAGAGAGTTGACGACGGCGTTGTACACCGTGTTGCTCATCACCGAGGATTGGTCAATGAACGCTTGATACACGAACTGTTGAATCATCTCTGACATCTTGCCCGAGTCTTCAGCAATGGTGATGTGGCGAGGTGCTGGAATAGGAGCTTTCCTAACTGCTTCCCCGCTTCTGGTACGACTGAACGATTGGAGGTACATCTTCTTATAATCTTCCAGATATTTGGCCAATTCCTCCCTCTGGTCGTCCTTGAGATCAGCTTCTGTGACCCCAATGAGGTTGCTGTCAGAGATTTCTGCATTGTTCGACATATCAGGTCTTGGATGGTCCCACCGGGCGTGCCAAAAGTGTGTTGGCGCTAAAATCGGCCGGGTAGGAATCGGCCGATGGGTCTTCAGCGTCGGACACACGACCCGGGAGAATCTGCTTAGCTCCTGTTCGGGTTATCGCCCTGGTGCGGTTCGCGCGGCGTGCCAGTCAATCTGACCTGTTGATTGACAAGGAAATAGAGTATTAAATTCCAGGCGCGTCGATCGGCTGGATTTCCGATCAGTCCTGGGGAGCGCGTCGGCGGCAAATCGGCCGATTTGCTGTAGAGATGATCGGCTATGGGTCAGCCGATGATCGTATAGTAATTGTAAAGAGAACTGCTGGAGCAATCTAAATAATTACTATAGAAGCAACACTTGAAACAGATCTAATCGACTATATGGCGATGAATCGAAGGAGAACAATGACGAAGCCGATTACCCTGATCTCAAGCTGGATAACTGGTGATAAAACTAGAATAACAAGTAAAACTTGCAATTCTAGTAAATATAGATAACTTGTGAATAAATCCAAACGAAACCACAGCGATGCGCCCGTAGTTAAAGCTCGGATATTACTCGATAAGCGGAACCTACCAATTGGCCGGAGATCAGGTTGATGCAGCCCTGCCAATCCGTACGAACTCGTGAAAGAAGAAAATATTGGCGAAGTCGCGAACTTGAAAAGTAAAGTGCTGGTAAAAGGTAGAAGTGTTTTTGTTGATTGATGTTGGTTGTTTTTTGCAAAACCCTAGCGACTCCTATTTATACCCTGAAACTAGGACTCCTGGTCGATTACGACTTGTTACAACCTTATTTGAAACAGGAAAACTACTATATCTATAATAACTTTAAAAGGGAAACGAACTTCCGCAGAATCTTCCGCCGCCGTTTCCTAATCCAATCAGGACCCCTTCGATTGCTTCCCAGCCGTCTTAGCATACTTTGTTGACAAGCTTTTGACCAGGATCTTCTAGAATAATCCTATCCTGTCAGTATGGGCTGTGCCACCAATCGGCCGATTTTCAACTGTTACCTCGATCGGCCGATTCCTTACTGTAGCTCTCAGATCTTCTGCATCGGCCAATCTTCTTCTCCTGACGCCGATTCAAGACGTGTCAAAATCCGGCGTCAATAGAAGGGAAAAGTTGCACGTGTGACTCTGGGAGTAACCACGTGACGTGTGTTTAGGTTTCCCTTGCAAGGTTAAGAAATTCAATTCGAATCGTCCGTTTCTCGCAGTTATTGAGACTGCTTGACCCTTTTACCACATAGAGTAAGAAGAGGAACAAGGATAATGATTAATCTTGTTGGATGCAAAATAATTCTCTACCATGTATGATTTCGGATAGTTGCTTACCTAGAATGGTTAAAGAAAGCTAGAACTTGGAGCTAAAATCTGAAAGTAAGGACCTACTATATATGCTTTTTGGCAAAACAAACCCCTCAAGCCAAAAGCCTCGCATGTCTAGGAGTCGGCTAAGTATACCCCACTAGTCGGGTAAGCCTTGCTGAGTATTAGTATACTCAGCCTTGCTTGTGGCTTGTTTTCAGGTGAAACTTTCGAGGACATGATTGCTAGTTTGACTTGGCCTTGTACCCTTCCTCCTGGTTGGTTGGTGGAATGGGATACGCCCCCGGCCAACGGTGGTGATACCGAGTGATGCCTCGTACGAGCTTCATCGAGACATCCTTTATCGTCGAGTAGTTGTCGTTATCTTTTCCGCTGCTTGAACTCTGAAGAACTCATTTATTTCGAAATCCGAAGTACCTTGTCTTGCGAATTTGAACTCTATTGTAATGATAATTTATGATGAACCCCGTGGTGTAAAAATGTGGAATGTTGTATACTCTGGGCTCACCTTCGTGTGAGTACATGTATGTGTGGCTTCGATCCGTAAGAACCGTGGTTGTATCGGGAGGTTACCCGACAGACCAGTGGATTATTCCATTTGAAGTGCGAGTTAGCCCCGATTGCCCTTGTGGTGATGAATAGCGCGCTTGAACCGGATTAATTCAGGTGGTTCTGCCACACATATCCGCTGGCTTCCATGTGAATATGTCACGGTTGGCCCTAAGGAAGCTAACGAGCGCGCCTTCCTATTTGTCGCCTAAGCCGCCCCCGATCAAAGTAGTCTTGGACGGGTCGCCTTCTTGCAGCTGGATGGTCTTGATGCCGACATCGCTGGGGTTGGGTTTAACCCTCGACTGGCTGGGCCGCTGGTTCGAGATCTCCATCTTTGTGTTGGTCAACTTCAGCGCGGCCGCGAGTACTTCTGCGGACGGCTCTGGCACACGTGAAGTCATGGCATACTCGATCGCCTCCTGGTCGCAGTCGTACGACTTCTTCAAGTCGCCATGGAGTGTGAGCACGCCTGTCTTGCCTGACATCTTGAGTAGTAAGTACACATAGTGGGGCACAACCATGAATTTGGCTAGTGCCGGCCTGCCCAGAATGGCGTGGTACGACGAGTCAAAATCAGCCACCTCGAACTTGATGTACTCGGTGCAGTAGTTGTCTTTGGTCCCGAAGGTGACTGGCAGGACCACTGATCCTAGTGGTGTAGCCGCGTTGCCTGGGACAATCCCGTAGAAGGGAGCCTTGCTGGAGGTGAGCATTGTTGAAATGTCCAGTCCCATCTTCTTTAGGGCACTCATGAAGAGTAGATTGAGTCCGCTTCCGCCGTCAATGAGTACTCGGGTAAGCTACGAGCCCGCCACAACAGGATCTAGGACGGGCGGGAACTTTCCCGGCTCAGAGAAGCTGGTCCATTGATCCTACCTGGAGAAGGAAATCGGGACCTCGCTATATCTCAAGGGCCTTGTCGTGGCTGGTTCCACACAGAGAATTTCGCGTAGGGTTAGTTTTTGCATGCACTTGGTGGGGAATCCACAGTCTCCACCGAAGATAACGTTGACGACGTTCTTCGGACCTGGAAATCTTGGGGTCCTGACTTGTCACCTCCTTCTTCATCGTCCTCCTTGTCCTTTCGCTTTCCCACTTGATGGAGGAGTGGAGCGTTGAGTGATTTGCGGATGGTGACGCACTCAAAGAGCGTGTGACGCGACTTTGGGTGAATCGGGCATTGCTTGTGCAGGGCTTGCTCGTATTCCGACTGGTTGTACCCCGGCATCTTGCCGCGCGGGTTGCGCTCGACAGCCGCGACTTCATGGTCTGGCTTGCGCTTTCGGGGGTTCCCCGAGTGGTTCTGCTAGCTTTTGTCGAAGTGGTCGTTGTCGTTCCCTTGTTTGTCGTGGTTGCGCTTGGGGAAGCGATCGTTTTCCTCATCCTCCTGGTCAGCCCATCTTGCCATCATGTCCCACAGCTCCACGGCGGTTGTCGGGCGGTTGCGCCCGAAGTCGTGGTACGTGTTCTTCGTGAAGAGGCCATTATGGAAGCAGCGGATGACATCCTCAACGGTGATGTTGGCGTGGTGGCACGAGTCTCAAAGAAACGCCGTGTGTAAGACCTCAGGGTCTCGTTCATCTCCTGCTTCACCTGGGACAAGTCGTGACGAGTGCCTGCCCTGATCATGGACCCCTGGAAGTTGTCGATGACGGCCTGCTTGAGGTCCTCCCACGAGTTGATGGAGTTTGTCTTGAGGCTTTCAAGCCACGTGAGGGGTGCAGGTTCTAGGGCCACCGGGAAGTAGAGTGCTTTCGTAGAGTTGGAGCCCCCTGAAACTTCAATAGCGACGGAATAGCAACGAAGCCACTAGCGGGGGTCCTGCTTACCGTCATATTTGGGGATTCCAACTGGTTTGAAGTCCTTGGGGCAGTTCTTGTCGGTAATGATCGTGGTGAAGGCGGGGAAGCGGTCGCTGTCGTCATTGTCGTAGTGCCTGCCGGTGCGGTCCTTCCTCCTCGCATCAATGACAAGCCGCGCGTCGCGGCCTTCATTGATCTTCTTGCTGAGGTCGATCGTGGGAGCGTCCTGGAGGTTGGCTGCGACTGGATGTTGGCCACGATGCCTTACCCCACGCTGGTTGTGAGGGGGTTGTTGTACTTCTTCTTCATTGTTACAGCGCGCAGACGGGTGGCCCTCATGGTGCTGTCGGTTGTCGTTCCTCCGACTCCCTTGGCCTCCTCCGGGAGTGCGACTGACCCGCGCGGTATCCCCGTGTTGCTCAGACCTCGAGAGCTGGTTCCGAGTGGATGACACTGCATGTTGCCCATCGAGTTGCACGAGCGCACGCTGGGTCAAGTACTGCAACCTTTGGATCTGGGGGTTAGATGGGAGTTGTTGGGCCAAGAGTGCTGCCTCTGCAATCGCACCGATCGGGGTACGATACTCATGATCCGCGACTGCTGCAAAGGCGTTGGAGAGATCCCTTGGTCCACGGACATGGTTCTGCGCGTTGCGCCTGCGTTGAGCGCGCTTGGCATTCTTTGCCCGCCGGATCCTCCGGTGTTCCTCGTCTTCATCTTGAGGAGCGCCTGTTGTGGGCTCATCGGCTGAGATGTCCGTGAGTTGTTCGTTGTTGTACTGGGTGCCCAGCTCATCTTCTTCCGCGTTGCGAACGGAAGCCATGCAGACTTGTCGATCCGACGAGTGGTTAGCCCTAAAGTCGTAATCGAGTAGCTCTGTGCTACTCTCACCTTCTTCCACGATGGGCGAGAGAGGTCTACCCTCTTGGAACGGTAGTTCTTGCGTGAAGGCCACAAGGCGAGATTCGTAGTCGAGTAGTTCGGAGAGCTCAAAGCCCTTCCAGTACACGAAACGTCCGTGTGGCGTTGATGTAATCGTTAAACCCAGATGGCTGCCCAACAAGAGTTCGGGGCGGCCATCGGGTTGCGACTGGTTTTGAAGGGCGGGGGCCGCCCGACGGGTGGTGGCTCCCTCGCCTCTAAGTCCTTTTCGGATCCGGTTTAGAGATGTAGTCCTGCATGTGGAGTACTCTGCATCAGAGTCCGAGTAAAAGTCAGGGACGGGGGCCTCCCAGCTAGCGGTGGCGCCCACGTCCCCGAGTTGGAGCAGCAGATCCGAATCCTACTCCAAGTTGGAGAGGGATTTGGATCATAGGGTCTTTGTAAATCGGTTTGAATCCGATTCGAGTAGATCTGTTGCATCTCGAGTTGATGTCGTTTTGAAAACGGACGTTGTTTCGATCTGCTAAGCCAGATCCGGAAGCAGCGTGTCGTCGAGGTTGTCGACGAAGTCGTCAAGATCGCCACTTGAGGTCGATGAAGTAGCCTTCGGCTGCTTGGAGTTGGATAGGTGGATGTTGAAGCCACTTGAACCATCCGCGATGCAGATCCAAGAGCCGAAGATGAAAGTCATGCCCTTGTCGAGCATGGTAGTAGTGAAGTTGAACGACGCCATCAAGTTCTCCGAAGGATCTTCGATGAGCTCCCCTACCTGGCACGCCAGGTGTCGGTGTTTTACCGCCACGCCCACCGAGGGATACCCCCGAGGTGGTGAGTTTGGTTGGTTGGGTGTCGCCGAGATCAGGAACTCGAAGGTGCAAAGGAACACAGGGTTTTAGACAGGTTCGGGCCGCTGGGAGCGTAATATCCTACGTCCTATGTGGATTGTATTGCCTTTGATGGTGGTGATTATGATTGTCCCCGAGGGGGTACCTGTCCGCCCTTATATAGCCCGGGGGACAGGCTTACATGGGAATCCTAGTCGAGTACAAGCCAAGAAGTCTTACCCGACTACTTCTTAGGTGGCTCTATCCGACTCCAACTAGTCTAACTATCATACGAGTAATCCTACTGCATTACTAGTAGTTACAATGGACATGGGGCGTGGGCCATGTCCCACCCCGAATCCTAGGTGAAGTGTGCCACGTGGCTAGTCCCGTGTGCCCGGGTCTGACAGAGGGTTACTGGAAGTATGGGAGTGAGGCCCCTTCAGTAACATAGAGTACTAGTCGGAAACTAGTAAACTGAGCGTTACTGGAAATATGGGAGTGAGGCCCCTTCAGTAACATAGAGTACTAGTCTGGAACTAGTAAACTGAGCATTACTGGAAGTATGAGAGCGAGGCCCCTTCAGTAACATAGAGTACTAGTCAGAAACTAGTACATTGAGCGTTACTGGAAGTATGGGAGCGATGTCCCTTCAGTAACATAGACTACTAGTCGGGAACTAGTAAACGGAGCGTTACTGGAAGTATGGGAGCGATGCCCCTTCAGTAAAATAGAGTACTAGTCGGAAACTAGTAAACTGAGTGTTAGTGGAAGTATGGGAGCGAGGCCTCTTCAGTAACATAGAGTACTAGTCGGGAATTAGTAAACTAAGTGTTACTCAAAGTATGAGAGCAAGGCCGCTTCAGTAACATAGAGTACTAGTCGGGAACTAGTAAACTGAGCGTTACAGGAAGTATGGGAGCGAGGCCCCTTCAGTAACATAGAGTACTAGTCGGAATCTAGTAAACTGAGCGTTACTGGAAGTATGGGAGCAAGGCCCCTTCAGTTACATAGAGTACTAGTCGGGAACTAGTAAACTGAGCGTTACTGGAAGTATTTGATAGATAATCACGTAGATGCTTTATTTGGCTAATTAACGGGTTCCACTAGTCATTGCCAAACGAGGTGACCACTTTTGGCAGTCGCATTGCTCTGCTGTGACAAAGTTTCCTGAGCTTAGCCTGGAAGAATTTGAATCATTTTCTTCTTTCCCGAGTCCAACCCCGCTAGCCCTATCCTTAGCCCCGAGCGTTGGTAAAAAAAGGCTCGTGACATGAGGAATAGGTGACAAGAGATCGGCTGGAAAAAGGTTGCACTTATTAGGCTGGACATTCATTGGGCATGTCTCAGAGTAGTATAGCGAGAAAGTCATGATTAACCCGAATAATACACATAAATGGCGACCCTGATTAAGTGGTAAAAAGGAGTGCTTTTAGGTTTACGGAATCCCTTGTTTCGAGATATAGTCCCAAAACAATGGTTGAACAAACAAAACACCTAAAAGACCCTCAGAAAACCTCCTTGAATCAGGTACTTAATTTATGAATAAATCATTATTCGGGTAGTCCCATCGCCTTTCTTCGTAGTCGTTGTTGAGTGGCGGAGCTCCCTGGGCCCTCCGAAGGGTTTGACATTTGAAGGTGGAATGCTTGCTCTTCGGGTGCCATGGGCATCGCTTGTGGAGAGCTTCCTTGAAGCGTTCCTTTGAGCTGAGGGTTTTCTTTCTTTGGGTTGGTTGTTCCCCGACTTTTGGCTTGCACTTCCGAGTTGAACCCAGGTAGTCGAGGAGGATATGATAGTTGGTGGGGCTGTAGGGCTTCACCACATCGCGCTCCTACCGCTTGGCGATGATGACGTTGTGGGCGTCCCGGCCGGCGTTGATGATAGTGCGGAGGTTGCTTGTGGAGCAGTCGTAGAGGTTGCCAGGCTGATGTTGGTGCTGTTCTAGTACGCGCTACCTGCGCGCAGCACGCTTGGCGTTCCTAAGCTTATGCCGCTCTTTTTGGACGTCGTCTTCATCTTTGATCTTCACGATTCCCATAGTGTCGAGAGCATGTACAGGTATATCATGATGGGCGAATGCCCCCACTGCGTCTAGGTCTGGACCGGGTGTGTCGGAGATGTAGTTGTCATCATTGATGTAGTACTCGTCCAATTGAATGTACTCTGATCCTTCACTGTCTTTGTCGACGTGAATCATGAATACATCACAATCTAGTGCGAAGCGTTTGGTACTCACAGCCCAACCTTCTTCGTCGTCGGAAGAAGCGAGAGGTCTGCCTTCTTGGAACGAGAGTTCACCAGAGTCGATAATGGATCATGGTGGGCTTGATTTGAGAAATTTGGAGGGCTTTCTGCCCTTCCAATGCTCGACTCTGCCCGACCGAGTTGATCCTCTTGCCAGACTCTGGCAGCTGCCTATCATAGGTATTGCGTGAGTAGCCGAATCCGACTAGTTGTCGTAAACGGTAGCCCCCCGACGTCCGGTGGCTTCTTCTTCTTCGAGTTGCAGTAGGTGATCGAAGTCCTCTTCTAATGCGGAGAGGGTCTTGGGTAGGACCACTTCAGACCAAATTGGACTTGGTCTGGGGGTTTTCAGTTTGCCGATGAAGTCATCGAAATTGCGATCAAATGCCTTCGGCTCCCTGGGGTTGATGCGCTGAAGGGTGGTTTCTGCGAGATTGATGCACTCTACGAGACTTTGGTCGACTCGGTCGATGCTGAAGAAGATGTCGCCGGTGGTGATAGGAGGATGGTGCGGAGTCTCAGGGCGGTTCCGTTTCAAGGAGGCCGGGTCAGGCTGATGGAGAGTAGCTTCCGCGAGCTTGATGCTTTCGGCGATGCAATCGTCCACCTGATCTGTCCCGGAAATTAGATCATCAGGACTGATCGATGGGCGAGGGTTTACCTTAATATGACTTGCGTAGCTTCCAATTAGATCAGAAAATTTGATCCTGCCGAGATCATTGGCAAGATTGTCGATGTCGCGGCTGGATGTCGGAGCAGATGCCGCCGGCTTCTTGGGGTAGGCCAGGTGGTTGTTGAAACCACCTGAGCTGTTGGCGATGCAGACCCAGGAGCCGAAGGTGAACGTGGTGCCCTCCTCGGGCACGGTGCTGGCGAAGTTGGAAGATGCCATCGAGTTCTCCGGTGGATGCTCGATGAACACCCCTACCTGGCACGCCAGCTATCGGTGTTTAACCTCCAAGCCCACCGAGGGATATCCCCGAGGTGGTAGATTGTAGGTGGGGTGTCGCCGAGATCAGGAGCTCGAAGGTGCAAGGAACACAAGATTTAGACAGGTTTGGGCCACCGAGAGCGTAATACCCTACATTCTGTGTGATGGTTTGTATTGCCTTAGATGATGTAATGTTTGGAGGGGGTCCCTGCCTGCCCTTATATAGTCTGGGAGGATAGGGTTACATCAAAGTTCTAGCCATATACGAGCTTAGGAGTCCTACCTGAGTACTACTCGGGTAGTTTCCTAATGTTCCGACTAGTCCTACTACTGTACGAGTAGTTACAACTGGTGTAGGGTGTTGGCCATGTCCCATCCCTTTTCCTAGAATATGTACACCATATGCGCAGTCCCGTGGCCCCAGGACTAACAGCCCGCGGGTGGGCCACAGAGACGTACTTGATCTGGATGTTGCTATTCTCACAGAAATCCCAGAACGCATGTGCTGTGAAGTTGGAACCCAAGTTTGTGATGATAGTATTGGGGAAGCCGAACCAATGTAAGATGTCACAGATGAAGTCAACCTATCTGTCTGCTGAGAGCTTTGTAATTGGTTTATACTCGATCCACTTTGTGAATTTGTCGATTGCCACCTACACATGAGTAAAACCCCTGGCACCGTTGTCAATGGCCCAATCATGTCAAGGCCCCAGGACGCGAACGGCTAGGAAGGTTGTATGGTGATCAGCTTATGCACCGGGACATGAGCTTGCTTGCCGAAGAATTGACAGTTTGTGGCTCGACGTACAAGATTTTCGGTGTCTGCCAGGGCTGTTGGCTAGTAAAACCCTAATCTAAAGGCTTTTCTGACTAGTGTGCGTGATGCTGCGTGGTTGCCACAGGCTCCATCGTGGATTTCACGAAGTATGCCTCTGCCTTCCTCTGTTTGAACACACTTCATGAGTACTCCTGTGGCTGTTCCTTATTTGTATAACTTGTCGGCACCCAAAACACACCCCTTGTTGCATCTCATGATGCGTGCTGCTTCTGCACTTTCTGTTTTAACGTTGGGGGTCACTTTTGCTCTCTAAGGAAGTCGATGAAGGGTACCCACCAATCAACCTCGATCATCATGACCTCTCGGTCGGGCTCTTGGGAACCCTGATGGATGATCATTGGATCTAGCTTCTTAATTGATGGGTGGTGCAACTCTTGCACGAATACGCCAGCAGGTACTTGGGCTCGAGTAGACCCCAGCTTGGAGAGTACGTCTGTTCCAACATTGTTGTCTCAGATTACATGATGAATCTCCAGTCCTGAGAACTTGTTTTCCAGCTTTCGTACTTCCATCACGTAGTCGTCCATGGTTTCCTTGTTGCAGTCCCACTCCATGTTGACATGTTGAACAACCAGGAAGGAGTCACCATAGACAAGTAGTCACTTGATGCCAAGGGAGATTGCTAGGCGAAGCTCGTGCAATAATGCCTCGTACTCGGCTTCGTTGTTGGATACTTTCCAAAGGATCTGGATAACGTACTTGAGTTGCCCGCCCTTTGGAGATATGAAGAGAACTCCCGCACCGCCACCGTCGAGCTTGAGAGAACCATTGAAATACATCACCCAATGCTCTGGCTTGTTGATTGGTGTCGAAACCTAACTTTCCAGCCATTCTGCCATGAAATTGACTAGTGCTAACGACTTGATGGCTGTGCGTGGCTTGAAGTCAATGGAGAGAGGCCCCAGCTCCACTGCCCACTTGGAGATGCGTCCAGTGACGTCCCGATTCTAGAGTATATCCGCCAATGGGAAGTCGGTGACAATGGAGATGTGGTATTCTTCGAAGTAGTGGCGAAGCTTCCTGGATGTGATGAGTATAGCGTAGAGAAGTTTCTAAATTGATAGGTAACGAAGCTTGGATTCAGACAAAACTTCGCTGACGAAATGCACGGGCCTCTGTATTGGGAATACATGGCCTTCCTCCTGTCGCTCCACCACAATGGTTGTACTGATGACATGAGTAGTCGCGGCAATGTAGAGTAGTAAGTTCTCGCCGGGCAATGGGGCCGTGAGGATTGGAGGTGACTACAGATGGAGCTTGAGGCCCTACAGTTCTTGTTCGGCTTCCTCTGTCCATTGAAACTTGTCTTGCCGCTTGAGGAGCTTGAAGAAAGGTAGTCCCCGTTTGCCAAGCTTCGAGATAAATCTGTTCAGGGCCGCCATGCACCCTGTGAGCTTCTGGACATCTTTGACTGAGGCTGGTGCCTCCATGTCAATGATGGCAGTGATCTTGTCCGGGTTAGCTTTAATTCCTTGGTGACTAATGATGAACCCAAGTAGTTTCCCGGACGGTACACTGAAGACGCACTTGGTCGGGTTGAGCTTCCACCGAAACTTGCGTAGGTTGTTGAAAGTTTCCTCGAGATCTGCAATGAAGTCGTCATGATTTCTGGTCTTGATCACCACGTCATCCACATATGCCTCGACATTGCGGTGTAGTTGGTCCGCAAAGTAGAGTTACATCGCGTGTTGGTACGTAGCACCTGCATTCTTCAATCCAAAGGACATGGTTTTATAAGCATAGGCACCATATGGGGTGATGAACGCAGCCTTGATCTGGTCTCCTTCCTTGAGGGCAATCTGGTAGTAGCCCGAGTAGCAATCAAGGAAGCAGAGTAGTACGCATCCGGCTGTGGTCTCGATGACTTGGTCGATGCGCGGTAGCCCGAAGGGGTCCTTCGGGTAGTGCTTGTTGAGATCGGTATAATCAACACACATCCTCCATTCATTATTATTCTTTTTCTTTACACGTACAGGAATAGCTAACCACTCTGGGTGGAACACCTCTTTGATGAAATCAGCCGCGAGTAGTTTTGCTATTTCCTTCTTGATTGCTTCTTACTTTTCCGGAGCAAACCTCCGTAGCCACTACTTCTTTGATGTAGCCTTGGTGTCAACATTTAGGGAGTGCTCGATCAGCTCCTTGGGCACACCAGGCATGTCCGTTGGTTTCCACGCGAATATGTCCCAGTTGGCCCTAAGGAAGCTGACGAGCGCGCTTTCCTATTTGTCGCCCAGCCCTGCACCTATCAGGGTTGTCTTGGTCGTGTCACCCTCCTGCAGCTGGATGGATTTTACGCTGACGTCCCCGGTGGTTTGCACCTTGGACTGACTCAACTTCTTGGTTGGGATCTCCAAGCCAGACTATGAGACTTGTTGCGCGGTTGCGAGTGCTTCTCCTAAAGAATCTAGCACGCGTGTAGTTGAGGCATACTCGATTGCCTCCTGGCCGCAGTCGTACGACTTCTTCAAGTCATCTCGAAAAGTTAACACACCGTGCTTTCCAAGCATCTTGAGAAGTAGGTAGACATGGTGTGGAACGACCATGAATTTGGCCAAAGCTGGTCTTCCGAGGATGGCATGGTATGAGGACTCAAAGTTTGCCACCTCGAACTTGATGTACTCGGTCCGATAGTTCTCTCGCGTGCCGAAGGTGACTAGTAGTGTCACTGTCCCGAGTGGTGTAGCTGAGTTCCCTGGTATGATGCTGTAGAAGGGAGCCTTGCTTGGGGTGAGCATATCGGTGATGTCGAGCCCCATCTTCTTCAAGGTACTCATGAATAGCACGTTGAGCCCGCTTCCGACGTCGATGAGCACCCTGGTAAGCCTGACGCTGGCCACCACTGGATCCAGCATGAGCGGGAATTTTCCTGGCTTAGAGAAACTAGTTCACTGATCATCCCTAGAGAACGATATGGGGACCTACGACCACTGTAGGGTCGTGGTACCGCCAGCTCTATGGACATGATCTCATGGAGCGTGAGCTTTTGAGCTCGCTTGGAGGGGAAGCCGGGAGTCGCCGCTGAATATGACGTTGACGATCTTCGAGGCATCCTGGAAGTTGTTGCCTCCTGACTTGTCCTCTTGGTCATCATCTGCCTTATCCTTGCCCTTCTTCTTCTGGTTATCTTCGACAATCGGAGCCTTGAGGGACTTGCGGAGGTTGAAGCACTCCTGTGCCGAATGCTTGCCCTTCGGGTGCCATGGGCACTGATTTTGCAGGAGTTGTTTGAACTTCTCTTGCGTGTTTCCCGACTTCTTG
The DNA here is from genome assembly GCA_032594955.1 of Panicum miliaceum. Classification (NCBI taxonomy): domain Eukaryota; kingdom Viridiplantae; phylum Streptophyta; class Magnoliopsida; order Poales; family Poaceae; genus Panicum; species Panicum miliaceum. The sequence continues at coordinate 22,848,875 of CM064063.1, read as the reverse complement.
CCACGCAGGGGACGGTTGACACCCACAATGGGATCATCTGGCTTGCACTTCCGTGAAGATCCCTAGTAGTCCCGCTGGCTCTTGACGTTCCGATCATCGTTGCCCCGCTTGCCATTGTTGTTGTAGTAGTCACCGTCGTGCTTCGGGAAGCGGTCATGCTCCTGCTCCTCTTGGTCCGCCCATTGCTGCATCATGTTGTGGAATCCTGTGAAGGTCTTGGGGCGGTTGTGGCCAAATTCCCTATAGAGGAGTTCGTCCCTGATGCCTTTGTGGAAGCAGTCGATGACGTCCTCTTTAGAGATGTTAGGGATGGTGGCGCGCGTCTCGAAGAAGCGGCAGGTGTACTTGCGCAAGGCCTCACCACGTTCCTGTTTGCACTAGGACAAGTCGTGACGAGTACCTGCTCGAGTGATTAATCCCTGGAAGTTGTCGATGAAGATCCATTTTAGGCCCTCCCAGAGTCAATGGAGTCGGGTCTCAAGCTCTCAAGCCACGTGAGTGGAGCGGGCTCCAGTGCCATCAGGAAGTAGATGACTCTGGTGGTGTTGGAGCCGCTCCAGACTTCTACAGCCATGGAGTAGCACCTAATCTATTGCTGAGGAGCTTGCTTGCCGTCGTATTTGGTGATGCCGACTGGTTTGAAACCGTCTGGGTACGATGCCAAGCTAAAATGATGTGTGAACACTGAGAAGTGATCGATCACTATCGTCTATGGCACGGTACACTTCGGCCGCGGCGCGCTCCTCATGTCTAGCGTTCATGATGCTGCGTGCGTCATGCCCCTTGTTGATGTAGTGACAAAGATCTCCTGTGGGAGCATTCTCGAGTTGTTGATGGTTGTTGCGACTAGTCGCACCTTGTGGAGGTTCTGGATCTTGATTGCCCCTCGCAGGTTGTCTTGGTCTCCCGCCAGCAGTGCGGCTGCCTTCGGTGGCATCATTGCCTCTATTGTTCCCTCCAGCCGGTCGTCGTGGCCGTCCTCCAGCAGTTCGACTTCCTTCAGGCTAACTATTGCCAATCTGCTCCGTGTGCACCGATGGAGCTGTTCTGGCGATTGAGTTGGAGCCAGGCCTTCTGAGTAAGCAAGAGAGCTTTTTATGCAGCAGGGTCTTGACTGTTTGTGACTAGGGTAGCGACTGAAGCGATGTTGGCAATTGGTCTGGTTCTTCAATCTGCGAGCGGCACGCTAGGTTTCATCCTCGACACTGGCGTTGGTTGTGAGCTCATGCTCGGAGATCTGCTCGAGTAGTTTGTTGGCGTACTGGTTGCCCTCGCCCTATTCCGCCATGAACACGTGGCGGTGTGAGGTGTGCTCGTCGGAGCTGTAATCGACCAGCACAGTGCCTTCTTCGTGGATTTGCGAGAGAGGTCTGCCTTCCTAGAAAGGCAGCGTATCGAGGTGAGCCACGAGGTGGGAGGTGTCTTCAAGTAGCTCGGAGGGTTTCATGCCCTTCCAGTACACGAATCGGCCATGTGGCATTGATGTGATCATCAGGCCTTGATGACCGCCCATGAAGGGCTCGGCGCCGTCATCAGAGTCCGAGTCGCAGTGGCTTCCCCTTCTCCGATATTGAGTAGGCAATCCAAGTCCTCCTCCAATGCGGAGGGACTCAACTCGCATGGCCTCCTGGTGGACAGTGGCCGCGTTGCATAGCCCGAAGGGGAATCGGGTACGCTGCTCCTTAGACCAGATCGAGTTCGATCCGAGGAGGCCTGGTGCAACACGAGTAGAAGTCGCGTCGAAAATGAACTGTTCCTCGATCTCCCTAGCTAGGTCAGAGAGCAGCATCTCCTCGAGGTTGTTGACAAACTCATCGAGATTGCTGCATCAAGTTGCTGCAGGCACCTTCGGCCTCCTGGGGTTGGCGAGGTGGTTGTTGAAACCACCCGAGCCATTGGCGATGCAGACCCAGGAGCTGAAGGTGAACGCGGTGCCCTCGTCGAGCACGGCGCTGGTGAAGCTGAATGATGCCATTGAGTTCACAGGTGGATCCTCGATGAGCACCCCTAGCTGGCGCGCCAGCTGTCAGTGTTTTACCGCCAGCTCATCGAGGGATACACCCGAGGTGGTAGATTGTAGGTATGGTGTCGCCGAGATCAAGAACTCGAAGGTGCAAGCAACACAATGTATAGACAGGTTCGGGCCATGATGTGCGTAATACCCTACGTCCTATGTGGTGGTTTGTATTGCCTTGGATTGGTCATGCTTTGGAGGGGGTCCCTGCCCGCCCTTATATACTCTGGGGGACAGGGTTACATGGAATCCTAGCCCGATACTAGCTTAGAAGTCCTACCCGAGTACTACTCTGGTAGTTTAATTCTGTACCGACTAGTCCTACTCGTATCCGAGTACTTTACAACAGATATAAGGTATGGTGTCATACCCGGGCACACGGGACTGTGCACGTAGCGTATTTTTTCTAGGATACGGGATGAGACATTGCCCACGCCCTACATCTGTTGTAGCTACTCATAGTGCAGTAGAACTACTCATACAGTAGTAAAACTAGTCGGACATGGTAGGAAACTACTCGAAAAGTACTCGGGCAGGACTCCTGGGATTGTACTCGACTAGAACTTCCATATAAACCTGTCCTCACAGACTATATAAGGGCGGACAGGGACCCCCTCCAAACAGAGGAGATCACCCGATCACCATCAAAGGCAATACAAACCACACGGGCGTAGGGTATTACGCTCTCGGCGGCCCGAACCTGTCTAAACCTTGTGTTCCTTGCACCTTCGAGTTTCTGATCTCGGCGACACACTACCTACAAACTCACCACCTCGGGGGTATCCCTCGATGGGCATGGCGTTATTCTAGATTATTCTATGCCATGTGCGTAGTCCCGTGGTTCAGGGTCTGACACTGTGCCATTTATTTTCCATGCATATCATGACATTCACATCCATGGCATCATTCTAATGCATGCATACATTCATGCATTCTAGTGACCAAGATGCCGGAGAGCGAGCCCATTGAGGCACCAAGTCCGTCGAGACCGAGGCCGATGTTGAGCCGGAAGAGAACCAAGGCAAGCAGCTATGCATTTTCCCTCTACCCGCAAAAATTGAACTATTGTTATAACTGTCGCTTGGGTACTTGTGAGTTATCTATTTACTTTATTTATCACATTTTTGTTTACCTATCTTTATGCATTTACCTTCCTTGATTTGAATATCCATTCCTTGTCGCTTGAGTAATGAGGTCAATTACTTAATTTAACTAATTGCTTAGCCATGCTTAGCTTTAGTTTCACAACTTGAAAGGAAAGGGTTGGATAGGTTCACAATCACTTTGGTTGCCTATGGTTGCACTTGTCACCGGAGATTTGGCTAATGGTTGGTGAAATAGATTTGTGGTTTAGGCGGAATGGTAGGGCCTAGAGAAAGGAGTCTTTGAGGCATAGTCCGCTTGAACCATTTAAGACCTGTCCGTGGATGACGTTGATTTGGTGCAATATTTTTGTGTTACCACATATACAATCATAGTATGGAGGAGCTGATTACCACCTTTGTTTTGATCGTTGAGGCACAATCCTAAATGTGTGGTCTTGGGGCTTTGTAGAGAGGCCTAGGGTTGTCCTCGGTGGACCTAGGTCGCTCTATGCAAGTTAGGCGTATTCTCAATGGTTGAGGTTTATTGGAAAAAGATGATGCGAGCACTCTCTTATCCAACTTTGTCCGATTGGGTAAATCACAAGTACACCCTTGCACGGTTAATAAATCAATTTGAATTGCCACGCTCTCGGTTACGAGCAAGCTTAATTCCCATAGATTCTTTGCAAAGATATAGATGTATGTTTACCTATGGTTACTTAAGTTACTTATGCTTCAATTACTTATTCTACTCTTAATCAACTAAAATTGTGTCGTGGGTTGAGCAAAATTAATTAATTTGTTAGTAAGCTAGTACTTGGATTAGAGAGCTTATGCTTATGCAAAAAATAGTTTAACTCTAAAGTTTTATTCTTGATGTACCCTCATGGCAAGATACTTGGTTATTTAATTCGCGTAAGATTTGCGAAAACCTTCTGTTCTTATATTGCTTTAATCCTAAGTTGCAGGTGAGCTATACCTTGTGTTTGGTCACTTTTGCGCCGCCGATCGTGGCGCGGTTGAGGAGTAGACTTTTTGCCACAATGGCGTCTGTGGGCAAAGATACTATTATTTATCACGCTTTTGTTATCATATCGAGCATTATATGCTAGCTCTCATCTTAATGTTAATGATACGGTGGTTTGCTTTAAGCCGGTACAAATTGGACAGTTCTTACATGTATCAAGATGATTGATAGTGAAAACCAAAATAAACTCTTTTGCATGTTGGTTGGATGGCTGACCAAGGAACGCTACAACTATCCAGCACTAAGAATAACGACCCGTTGTTCTTCGAAAAATCATTCACTTTTTTCACACTACTCTAATAGCAACTCCCAAGAGACTAGCAGCAACTCCAAGAGCCTAACTAAATCCATTCGAATCTGTAAAAGCACTGGAAAAAAAGCAATCCAATAGGCTCTTCTTCTTCCTCTCTTCTCTATCTGGCTCGGCATCCCATCCCCTCCGCTAGGCAGCTTTGCCGAGCGGCTCCGACTCGCAATCTCCCTCCTTGCGCGCGCTCCTCTTTTCCCACGGCACTTCCTCCTCCCGCGTGCCCTTCCCGCCCCTATGCTCCATCCTTGCGCCCCCTGCCCAGGTAGCAACCCCGTCCCCGTCGATCCGCCGCATGTCGCCACCCCCCTCCCTGCCAGCCTGCCCGCCGCTCGCGGCCGCTCCTCCCAGCCCGCGTGCGGTGGTGGAGCAGCGCCCGGCCAGCCATCCCATCCAGCGCGCGGCGGCAGAGGCACGCCGGTCGACCCCACCAGAGACCAAGGAGGCGCGGGTGTCCACCCCTCCCTGCCACCCCTCCCTGCGACGCGGCTCGTCCCCGCTGCTACGCCCCTGCGGCTGAGGAGGCGCGGGTGGCGGCCCCCTCCCTGGGCGTGGCCGTCACGCCGCTGATCCTCCCCATCCCTTGGCGTGCCGGCTGCGACACCCACCGTGGGACCACGTACTCGCAGCTGTAGATGACCGCCGACACCAGCTGCAGGAACACGCAGCGCGCGGCGTGCCCGGGGAGCCTGCGCGGGCAGGGAGGCGAGCCGGGAGTCCCCGCTAGGGCCAGTTCCATGACGAGGTACACCTTGGAGCGCGTGGCGAGCACCTCATGGAGGCGAAGCATGTTGGGGTGGTGGAGGCGGCGCACGGCGGAGACCTCGCGGAAGCACCAGGCCAGCGTCAGGGATAGTCAAGATTTGAATATGGATAGTCAAGATTTAGAGAGTCTGTTGGTTTACCACACTGGTTAGGAAGGTTTCTATTTGTTTACGGTCCTTAAACTCTAAATTTAGCTAGAATTATACCTAGGCTCTTGGAGTTGCTCTAAAGACTTTTATGTGCCAACAACATTTTCCCAGGAAAAAGCTAGCTGAAAACATGGGACGGTTGCCCTACAGAGAAAAAAAAAAGGCAAACGGGAGAAGACGTTGAGTCAAGCCAAAGGATGTCCAGAGCGGCAGAGCCAATTAGGGCTCGACACACAACCACAGGTCCCTATCCAGTCTAAGGTAGATGTTCTTGCTGGAAGCGAAAAAAGATGCTACAACGGTGAAACGGTTACATAGTACACGAAGTAATGATATACAGAGTTCCAGGTGATCAGCATACTGCTGTCACCACCACCACTGATTTACTATCAAGTTGACGTTGAACAGTTCATTGATCAGCATCTGCATGCTCATTAGAAGATGGCTTTTCTATTCATAGGCTCACCAAACGCAAACAAGGAATCCTAATTTTAATTAAATTTGAGTAAATCTTATATTATAGCACATCTCGCATTACTGTGGCGGCTGCAACACCATTTCTTGTTCGTTTCATTGATCTTCTGATGGCACAGTAGGAGTTAAGGGTACCTTTGACTCTGCACATTATTAAATTTGCAAAAGGATTACACTTGTTCATTGTGCAAGCATATATGTAACCTACTATTTAAGCCACATAAGGGTAACTCACCAGGTTCAAGTGTCAAGCGAGTTGAGGGTATATCTTCTTTTGTTGCAGTTGCAACCTTAGAGCAATGTCTATGAAACAGCAAATGGGCTACTATTCGGTCAATTGGATTTGTGATTGTTTCTGCTTCCTTAGTTGGAGATCTGAGATCATGCAAAAGATGGACCGAGTCATTAAAAGCTTTCCATGATTAAAACAATGGACTACAAACTACTAGTACCTAACAAGTGTACATAAAACGTGTTGCTGCTCAGATGTGGTATAGATGGTAAAAAAGACATGATATGAGGTCATTTTAGGTGATTTTAAATTGCATAATATCTGTTACCAAATAGCATAAAAAAAACTAATACGAGAACACGTCAACAAACCCATGTTCCAGTGAAGTAATCTACCTTGTTGTCCTAGTAGATGTGTCATGTTCTGAAGCTTCATCTTCATCTTTAGTAGTCTTGTTAGTGCTACTCCTGTCAACGGCAATTTGTCTCTCTGTGGCACTATGGGCCAAGCGAAGCAAACTATCTCGAATGCATAGTCGAGTTTTGGTATCCAACTGTGTGAGAAAGGTAAAAAAGGTTGAAGTTAATTTGTTTTCTGGTGAACATCTTAAGCAACTAAATAATGCTTTCAGTAGACATATGAAGCGTCAATAAAATTGAAAGGGAAGAACAAATTGCCTTGCCAAGAGCATCTTGAAATTGATAATATATTTTTTCCTCTATATAGGGATCATCTGAAATTGCAGAACTTTTGTGAACCTCGTCATGGCTAGTTGGCATCATCTCAGGCAAAAAGACCTTATTTGTGTTTCCATCTATGACAATTGAGCTCCCTAAAGAATCTGGATTTTTGTTCCTTGTGAAGTATGCTTGAGGTACAATTGTGTCACTGCCAGAACCCTCTTGACCAAATTGTTGCTGTTGTTGCTGAATAGCTATCAGTGCTTGCATTTGCTGCCTGCGCCTAAGCTTTTCGATCTTTTCTTGTGGTGTCATCCTCAGTGGCCTTGATGGTATGTCTTGGCACTTTTCTTTGGAACTTGCATGTTTCGGAGAATCTGCTGAAGTTTGGTAGCTTGTGGCAGGTGATTTTATCTGATGGTCTTCAGCTTGAACATTTGACACTAATCGAATGGTAGGAAACGGATATGCTGGATACCCATATCCAGGAAAAATAAACTGATTAGAATGCTGTACTGGCCCCATGTTCTTGCTATCCTGGAACAGTGCATATTGAGGAGTCTGGACAGGTTGCATAGGAGCTTGCAAATTGGCTGATGCATTCTGTACTTTGCTCTGGAAGAAGCCACTTGTATCGCTGGATATTTTACTTTTGCCTCTTTCCTCCTGTTTTCTGCGTGACCTCACTGGTCTCTTCTGCATATCTCCCTACATTGAGTGGTTAATTCACATTGAATTAAAGAAAACTCACCCCCTCAAATCAGATGCAAGAAAGTACCAATTGAGTTAAGCAGATTAATCAGAGGCTCCAAAAATAGCTTTCACGAAGAGATTGACTGGGCATATATTGAGCCGATTTTTCCTAACAAAAACTCTACTTTGTGCTTAATGTACTCGAAAGCACCAAAAACTTCTATTACGGACTTCAGAGCAATAATTGGAGCAACCTTAGGCTTAAAAATATGACATATCACATTGTTACAACAAGATTGCCACAAAAAATCATAAGTTATGTCAAAATCAGTTTGTAAACAGAATACAGATTGACACAGCAATTGGAAACCAGCTATATCTTTAACATCCATTGCCCTAAGTGAAAAATGCCATTTTTTTCTCATGATATCAATCCAAATAGCATATTAGTTAGTACTTCAGTTTGGTATAAAAGCTCTGAAGTGATTTCGTTCATAAAAAGTTTAACAGGGTACACCATATGGCTTCTACCTCCTGCGAGAACTGGTTTGGTTTTCCAGAATATTTGCAAGTCAGATGATTTTTGCTCTCAACTTGCTCTCCAGATTTAGCATTAGCATCTGCTACCTGCCAAAAGTGGATAACAAGAGTAGCCAAGAAATAATTGCTAAACATAGGAACATATGTATATGCATTTATTTGTGTACCTTGTTTTCTTGTTTGGTAATGCCACCGGAAATTTTATTAGTCAGAAGCAAAGAAGGCCCATGATCAGATGATGGTTGTTTATTCAATGGTACTTGCTAAACAAACAGGAGCAAATTGCAGTGAGAAGAATGTGGAACAGAAAAATATGCAATTTTCCAGCACACTAAGAACTACATTTACATACTGGAATCGGGATTGATTGCACAGTATTATCCATCAATTCCGAAGATGCGGAAAAAAAATCACTGTCGTTGGCAACCATCTCATTACAGAATATGGAGTCACTATGGCTGCAAAAAAAAATCACCTGATAAGATTACGAAGTTGATAGTACTATCCAGTCATGAAAGAATCAATGACTGCAAAATCAACTCATGGGTTGAGTAAGAAGTAATGAGTTTCCAATCATACCTAAATAGACGGTCAAAATCATCGAAGTCACCAATATTACCCCAGTCGCAATCAAGGTAGGTGCTACTCTTCTCTTCGTGATCATTACCAAACACTTCAGGTTCACCATCCAGCTGCACTGTACACAGATTAAGAAAAGCGATGTAATTTTCTTCTTTTTCATAAATGCATGATTTTTTTCAGGCACCGATGTAACTATTGGACCAGAAGTTTCCAAATTAAAGCAGGAACATAATAAACATTGGCAATGCAGAATGCTGAAAGAAGAAGCGAACCTGTAGTATTTCCTGTCACTTTCTGTATACTGGGCTCAGCACTGAAATCCAGATATGTGGATGCTATGTTATCATCGCTATAGTTTCTATCAAGCGCAGGATTCAGAGAAGGTAGGTCAGGCCAGGATTCCATGTCAAGTCGTGTAGCTGAAAAATGTGCACTTGTCTGATTTGCATACTGCTTTTCCATCCCTTGAAGTTCAGTTTGACCAACTGCAGAATGTTCAGTAATGCCCACAATACTCACTGTGTCTTCATCATTGTTCTTGTGATCTCCAACACTAACTAACGTACTATCTTCTGCACCTTTAGGGTAAGGCACAATATGGTCTTCACTCTCATTGAACTCAGCCCATATTGCATCCCCTACCTGCATTTCGGAGGGAATAAAACAATGAAAAAAAAATGGAAATACCCAGTGCTCAAAGCTCCAACAATACAAGACAAAACAAATTTAAATAATCTAAATTCATCTTCTGGAAGACTAACCAGTGCGCCAGTCATCCAATATTCCAATTTGCTAGATAACATAATTTAGATATATTATATTACAAAATCAAATTGAAAAATAGACATATAACTGAAATCCTCTCTAAAATCAAAATACTCATCCAGCAAAAGAAGTAGCCATCCTAGAATGCATGTACTCAATTCTTGGTGAACAACATTATTCTGAATATTCAGACTAGCCAGAAAAAAACTACAGGGAGATTTTCCATGAAAAATACCTAGGTGGAATTGTAATTCCCTTCTTTTAATAGGGAAAGTCCATTTTACTACCAGAGCAATCCATTTAGTCCCCTGAACTCCTCGGAAAAAATTTAGGCTCAATTTAATCTCCCAAAACTACTTCAGTTGGTGCAGACCCCCTAATGAGATTGTTCTTTTTTGTTTCTCCAGGTATAAGTTGAGTTTTAATTTCAAAATTTTATGTGGCGACTATGAAACTATTTCGTACGTTAGAAAAATAGATTAATGTTTCATATAACTTTTCATGCATATCTGTGTCTCTAGGATAAATTTGCTAATAAACGTGCCTGACCTATGAAAATAACCACAAAATTTCTTAATGTATTTCTTCCAATAAAGGGCATAGTGTTCTCTATATGCTCAAAAAATTTGAATTTAAACCTCAAGTTGTAGCGGAGAAACAAAAAAGGCAAATCTCATTATGGGGTACATTGGACCAAATCAAATACTTTGGGGGAGCAAATCATGCCAAAATATTGTTTAAGGGTGCAAGCGGACAAAGTGAATTGATTGAGGTAGTAAAAATGGCATTTTTCCTTTTTAGTAAATATACATTAGATGCAACCAAGATTCCAGACTGTAGGCTCCGGCCTCCCCGAGGCCGGGTCCGCTTACATCTGGCCGCTTCCTAGAACATAGACTGCCCTCACAGACCAACACAAGGCTTTTCTGCACACTTTGTCCTCACTCGTGCGCACCCAGGAAGAATTTCCGGGTCGGTCACCCATCCCCAAATTGCTCCAAGCCAAGTACGCTTAACTTTGGAGTTCTTTGAAATTGGGCTTCCGGAAAAAAAGTTGCAACTTATTGGTATGAGTATCCTATTAATCCTATTAAGCCCTGGACCGGGGTGTCACATCCTCAACCCCTTAAGAGACCGACGTCCTCGTCGGTCAACCCCAAGCCAGGAACGTTTCCTCCTGGCCACGTCCGTACGTCCACGGTGCCAACGGCCCATGTGCCAAGTCCGTGCGTCCAGTGCCAACGGCGCATCCCTGATGCCCGTGCACTGACCCGCCACGCGCCCGCCTGCCTGCGCACCTGACCCGCACGCGCCCGTGCTCATGCCCGCGCACTAAGGTCGTACGCGGCCGTGAAACCGCAAGAGTCGGCTCTGATACCATTCTGTAGGCTCCCGCCTCCCCGAGGTTGGGCGCTTCCTAGGACATAGACTGCCCTCACAGACCAACACAAGTCTTTTCTGCACACTTTGTCCTCAGTCGTGCGCACCCAAGAAGAACACTTTGTCCTCAGTCGTGCGCACCCAAGAAGAATTTCCCGGTCGGTCACCCATCCCTAAATTGCTCCAAGCCAAGCACGCTTAATTTTGAAGTTCTTTGAAATTGGGTTTCCGGAAAAGAAGTTGCAACTTTTGGTATGAGTATCTTATTAATCCTATTAAGCCCTAGGCCGGGGTGTCACACAGACATCTGTTCATGTCCAAAACAATAAATTGTGACAGCAAGGAGAAATATAAAAAATCCATAAAGGAGTGTCAGCATTTAACGATGATAATGGTGGATAGTTCATAGTCAAAAGTTCCATACAAAATTCAGAGCAATAATCAAAGCACAAAGCAACACCATATCAGATATTATCACTGAAGGTACAGTGTATTCATTATTATATATCTTATCTTTAATTCAGCAGCAAAATGTGTAGAGCAAAATAGCAAAATTTTAAAAGTTCCATGGAAATATTTAAAACAGCTGAGTAGCATTGCCAACCTATTAGTGTGCGCCAAAATGTGTAGAGCAAAATAGCAAAATTTTCATTAGGATTTATTACAGAACCAGTTTCCATTTCAGTTCAGCAGCAAGGTTCGTAAAACATTTATCAGCTCAGTTCACACAGATTTCTTTTCAAACAAACTATGGAGGCAATATTCAGAAACTAGACTCTATGAGCCATGAAACTTATAAAGACTCCCTTAGCTTCCTTCGTCTAGAAGATACAAGTCCCAACATTTCAGCACTGCACCGCGCACTAAACAATCTTACAAGCTTCAGAGCACTAAAAGTAGAGGTAATCCAAGCTGATTTGTACTATTACCACGTAGTTAGCACAGAAAGTGAAGGGGCAATAGATTGCGAGCAGAAGCGAGGAGTTCGACTGCATCCCTGCAGCAGCACTACGCAGCCACAATTCCACCCTTCCGCTCGCAACTTCCTGCTCCTCCAACACCCTCAACTTAGACCTCTAAGAGAAGTGGAAGAATAGCAAAATTCCCTTCCGGAACAACCACACCAAACTAAAACCTAGTGAATTAGAGCACGTGGGGCACGAACTGACGGACGAATCACACAGCCGGAGCAGATCCAGCCGCGTGAGCAAGCATAGCGCAAGATCCTAGATTATGACTGAAGGGGAGACGGGGAGGGACACCTGCTGCTGCTCGTCGTTCCAGTCGAACATCCTGCTCAGGTGGCGGCCGCTGTCGCGGGTGCCGCCCTCGAACCCGAGCCCGAATTGCGTTTCCCCCCGAGTCCCGACGGTCGCATCTCCGGCCGTCGAAAAGTCACCCCAACTCGCCGGCACGGCGAAGTCTTGCCCCGTCCTCTCCTATCGTTCTCCACCACCCGTGCTGGCCTTCTTCCCTCCTCCCGTTGCGGCCTTGCCCCTTCGGCGCCCCCCGCCCCCCAGGGAAGGGAGAACGCGTGGGCGCCACTGATTGGGCAGGCGGCTGCGGTGGGGAGTTGGAGATCCACGTGTGCGGGGGCGCATCTCGGGTAGTGGCCGAGAGGGCTCGATCAAATACCACACGCTGATTGGCTGCGGGGTTCGGCTAATAATATATGCAAGAGCGGGCTTCACACGGATGGCAGAGCATCTCCACCACATTACTCATCCCTCTTGCTAATATTTAAAAATTGATATTTTAGTGATTCGATGTGCTCCAGATTACCAATCCAATACGCTCCACCTTAAATGAAGAAAAATAAGAGCATCTCAATAAATTACTCGTACCTCACACCTAAAATATATTCTCTCTCCACTACTAATAACTAATTTTATATTTTTGGTAATGGTTGTTGCAGCAGACTAGCAAAATCCAATCATCAAGAATATGGTAGAGAGATAAATCCCCTTCATTTAGGGTGGAGGGAGGTGTGTTTTGGTGATTAAAAAAACTTTTAGGTATTCGGGATTAGATTGGTAATCTGCTGGAGCACATCCAATCACCAAAATATTAATTTTTTATATTGGTGAGAGGGATGAGTAATTTGTTGGAGATGTTCTTATCCCTCTATCCTATTTTTGGTGATTGGATTTTGGTAGTCTGCTGCAGCAACCATTACCAAAAATACAAAATAGTTATTGGTAATGGAGAAAGAGTGTTGTTTGGGTGTGAGGTATGAGTAATCTATTGGAGATGCTCTAAGAGCAACTCTAGTAAAAACCCCTAAATTAGACCCTCTAAATGCTAAAGGGGTGCCTCTATTTTCTAGGGGTCTTCAAATTTGTTCAATAGTTGTCAATTCTAACTTATAATAGAGGGCTACATAGAGATCTCTACGAATGAAGAGTGGAGGAGGAAATTTAGAGATCTTCCCAAAATAAAGAGCCTAGTAGAAGGTCTAGTGGAGTAGTGGAGTACATTTTTTTGATTTAACCCTCTAAATTTGAGATAGGGGATGTTTAGAGGATCTGCTGGAGTTGCTCTAAAGTTTCGTTTGGATGAGATTTTAGATTTTGGAGAAGCTAGATTTTGCTGGATTATGAAAATCTGGATTTAGAATAAAATCTAGATGGTGGTGTTTGGATAGCTGGATTATATTAGCTAATTTTAAGATTTTTGCTGCACCCATCGCTTCAACGCCCTTGCTTTCTTTTTATCAACTACAGTACAATATTTGGGCGAGAGGACGCAACGGGGACTGAGGGGTGGCTGAGGAAGGAGCAAGCATTCAGGCACCCATGCCTGTCAGCGGACGTCCACCCCGCACGGGGTCTGCGACGCCTAGGCTAGGACAGGCGGCGGCTGGCCAGGGATGGCGGCCCGGGCAGGGAGGGCGCGGCCGCCAGGCTAGGGACGGCTACCCGGGTGGGGATAGGCACGGCTGTGATGGGGAGCCGGCGCCTCGTCGGCCACACGCGCCTCCTGCTGGGATGGAAATGGAAGCCGGCGGCGGATGGAATTGGAGAGGCGGCGAGGATGAAGAAGGGTGCTGCGCGGGCCTCCTGTGCGGCAGCACCTGTGGCACGGCCGGCTGCGAGCGGGGAGCGGTGGCTGCACACGCTACGCTAGCTCCAGGCGGTGAGGTGCTGTGTACGTAGCGGCGGAGCGTGAAGCAAAATACAGGGGGGCAGTTTGCTCCTGGATGGCCGCTTGTTCCCTATTTCTCAATCTGGTATTTTAGCCGATACGATGAGGCTACATGCTTGAAGTCTGAATTGGCTAGACATTTGGACTTGGAACGACTGCAGTATATGAGGTCTTCAAACAAAATTTGCGTGGTAGGGGGTCCGAAGTCCATTATGGTCTATAGGAAGATAAGGGCAAATTGGTGTAATTTCTACATAAGGATGGGCAAAATGGTCATTTTGACATGCAATAGCTGCTAGAAGCTAATCCGCTTCAACTTCTAGAATTTTGAGAATCCGAGAATCCAGCTTCTAAAATCTGGAGCAGAATCTGGCGCATTTGGAAGCTGGCCAGATTCTAGCTTCTGCCTTCTGAAAATCCTGTAGCTTCTAAACGGGCCTTAAAAGCCCACTCATATAGTGGTGTAGCTATAGATGTAGACTAAACTACTTTGCTAACCTTATTCTCTTATAAGAATTCTAGAAATATGTGCATCACCCGGCTATAAACCAACAACCCTTTCTCTTCTCTCTCATCTTCTCCTTTTTCAAACTCATCACAAATCTGATGGCACAAATTAGTTTGCTGTTGGGTAGCTGCTTTGGTACGGCGGGTCTCGTTTACCTCATCTGTTATGATAAAGTGTATATATGAATACGGATATGTTAATTCACGAGCAGAGGTCAACCTGGGCCGTGGCCTACTAGCCTAAACCGAAACCTAGGATATTGGTTAATCGCTTATGACTCATCAACTTCCCTAAGCTCGCTTGTGCCGCCTGCTGCCCGCCGGCCTCGCCTCCACTCACCGATAGCTTCGTAATCTCTGGATTCCAGCTGTCACAATCCGCAAATCCCCGTTCTGGAATGTCCTAATCCAATCAGCCAATCCCTAGCTCCGGACTGCCGGGCAACAAGGGCAATTCTTGATCAGGGGTTCAACAATTTAGCATCGTCGGCAACGGCAAGTGCAGGTAACAAGGTAGGTGCTTTATCTGCTTCTTCTGACTTCTGTACCTTGCTTCCGATCCTCAAGTCCCTGGATCTCATTTGATTTATTTATCTCTGATGTCCTAGTATATGATTCTCCAATTATACTGCTAAGATTAGCTTCTAATCTTTTAGGTACAAATGGTTAAACAGAAACTCATTTATGAATTTTTGGTGAGATGCCGTAGAAAACAATAACTTTGTACCAACTTATTGCATAGCGTGCGCTAAAAGTGACTCAAGAATTTAACGTCGCAATCTGAAATAATAGTACAAGGCATACCATGCTAGCGAACAATCTCTTTGAAAAAGAGGTAAGCAATATAAACATCATCATCGCTTTTATGATAAGGAATAAAGTATGCCATCTTGGAAAATCTAAAAATGGTATTCCTTCTCCTTTTAGTTCTAGGCAATCCAAAACTAAAGTCTAAAGAAATATCTGCCCGAGAAACAGAAGAAACAAGAAGAGGCATATACAAAACATGTGGATTTAAACGAGACTTAACTTTTTTACAGGTTGAGCAGCGAGTCACGAACCACTCTACGTCTCGCTTCATTTTTTGCGAAAAGAAATTGTTGACGCCAGATTTTGACACGTATTGAATCGGCGTCAGGAGGAGAAGGTTGGCCGATGAAGCGGATCTGAAAGCTACAGTAAGGAATCGGCCGATCGGGGTAACAGTTGAAAATCGGCCGATTGGTGGCGCAGCCTATGCCAACAGGATAGGATCATTCCAGAAGATCCTAGTCAAAAGCTGGTCAACACGGCATGCTAAGTCGGCCGGAAAGCAATTGAAGAGGTCCTGATTGGATTAGGAAACGGCGGCGGAAGATTCTGCGGGAGTCCGTTTCCTTTTTAAAGTTATTATAGATATAGTAGTTTTCCTGTTTTAAATAAGGTTGTAACAAGTCGTAATCGACCAGGAGTCCTAGTTTCAGGGTATAAATAGGAGTCGCTAGGGTTTTGTAAAAAAACAATCAAATCAATCAACAAAACACTTCTACTTTTTACCAGTACTTTACTTTTCAAGTCGGCGACTTCGCCAATATTTTCTTCTTCTACGAGTTCGTACGGATTGGCAGGGCTGCATCAACCTGATCTCCGGCCAATTGGTAGGTTCCGCTTATCGAGTAATATCCGAGCTTTAACTACGGGCGCATCGCTGTGGTTTCGTTTGGATTTATTCACAAGTTATCGATATTTACTGGAATTGCAAGTTTTACCTGTTATTGTAGTATTATCACCAGTTATCCAGCTTGAGATCAGGGTAATCGGCTTCGTCATTATTCTCCCTCGATTCATCGCCATATAGCCAATTAGATCTGTTTCAAGTGTTGCTTCTATAATAATTGTTTAGATTGCTCCAGCAGTCCTCTTTATAATTACTATACGATCATCGGCTGACCCATAGCCGATCATCTCTACAGCAAATCGGCCGATTTACCGCCGACGCGCTCCTCAGGACAGATCGGAAATCCAGCCGATCGACGTGCCTGGAGTTTAATATTCTATTTCCTTATCAATCAACAGGTCAGATTGACTGGCACGCCGCGCAAACCGCACCAGGGCGATAACCCGAACAGGAGCTAAGCAGATTCTCCCGGGTCGTGTGTCCGACGCTGAAGACCCATCGGCCGATTCCTACCCGGCCGATTTTAGCGCCAACACACTTTTGGCACGCCCGGTGGGACCATCCAAGACCTGATATGTCGAACAACGCAGAAATCTCTGACAGCAACATCATTGGGGTCACAGAAGCTGATCTCAAGGACGACTAGAGGGAGGAATTGGCCAAACATCTAGAAGATTACAAGAAGATATACCTCCAGTCGTTCAGTCGTACCAGAAGCGGGGAAGCAGTTAAGAAAGCTCCTATTCCAGCACCTCGCCACATCACCATTGCTGAAGACTCGGGCAAGATGTCAGAGATGATTCAACAGTCCGTGTATCAAGCGTTCATTGACCAATCCTCGGTGATGAGCAACACGATGTACAACGCCGTCGTCAACTCTCTGGCCAGCGGAGCCGTTCAAGGTTATCAGGGACCGGCATATGCCCCTCCAACTACCTTGCCGGCCAGAAGCTTACCGTACACATCCCAATCGGCTTCTCAGCCGATATTGACGCAGCGCGAAGGATACAACTCTCCACCACTTCCGGCGTCTCCAAGATACAGCGGTGCACCATGTCTCCCATCGCGAGCGCCGCTTCAACCCGTTCAAATGGCTTCTGTGCAAACACTGCCTACGAGCTCAGTGCCTTGGGGGGCATCAGCCACGACGTATTTCCCCAAGCCAGCGAACCGGCATGGCACTTATCCGTTTCAGGTGCCGTACCAATCGGCCGCCCGGCCGGTGGTCTCTCAGTACCAGCCGATTTTACCAGAAATCAGCAGGGGGGCAAGCACTGTGGAGGCATTCAGAGGCACGGTGCCAGCAACGACGTACGAAGGGGGTGCGGACGCGTTTCGCCAGCAGTTATCGGCCGCTCAGCATACTTCGCCGATTCATCACCTGGCCGAACCAGCCCTTCAACACGTGCCCGCGCCGCGAACAACTGTTCATCAGCAGCAGGTGGACTGGACGGCAAGAATAGCATAAGTAATCCAGGATCAGTTTGGGCTGAAGCTGAAAGTTCAAACTTATACTTACAAGACGCCGTATCCATCGGCCTATGACTCGTTGCCGTTCCCACACCGCTACAAGGTTCCTGATTTCACCAAGTTCCCAGGGACGGATGACACATCCACTGTGGAACACATCAACAGATTCATCATCTAGTGCGGAGAAGCTGCCACGCAAGACGCTCTGAGGGTACGGTTATTTTCTTCATCTCTATCCGGATCGGCCTTCCAGTGGTTCACCACTTTACCGCCAAATTCTATCGTCACGTGGGCCGATCTGGAAAGACAATTCCACAAGTACTTCTATGCAGGAGTACACGAGATGAAGATTTCGGATCTAACCAGCCTCAGGCAGAGGAACGATGAGCCGGTGATAGGGTATATACAGAGGTTCAGAGAGATCAAAAACAAGTGCTACAGCCTGGCTCTGACCGATGCACAGTTGGCCGATATCGCTTTCCAGGGCCTCTTACTGCAAATCAGAGAGAGATATGCTGCCCAAGAGTTTGAGAGCCTGAGTCAAATCGTCCACCGACTGTCAGGGCAGGAGGTCCGACCGTTTGAACAGCGGAGGAGCTTCTAGAAGAAGGTGGCGTACTTGGAGGGATCTGAATCTGACACAGAGGAAGAAATCGGCCTGGCGGAATGGGTAAAAGGGAAAAAACCAATATCCTGCCCCTTTGGCAAGAAGGAGCCAGAGACATTCGGCTTTGATACGTCCAAGGCCGACAAAATTTTTTATCTACTGCTTCAGGAGGAACAGATTAAGCTGTCGCAACATCACACCATCCCTACGGCCGATCAGCTGAGGAAGATGAAATACTGCAAGTGGCACAACGCTACTTCTCATGACACCAATGAATGTAAAGTCTTCCGTCAGCAGATACAATCGGCCATTGAACAAGGGCGGCTCAAGTTTGAGACTCCAACCAAATCGGCAATGTCGATGAAGATAGATCAGCATCCCTTCCCGGCCAACACGGTCAACGCTGGAGAAGAATCAAGTCAAACCAAGGTGCTGACGTCAGAATCGGCGAGAAGAGGTGGCGTCGTCGGTCCCAAGAGGCAGATCACGACGGAAGAATTCAGAAGGAACGGGCGAGGACCAGAACGACCACACAGGCCTGTCACCTCCCGATTTCTACTAAGTAAATATCGGCGTCGGCAAGAACAAGCACAACACCAAGAAGAGATGATACGCCGGCGTGAAGATCACTGGCAGTGCCCCTTCTTCATCCACTGCTGGGAGAACGATATCAGACTGCCCTCTGCCGATAACTGTCCGGAGTGCAACGGATCAAACCGCAACGATCGCCCGAAGCCACACTCTAGGGACAGAGGATCAGAGCCGATCAACAGAAATCGGCGCGAAGAACGGCGCGTTTCGGTGCATGATCGGCTGGGGGGCAGAGTTGATCGGTACGGCAGGTCAAAAACCAAGATCGGCCAGCAAGATGGACTGGGGGGCAGGATCAGAGTACACAATCGGCTGGAAGAGATGGCCGATGATAGGGTGTTAGACGAAGACCCCCTAGGTAGGGAACCAGACTGGGAACACGCCAGATCATCGGCCAAACCAGTGAATCCCAGGTGGTGTCCCGATGGCTTATCCAGATCCCAAAAGCGAAGGATCCAACGCCTACGCCAGTTTGAGCATCGAGAAGAAGAACAAAAACAGGTGCCAGAGAGAAGGAATGTGAAATCTCGAATTTGGCGCCCAAAGAAAAATGATCAGGAAGCAAACAGCCAAGAATCGGCGGCCGAAATCGATATGGTTTTCATACTGCCGATGGAGTTCATGGCGCCAAGCGATCGGGACAAAGTGACAAATACAGAGGAAGAGCAAATGGCACAACTGGTATTAGAGCCGATGACGGCTATGTTTGAAAAGCCAGAGGAAGAAAAACGACAGCACCTCAAAGCGCTGTTTCTCAAGGGCTATGTCAACGGAAGACCCGTCACCAGACTACTGGTAGATGGAGGCGCGGCAGTCAACATCATGCCGTATGCCATGTTCCGCAAGCTGGGCAAGGGCGATGATGACCTCACCAAGACGGACATGATGCTGAAGGATTTCGAAGGCAACGTGTCGCCTGCCCGCGGGGCACTCTGCGTCGACCTCACCATCGGTAGTAAGACCCTCCCTACCACTTTCTTCGTCATTAATGGCAAAGGGTCCTATAATATGCTGCTTGGTCGTGACTGGATACATGCAAACTGCTGTGTCCCATCTACTATGCATCAATGCCTTGTGCAATGGGTCGGCGACAGTACAGAGATAGTCGCAGCCGATTCTGTCTACAGCGTTGCAGCGGCCGACACACAACAGTGGAGTTGCGAGCACGTCAGGTGTATATCTGGTAGGACTTGGGAAACTGGCTTCCTGAGAGTGTCCGATTTCGGTCTACAGCCGATCCAAGCAGTCGGCTCCGAAGATTCAGAATAAATGGATCAGCTCATCCGAGAAGATGGGAAGCTGGGGCACGGGTTCACGTCGGCCGATTTGTTAGAGATGGTAGATTTGGGAGATAGCAGCAAATCGAGGCCGACGTACGTTAGTGCCAATTTGGATTCTGAGTACAAATGCAAATTGATAAAATTATTGAAAGAGTTCAGGGATTGCTTTGCTTGGGAATACCACGAGATGCCAGGACTAGACCGGTCTATTGTCGAACACCGGTTACCTATAAAATCAGGATATCGGCCGTATCAGCAACCTGCACGGCGGTGTAATCCCAAGATCCTACCTGATATAAAGGCTGAGATCACAAAGTTGATTGAGGCTGGATTTATTCGGCGGTGCCGTTACGCCGAATGGATTTCTAACATTGTGCCTGTATACAAGAAGAATGGAAAATTGCGTGTGTGCATCGATTTCAGGAACCTAAATCAGGCTACGCCAATGGATGGTTATCCGATGCCAACGGCCGATATCTTGGTGGATGCCGTCGCAGGCCACAAAGTCATAAGTTTCATGGATGGGAATGCCGGATACAATCAGATATTAATGGCCGAAGAAGATATTTCAAAAACGGCTTTTAGGTGCCCAGGCCATCTTGGTTTATTTGAATGGGTGGTCATGACTTTTGGCTTGAAAAACGCCGGCGCTACATATCAACGGGCCATGAACTACATCTTCCACAAACTCATTGGTTCATCAGTGGAAATTTATATAGATGACGTCGTGGTCAAGTCAAAAGGTCACCAGGATCATCTGGTCGATTTACAGGAAGTGCTGGAGTGCACAAGGAAGCATGGGCTGAAGATGAACCCAAACAAGTGTGCGTTTGGTGTATCGGCCGGACAATTCTTGGGATTTATGGTCCATGAGCGTGGGATAGAAGTCAGCTGCAAGACTATAGACGCCATCAATAAAGTAGTGGCCCCACAAAATAAAACTGAACTGCAGTCCCTCATCGGCAAGGTCAATTTCATCAGAAGATTCATATCCAATCTATCGGGACATATTCAGGCTTTTACTCCTCTGTTGAAATTAAAGCCCAACCAAGAGTTCACATGGGGAGAAGAACAAAACAAGGCACTGGAGAATATCAAGCAGTATCTGGTTTCACCTCCGGTGTTAGCCCCGCCACAGCCTGGTAAGCCGTTCAAGTTATATTTATCGGCTGACGAGCAGGCTATTGGATCGGCCTTGGTACAGGAGTTTGAAGGGAAAGAACGAGTGGTATACTACGTCAGCAGAAGACTTTTAGACGCCGAAACAAGATATTCTTCGGTGGAGCGATTATGCTTGTGCTTGTACTTTTCATGTACCAAGCTCAGGCACTATTTGCTATCGGCAGAATGCATAGTCGTGTGCAAGGATGATGTGGTGAAGTATATGCTATCATTGCCGATTTTGAAGGGGCGGATTGGAAAATGGATCCTGGCTTTGTCAGAATTCGATCTAAGGTACGAATCGGCCAAAGCCGTCAAAGGTCAAGTGATGGCCGATTTCGTAGTTCAGCATTGTGGACCAGAAATTGCCACCGTTGAACCAGTTCCATGGACTCTATATTTTGATGGTTCTTCGTGTGGGGTCAGATCAGGAATCGGCATCGTTCTTGTGTCGCCTCGGGGGGCAACTTATGATTTCTCTCTGCCGATAGAAGCTTCTACAACCAACAACCAGGCGGAGTATCGAGCTGTTCTGAAAGGCATCCAATTGTTAAGGGAAGTCAGGGCGGATGCAGTCGAGATCTTTGGGGACTCCATGCTCATTGTGGATCAGTTAACAGGACGATCCGAATGCAAGGACGACATCTTGAGGATCTATTATGAAGATTGTCTTCAACTTTTGAAAGGCTTCAAATCTGCAACAATTGAGCACATCCCCAGAGATTATAATGAAGAAGCCAACAGACTGGCTCAACATGCTTCTGGGTATCGGCCGATTCAGGGAGCGATGACGCTAGAACTCGCGGCCGATGACTGGCGGAAGGAGATCGCCGATTATTTGAAAAATCCATCCCAAAAGGTGGATCGGCGAACACGTTTTCAGGCTACAAAGTATGTGTTGCTTGAGGATGACTTATTTTTTCGGACGATTGATGGAGTTCTTCTCAAATGCCTGGGAACAGAAGAGGCAAAGATTCTAATGGGAGAGATCCATGAAGGCGTGTGTGGAGCTCATCAATCGGCTCACAAAATGAAGTGGATGATCAGGAACAATGGATATTACTGGCCGACCATCCTTGAAGATTGTTTCAAGTATTACAGAGGATGCTAAGACTGTCAGAGGTTTGGCAATGTGCAGCGCGCACCAGCATCGGCTATGAATCCAATAATTAAGCTATGGCCGTTCAGAGGTTGGGGAATAGATCTCATCGGGCGGATTCATCCTCCATCTAGAAAAGGGCATAAGTTTATATTGGTGGCTACAGATTATTTTACCAAATGGGTGGAGGCAGTTCCTTTGAGGAACGTGACATCAGCCGATATGATTGAGTTTGTTAAAAGCCATATTATATATCGATTTGGTATTCCTCAAACCATCACAACTGATCAAGGGACAATGTTCACTTCTGGAGAATTCGGAGAGTTCGCCGCCGATATGGGAATTAAATTATTAAATTCTTCTCCGTACTATGCTCAAGCCAATGGCCAAGCAGAATCGTCTAACAAGGGGATAATCAAGCTAATCAAGAGGAAGGTAGAGGAGCAGCCCAAGAAGTGGCATATGTCTTTGGCTGAATCTTTATGGGCGTACAAGATGGCTTATCATGGGGCCACTAAAATATCCCCTTATCGTTTGCTTTATTGCCATGAGGCGGTCTTACCATGGGAGATAAGAACAGGGTCAAGACGCATATCGCTACAGGATCAGTTAACGGCCGATGATTATTCCTTTCTCATGAAAGATGAACTTGACGATTCGGCGGGTTTGCGGTTAAGAGCTCTGATCAGCATAGAGGAGAACAAGAAAAGGGTGGCCAGATGGTATGACAAGAAGGTCAAAGTCAAACAGTTCTCTCAGGTAGATCTGGTATGGAAGCTGGTGCTGCCGATAGGATCTAAGGATCCCAAATTCGGTAAGTGGTCACCCACTTGGGAAGGGCCGTATAGAATCGGCCGATGTGCTCCCAGAAATGCGTACATTCTGGAGACAATAGAAGGGGAGGAATTCCCAAGAGCTCTGAATGGACGATATTTGAAAAGGTACTATCCAAGCATTTGGGTAGATGCATAACTTACAGCAAGATATATCAAGGTAACGTGGCCGATTTCTCGTCGGTTTTCTGGTCACACATCTGGTGAAGGAAACATTGGGATTCATTATCGAATGGAAATCACATATGATGTGGCCGACATGGTGTAAGTCGCCCTTAGAATAAAAACACTACTGGTTACGCCTGCGTTGGATTTCTCTTTCGACACGACCTAATCTTATCATGAGGGAGAGGCTTTCGTCTTTCATGTCCTTTGCAGTGGCTCCAGCTTCAGCTTGGTTGCAGAGTTCTTTCAGCAGGCGGGCCTTCTCCTCTTCCAAATCCTTCATGGTGACTTCAGTCTTAGCTTCAGCAAGTCGATGTGAAGATGAAGAAC
Organism: Panicum miliaceum; assembly: GCA_032594955.1. Lineage (NCBI taxonomy): Eukaryota > Viridiplantae > Streptophyta > Magnoliopsida > Poales > Poaceae > Panicum > Panicum miliaceum. Next base: position 22,825,338 of record CM064063.1, on the reverse strand, counting down.
TCTCGTCAGAGGTTGGCATTTGTTCAAAGCAGACGAGATCCATATAATCCAAGATTGGTCGGACATTGGCAGGAACATGGTCTTTGAGTTCTTCAGAATGAGCTTTTATCAGATCTATATCAGCTTGCGACAATGGCTTGCCTGAATGCATGATTTCGATCGCTCTTTCCAAACCGGGGCTGAGACGGTTCGGCTAAAAGAAGGAATAGACAAATATGTTGGAACAAAGTAAGATATCTCAGGAAGGGATGGAGAGAAAATTGATACCTGGTTAACGGAAGAGGAGGATCGAGAAGACATTTTAATGCTTGACCAAAGACGGCGAGGGGCGGGTTTCAGAAGGAAAAGAAGACGAGCCAAATGAGCATTTTTGGAAATAATACGAAGAGTCGTATTTATAGAAAGGAAGAGATAAAGGGTTGGCAAGACGTGTACCGTCGGAGTAAAGGCATCAGTAAATGAAAAGCTGCCAGGGGAGATGGTCAAAGTCTGAATCTACACGCCAACATAATGTTTATCCTGTTACCGGATTCCATGTCATAGAGCTGATTCTAGAGAAAGGATCAGATGCAGAGGAAAAGGTAACGCAACTGATTCCGAGGTTTACTCCTGTCACAATGGGGAAGCTTAGAAAGAAGAATTGAAGAAAGAGTTTCGAAGAAAAAGTTATATTTTACTCCGAAACTGGGGGCATGTGTTGACGCCAGATTTTGACACGTATTGAATCGGCGTCAGGAGGAGAAGGTTGGCCGATGAAGCGGATCTGAAAGCTACAGTAAGGAATCGGTCGATCGGGGTAACAGTTGAAAATCGGCCGATTGGTGGCGCAGCCTATGCCAACAGGATAGGATCATTCCAGAAGATCCTAGTCAAAAGCTGGTCAACACGGCATGCTAAGTCGGCCGGAAAGCAATTGAAGAGGTCCTGATTGGATTAGGAAACGGCGGCGGAAGATTCTGCGGGAGTCCGTTTCCTTTTTAAAGTTATTATAGATATAGTAGTTTTTCTGTTTTAAATAAGGTTGTAACAAGTCGTAATCGACCAGGAGTCCTAGTTTCAGGGTATAAATAGGAGTCGCTAGGGTTTTGTAAAAAAACAATCAAATCAATCAACAAAACACTTCTACTTTTTACCAGTACTTTACTTTTCAAGTCGGCGACTTCGCCAATATTTTCTTCTTCTACGAGTTCGTACGGATTGGCAGGGCTGCATCAACCTGATCTCCGGCCAATTGGTAGGTTCCGCTTATCGAGTAATATCCGAGCTTTAACTACGGGCGCATCGCTGTGGTTTCGTTTGGATTTATTCACAAGTTATCGATATTTACTGGAATTGCAAGTTTTACCTGTTATTGTAGTATTATCACCAGTTATCCAGCTTGAGATCAGGGTAATCGGCTTCGTCATTATTCTCCCTCGATTCATCGCCATATAGCCAATTAGATCTATTTTAAGTGTTGCTTCTATAATAATTGTTTAGATTGCTCCAGCAGTCCTCTTTATAATTACTATACGATCATCGGCTGACCCATAGCCGATCATCTCTACAGCAAATCGGCCGATTTACCGCCGACGCGCTCCTCAGGACAGATCGGAAATCCAGCCGATCGACGTGCCTGGAGTTTAATATTCTATTTCCTTGTCAATCAACAGGTCAGATTGACTGGCACGCCGCGCGAACCGCACCAGGGCGATAACCCGAACAGGAGCTAAGCAGATTCTCCCGGGTCGTGTGTCCGACGCTGAAGACCCATCGGCCGATTCCTACCCGGCCGATTTTAGCGCCAACAGAAATGTGTGGCCAAAACTTCTTCCGTCTTCCTGACATCAAAATATCCCATCAAACCGCCTCCATGCGCCTCCAACAACAAAAGATGAACGGAAACAACTGGAATGCAAAGACGGTTAGCTAAACAAGTACCCATCATTCATCTCAAATTTATTCTATGAACGGCTCTCATTGCAGTTTCCAAACACATCTTTAAACTTAGCATCAAGTTCACATTGTCCCTTAATCGATTCAAGCCTAAAAAATATAACAATTGAGTTGAGACAACATGGTATAGCATCTTGACAAAGAATCAGCAATCACATTATCTTTCTCTTTCTTATATTTGATGATGTAAGGAAAAGATTCAATAAATTCAACATATTTAGCATGCGTTTTGTTCAATTTAGCTTGACTACGAATATGATTCAAAGATTCATCACCAGAATGTATTATTAACTCTTTGGGCCAAAGATAATGTTGCCATATTCCCAAAACTTGCACTAAAGCATATAAATCTTTATCATAAGTAGAATAATTCAGCGACGGCCCATTTAATTTTTCGCTAAAGTATGCAACAGGTTTACGTCCTTGTAGTAGCACTCCTCCAATACCAATGCCGCTTGCATCGCATTCTAGATCAAATTTCTTGCCAAAATCAGGAAATTTGAGTAGTGGTCCATGTGTAAGCTTCTCCTTCAACGTCTCGATAGCTTGTGCTTGTGCTGTCTGTCGGTGTTTTACCGCCACGCCCACCGAGGGATACCACCGAGGTGGTGAGTTTGTAGGTAGGGTGTCGCCGAGATCAGGAACTTGAAGGTGCAAGGAACTCAAGGTTTAGACAGGTTCAGGCCGCCGAGAGCGTAATACCCTACGTCCTGTGTGGTTTGTATTGCCTTAAGTGGGGATCGGGTGATCTCCTGGGTGATTCCCCGTTTGGAGGGGGTCCCTGTCTGCCCTTATATAGTCCGGGGGGATAGGTTTACATGGAAGTCCTAGTCGGGTACAAGCCCAGGAGTCCTACCCGAGTACTTTTTGGGTAGTCTCCTACCGTGTCCGACTAGTTTTACTACTGTATGAGTAGTCCTACTACGCTACGAGTAGTTACAACAGATGTAGGGTGTGGGCCATGTCCCATCCCTTATCCTAGGAAAAGTACGCCACGTGCACAGTCCCGTGTGCCCGGGTCTGACAAGCCCCCGAGCTCTTCGTAGTCGAGTACTGTAGGCGTCCAAGTACTTCTGAAGATGTCTTTGAGTTCTCCCGAACTTCAGCTTGAAGGTGTCCTCCGAGTACTTTCTTGGCTGCGTTGAGGCTGTGAGGTGCTCATGCCTCGAGTAGTTGTCAAGTCTTCTTTTATATGGGGTGCGATAAAACTCGCACTCCATATGGAGTAGCCCCCGAGCCTTACATTGACTCGTAGAATCAGGCTGAGGGTCAATTTAATCTTGAGTCTTCTGTCCTTATCTTCCAACAGATTTGAAAAATAAGTCGCTGATGACACGTGTCCCGCAGCCCCCGAGCCTTGAATCCAAATCCCCAAGGTTTGGAATAAAGGATCCAAAGAATCGTGGCTTGCAATATATGACAGTAAAGATTTGATGGTTAAGATGGGCAAATCGGTTCAATAAATCCGACAACCTCTTTTTTCGGGAAGACCCTGAAAAATGGTTAAGCAAATAACTTCTCCAAAAAACGCCCGAAATTACCTCTCAAATCAGATCTTGTCCCCTTTGTCAATGACTAAATAAGACATCTAGGTAATAACCTCAAAAAACCCCTTATTTCAGAATAAGATCCCTGAAATAATGGTTAACAGTCTTCTTCCCAAGATAAATCTTCAAAAGCCTCTTGAATCGGGTACCTTCAAGTAGTTTTATAGCATCCAACATTAAAGCATGAGAGTTGTCCTTGGAGGCACGCTGAGTGCCTTATCACATCCAGCCCCCGAGCCAAGGAGCTAGATGAGTAGCATAGAATATACCTAGCAGTCGTAACTAAGTAACTTTACAACCAAATCTATGTTATTGTGGACTACAACCTTATCGTGAAGGAAAATGATCGTCATATACTATCACTACAACTTACACTTGTGCATTCATATAGAATCAACTACTCTCGCCGACGAAACGTACGAGCTGGTGCCCGCGTCCGAGAGTGAGCAGCGTGAAGCCCAAGTGAATCTAACAGAAGCTTTCGAAGACCCGAACCCGAGTTCGGACGAGCCCCAGGCTAACTTTACCCAAGAAGGCAAGCCCCGGAGCATGAACCCTATTTTTCTAAACTTATGCAACTTATTACTCTATTTTACTTGTGCATTAAGTTTATAGAAGTTGGATGAAAACTTAGTTGCATGATCCTAGGTACCCATGCTCTGAACACTAGATGTAAGGTTTGATAGAATGCTATGCTAATAGGACTCCGGTAAAAGCCGAGTGATTTCCTGTCACTCACGAGAATATAGGAGTTGAATGTTTACTACATGCTGCAATCATAAGGCCGATGGATGGGGCTATGGTACGATGTATATATTTATGATTTAGGCCTCGTCTGTTTAGTGAAAAATGCTAAGGCCGCAGTGTGTGGTAGTGGTGGTTAAGTCTTTGAACGTACTAACCATATGCCGAGAATATGGTAATCGGTAAGCTTAAGTACCTAATCGGACCGGCAAGTGGACATCATCCCACCATCTCAACTTCGGTTCCATGCGTGCACATGGTGGGTGCAGAGCTAGGCTCTGTAATCTCGGATGGTGGCCCTGATCCACAACCCAGGAAGAAAGGGGAAAAGTTGCACGTGTGACTCTGTGAGTAACCACGTGACGTGTGTTTAGGTTTCCCTTGCAAGGTTAAGAAATTCGATTCGAATCGTCCGTTTCTCGCGGTTATTGAGACTGCTTGACCCTTTTACCACATAGAGTAAGAAGAGGAACAATGATGATGATTAATCTTGTTGGATGCAAATTAATTCTTCCACCATGTATGATATTGGATAGTTGCTTACCTAGAATGGTTAAAGAAAACTAGAATTTGGAGCTAAAATTTGAATGTAAGGACCTACTTATATATGCTTTTCGGCAAAACAAACCCCTCAAGCCAAAAGCCTTGCATGTCTAGGAGTCGGCTAAGTATATTCCACTAGTCGGGTAAGCCTTGCTGAGTATTAGTATACTCAGCCTTGCTTGTGGCTTGTTTTCAGGTGATACTTTCGAGGATATGATCGCTAGTTTGACTTGGCCTTGTACCCTTCCTCCTGGTTGGTCGGTGGAATGGGATACGCCTCCGGCCAACGGTGATAATGCCGAGTGATGTCTCGTACGGGCTTCATCGAGACATCCTGTATCGTCGAGTAGTTTATCGTTATTTTTCCGCTGCATTGAACTCTGAAGAACTCAATTATTTTGAACTCTGAATTACCTTGTTTTACGAATTTGAACTCCGTTGTAATAATAATTTATGATGAACCCTGTGGTGTTAAATTTGTGGAATGTTGTATCCTCTGGGCTCACCTTCGTGTGAGTACATGTATGTGTGGTTTCGATCGGCAAAAACCGTGGTTGTATCGGGAGGTTACCCGAATGGATTATTCCGTTTGAAGTGCGAGTTAGTCCTGATTGCCCTCGTGGTGATGGTTAGCGCGCTTGAGCCGGATTAATTCAGGTGGTTCTGCCACAACAGCCCCTGAGACTTGAATCCAAATCCCCAAGTTTTGGAATATAGGATCCAAAGAGTCGTGGCATGCAATATGGTGAAGATTTGATGGTAAACATGGGCAAATTGGTGTTGTAAATTTGAAAACCTCTCTTTTCGGTATGAGTTCCCTAAAAAGATGGTGAAAAAAATAACATCCCTAACAAGCACCCAAAATTACCACTCAAACCAAACTTAGTGCCCAAGCGAATGACGAAATAAATCCTCTGGGTAATAAATGTAACAAAACCTCTGATTTTGGAATAAAGACCTTGAAATAATGGTTAACAAACATACACCCAAGATAAATCTTAAAAAGCCTCTTGGTTCAGGTATTTGTCGAATAATAATGCGGTATCCAGCAGGGAACATGTGTACTGCCTTTGAAAGCAATCTGAGAGCTTTGCCACATCAAGCCCCTGAGCCAGGGGCATTAAAAGTAGTCGATGCAGAAAAGGTGACATTAGCCCCTGAGCCCCAGCATAGAGCAAGTAATGAAGCCATCTAGTCGGAAGTGATCCCTACTAGGATTGTAGTCAAGACAAGTAGTCGAAGTAGTCGAACTGGTATGGGACCAGTCGTAAACAAGTAAAATTCTTGTCATGGGAGCAAGACCCCTTCAATAATATAGTGTACAAGTCGAAAACAAGTAATATGTTACTGGAAAAATATGGAAGCGAGGCCCCTTCAGCAAACATGCACATGATACCGGTCGTAAACCAGTAAAACGGAGTTGTACTGGAAGTATAATCACCAAGGCCCTTCAGAAACCCAAAATAGTAGTCATGCAATAGTAATTAGGTACTGGAAGTATGGGAGCAAGGCCCCTTCAGTAAACTTGCGCGTAATACCAGTCATGAACCGGTAAAATGGAGTTGTACTGGAACAATCAACTTCTTGGCACCAAAATATGATAGCCCTAGTTGAGTTAGGGATAAAACCGACGCAAGTGTTATATATTCCACGAGTTTGGTACCTCCTGGCCGTCCGAGTACTGCAGGCGATAAGATTAGGGCCTGTAACCTTGTGCACAATGAAAGGTCCTTCCCATCGTGAATTGAGCTTGTGCAAGCTAGTATCATCCTGGATACGGCGAAGTACCATGTCTCCCACATTGAAAGAGCGCCACTGGATGTTCCTGTCGTGGTAACGATGAACTCCTTGCAGGTAACGGGCCGACTGCCATAGTGCATTGCATCTGACTTCCTCGGTTGAATCAAGTTCAAGTTGTCTTGCAGTGTCGGCCTCACCTTCTTCAAGCATCTCCAGTCGTGGAGACCTCCACATCACGTCAACTGGCAATATGGCCTCGGACCCATAAACGAGAAAGAAAGGTGACTGGCCTGTGGCTTTGCTTGGTTGTGTGCGAAGCCCCTAGACTACTGATGAGATCTTGTAGATCCACTTGCCGCCCTTTTTGCTGTTCTCATCATTAAGTCTTTTCTTCAGTCCATCAAGAATCAAGCCGTTGCCACGCTCAACCTGGCCATTGGCCCGCGGATGAGCCACCGAAACATATCTGACTTCAATGGAGCTGCGTTCACAGAAATCCCAGAACTCATGCGAGTGGAAATTTGACCCCAAATCTGTGATAATTGTGTTGGGGAAACCAAAGCGGTGTAGGATGTCGCAGATGAAAGTAACCACTCGATCTGCAGTGAGCGTTGCGACAGGTTTGTACTCAATCCACTTTGTAAACTTGTCGATGGCCACCAATACGTGTGTGAAACCTCCTGGCGCAGTTGTAAAGGGCCCAATCATGTCCAAGCCCCAGCATGCGAACGGCCATGAAGGTGGTATGGTTATCAAATTATGAGCCGGAATATGATGTTGTTTGCCAAAGAATTGACAGTTGGTACACCGGCGAATGAGTGCTTTGGCATCTACCAAAGCAGTCGGCCAGTAGAAACCAGAGCGAAATGCCTTGCCGACTAGTGTGCGAGAAGCAGCATGGTTCCCACACACACCTTCGTGAATCTCTTGGAGTATTTTTTCTCCTTCCTCCGTGCTGACACACTTTATGAGTATGCCTGATGCTGATCCACACTTATACAAATTGCCCCCAACTAGAACATACCCTCTGCTACGCCGTAGGATGCGAGTAGCCTCAGCACTTTTTGGGTCGACGCCGGGGGGTAGTTTGTGCTCCTGGATGTAGTCGATGAAGGTCACCCTCCAGTCGACCTCGATCATGAAGACCTCTCGGTCGGGTTCCTTTGGATCCTGAACGATGGAACTTGAGTCTGGTGTCCTGATGGAAGGGTAATGCAACTCATGAATGAATACTCCCGGTGGGACGTTAGCACGATCAGAACCCAGTTTGGAGAGCACGTCTGCGCCCACATTGTTTTCGCGAACCACATGATGAATCTCCAACCCCAAGAACTTTTTCTCAAGCTTGCGTATTTCCATGACATAGGAATCCATGGTGTCCTTGTTGATGTCCCACTCCTTATTGACTTGTTGAACCACCAGTAAGGAATCGCCATAGACTAGTAATCGCTTGATGTCGAGGGAGATTGCCAAGCGCAGGCCATGCAACAGTGCCTCGTATTCGGCCTCATTTTTGGAGACCTCGAATAGAATTTGAAACACATACTTGAGTTGTTCTCCACTCGGATTGATGAAAAGTACTCCCCCACCATCGCCACCGAGCTTGAGTGAACCATCAAAGTACATGACCCAATGCTCCGGCTGGTTGGTTGGAGTTTCCACTTGGTTTTCTCGCCACTCAGCCATGAAATCGACTAGTGCTTGTGACTTGATGGCTGTCCGGGGCTTGAAGTCGAGTGTGAGGGCTCCCAGCTCCACCGCCCACTTTGAGATGCGCCCGGTAGCGTCCCGATTGTGGAGGATATCCGCCAATGGGAAGTCTGAGACCACCAGGATATTGTATGCATCAAAGTAGTGGTGAAGCTTCCTAGAAGTGATGAGGATACCGTAAAGAATTTTTTTGAATCGTTGGGTAACAAACCTTGGATTCAGAGAGGACTTCGCTGATGAAGTAAACGGGTCGCTGCACCCCGAAGACGTGGCCTTCTTCCTGTTGTTCCACCACGATCGCCGTGCTGATGATGTGAGTAGTCGCGGCGATGTAGAGCAGCAGGTTCTTGCCTGGTTGGGGAGCCGTCAGGATGGGTGGCGACTGCAAGTGATGTTTGAGGTCTTGTAGCGCCTTGTTTGCTTCCTCAGACCACTTAAACTTGTCGTGATGCTTGAGCAACTTGAAGAAGGGTAGTCGCCTTTCTCCAAGTCGGGAAATGAAGCGATTCAAAGCTGCCATGCAGCCGGTTAGCTTCTGGACGTCTTTGACAGTCTTTGGGGCATCCATGGCTATGATGGCATTGATCTTCTCTGGATTGGCTTCAATCCCGCGATGGCTGATGATGAACCCAAGTAGTTTGCCCTGAGGGATGCCGAAGACGCACTTTGTCGGGTTGAGCTTCCATCGAAACCGTCGCAAACTATTGAAGGTCTCCTCGAGGTCAGTGATGAACTCGTCATAGGATCTGGTCTTGATGACCACATCATCCATGTAAGCCTCAACGTTGCGGTGAAGTTGATCTGCGAGGCACAGTTGAATGGCCCGTTGATAAGTGGCTCCTGCATTATTCAACCCAAATGACATTATAGTATAAGCGTATGCTCCAAAGGGGGTGATGAACGCCATTTTGATCTGGTCTTCCTCCTTGAGAGCTATCTGATGATAGCCCGAGTAGCAGTCGAGGAAGGAGAGCAAAACGTAGCCAGTTGTGTAGTCGATGACTTGATCGATGCGTGGTAGTGCAAAGGGGTCCTTCGGGCAGTGTTTATTGAGATCAATATAATCCACACACATCCTCCATTCATTATTATTCTTTTTGAGTACAAGTATAGGGTTAGCTAGCCACTTTGGGTGGTAAACTTCTTTAATAAAACTAGCCACGAGTAGTTTAGCTAACTCTTTCTTGATAGCCTCCTTTTTGTCGGGGGTAAAACGACGCAGTCGTTGCTTCTTCGGAGTGGCCTTAGGGTCGACTTTTAGGCAATGCTCGATCAACTCCTTGGGCACCCCTGACATATCCACTGGTTTCCACGCGAATATGTCACGGTTGGCCCTAAGGAAGTTGACGAGCGCGCTTTCCTATTTATCACCTAGGCCGCCTCCAGTCAGAGCCATCTTGGACGAGTCGCCTACCTGCAGCTGGATAGTCTTGATGTCGATGTCGCTGGGGTTAGGCTTAACTCTCGACTGGCTTGGCCGCTGGTTGGAGATCTCCATCTCTGTGTTGGTCAGCTTCAGCGTGGCCGCGAGTACTTCTGCAGATGGCTCTGGCACGCGTGAAATTGATGCGTACTCGATCGCCTCCTGGTCGCAGTCGTACAACTTCTTGAGGTCACCACGGAGTGTGAGCACGCCTATCTTGCCCGGCATCTTGAGTAGTAAGTACACGTAGTGGGGCGCAGCCATGAATTTGGCTAGTGCCGGCCTGCCCAGAATGGCGTGGTACGATGAGTCAAAATCCGCCACCTCGAACTTGATGTAGTCGGTGCGGTAGTTGTCTTTGGTCCCGAAGGTGACTGGCAGGACCACTGATCTGAGTGGTGTAGCCGTGTTGCCTGGGACGATCTTGTAGTAGGGAGCCTTGCTGGGGGTGAGCATTGTTGAAATGTCCAGTCCCATCTTCTTTAGGGTACTCGCAAAGAGTAGATTGAATTCGCTTCCGCCGTCAATGAGTACTCGGGTAAGCTACGAGCCCGCCATGATAGGATCTAGGACGAGTGGGAACTTTCCCGGCTCGGAGAAGCTGGTCCACTGATCCTCCCTAGAGAAGGAAATCGGGACCTTGCTGTATCTCAAGGGCCTTGTCGTGGCTGGTTCCACAGAGAGAATTTCGCGCAGGGTTAGTTTTTGCGCACGCTTGGTGGGGAATCCACCGTCTCCACCGAAGATAACATTGACGACATTCTTCAGATCCTGGAAATCATGGGGTCCCAACTTGTCACCTCCTTCTTCATCGTCCTCCTTGTCCTTTCACTTTCCGACTTGATGGAGGGGTGGAGCGTTGAGTGATTTGCGGATGGTGACGCACTCAAAGAGCGTGTGACGCGACTTCGGGTGAATCGGGCATTGCTTGCGCAGGACTTGCTCGTATTCCGACTGGTTGTTCCCCGGCTTCTTGCAGCGCGGGTTGCGCTCAACAGCCGCGATTCATGGTCTGGCTTGCGCTTTCGGGGGTTCCCGGAGTGGTTCCGCTGGCTTTTGTCGAAGTGGCCGTTGCCGTTCCCTTGTTTGTCGTGTTTCCGCTAGGGGAAGCGATCATTTTCCTCGTCCTCCTGGTCAGCCCATCCTGCCATCATGTCCCGCAGCTCCACAGTGGTTGTCGGGCGATTGCGCCTGACGTCGTGGTACGTGTTCTTTGAGAAGAGGCCGTGTTGGAAGCAGCAGATGACATCCTCATCGGTGATTTTGGCGATGGTGGCACGCGTCTCAAAGAAACGTCGTGTGTAAAACCTCAGAGTCTCGTTCATCTCCTGCTTCACCTGGGACAAGTCGTGACGAGTGCCTGCCCTGATCATGGACCCCTGGAAGTTGTTGATGAAGGCCCGCTTGAGGTCCTCCCACGAGTCGATGGAGTTTGGCTTGAGGCTTTCAACCCACGTGAGGGGTGCAGGTTCTAGGGTCACCGGGAAGTAGAGTGCTTTCTTAGAGTTGGAGCCCCTTGAAACTTCAATAGCGACGGAATAGCAATGAAGCCACTGGCGTGGGTCCTACTTACCGTCATATTTGGGGATTCCGACTGGTTTGAAGTCCTTGGGGTAGGATTTGTCGGTAATGGTCGTGGTGAAGGCGGGGAAGCGGTCGCTATCATCGTCGTTGTTGTAGTGCCTACCGGTGGGGTCCTTCCTCCTCACGTCAATGACAAGTCGCGCGTCGCGGCCTTCGTTGATCTTCTGCCTGAGGTCAATCGTGGGAGGGTCCTGGAGGTTGGCTACGACTGGATCTTTGCCGCAGTGCCTTACCCCACGCTGGTTGCGAGGGGGTTGTTTTACTTCTTGTTCATTGTTACAGCGCGTAGACGGGTGGCCCTCATGGTGCCATCGGTTGTCGTTCCTCCGACTCCCTTGGCCTCCTCCGGGAGTGCGACTGACCAGCGCGGTATCCCCCTGTTGCTCAGACCTCGAGAGCTAGTTCCGAGTGGATGACACTGGATGTTGCCCATCGAGTTGCACGAGCGCGCACTGGGTCAGGTACTGCAACCTTTGGATATGGGGGTTAGATGGGAGTTGTTGGGGCAAGAGTGCTGCCTCTGCAATGGCGCTGAACGAGGTACAGTACTCGCGATTCACGACTGCTTCAAAGGCGTTGTTGAGATCCCTTGGTTCGCGGGCGCGATTCTGCGCGTTGCCCCTATGTTGAACGCGCTTGGCATTCTTTGCCCGCCGAATCCTCTAGTGTTCCTCGTCTGCATCTTGAGGAGCGGCTGCTGTGGGCTCATCGGCTGAGACGTCTGCGAGTTGTTCATTGTCGTACATGGTGCCCAGCTGGTCTTCTTCCGCGTTGCGAAGGGAAGCCATGCAGACTTGTCGATCCGGCGAGTGGTTAACCCTGAGGCTGTACTCGTGTAGCTCTGTCCACCCTCTTGGAAGGGCAGTTCTTGCATGAAGGCCACAAGGCGAGATTCGTAATCGAGTAGTTCAGAGGGCTCCAAGCCCTTCCAGTACACGAAACATCCTTGCGGTGTTGATGTGATGGTTAAACCTGGAAAGCTACCCGAAAAAGATTCGGTGTGGCTGTCGGGTTGCGAGTGGTTTCAAGGGTGGGGGCCGCCCGACAAGCGGTGGCTCCCGCGTTTTTGAGTCCTTTTCGGATCCGGCCTCGAAGGTGTAGGGCACGGTTGTGAGCGTTGGGCCTGCGTTGAGCGCGCTTGGCATTCTTTGCCCGCTGGATCCTCTGGTGTTCCTCATCTTCATCATAAGGAGCATCTGCTGTGGGCTCATCGGCTGAGATGTCCGCGAGTTGTTCGTTGTCATACTGGGTGCCCAGCTCATCTTCTTTCGCGTTGCGAAGGGAAGCCATGGAGACTTCTCGATCTGGCAAGTGGTTAGCCCTAAGGCCGTAATCGAGTAGCTGTGTGCTACTCTCACCTTCTTCCGCGATGGGCGAGAGAGGTCTACCCTCTTGGAAGGGTAGTTCTTGCGTGAAGGCCACAAGGCGAGATTCGTAGTCGAGTAGTTCAGAGGGCTCAAAGCCCTTCTAGTACACGAAACGTACGTGTGGCGTTGATGTAATCGTTAAACCAAGATGGCTGCCCGACAAGATTTCGGGGTGGCCATCGGGTTGCGACTGGTTTTGAAGGGCGGGGGCCGCCCGACGGGTGGTGGCTCCCTCGCCTCCGAGTCTTTTTTGGTTCTGGTTTAGATATGCAGTCCTGCACGTGGAGTACTCTGCATTGGAGTCCAGGTAGAAGTCGGGACAGGTGCCTCCCGGCTAGCGGTGGCGCCCACGTCCCCGAGTTAGAGCAGCAGATCCAAATCCTCCTCCAAGTCGGAGAGGGATTTGGATCGTAGGGTCTTTATAAATCGGTTTGAATCCGATTCGAGTAGATCTGTTGCATCTCGAGTTGAAGTCGCTTTGAAAACGGACGTCGTTTCGATCTGCTGAGCCAGATTCGGAAGCAGCGTGTCGTCGAGGTTGCCAATGAAGTCGTCAAGATCGTCGCTTGAGGTTGATGAAGTAGCCTTCGGCTGCTTGGAGTTGGCTAGGTGGCTGTTGAAGCCACCCGAACCATCGGCGATGCAGATCCAAGAGTTGAAGATGAAAGTCGTGCCCTTGTCGAGCACGACACTGGTGAAGTTGAACGAGGCCATCGAGTTCTCCGGAGGATCTTTGATGAGCTCCCCTACTTGGCGCGCTAGCTGTCGGTGTTTTACCGCCACGCCCACTGATGCAAATCCACCGGCTTGATGAAGAACGAAGTGCTCAAGAGATGGGAAATCAGCTCACTACCACACTCACTTGCTCTCCCTTCGATTTCCCCTCAATCCCCTCACCAAATCTTGCTTGGAAGTCAAAGGAGGGAGTGAGGAGGGCTCTTGAATGCTCAGGAATGGAGGCAGGTGAAAACTGGTCGGAGGGAGTTAATGTGAACGGGTGAAGCGGTATTTATACCCCAGCCCCCAAAACTAGCCGTTGGCTGGTTAAGTTCCAGAGACTCCGAAGAATTCTACGGAGACTCCGGACAACACCTCCAGAGACTCCGGAGATGTGAGGAGACTCCGCACATGTCTGGTCTCCCGACACTCCGCAGAAACCCCATGTCTGGAGACTCCGAAGAAATCTCCGGAACTCCAAACTTTTCTGCAGGATCACTCTAAAGATATCCCAAATGTTGTGTGGGTGCAAAATGTGTCTCTCATAGGTTTGTTAGATCATCTTGAGCACCTTATTCTACGCAAAGCAAATACATTTCATGTCCCTCTTGATAGTACGACATTCCTATACTCAATTTCAAAAATATAAACAAATTAAATCCTCATGATTCTTCACTTTGCAACTTTCATTTCCTTTTTTTGGTAGTCATTTTCTTTCATTGATTCATCTATCACCTGTAGTACCTGCTCATCATGCTCGTAGATAGCATTAGTCCCACAAGCGTATGTCATTAATCAACCAAAACCCACTAAGCGGGCCTAGATGTTCCTTAAATCTCCTCATTTTTGGTGATTGATGACAACACACTTGTGGCTTACAAGAGATAGATCATTTATGACCAAATGAAATGAAATGAACTTCCCCCTTAATGTGTGCATCTTGCTTTGAATACAATCTCATGACTTATAGTACATGGCACACATAGAGTGGAGTTTTTCGGTGTTTTACAGCCACGCCCATCGAGGGATCCCTCCAAGGTGGTGAGTTTGTAGGTAGGGTGTCGCCAAGATCAGGAACTCGAAGGTGCAAGGAACACAAAGTTTAGACAGCTTCAGGCCACCGAGAGCATAATACCCTATGTCCTGTGTGGTTTGTATTGCCTTAGGTGTTGATCGGGTGATCTCCTATTTGGAGGGGGTCCCTGCCCGCCCTTATATAGTTTGGGGGGACAGGGTTACATAGGAGTCCTAGTCAGATACGAGATCAGGAGTCCTACCCGAGTGGTTTTCGGGTAGTTTCCTTCAGTTCCGACTAGTTTTACTATTGTATGAGTAGTTCCACTATGCTACGAGTAGTTACAACTAGTGTAGGGCGTGGGCCATGTCCCACCCCTTATCCTGTAAGATGTAGGCTATGTGCACAGTCCCATGGGCCCGGATCTGACAAGCCCCGAGCTCTCCGTAGTCGAGTACTGTAGGCTTCCGAGTACTTCTGAATACGTCTTTGAGTTCTCCCGAACTCCATCTTGAAGGTGTCTTCCTTGGTTGCGTTGAGGCTGTGGGGTGCTCATGCCCCGAGTAGTTATCAAGGTCTTCTTATATATGGGGTGTGATTGAACTCGTACTCCATATGGAGTAGTCCCCGAGCCTTAGGTTGACTCGTAGAATCAGGCTGAAGGTCAATTTAGTCTTGAGTATTCTGTCCTTATCTTCCAAAAGATTTGAAAAATAAATCGCCGATGACACATGTCCCGCAGCCCCCGAGCCTTGAATCAAAATCCACAAGGTTTGGAATAAAGGATCCAAAGAATTATGGCATGCAATATATGATGGTAAGAATTTGATGTTTAAGATGGGCAAATTGGTTCAGAAATTCAAAAACTGCTTTTTTTGAGATGAATTCCCTGAAAGAATGGTTAAACAAATAACTTCTCCAAAAAGCGCCCTAAATTACCGCTCAAATCAAACCTTTTTCGCTGAGAGCCGTGTCGTATCCAGCCCTCAAGCCTGGGAGCTAGATGAGTCGCACAAGATACACCTAGTAGTCGGTGGCGCCAGCCCCCGGAGCCTAGGCATTGGCCAAGTTGTCACTGGATCTTGAACTGTCGATGAGACTAGTCGGAGTCGATTCCGACTAGTTTTGTAGGCGAGACAAGTAGTCGAAGTAGCTGATGACGCATAAAACTAGTCGGGAACTAGTAAACGCAGTGTATGGGAGCAAGGCCCATGTAGTGAACTCCATGTATAACAATCGAGAACTATTAAACGGAGTAGTACTGGAAGGATGGGAGCGAGTCGAAAACTAGTAGTCTGAGCGTTACTGGAAGTATGGGAGCAAGGCCCCTTCAGTAACATAGTATACTAGTTGGAAACTAGTAGTCTGGGCGTTACTGGAAGTATGGGAGCGAGGCCCCTTCAGTAACATAGAGTACTAGTTGGAAACTAGTAGTCTGAGCGTTACTGGAAATATGGGAGTGAGGCCCCTTCAGTAAACCTGCATGTAGTACTAGTCGTGAACCAATAAAACTGAGTAGTACTGGAAGTGTGGGAGCGAAGCCCCTTCAGTAACATAGAGTACTAGTCGAGAACTAGTAATCTGAGCAGTACTGGAAATATGGGAGCGAGGCCCCTTTAGTAAACTTGCACGTAGCACCAGTCGTGAACAAGTAAAACGGAGTAATACTATCGTTGTTTTACCGCCATGCCCACCGAGGGATACCCCGACGTGGTGAGTTTGTAGGTAGGGTGTCGCCGAGATCAGGAACTCGAAGGTACAAAGGAACAAAAGATTTTAGACAGGTTCGGGCCACTGAGAGCGTAATACCCTACGTCCTGTGTGGTTTGTATTGCCTTTGATGGTTATTGTCCTCGAGGGGGTCCCTGTCCGCCCTTATATAGTCCGGGGGACAGGTTTACTTGGGAGTCCTAGTCGGGTACAAGCCAAGGAGTCCTATCCGAGTACTTCTCAGGTAGTTTCCTACCCGTGTCCGACTAGTCTAACTACTGTACGAGTAATCCTAGGAGTAGTTACAACAAATGTAGGGCGTGGGCCAAGTCCCATCCCGTATCCTAGGAGAAGTGTGCCACGTGGACAGTCCCGTGTGCCCGGGTCTGACAAACCCCCGAGCTCTTCGTAGCCAAGTAGTGCAGGCGTCCGAGTACTTCTGAAGGAGTCTTCGAGTTCTCCCGAACTCCATCTTGGAGGTGCCCTTCGAGCACTTCCTTGACTGCATCGAGGCTGTGAGGTGCTTATGCCCCGAGTAGTTGTCCAGTCTTCTTTATATGGGGTGCGATTAAACTCGCACTCCATATGGATTAGCCCCCGAGCCTTAGGTTGACTCATAGAATCAGGCTGAGGGTCAATTTAATCTTGAGTCTTCTGTCCTTATCCTCCAGGAGATTTGAAAAATAAGTCACTGATGATGCTAGCCCCCGAGCCAGATGATAGTCATTAAGTAGTTGTTGCAGAAAGGTGGCGCTAGCCCCCGAGCCCAAGCGTAGAGCAAGTAGCCACTAGTGCATGAGCAGTCAATGAAGCCATCTAGTCAGAATCGATCCCGACTAGAATTTTAGTCAAGACAAGTAGTCGATGTAGTCGAATAGGTGTGGAACCAGTCGTAAACAAGTAAAATTCTTGTCATGGGAGCAGGGCCCCTTCAATAACATAGTGTACAAGTCGAAAACAAGTAATATGTTACTAGAAAACAAGGGAGCGAGGCCACTTCAGCAAACTTGCACATGATACCGGTCGTAAACCAGTAAAATGGAGATGTACTGGAAGTATTAGCACAAAGGCCCGGCAGTAACCCAAGAGACTAGACGTACACTAGTAATTAGGTACTCGAAGTATGGAAGCGAAGCCCCTTCACTAAACTTGCGCGTAGTACTAGTCGTAAACTGGTAAAACGGAGTTGTACTGGTAGTATCAATCGCTAGGCACCAATAGAAGGTGTCCCCAGTTGATCAAGGATGAAACCGTTGCAGGTGTTCAATATTCCATGAGTTTGGTACCTCCTGGCCATCCGGGTACTGTAATCGATAAGATCCAGGGCTTGTGACCTTGTGCACAATGAAAGGTCCTTCCCATCGCGACTTAAGCTTGTGAAGCCCTGTATCATCCTGGATTCGTCGAAGAACCATATCTCCAATATTGAAAGAGCGTTGTTGAACGTTCCTGTCGTGGTAACGACGAACTCCTTGTAGGTAGCAGGCCGACTGCATCAATGCATTGCATCGGATTTTCTCAGTTGAATCAAGTTCAAGATGTCTTGCACTGTCAGCCTCACCTTCGTCAAACATTTCCAGTCGTGGAGACTTCCACATCACATCAGCTGGTAATATGGCTTCAGACCCATATACGAGAAAGAAAGGTGACTGGCCTGTGGCTTTGCTTGGTTGTGTGCGAAGCCCCCAGACTACTGATGAGATCTCGTTGATCCACTTGCCCTCCATTTTTGTTGTTCTCATCATAAAGTCTTTTCTTCAGTCCATCAAGTATCAAGCCATTGGCGTGTCAACCTGGCCATTGGCCCGCGGATGAGCCACCGATACATATTTGACTTCAATGGAGCTGCGTTCATAGAAATCCCAGAACTCATGCGGGTGGAAATTGGATCCCAAATCTGTGATAATATTGTTGGGGAAGCCAAAGCAGTGTAAGATGTCGTAGATGAAAGTAACCACTCAATCAGCAGTGAGCGTTGCGATTGGTTTGTACTCGATCCACTTTGTAAACTTGTTGATGGCCACAAACACATGCGTGAAACCTCCTGGCGCAGTTGTGAAAGGCCCAATCATGTCCAAGCCCCAGCATGCAAACGGCCATGAAGGTGGTATGGTGATAAGGTTATGAGCTGGCACATGAGCTACTTCCCAAAGAATTGGTAGTTGGTACACCAGCGGACGAGTGCCTCGGCATCTGCCAAAGCAGTCGGCTAGTAGAAACCAAAACGAAAGGCCTTGCCGACTAGTGTGCAAGACGCCGCATGGTTCCCGCACACGCCCTCGTGAATTTCTTGGAGTATCTCTTTGCCTTCCTCCGTGCTGACACACTTCATGAGTATGCCTGATGCTGATCCGTGCTGATACAGATTACCTCTGACTAGAACATACCCTTTGTTGCGCCGTAGGATGCGAGTAGCTTCAGCGCTTTTAGGGTCGACGCCGGGGGTAGTTTGTGGTCTTGGATGTAGTCGATGAAGGCCACCCTCCAGTCGACCTCGATCATCAAGACCTCTCGATCGGGTTCCTTGGGGCCTTGAACGCTGGAATTTGAGTCTGGACCCCTGATGGAAGGGTGATGCAACTCGTGAATGAATACTCCCGGTGGGACGTTAGCACAATCAGAACCCAGTTTGGAGAGCACGTCCGCGCCCCACATTGTTGTTGCGGACCACATGGTGAATTTCCCACCCCGAGAACTTTTTCTCGAGCTTGCGTATTTCCATGACATAGGCGTCCATGGTGTCCTTGTTGATGTCCCACTCCTTATTGACTTGTTGAACCACCAGGGAGATTGCCAAGCGTAGGCCGTGCAACAATGCCTCGTACTCGGCCTCGTTTTTGGAAACCTCGAATAGTATTTGAAACACGTACTTGAGCTGTTCTCCTCTCGGTCTGATGAAAAGTACTCCCGCACCACCGCCGCCGAGCTTGAGTGAGCCATGAAAGTACATGACCCAATGCTCCGGCTGGTTGGTTGGGGCTTCCACTTGGTTTTCTCGCCACTCCGCCATGAAATCGACTAGTGCTTGTGACTTGATGGCTGTCCGGGGCTTGAAGTCGAGTGTAAGGGCTCCCAGCTCCACCGCCCACTTGGAGATGCGCCCTGTAGCGTCCCGATTGTGGAGGATATCCGCCAATGGGGAGTCGGAGACCACCAGGATATTGTATGCATCAAAGTAGTGGCGAAGCTTCCTAGAGGTGATGAGTATACAATAAAGTATTTTCTGAATTGTGGGGTAACCAACCTTAGCTTCAGAGAGGACTTCGCTGATGAAGTAAACTAGTCGCTGCACCCCAAAGGTGTGGCCTTCTTCCTGTCGTTCCACCACGATTGTCGTACTGACAATGTGAGTAGTCGCGGCGATGTAGAGTAGCAGGTTCTCACCTGGTTGGGGAGTCGTTAGGATGGGTGGCGACTGCAAGTGATGTTTGAGATCTTGAAGCACTTGGTTTGCCTCCAAAGTCTACATGAACTTGTCGTGGTTACGCTTGAGCAACTTGAAGAAGGGTAGTCCCCTTTCTCCAAGTCGGGAGATGAATCAGTTCAAAGCTGCTTGTCGTGGTTTCCACGCGAATATGTCACAGTTGGCCCTAAGGAAGCTGATGAGCGCGCTTTCCTATTTGTCACCTAAGCCGCCTCCAATCAGAGCAGTCTTGGACGGGTCTCCCTCTTGCAAATGGATGGTCTTGATGCCAACATCGCTGGGTTTAGGTTTAACCCTCAACTGGCTTGGCCGTTGGTTGGAGATCTCCAATTCTGTGTTGGTCAGCTTCAGCACGGCCGCGAGTACTTCTGCAGAGCCCGGGACGATGCCGTAGAAGAGAGCTTTGCTAGGAGTGAGCATCTTTGAGATGTCCAGTCCGATCTTCTTGAGAGTACTCGCGAAGAGCAGGTTGAGGCCACTTCCGCCATCAATGAGTACTCAGGTGAGCTGTGAGCCTGCCACAACAGGGTCTAAGACGAGCGGGAATTTTCCCGGCTCGGAGAAGCTGGTCCATTGATCATCCCTGGAGAAGGAGATCGGGACTTTGTTGTATCTCAGAGGCCTTGTCGTGGCTAGCTCCACAGAGAGTATTTCGCGCAATGTTAGATTTTGTGCGCGCTTGGAGGGGAATCCGCCGTCTCCACCGAAGATGATGTTGACGACGTTTTTTGGATCCTGGAAGTCTTGAGCCCCCGACTTGTTACCTCCTTCTTCATCATCCTCCTTGTCCTTTCTCTTTCCTGCTTGGGGGAGGGGTGGAGCATTGAGTGATTTTCGGATGGTGATGCACTCAAAGTGCGTGTGCCGCGACTTCGGGTGTATCAGGCATTGTTTATGCAAGACTTGCTCGTAGTCCAGTTGGTTGTTCCCCGACTTCTTGCCACGCGGGTTTCACTTGACATCCGCGACTTCATGGTCTGGCTTGCGCTTTCGGGGGTACCCAAATGGCCATTGCTGTTGCCTTGTTTGTCATGGTTGCGCTTGGGGAAGCGGTCATTTTCCTAATCCTCCTGGTCAGCCCACCTTGCCATCATGTCACGCAGCTCCACGGTAGTAGTCGGGCGGTTGCGCCCGAAGTCGTGGTACGTGTTCTTCGAGAAGAGGCCATGTTGGAAGCAACGGATGACATCCTCATCATTGATGTTGGCGATGGTGGCGCGTGTCTCAAAGAAACGCCGTGTGTAAGACCTCAGGGTC
Organism: Panicum miliaceum; assembly: GCA_032594955.1. Lineage (NCBI taxonomy): Eukaryota > Viridiplantae > Streptophyta > Magnoliopsida > Poales > Poaceae > Panicum > Panicum miliaceum. Next base: position 22,804,622 of record CM064063.1, on the reverse strand, counting down.
TTGTTCATCTCCTGCTTCACCTAGGACAAGTCGTGGCGAGTGCCCGTCCTGATCATGGAACCCTGGAAGTTGTTGATGAAGGCCCGATTGAGGTCCTCCCACGAGTCGATGGAGTTTGGTTTGAGGCTTGCAAGCCACGTGAGGGGTGCGGGCTCCAGAGCCACCGGGAAGTAGAGAGCTTTTGTAGAGTTGGATCCCCCTGAAACTTCAATGGCAACGGAGTAGCAACGGAGCCACTGGCGCGGGTCTTGCTTACCGTCATACTTGGGGATTCTGACTGGTTTGAAGTCCCTGGGGTAGGACTTGTCGGTGATGCTGGTGGTGAAGGTGGGGAAGCGGTCGCTGTCGTCGTCATTGTGGTACCTTCCGGGACAGTCCCTTCTCCTTGCTTCAATAAGAAGCCGCGCGTCGCGGCCCTTTTTGATTTTCCGCCGGAGGTCAATCGTGGGAGCATCATGGAGGTTGGCCTCGACTGGATCTTGGCCGTGGTGCTTTGCCCCATGCTTGTTGCGAGGGGGTTTTTGTTCTTCTTGCTCATTGTTGCCACGCGGGGACAGGTTGCCCTCATTGCGCTGGCGGTTGTCGTTCCTCGGACTCCCGTGGCCTCCTCCAGGGGTGCGACTGACCAGTGCGGTATCACCGTGTTGCTCGGACCTCGAGAGCTGATTTCGAGTGGAAGACACTGGATGTTGCCCATCGAGTTGCACGAGCGCGCGCTGGGTCAAGTACTACAACCTTTGTATCTGAGGATTATGTAACACCTCAGGTGTTTTAATTGTTAAACAAGTCTTCCGGGCATAATAAAATGCATCACTAACTAAGAAAATAAAAGGAATGGATTAAGTTTGGTTTTGCTTTTACCTTTAAAAGTTTGTATGTGCATAAATGCATGTACTTTAATGAAACAAATTGGATAACTTTCACATCAAAGCAAATATGGCTATGAAATTAAATGAGCACACCAGTATTAGCATGACCAATAAAAGTTTAGTTGAAGCCTAGGGAAGAAAATGAAATTTTGGAATAAAATGACGCGCCCTCCGAATAGAGTTTTCTTTAAGTTTTTAAAATAACTTTGGAACTAAAGCTCAAATGAACTTTGGCCTGAAACGAAACTTGTAGAACTTTTTATTCTGAACAACTTTCATGTTCAAAATATTTTGAAATTCAAATTAGAAAGTGGACAAAATGTCCTGTTTGCATCCAGCCCCTGGAAGTTTTCCAATTCTCGCACGGAGGTCCCTCTCTCCCTCTCTCCCCTGCTCTGCTGCACCGTCCCCCTCGCCCGACCGCCGCCGGCCACCTGGCCCTCGACGCCTGCGCGGCACCAGGCGCCGAGCCAACCCACGGCGCCCTGCTGCACCGCCCCCGCTCGCCCAACCACGGTCGCGCCTTCTTCTCCCTTCCGCACGGCATGCCCCTGCCCAACCCGGCGCCCTGCAGCACCGCACCGCCGCCCAGTCTCTGGCCGCCGCCCCTCCACCCAGTGCCCCGTCGTGCCGCCCCAGCTCGACAATCGCCCGCCACGTCGTCCGCACGCGACGTCGCGCCCCGGTGCGCGCCCAGCGCACGCACGCCACGCGCATGGCGCGCCTCTGGCCGCTGGTCACCGCCGGCCGCACCCAATGGCGCCCAGCCTCGCCGCCCCCTCCACCCCGCGCCCCGGCCGTGCCAAGCCCGCCCCCGTGAGCTCCACCGGCTATAAAGCCCGGCGCAGCGCCCCTCCCCCCCCTCTCCTTTCTTCTTCCCCGCCAGAACAGAGCAGAGCAGAGCCGAGCTCCGCCCCACGCCGCCGCCGTGGAACTCTCTGCTCCGCCCCTCCTCGGCCCGAGCTAGGCCCCAAAATCGCTCTCCTACCTCCGCACGAAGCTCCCCAGCCCGAGCCCCGCCGCCCTCATCGCCGGAGCGCCGCCGTCCGCGCCGCCCCACCGCCGCCGCCCCTGCTCTCCGCGGCCAGCCCGCCACCAGCCACCCCGAGCCACTCCAAGACCACCAATAGGTGCGCCCTGGTTCCCTCTCTGTGCTCCCCCACCTTGCCCTCGCCGCCGGCGACCCAGCTCGCCGGAATTCGGCCGGACAGGATGTTCCCCCGCCGTAAATCACGACCAGGGACTACATTGCAAACGCCCAAATCTTCCTAGGGGGTTTTCTGCTAGTTTTCAGGGACCCCTCTTTAAAGAAAGTTTTAACCAAATCAGTGAACTTGTAAAATTTGTATAAAATCGTAGAAAATTCCGAAAAATGAAAACTCAACTGTTCTGGAATCCTTCGAAGAAACGCTACAACTTTTGTTACATAAAGTTTCTCAGATTCTCAATATATTTTGCTCTAGATTAAATGGAAGGTTTAATGGACTTCTTTTGTACCCACTGTTGTAGATCATTGCTGACCCTAAATTTTGGGCAGTGAGTTAGTTGCTTGATGTTTAGGACTGTGTAAAATGATCAGGACCAAAAGCCATCTCTATATACACCTTTTGTCCAACCTTGTTTTATGCCATAAAGTGTTAGAACTAATTTTTCCTGCTGTTCTGTGATGTTTAATGACATGAAACTTTTTCTGTGTTGTTGTAGTAATACCTAGAGGCCATAGGAAAATTTAGAAACATTTTTACTATATGTAACCTGTTCATATGAATTTGTGGTAGGAAAACTTCACTAATTCAAAATAATTAGTAAAGTGCTTAGAAAATGTTCATCTTTTTGCTATGAAACACATTAGAGTAGCTCAAGCTATACAAAAAGTTTCATACATAGAAACCCTGTATAACATCCTGGAGAAACTAATCTTTAATAACATGAGTGTAGCTTGTCCCATTTATTATGCTCTAAATAATGTACAATAAAATCTAAAAACTTTACAGTAGCACAAATATGGTTATACAAACACCCTGTAAAATTTTTAGCATCAATACTTGCATGGTTTGTTCTGTATAAAAATAACTAGATTCTAGCAGTGGCTGTGTATTACATTTTTCATATTTAACAGGCTACACAAAAATGTCTGAAATTTTTACAGTGACCTTATCTCTGCATAATGTACTTTGAATAAAAATTTTTATTACCAGAAGCTAACTAGATTAGTAATTGTGTTTAACTCATGTTTGTGTTTAAAAGGAAACTAAGTTTTCAATATAACACAACCCCTTCTTCTTTAATGAAGTTAAATAGATTAAGATAAACTCTATTAACGATTGCCCAGGAAATGTTAAAGTAAATAACTTCACAGCAAAACTTATGCCCTATGAACTGCAACTTTATCGTGAAGGAAATAATGTCAGTTAACTATCACCACAACTTACGCTCCTGCATTCATATAGGATCGACGACTCTCGCCGACGGAATGTACGAGCTGGTACCCGCGTCCGAGAGTGAGCAGCGTGAAGCTCAAGTAAATCTAACTGAAGCTCTTGAAGACCCGAGCCCAAGTTCGGAAGAGCCCCAAGCTAACTGTTCACAAGAAGGCAAGCCCCGGAGCATGAACCCTATTTTCTAAACTTATGCAACTTATTACTCTACTTTACTTGTGCATTAAGTTTATAGGAGTTGTTTGAAAACTTAGTTGCATGATCCTACGTACCCATGCTCTGAACACTAGATGCCAGGTTCGATAGAATGCTATGCTAATAGGACTCGGTAAAAGTCGAGTGATTTCCTGTCACTCGCGAGAAATTAGGAGTTGATTGTTTACTACACGCTGCAATCATAAGGACAACGGACGGGCTATGGTACGATGTTTACGATTGAGGCCCGTCTGTTTAGTGAAAAATGCTAAGGCCGCAGTGTGTGGTAGTGGTGGTTAAGTCTTTGAACATACTAACCACATGCCGAGAATATGGTAATCGGTAAGGTTAAGTACCGGATTGAACCGAGGCCGGAACATACTCCCCACTATCTTGAATTCGTTCACATCTAGCTAATGGCGGGTGCATCGGCCGCCACAGCCCGACGTACCGAGGTCTGTGGGGAGGTGTAGTCGAGGGCGGTGGGCCTGTTCCGTGAAGTGGGAATTGAAGGGAAAAGTTGCACGTGTGACTCTGGGAGTAACCACGTGACGTGTGTTTAGGTTTCCCTTGCAAGGTTAAGAAATTCGATTCGAATCGTCCGTTTCTCATGGCTATTGAGACTGCTTAACCACTTTTACCCACAGAGTAAGAAGAGGAACAATGATGATGAATAAACTTGTTGGATGAAAATTTAATGCTTCACCATGTATGATATTGGATAGTTGCTTACCTAGAATGGTTAAAGAAAGCTAGAACTTGGAGCTAAAATCTGAAAGTAAGGACCTACTATATATGCTTTTTGGCAAAACAAACCCCTCAAGCCAAAAGCCTCGCATGTCTAGGAGTCGGCTAAGTATACCCCACTAGTCGGGTAAGCCTTGCTGAGTATTAGTATACTCAGCCTTGCTTGTGGCTTGTTTTCAGGTGAAACCTTCGAAGATTTGATTGCTAGCTCGACTTGGCCCTGCACTCTTCCTCCTGGTTGGTCGGTGGAATGGGATACGCCCCCGACCAATGGAGATAATGTCAAGTGATGTCTCGTACGGGCTTCACCGAGACATCCTGTATCGTCGAGTAGCTTTCGTTGATTTATTTTCCGCTGCAACTTAAACTCTGAAGAACTTCTTAGCATGATCACGATGTACTTGGTTTCTAAACTCAAACTTGGTCTGTAATATTCACTTATGTTAATTTTGTAATATTTGCTGGAATGTGGTATTCTCTGGGCTCATCGTCGCATGAGCATTTGTATGTATGGCATTTGATCCGCTCTACCGTGGTTGTATCGGGAGGTTATACCCGACAGACCAGTGGATTACTCCGTTTGAAGTGTAAGGTTAACCGAGATTGCCCTAATGGTGATGGTTAATACACTTGACCCGGATTAATTCAGGTGGTTCTGCCACAGATTAGATGGGAGTTGTTGAGCTAAGAGTGCTGCTTCTGCGATGGCGCCAATCGGCGTATGGTACTCGCGATCCGCGACTGCTGCAAAGGCGTTGTTGAGATCCCTTGGTTCGCGGGCGCGGTTCTGCGTGTTGCCCCTATGTTCAGCGCTTGGCATTCTTTGCCCGACGGATCCTCTAGTGTTCCTCGTCTGCATCTTGAGGAGTGGCTGCTTTAGGCTCATCAGCTGAGATGTCCGCGACTTGTTCGTTGTCGTATTGGGTGCCCAACTCGTCTTCTTCCGCGTTGCGAAGGGAAGCCTTGCAGACTTGTCGATCCGGCGAGTGGTTAACCCTGAGGATTTACTCGAGTAGCTCTGTGCTACTCTCTCCTTCTTCCACGATAGGAGAAAGAGGTCCACCCTCTTGGAAGGGCAGTTCTTGCGTGAAGGCCACAAGGCGAGATTCGTAATCGAGTAGTTCAGAGGGCTCCAAGCCCTTCTAGTGCACGAAACATCCTTGCGACATTGATGTGATGGTTAAACCTGGAAAGCTACCCGAAAAAGATTTGGTGTGGCTGTCGGGTTGCGAGTGGTTTTCAAGGGTGGGGGCCGCCCGACAAGCGGTGGCTCCCGCGTCTCCGAGTCCTTTTCGGATCTGGCTCGAAGGTGTAGTGCACGGGGAATACTCTCCGTCCGAATCCGAGTGGACGTCAAAAACTGGGGCCTCCCGGCAAGCGGTGGCGCCCACGTCCTTGATTTTGAGCGGTAGATCCAAATTCTCCTCCAAGTCGGAGAGGGATTTGGGTTGTGAAGTCTTTCAGATCGGTTTGAATCCGACCCGAGTAGATCTGGTGCGTCGCGAGTGGAAGTCGCATTGAAAACGGACATCTTTTCGAACTGCTGCGCCAGATCGGGAAGCAACATGTCGTCGAGGTTGTTGATGAAGTTGTCTAGATCGCTGCTTGACGTTGATGAAGAAGCCTCCGACTCCTTGGAGTTGGCCACGTGGCTGTTGAAGCCACCCAAACCGTCGGCGACGCAGATCCTGGTGCCGAAGATGAAGGTCGTGGCCTTGTCTAGCACAGCGCTGGTGAAGTTGAACGATGCCATCGAGTTCTCCAGTGAATCTTCGATGAGCACCCCTACCTGGCGCGCCAGCTGTCGGTGTTTTCCACCACGCCCACCGAGGGATACCCCCGAGGTGGTGAGTTTGTAGGTAGGGTGTCGACGAGATCAGGAACTCAAAGGTGCAAAGGAACACAAGGTTTTAGACAGGTTCGGGCCGCTGAGAGCGTAATACCCTATGTCTTGTGTGGTTTGTATTGCCTTTGATGGTTATTGTCCCCGAGGGGTCCCTGTCCGCCCTTATATAGTCCTAGGGACAGGTTTACTTGGAAGTCCATGTCGGGTACAGGCCAAGGAGTCCTATCCGAGTACTTCTCGGGTAGTTTCCCACCGTGTTCGACTAATCTAACTACTGTACGAGTAATCCTACTGCATTACGAGTAGTTACAATAGATGTAGGGCGTGGGCCAAGTCCCATCCCATATCCTAGGAGAAGTGTGCCACGTGGACAGTCCCGTGTGCCTGGGTCTGACAAATACTGGAAGTGTGGGAGCAAAGTCCCTTCAGTAACTTGAACGTAGTACCAGTCGTGAACCAGTAAACGGAATGTTACTGGAAGTATGGGAGCGAGGCCCGTCCAGTAACATAAAGTACTAGCCGAAAACTAGTAATCTGAGCATTACTGGAAGTGTGGGAGCGAGGCCCCTTCAGTAAACTTACACGTGGTACAAGTCGTGGACCAATAAACGGACTAGTATTGGAAGTATGGGAGCGAGGCCCGTCAGTAACATAGAATACTAGTTAGAAACTAGTAGCTAGAGCGTTACTAGAAGTATGGGAGCGAGGCCCCTTCAGTAACATAGAATAATAGTCGGAAACTAGTAGTCCGAGCGTTACTGGAAGTATGGGAGCTAGGCCCAGTAAACTTGCACGTAATACCACTCGTTGTCGGTGTTTTACCGCCACGCCCGCTGAGGGATACCCCGAGGTGGTGAGTTTGTAGGTAGGGTGTCGCCGAGATCAGGAACTCAAAGGTGCAAAGGAATGCAAGGTTTTAGACAGGTTCGGGCCGCTGAGAGCGTAAGACCCTACGTCCTGTGTGGTTTGTATTGTCTTTGATGCTGATTGTCCCCGAGGGGGTCCCTGTCCGCCCTTATATAGTCTGGGGGATAGGTTTACATGGAAGAAATAGTCGGCTACGAGCCTAGGAGCCCTACCCGAGTACTTCTCGGGTAGTTTCCTTCCGAGTCTGACTAGTCTAATTATTGTACGAGTAATCCTACTAAATTACGAGTAGTTACAACAAATGTAGGGCGTGGGCCATGTCCCATCCCGTATCCTAGTTGAAGTGTACCACGTGGGCAGTCCCGCGTGCCCGTGTCTGACAAGCCCCTGAGCTCTTCGTAGCCGAGTACTGCAGGCGTCCGAGTACTTCTGAAGGCGTCTTCGAGTTCTCCCGAACTTCATCTTGAAGGTGTCCTCTGAGTACTTTCCTGGCTACGTCGAGGCTGTGAGGTGCTCATGCCCCGAGTAATTATCCAATCTTCTTTACATGGGGTGCGATTAAACTCGCTCTCCATATGGAGTAGCCCCCGAGCCCTAGGTTGACTCGTAGAATCAAACTGAGGGTCAATTTAATGTTGAGTCTTCTGTTCTTATTTTCCAGCAGATTTGAAAAATAAGTTGCTGATGACACATGTCCCGCAGTCCCCCGAGCCTTGAATCCAAATCCCCAAGCTTTGGAATTAAGGATCCAAGGAATCATGGCATGCAATATATGACGTCAAAGATTTGATGGTGAACATGGGCAAATTGGTGTAGTAAATTTGAAAACCTCTTTTTTGGGATGAATTCCCTATAAAAATGGTGAAATAAATAACTTCCCCAATAAACACCCAAAATTATCTCTCAAACCAATATTTGTGCCCTGAGCCAATGACTAAATAAGTCCTCTGGGTAATAAATTGATCTAACCCCTTATTTCAGAATAAAATCACTGAAATAATGGTTAAACAACATCTACCCAAGATAAATCTTAAAAAGTCTCTTGGATCGGGTATTGTCAAGTAGATGTACACCATCTAGCATGTAATCATGAGAGCTATCTCTTGAGGCACGCTGAGTGCCTTGTCCCATCAAGCCCCCGATCTAGCAGCTAGATGAGAATCATAAAGTAGTCGTAGCATGATGGTAGCACTAACCCCCCGAGTCCAGGCATTAAGCAAGTAGCCGCTAATGCTTGAACAGTCGATGAAGGCATCTAGTCGAAGGCGATCCCAACTAGGGTTGTAGCCGAAGCAAGTAGTCGAGGTAGTCAAACATGTGCAGAAGTAGTCTTAAACTAATAAACTACGTGTCATGGGAGCGAGGCCCCTTCAATAACATAATGTACAAGTCGAAAATAAGTAATATGTTACTGGAAATAAGGGAGCGAGGCCCCTTCAGCAAACTTGCACATGATACCGGTCGTAAACTAGTAAACGGAGTTGTACTGGAAGTATTAGCGCAAAGGCCCATCAGAAACCCAAAAGACTAGTTGTACTCTAGTAATTAGGTACTGGGAGTATGGGAGTGAGGCCCCTTCAGTAAACTTGCGCGTAGTACTGGTAGTACCAATCTCGAAGCACCAATAGAAGATGTCCCTAGTAGATCAAGGATGAAACCGACGTAGACGTTCAATATCCCAAGAATTTGGTACCTCCTGGCCATCCGGGTACTGTAAGCGATAAGATTCAGGGCCTGTAACCTTATGCACAATGAAAGGTCCTTCCCATCAAGAGTTAAGCTTGTGGAGACTAGTATCATCCTGGTTTCATCGAAGAACCATATCTCCAACATTGAAAGAGCGTCGCTGAATGTTCCTGTCGTGGTAACGACGAACTCCATGTAAGTAGCGGGCTGACTGCATCAATGCATTGCATCGGATTTCCTCAGTTGAGTCAAGTTCAAGATGTCTTGCAGTGTCGGCCTCGCCTTCTTCAAACATTTCCAGTCGTGGAGACTTCCAGATCACATCAGCTGGTAATATAGCTTCAGACCCGTATACGAGAAAGAAAGGTGACTGGCGTGTGGCTTTGCTTGGTTGTGTGTGAAGCCCCCAGACTATTGATGAGATCTCATCATAAAGTTTTTTCTTCAGTCCATCAAGAATCAAGCCGTTGGCGCGCTCTACCTGGCCATTGGCCCACGGATGAGTCACCGAAACATATTTGACTTCAATGGAGCTGCGTTTGCAGAAATTCCTGAACTGATGCGAGTGGAAATTGGATCCCAAATTTGTGATGATGGTGTTGGGGAAGACAAAATGGTGTAAGATGTTGCAGATGAAAGGAACCACTCGATCTGCAGTGAGCGTTGCGATTGGTTTGTACTCGATCCACTTTGTAAACTTGTCGATGGCCACCAACACGTGTGTGAAACCTCCTGCCATAGTTGTGAAGGGCCCTATCATGTCCAGGCCCCAGCATGCAAACAACCATGAAGGTGGTATAGTGATCAAGTTATGAGCCGGAACATGAGGCTGTTTGCCAAAGAATTGGCAGCTGGTGCACCGACGAACGAGTACTTCGGCATCTGCCAAAGCAGTCGACCAGTAAAAACTAGATTGACACGCCTTGCCGACTAGTGTACGAGAAGCCGCATGGTTCCCACACACGCCTTCGTGAATCTCTTGGAGTATCTCTTTCCCCTCCTCCGTGCCGACACACTTCATGAGTATGCCTGATACTGATCGACGTTTGTACAGATTGCTTCTGACTAGAACATACCCTTTGCTGCGCCGCTGGGGGGTAGTTTGTGCTCCTGGATGTAGTCGATGAAGGCCACCCTCCAGTCGACCTCGATCATCAAGGCCTCTCGATCGGGTTCCATGGGACCTTGAGCAATGGAACTTGAGTTTGGTGCTTTGATGGAAGGGTGATGCAACTCGTGAACGAAAACTCCCGGTGGGACGTTAGCTCGATCAGAACCTAGTTTGGAGAACACATCTGCACCCACATGGTTGTCGCGAAGCACATGGTGAATTTCCAGCCCCGAGAACTTTTTCTCGAGCTTGCGTATTTCCATAACGTAGGCGTCCATGGTGTCCTTGTTGATGTCCCACTCTTGTTGACTTGTTGAACCACCAGTAAGGAGTTGCCATAAGCGAATAGTCGCTTGATGCCCAGGGAGATTGCCAGGCGTAGCCAGTGCAACAATGTCTCGTACTCGGCCTCATTTTTAGAGACCTCGAACAGTATTTGAAACACGTGCTTGAACTGTTCTCCTCTCAGGCTGATGAAGAGTACTCCCGCACCACCGCCACCGAGCTTGAGTGAACCATCAAAGTACATGACCCAATGCTCCGGCTGGTTGATTGGGGCTTCCACTTGGTTTTCTCGCCACTCCGCCATGAAATCGACTAGTGCCTGCGACTTGATGGCTGTCCGGGGCTTGAAGTCGAGTGTAAGGGCTCCCAGCTCCACTGCCCACTTGGAGATGCGCCCGGTAGTGTCCCGATTGTGGAGGATATCCGCCAATGGGAAGTTGGAGACCAGTAGGATATTGTATGCATCGAAGTAGTGGCGAAGCGTCCTGGAAGTGATGAGAATACCGTAAAGTATTTTTTGAGTTGTCGGGTAACGAAACTTAGATTCAGAGAGGACTTCGCTGATGAAGTAAACTGGTCGCTGCACCCAAAAGGCGTGGCCTTCTTCCTGTTGTTCCACCACGATTGCCATGCTGATGACGTGAGTAGTCGCGGCGATGTAGAGTAGCAGGTTCTCGCCTGGTTGGGGAGCCGTCAGGATGGGTGGCGACTGCAAATGGTGTTTGAGATCTTGTAGCTCCTGGTTTGCCTCCTCGTTCCACTTGAACTTGTCGTGGTTCATGAGCAACTTGAAGAAGGGTAGTCCCCTTTCTCGAAGTCGGGAGATGAATCGGTTCAAAGCTACCATGCATCCAGTGAGCTTCTGGACGTCCTTGATCATCTTTGGAACATCCATGGCTGTAATGGCGTTAATCTTCTCTGGATTTGCTTCGATCTCGCGGTGACTGGCAATGAACCCGAGTAGATTGCCTTGAGGCACGCCAAAGACGCACTTTGTCGAGTTGAGCTTCCATCAAAACCGTCGCAAGCTGTTGAAAGTCTCTTCAAGATCAGTGATGAACACGTCGTGGGATCTGGTCTTGATGACCACATCACCCACGTAGGCTTCAACGTTGCGGTGTAGTTGGTCCGCAAGGCACAGTTGGATGGCCCGTTGATAGGTGGCTCCTGCATTTTTCAACCCGAAAGACATTGTAGTATAAGCATATGCTCCAAAGGGGGTGATGAACACTGTTTTGATCTGGTCTTCCTCCTTGAGAGCTATCTGATGATAGCCCAAGTAGCAGTTGAGGAAGGAGAGCAAGACGCAGCCAGCCGTGGAGTCGATGATCTGTTCGATGCGTGGGAGCGCGAAGGGGTCCTTCGGGCAGTGTTTATTGAGATCAGTATAATCCACACACATCCTCCATTCATTATTATTCTTTTTCAGTACAAGTACAGGGTTAGCTAACCACTCGGGGTGGTATACTTCTTTAATAAAACCAGCCGCGAGTAGTTTTGCTAGCTCTTTCTTGATGGCCTCCCTCTTGTCGGGGGTGAAGCGTCGTAGTCGTTGCTTTTTTGGAGTGGCTTTAGGGTCAACTTTTAAGCAATGCTCAATCAACTCCTTGGGCACCCCTGGCATATCCGCTGGTTTCCACGCGAATTTGTCCCGGTTAGCCCTAATGAAGTTGATGAGCGCGCTTTCCTATTTGTCGCATAAGCCACCCCCGATCAAAGCGGTCTTGGACGGGTCACCTTCTTGCAGCTGGATGGTCTTGATGCCGACGTCGCTGGGGTTGGTTTAACCCTCGACTGGCTTGGCCGCTGGTTGGAGATCTCCATCTCTGTGTTGGTCAGCTTCAGTGCGGCCGCGAGTACTTCTGTAGACGGCTCTGGCACGCGTGAAGATGTGGCGTACTCGATCGCCTCCTGGTCGCAGTCGTATGACTTCTTCAGGTTGCCACGGAGTGTAAGTATGCCTGTCTTGCCTGGCATCTTGAGTAGCAGGTAGACTTAGTGAGGCACGGCCATGAATTTGGCTAGTGCCGGCCTGCCGAGGATGGCATGGTACGATGAGTCGAAATCCGCCACCTCGAACTTGATGTACTCGGTGCGGTAGTTGTCTTTTGTCCCAAAGGTGACTAGCAGGACCACAGACCCGAGTGGTGTAGTCGCGTTACCTGGGATGATGTCGTAGAAAGGAGCTTTGCTGGGAGTGAGCATCTTGGAGATGTCCAGTCACATCTTCTTGAGAGTACTCGCGACAAGTAGGTTGAGGCCGCTCCCACCGTTGATGAGTACTCGTGTTACATGTGAGCCCGCCACGATAGGGTCTAGGACGAGCGGGAATTTTCTCAGCTCAGAGAAGCTGGTCCATTGATCATCCCTAGACAAGGAGATCGGGACCTCGCTGTATCTCAGAGGCCTTGTCGTGGCCGGCTCCACAGAGAGTATTTCGCGCGGGGTTAGCTTCTGCGCGCGCTTGGTGGGGAATCCGCCGTCTCCGCCGAAGATGACGTCGACAACGTTCTTCGGATCCTGGAAGTCTTGAGCCCCCGAATTGTCACCTCCTTCTTCGTCATCCTCCTTGTCCTTTCGCTTTCCTGCTTGGGGGAGGGGTGGTGCATTGAGTGATTTTTGGATGGTGATGCACTCGAAGAGCGTATGCCGCGACTTTGGGTGTATCGGGCATTGTTTATGCATGACTTGCTCGTAGTCCGAGTGGTTGTTCCCTGACTTCTTGCCACGCGGATTGCGCTCGACAGGCGCGACTTCATGGTCTGGCTTGCGCTTTCGGGTGTTCCCCGAGTGGTTCCGCTGGCTTTTGTCGAAGTGGTTGTTGCCATTGCCTTGCTTAGTCGTGGTTGTGCTTAGGGAAGCGGTCGTTTTCCTCATCCTTCTGGTCAGCCCACCGTGCCATAATGTCATGTAGCTCCACGGCAGTAGTCGGGCAGTTGCCCCCTGTTGACGCCAGATTTTGACACGTGTTGAATCGGCGTCAGGAGGAGAAGATTGGCCGATGCAGCAGATCTGAAAGCTACAGAAAGGAATCGGCCGATTGAAGTAACAATTGGAAATCGGCCGATTGGTGGCACAGACTATGCCAACAGGATGGGATTATTCCAGAGGATCCTGGTCAAAAGCTGGTCAACAGGACACGCCAAGTCGGTCAAGGAGCAATTGAAGGGAATCCTGATTGGATTAGGGAACGGCGGCGGAAGATTCTGCGGGAGTCCGTTTCCTTTAAAAGTTCTTATAGATATAGTAGTTTTCCTGTTTTTTAAATAAGGTTGTAACAAGTCGTGATCGACCAGGAGTCCTGGCTTTAGGGTACAAATAGGAGTCGTCAGGGTCTTGCAGAAGGGAATCAATACATCAATCAACAACAGTACTTCTACTTTTCCAGCAATTTACTTTCAAGTCGGCGACTTCGCCAATATTTTCTTCTTCCACGAGTTCGTATGGATTGGCAGGGCTGCATCAACTTGATCTCCAGCCAATTGGTAGGTTCCGATTACCGAGTAATATCCGAGCTTTAACTACGGGCGCATCGCTGTGGTTTCGTTTGGATTTATTCACAAGTTATCGATATTTACTAGAATTGCAAGTTTTTACCTGTTATTCTAGTATTATCACCAGTTATCCAGCTTGAAATCAGAGTAATCGGCTTCATCATTGTTCTCCTTCGTTTCATCGCCATACAGCCGATTAGATCTATTTCAAGTGTTACTTCTATAGTGATTGTTTAGATCGCTCCAGCAGTTTTCTTTACAATTACTAGACGATCATCGGCTGATCCATAGCCGATCATCTCTACAGCAAATCGGCCGATTCGCCGCCGACGCGCTCCTCAGGACAGATCGGAACTCCAGCCGATCGACGCGCCTGGAATTTGATACTCTATTTCCTTGTCAATCAACAGGTCAGATTGACTGGCACGCCGCGCGAACTGCACCAGGGCGATAACCCGAACAGGAGCTAAGCAGATTCTCCCGGGTCGTGTGTCCGACGCTGAAGACCCATCGGCCGATTCCTATCCGGCCGATTTTAGCGCCAACACACTTTTGGCACGCCTGGTGGGACCATCCAAGATCTGATATGTCGAAAAACGCAGAAATCTCCGACAGCAACATCATTGAGGTCACAGAAGCTGATCTCAAGGATGACCAGAGGGAAGAATTGGCCAAACATCTAGAAGACTACAAGAAGATGTACCTCCAGTCGTTCAGTCGTACCAGAAGCGGGGAGGCAGTCAAGAAGGCTCCTATTCTAGCGCCTCGCCACATCACCATTGCTGAGGACTCGGGCAAGATGTCAGAGATGATTCAACAGTCCGTGTATCAAGCATTCATCGACCAATCCTCGGTGATGAGCAACACGGTGTATAACGCCGTCGTCAACTCTCTGGCCAGCGGAGCCGTCCAAGGCTATCAGGGACCGGCATATGTCCCCCCAACTACTCTGCCAGCCAGAAGCCTGCCATACACATCCCAATCGGCTCCTCAGCCGATATTGACGCAACGCGAGGGGTACAACTCTCCACCACCCTCGGCGTCTCCAAGATACAGCGGTGCACCATGTCTCCCATCACAAACGCCGCTTCAACCCGTTCAGATGGCTTCTATGCAGTCACTGCCTACAAGCTCAGCACCTTGGGGAACATCAGCCACAGCGTATTTTCCAGAGCCAGCGAACGGGCATGGCAGTTATTCAGTTCAGGTGCCATACCAATCGGCCGCCCGGCCGACGGTCTCCCAGTATCAGCCGATCTTATCAGAAATCGGCAGGGGGGCAAACACTTTGGAAGCATTCAGAAGCACGGCGCCAGCAGTGGCGTACGAAGGGGGTGCGGACTCGTTTCGCCATCAACTATCGGCCGCTCAGCAAAATTCACCAATTCATCACCCGGCCGTACCAGCCCTTCAACACATGCCCGCGCCGCGAACAGCTGTTCATCAGCAGCAGGTGGACTGGACGGCAAGAATAGCAGAAGTAATCCAGGATCAGTTTGGACTGAAGCCAAAAGTTCAAACTTATACTTACAAGACGCCGTATCCATCGACCTATGACTCGCTGCCGTTCCCACACCGCTACAAAGTTCCCGATTTCACCAAGTTCTCAGGGACGGACGACACATCCACTGTGGAGCATATCAACCGATTCATCATCCAGTGCGGAGAAGCTGCCACGCAAGATGCTCTGAGGGTGCGTTTATTTTCATCATCTCTGTCCGGATCGGCCTTCCAGTGGTTCACCACTTTACCGCCAAATTCTATCGTCACTTGGGCCGATCTGGAGAAACAATTCCACAAGTACTTCTATGCAGGAGTACACGAGATGAAGATCTCGGATTTGACCAGCCTCAGGCAGAGGAGCGATGAGCCAGTAACGGGGTATATACAGAGGTTCAGAGAAGTCAGGAACAAATGCTATAGTCTTGCTCTGACCGATGCACAGTTGGCCGATATCGCTTTCCAAGGCCTCTTGCCACAGATCAAAGAAAGATATGCTGCCCAAGAGTTTGAAAGCCTGAGCCAAATCGTCCACCGATTGTCAGGACAAGAGGTCCGACCGTTTGAACAACGGAGAAACTTCCAAAAGAAGGTGGCATACTTAGAAGGATCTGAATCCGATGCGGAAGAGGAAATCAGCCTGGCAGAATGGGTCAAAGGGAAAAAACCAATATCTTGCCCCTTTGGCAAGAAGGAGCAAGAGACATTCGGCTTTGACACGTCAAAAGCTGATAAAATTTTTGATCTACTGCTTCAGGAAGGGCAGATTAAGCTGTCTCAACATCACACCATCCCCACGGCCGATCAACTCAAGAAGATGAAATACTGCAAGTGGCACAACGCTACTTCTCATGACACAAATGAATGTAAAGTCTTCCGCCAGCAGATACAATCGGCCATTGAACAGGGGCCGCTTAAATTTGAAACTCCAACCAAATCGGCAAAGCCGATGAAGATAGATCAGCATCCCTTCCCGGCCAACACGGTTAACACTGGAGGAGACTCAAGTCAAACCAAGGTGCTGACGTCAGAATTGGCGAGAAGAGGCGGCGTTGTCGACCCCAGGAGGCAGATCACGACGGAAGAAATCAGAAGGAACAGGCGAGGGCCAGAATGACCATGCAAACCCGTCACCTCCCAATTCTTACTCAGTAAATATCGGCAGCAGCAAGAACAGGTAAGATACCAGGAAGAGACGATGCGCCGGCATGAAGACCACTGGCAATGTCCGTTCTTCATCCACTGCTGGGAGAACGATATCAGATTGCCATCTGCCGACAATTGTCCGGAGTGTAACGGATTGAGCTGCAACGATCGCCCGAGGCCACACTCTAGGGACAGAGGATCAGAGCCGATCAACAGAAATCGGCGCGAAGAACGGCGCGTTTCGGTGCATGATCGGCTGAGGGGCAGAGTTGACCAGTACAACAGGTCAAAAAGCAAGATCGGCCAGCGAGATGGACTGGGGTGCAGGATCAGTGCACACAATCGGCTGGAAGAGATGGCCGATGACAGGGTATCAGACGAAGATCCCCTAGGGAGGGAACCAGATTGGGAACACGCCAGATCATCGGCCAAACCAGTGAATCCCAGGTGGTGTCCCGATGGCCTATCCAGATCCCAGAAGCGAAGGATCCAACGCCTACGCCAGTGGGAGCATCAAGAAGAAGAACAAAGACATGTGCCAGAGAGAAGGAATGTTAAATCTCGAGTTTGGCGCCCAAAGAAAAATGATCAGGAAACGAACAACCAAGAATCGGCAGCCGAAATTGATATGGTATTCATACTGCCGATGGAGTTCATGGCGCCCAACGATCGAGATAAAGTAACAAGAATAGAAGAAGAACAAATGGCACAACTGGTATTAGAGCCGATGACGGCTACGTTTGAGAAACCAGAAGAAGAAAAACGGCAGCATCTCAAAGCGCTGTTTCTCAAGGGCTATGTCAACGGGAGACCCGTCACAAGATTACTGGTAGATGGAGGCGCGACAGTTAACATCATGCCGTATGCCATGTTCCGCAAGCTGGGCAAAGGCGATGACGACCTCACCAAGACGGACATGATGCTGAAGGATTTCGAAGGCAACGTGTCACCCGCCCGCGGAGCGCTCTGCGTCGACCTCACCATCGGCAGTAAGACCCTCCCTACCACTTTCTTCGTTATTAATGGCAAGGGGTCCTATAATATGCTGCTTGGTCGCGACTGGATACACGCAAACTGTTGTGTCCCATCTACAATGCATCAATGCCCTGTGCAATGGGTCGGCGACAGTACAGAGATAGTCGCTGCCGATTCCGTCTACAGTGTTGCAGCGGACGACACGCAACAGTGGAGCTGCGAGCACGTCAAGTGTATATCTGGCAGGACTTGGGACACTGACTTCCTGAGAGTATCCGATTTCGGTCTACAGCCGATCCAAGCAGTCGGCTCCGAAGATTTAGAATAAATGGATCAGCTCGTCCGAGAAGATGGGAAGCTGGGGCACGGATTCACGTCGGCCGATTTATTAGAGATGGTAGATTTGGGGGATAGCAGCAAATCGAGGCCGACGTACATTAGTGCCAATTTGGATTCTGAGTACAAACGCAAATTGATAACATTATTGAAAGATTTCAGGGATTGCTTTGCTTGGGAATACCACGAGATGCCAAGACTAGACCGGTCTATTGTTGAACACCGGTTACCTATAAAATATGGATATCGGCCGTATCAGCAACCTGCACGGCGGTGTAACCCCAAGATTCTACCTGACATAAAGGCCGAGATTACAAAGTTGATTGAGGCAGGATTTATTCGGCAGTGCCGCTACGCCGAATGGATTTCTAACATTGTGCCTGTATAAAAGAAGAATGGAAAGTTGCGTGTGTGCATCGATTTCAGGAACTTAAATCAGGCGACGCCAATGGATGGATATCCGATGCCAACGGCCGATATCTTGGTGGATGCTGCCGCAGGCCACAAAGTCATAAGCTTCATGGATGGGAATGCCGGATACAATCAGATATTAATGGCCGAGGAAGATATTTTGAAAACGGCTTTTAGGTGCCCAGGCCATCTTGGTTTATTTGAATGGGTGGTTATGACTTTCGGCTTGAAGAATGCCGGCGCTACATATCAACGGGCCATGAACTACATCTTCCACAAGCTCATTGGTTTATCGGTGGAAATTTATATAGATGACGTCGTGGTCAAGTCAAAAGGTCACCAAGATCATCTGGCCGATTTACAGGAAGTGCTGGAGTGCACAAGGAAACACGGGCTGAAGATGAACCCAAACAAGTGTGCATTTGGTGTATCGGTCGGACAATTCTTAGGATTTATGGTCCATGAGCGTGGGATAGAAGTCAACCGCAAGACCATAGACGCCATCAACAAAGTGGTGGCCCCACAAAATAAAATTGAACTGCAGTCCCTCATCGGCAAGGTCAATTTCATCAGAAGATTCATATCCAATCTGTCAGGACGTATTCAGGCTTTTACCCCTCTGTTGAAATTAAAGCCCGACCAGGAATTCATATGGGGAGAAGGACAGCGCAAGGCACTGGAGAATATCAAGCAGTATCTGGTTTCACCTCGGGTGTTAGCCCCGCCACAGCTCGGTAAGCCGTTCAAGTTATATTTATCGGCTAATGAACAGGCTATTGGATCAGCGTTGGTACAGGAGTTTGAGGGGAAAGAACGAGTGGTGTACTACGTCAGCAGAAGACTTTTAGACGCCGAAACAAGATATTCCTCGGTGGAGCGATTATGCTTGTGCTGGTACTTTTCATGTACTAAGCTCAGGCACTATTTGCTATCGGCAGAATGCATAGTCGTGTGCAAGGATGATGTGGTGAAGTATATGCTATCATTGCCGATTTTTAAAGGGCGGATTGGAAAATGGATCCTAGCTTTGTCAGAATTCGATCTAAGGTACGAATCGGCCAAAGCCGTCAAAGGCCAAGTGATGGCCGATTTCGTAGTTCAACATTGTGAACCAGAAATTGCCGCCGTTGAACCAATTCCATGGACTCTATATTTTGATGGTTCTTCGTGTGGGGTCGGATCAGGAATCGGCATTGTTCTTGTGTCGCCTCGGGGGGCGACTTATGATTTCTCTCTGCCGATAGAAGCCTCTGCAACTAATAACCAGGCGGAATATCGAGCTGTTCTGAAAGGCATCCAATTATTAAGGAAAGTCAGAGCTGATGCAGTCGAAATCTTTGGGGACTCCATGCTCATTGTGGATCAGTTAACGGGACGATCTGAGTGCAAGGATGACATCTTGAGGATTTATTATGAGGATTGTCTTCAACTTTTGAAAGAATTCAAATCTGCAATAATTGAGCATATCCCCAGGAATCATAATGAAGAAGCCAACAGACTGGCTCAACATGCTTCTGGGTATCGGCCGATTCAGGGAACGATGACGCTAGAACTCGCGGCCGATGACTGGCGAAAGGAGATCGCCGATTACTTGAAAAATCCATCCCAAAAGGTGGATCGGCGAACACGTTTTCAGGCTACAAAGTATGTGTTGCTTGAGGATGATTTATTTTATCGGACGATTGATGGAGTTCTTCTCAAATGCCTGGGAACAGAAGAGGCAAAGGTTCTGATGGGAGAAATCCATGAAGGCGTGTGTGGAGCTCATCAATCGGCTCATAAAATGAAATGGATGATCAGGAACAATGGATATTATTGGCCGACCATTCATGAAGATTGTTTCAGGTACTACAAAGGATGCCAAGACTGTCAGAGGTTTGGCAATGTGCAACGCGCACCAGCATCGGCTATGAATCCGATAATTAAGCCGTGGCCGTTCAGAGGTTGGGGGATAGATCTCATCGGACAGATTCATTCTCCATCTAGCAAAGGGCATAAGTTCATATTGGTAGCTACAGATTATTTTACCAAGTGGGTGGAGGCAGTTCCTTTAAGGAACGTGACATCGGCCGATATGATTGAGTTTGTTAAAAGCCATATTATATATCGATTTGGTATTCCTCAAACCATCACAACTGATCAAGGGACAATGTTCACTTCTGGAGAATTCGGAGAGTTCGCCGCCGATATGGGGATTAAATTGTTAAATTCTTCTCCATACTATGCTCAAGCCAGTGGCCAAGCAGAGTCGTCTAACAAGGGGATAATCAAGCTAATCAAGAGGAAGATAGAAGAGCAACCCAAGAAGTGGCATATGTCTTTGGCTGAATCTTTATGGGCATACAGGATGGCATGTCATGGGGCCACTAAAATTGTGACAACCCTGGTAAAATTTTATTTCTAAAATCAAGGTCAGTAGCCTAACCCTATGCTTAACCAACTAATAAAAGGGTGAAAAGAATTAGAACGAGTTAAGTTGAAATTCAAATTGAATTTGGGCACATTTGGTTACTTTTGAATTTTTAAATTAACTTTCAAACCATAAGCCAAATGAGATGTTGCCTGAAACCAAACTTGTAGAACTTTTTATTCTGAACAACTTTCATGTTCAAAAGTTTTTGAAATTCAAATTAGAAAGAGGAGAAAACGCCTTGTTTGCACCCAGCCCCCTGAAGTTTTTCAAATTCTCGCAATCAGGCCCCTCGCCCCCCCCCCCCCTCTCTCTCCTCCCCGCCCGACCGCGCGCCAGGTGGCCGGCGACGCCTGACCGGCGCGAGGCGCCAGGCCAGTGGCCGCCGCGCCACTCCCCCACGCCCGGCTTTGCCCCCTCCCCACGCCGCGCTGCCCAGTACCCGCCCGCGCGTGCGCACGCCGCTGCCGCGCCCCGCCTCGCCGCCCGCCGCGCCCAACCGCCGCACCCCGCCGTGCTACCCCGGCTCCCGCGCCCCGCCCGTCGCTGCGTCTGCCCTCTGCCCGAGCCGCTGCAGCAGCCCCTTCCCCACTCCGCGCGCCACACTATCTCCTCTCTGCCACGCCAAAATCCCGGCCGCCCAGTAGCTCGCGCCCGCTCGCCGCACGCCGCGCCGGCGCCCTGCTGCCGCCCGTCGTGGCCAGTGCCGCGCCGTTGCCGTGCCTCCGCCCCGCGCATCGCCCAGGCCCCTCCACTCCCTCCTGCCCCTATAAAAGCCCCGCCCGGCCGCCCGCGCGCGAGCCACCGCAAACAGAACGCCTCGCCGCCGCCATTGCCGCCGCCGAGCGCCGCCGCCCGTGGACAGCCCTCCACCGCCGCCCCCTGCCCAAATTGAGCCTCCAGCCACCACTACATCACCCCACTGAAGCTCGCCGACCCACCCAACGCCGCCCAGAACCACCGGAGCGCCGCCGCCCGCGCTGCCGCCGCCGCCGCCCCTGCTCGCCGTGGGCAGCTCGACCCCGACCTCCTCCGTCCAAGCCAAGCCCCTGAGCAGCTTCCCCACGCGCCACTGAAGCTCGCTGACGGGACCAGGCCGCCCCAAGCCCGCCAGAGCACCGCCGTCGACGCGCGCCATCGCAGCCGCCGCCTCTGCTCCAACGCCGGCGAGCCATTCCCGACCGTCCCCCACCTGAACAACACCCCCACGAGGTAGCCCTCGCACCCCTGAACCTTCCCCGACCCTCACCCCTCGCTGCCGGCGAGCCCCTCGCCGGAATTTCGGTCGGCCGCCATACCCGAGCCGCCCGAGGAACCAATTGCAAGAATTTAAATCTTTAGAAGGGTCTGCGCGTAAGATTCAAGGACCCAGTTGTAAAAGAAAGTTTCAAATCTAGATTCAAATTCAGTGAACTTGTAAAATTCGTATAAAATCGTAGAAAATTCAGAAAAATGCAAACTCAACTGTTCTGGAATCCTTAGAATAAACTCTACAACCTTTGTTACAAAAAGTTTCTCAGATTCTCCACATATTTTGCTCTACATTAAATGGAAGCTTTAATGGACTTATTTTGTACCCATTGATGTAGATAAGTACTGACCCTAAATTTTGGGCAGTAAGCTAGTTGCTTGATGTTTATGACTGTGTAAAAAGATCAGGCCCAAATCCAACCTCTAGCTGCACTGTTTATTAAACTTAGTTTCATACCTTAAGTGGCTACATATTTTTATCCCTGCAGTTAGGTTATGAATCACCTAATGAAACTTTTTCTGTACTGGTGTAATGGTACATAGATGCCAGAGAAAAAATGGGAGAATTTATATCTCACAGGAACCTAATTATTTGAATTATATGCTAATAACATACATTAAATCAAGAAAATAGTATATTAGCTTGGAAAATTCTCAAATTTTTACTAGGAGATACTGTGGTAGAGGTTGCTATGTAAAAAGTTCCATGGACAAAAACCCTATGTAGGGTCCTGTAAAAAATGAATCCTTGAATAACCTAGGTGTGTAATGTCATATTTTCTATGCTCTGAATACTGCATAATAAATCCTACAAAAATTACAGTAGCTCGTGCATGCTTAAATGAAAGCTCTGTAAAAATCTTAGACTCAGTTGTTGCACCATTTGTCCTGTACGAAAAGAACAAAAGTCAAACAGCAACTATGTAATATATTTTTCATAATTAATCTGTTACATAAAATTGTCTGAAAATTTTACAGTAAGCACATCTTTCCCCGATGTGCCGAAATCCAAAATTTCATGACCAGAAACTATCCACTGTAGTAATTACAATTAAATCATGTCGATTACCATTACCACGACTTAAACTTGTGCATTCATGTAGAATCGACGACTCTCGCCGACGGAACTTACGAGCTGGTGCCCGCGTCCGAGAGTGAGCAGCGTGAAGCTCAAGTAAATCTAACTGAAGCTCTTGAAGACACGAGCCCAAGTTCGGAAGAGCCCCAAGCTAACTGCGAAGGCAAGCCCAGGAGCATAACCCATTTCTTCCTAAATTATGCAACTCATTACTCTGTGCTTGTGCATTAAGTTTATAGGAGTTGAATAAAAACTTAGTTGCATGATGTTAGGAACCCATGCTTGAAAACTAGACGTAAGGTTCGATAGAATGCTGTGCTAATAGGACTCTGGTAAAAGCCGAGTGATTTCCTGTCACTCGCGAGAAAATAGGAGTTGAATGTTTACTACACGCTGCAATCATAAGGACACAGACGGGCTATGGAACGATGGTTACGATTGAGGCCCGTCTGTCTAGTGAAAAATGCTAAGGCCGCAGGGTGTGGTAGTGATGGTTAAGTCTTTGAACGTACTAAACACATGCCGAGATTATGGGAATCGGTAAGCTTAAGTACCTGATTGGCCCGGCAAGGGGACGGCATCCTACCCTTTGAACTTCGGTCCCATGTGCATATGGCGAGTGCAGAGAGTGGTCACGACCCGGCGCCGAACCGTGGCGTGGGGCTCTTGTACTCTCGGAGGGTAGCCCCGATCCACGACCCGGAAAGAAAAGGGAAAAGTTGCACGTGTGACTCTAGGGAGTAACCACGTGACGTGTGTTTGGGTTTCCCTTGCAAGGTTAAGAAATTCGATTCGAATCGTCCGTTTCTCACGGCTATTGAGACTGCTTAACCATTTTTACTAACAGAGTAAGAAGAGGAACAATGAGAATGAATGAACTCGTTGGATGAAAATTTAATGCTTCACCCTATATGCTTTTAGATAGCTGCTTATCTAGAATGGTTAACGAAACTAGAATCTTGAGCTAAAAGTTGAAAGTAAGGACCCACTTGTAGAAGCTTTTCGGCAAAACAAACCCCTGAGCCAAAAGCCTTGCATATCTAGAGTCGGTGGAGTAGATTCCACTACTCGGGTAAGTCTTGCTGAGTATTAGTATACTCAGCCTTGCTTGTGGCTCGTTTTCAGGTGAGACCTTCGAAGATATGATTGCTAGCTTGACTTGGCCCTGCACTCTTCCCCCTGGTTGGTCGGTGGAATGGGATACGCCCCCGTCCAACGGAGATAATGCCGAGTGATGTCTCGTACGGGCTTCATCGAGACATCCTTATCGTCGAGTAGCTTTCGTTGTTTTATTTTCCGCTGCAACTTAAACTCTGAAGAACGTCTTAGTATGATCATTGAAGTATTTGGTTTCTAAACTCCAAACTTGGTCTGTAATATTTAGTTATGTTAATGTTGTAATATTTGCTGGAATGTGGTATTCTCTGGGCTCATCGTCGCATGAGCATTTGTATGTATGGCTTTCGATCCGCCCTACCGTGGTTGTATCGGGAGGTTATACCCGACAGACCAGTGGATTACTCCGTTTGAAGTGTAAGGTTAACCGAGATTGCCTTAATGGTGATGGTTAATACACTTGAGCCGGATTAATTCAGGTGGTTCTGCCACAGCTGGTATCAGAGCCGTAGCTGGTGCCACAGCTGGTAACAGCTGGCACCAGAGCCGAAATGCATACGCCAGAGAATGCGACAAGCCTTAAAAATTTTTTTTCATAAAACTTGACTAGAAGGATGTGTTGCGAATTACGTTGGTACGTTAAGGATGGTGCCTAGTTCGTAAAGCCCTAAGGGATTATGGGAAAGTTTACTAGGTGGCTATCTAACTTCTATATATTATCAACTGACTTCCAGCACATTACTTTCTGTCAAAACTTACTTTCATGCACAACCGACCTTAATTTCTGTAACGACGCACTCATCGCTAAGGTAAGAAGGTAAGGATCCTCAGCCAACTGAGAGAGCTTGGCCTTCCTGTCGGTGATGCGAACCGAACGCTGCCCTCAAGCAGTGGCTTACTTGAGGTGCTGCCAATATGCCAACTGTTAGTTGAACATATTAGGAGTAGAAGGTTTGGCGCAGGGTATGGCGATCGCTGTTCATACCCCCGTCTCATGACGGTACCCCCGTGAATACGCTATCTCGATAGCGTATGTTAACGTCGTCTGTACGGCGGAAATCGTACAAATATCGTTTCTATAAGTAAACGGTAATGAATACGGACGCTTTCATGAGTGCTGGCATGAAAGGTTCTTGAAATATATGTATATGGTTTGTCAATCTTCTGCAGGTACACTAACCGCGATTACGATAAGTTAAGGAACGATTAGAAAAACTCGACTAGCTATTATAGCAAAAGCCGTATTGTGTATGCCACCGAGACTATCTTCGTAAGACCAAAAGTATTTGGCAGTTATTTTATTTTGTGAGGACGAATAGGACGTTCATGCATTATAATCATATATATCGGAAAGTGAAAATACGTTGTATGAGAGTGGTAAGGTTCTTGCGTATCTAAGCGTGGTTTGCATAAGGACTATCTAGCGAATCTGTCAGAAATCTGCCATGACCGAAAAGAGCGATTTCTTTTGACCAAAGAAAATGACCTGTTCTGGTAAAGTTCATGTTGAAAGAATTGTTCCAAATTTTGTGTTCTATCTTCTGTTCAAAAATCAAAAATTCTGAACTTCTGGATAATAAGAAATAACAGAAACCTTGGAACGTCAGAATTCTATCCAGAATAAGCACTTCTGCCTCCTAAAATTTTAGGCCCCCTTCCTGCGGTTTTCTGCAAAAGAGCACAACACAAAACCTGTTCCAAATTTACCCAGGAAGCTTCTGTTAAAATTTGGTAAATTTTGGCTGGGTAGATTTTCCCTGGTGCACAAAACTCTAGCCCTCTGTTCACTGAAAATTCTGGGTAGACAGAGAGGTAAAACCTGAAAAGAAAGACCATCTTAGAAACCTATCTAGCTCTGGAGTTGACTAGCAAAGTTGTTCACAAATACCTTAGGAGTGATCCGGTGAAATTTGAGAATTTTTGGATTAGAACTGTGGATGTTATGGTTATTTTTGCACACTATACTGAATCTGTCCTTGTGCTGTTCACAGTTTTTCGCTATCTCACTCCATTGGATCTTTTGTTCAGATGGCCGAGCCTGTTGCTATGATGGTGGATGAGGATGGACGCGTACACTCGCAGTGTCTCCACTGGGAGGGCTTCCCCTCTATTTTGTGGGATGTTCTGCGTACCGCGGGCTATCTAATTCCCCCACGTTACGCCGGACTGGAGTTTGCAGAGAATGGAGTTACCCAGTGCCGTGTCAACGTGACTATCTTTCCGCACCCGCTACACCCGGAGTGGCCCGCCTTGGAGCTTGAGGCTGTTGGTCGCCGTTTGGCCAATACTTGGGAGCTTGCAGCCATGAGGGCGCTCACCACTTTTTGTGCGCAGCGTCCCGAGGTTGTCACACTCACTCCCATTGGTTTGTTTCCTGCTGCCCAGGACAACGACCCCTTTTGGCTCAACAGGGTGCAGCACGCACAGTACTTGGTAGACTTTCACGCCCAGGAAACTATTCATACCTCCGTGCGGTGCATGAGTGCACTCTACCGACTTCAGACTCTCCAGAGTCAGGCGCTTGAGCAGCTCACTGATCTTGCTCAGGCCTACCACATGATGGCAGATACCAGGGATGAGCAGATTAAGGAGCTCAGTCAGGATCTTGAGGACAGAGATGCTCAGATTGGCCAACTTGAAGGCCAAATTCAGGAGCAGGACACTCTCATGGGTGAGAGAGATGCCACGATAGCACAGCTGGAGGAGCAGCTCCATGATCTGAGCCTTGAGTTGGAGGATGCTAATGAGCACATTCAGTGGCACCATGATCAGAATGACCACCCCCATGAGGAGGACATGGAGGAAGATGAGGAGGAGCCACAGGAGATTGATGGTATCTCCGGTATGGATTTCGAGGGTGAGGTACCACAAGCACCTCAGATGGGAGCTCACTCTCCTGCTCACAGCGAGTCGTCCGTCAACGACTTGGATGACTTCTAGATGACGACCTAGGAGGACTTTTGCACATACTCCTCGATAGGGTAGCCTAACTTTTGGCAAATGTTGTAATAGGCTAACTAGGAGTTGAGAAACTCTTTTGTGATGGGTACACCTGAACCATGTGGATACCCTCAACCTGTAAGGAACGGCGATAAACTTGGGTGATTTCGTTGTAAGTTGGTAAACGATGAAATCCACAATCGCTGAGACTTGTCGGAATTTTTATCCATGTCTCCTTGCATTTCTTGGCTGAGTGTTGAATACCAAACTTGTGCTAAATTTTGTGATCGTGGTTCTCACAAAAATTCAGCATCATTGGACCTCGCTAGTTTAAGTTATAGGCGAAACAGTACCGATCAATCTGCTGAAAAACAGCTAAGACCGTAAGGCAAAGGACGAGCCTTTCGACCACCTTAGCTATAGTTCTAGCGCCGAAGTTAAATACCAAAGTGGTGCATTCCTAAATTCTCTGACTACTGCCAAAGTATGAGATGTTTTAGATGGACCCACAGCAAGCTATGATTTTTCTCGTAGCAAGCAGAGATTCTGTCCATACTTCTAGCTGTGATTTCGGAAGTCTTTGACTACACCAATCATTTATGAATCGAGGAAGTAATATGGATCGCGTTGCTAATGGTAACCTTTCACGTTTCAGATGGTTGGATCAACACGTGGCAACCCCGAGGGTTTTGGTGCCGGTGGCAGCCGCTCGCGACAATCGCCACCACCCCCGCCCAGTTTGGTGGAAGTGATGGCCGCTCAAACCGAGCTGCTGTGTCAGATCGTGCAAGGACAGCACCAGCAGAGGGGTGGGCACAATGCTCACCAACCCCAAGCTGCAGGGTACACGGATTTCCTAGGGACCCAACCGCCCTTGTTCCATAAGACCGAGGAACCCCTAGACGCAGACGCATGGATTCGCACCATCGAATTCAAGTTCACACTACTTGTGGCCCAATGCTCAGAGGCCAACAAAGCTCGTTTTGCCGCGCAACAGCTTCGCGGTACCGCTCGTCTGTGGTGGGACCACTATTTTGCTATGCTCCCCGCTGATCACATTGTCACCTGGGATGAATTCAAGACCGCATTCCGGGCACATCATATTCCCGAGGGTCTCAAGGAGAGGAAGCTGAACGAGTTCCTGGCACTCACCCAGGGCACCCGCACCGTGCTGCAGTACGCCTAGGCGTTCAACAACTTATGCCAGTATGCGGGCTATCACGCTGATACGGATGCCAAGAAGCGTGATCGTTTCCGCCGAGGTCTGAATACCAAGCTCAAAGAGTGTCTGAACCTAGCCAGGGCTGACACCTACAACGAATTGGTCAATATGGCCATTACCCAGGAAGACTGTATCATGGCACACCGGGCAGAGAAGAAGAGAAAGGCACCCGCTGGATCATCAAGTGCCCAACCACCAAGGTGTCGCATCGTGCAAAATGCCGCACCCACAGCTCCACCTAGGGCCCCTCAGCCAGGGAGATGGATTGCCAGACCCCCACAGCAGCCAGGCATGGTACGACCCCCGATGCCTTCACAGAATGGTCCGAGGCCCATTCTTCAACAGTCTCTTCGACCTAGCCCCGCGAATCGCTGTTTCAAATGCGGGAGTTCCAACCACTTCGCACGAGAATGCCCTCAGTCTGGGCAGCCCAACCAAGGTCAAGGATCCAACCCGAACACCAAGAACAGGGGCAAGAGACAGACCCTGCAAGTCAAGCAAGGACGGATTAACTTCACCACACTTGCAGAGCTTCCTGAAGGAGCCCCAGTGATGTCGGGTACATTCTCTATCCATAACAAGCCTGCAGTTATATTATTTGATTCTGGTGCATCGCATAGTTTCATAAGTGCAAAATTCGGTGCAAAAGTATGCTTGGATGTTTGTCACACAAAAGAGTCGTATATGATATCAACACCGGGTGGTAAAATTGCTTCAAACCAAATGATGAGACAAGTACCAGTCAAGTTGGGTAGTAAAACCATCGACACAGACCTTGTTCTTTTACCTCTTGACGGCATGGATATTATTTTGGGAATGAACTGGATGACTATGCATGGAGTCACGCTGGACCTTTCTTCCCGAGCCGTTGAGATAAATTCACCTAGTCACGGAGCCACTACCCTTTACCTACCATTCCTAGATTGCGCGAATTCCTGTGCTTACAAGATGGAAGGACTTAAGCTAGAGGATATTCCTGTAGTGAACGAGTATGCCGATGTCTTTCCGGATGACTTACCAGGAATGCCACCGGATAGGGATATTGAGTTCATCATTGAACTACAACCAGGCACTGCACCTATATCCAAAAGACCATATAGGATGCCCCCTAAAGAGCTGGCAGAGCTAAAAATTCAACTCCAAGAACTACTGGACAAAGGTTTCATTCGGCCTAGCGCGTCACCTTGGGGATGTCCAGCCCTATTCGTAAAGAAGAAGGATGACAGTTTGAGGTTATGCGTTGACTACCGACCTCTCAATGCGGTAACTGTTAAGAATAAATACCCACTTCCCCGTATCGATGTACTCTTCGATCAATTAGCTGGAGCCAGAGTCTTCTCAAAGATTGATCTTCGTTCGGGATATCATCAAATCAAGATTCGCCCGTGCGATATTCCTAAGACTGCCTTCTCCACACGATATGGATTATATGAATTCTTGGTCATGTCCTTTGGACTCACCAATGCCCCTGCCTACTTCATGTATCTCATGAATTCGGTATTCATGCCCGAACTGGACAAATTCGTCATAGTGTTCATCGACGACATCCTTATCTATTCCAAGGATGAGGAAGAGCATGCTAAGCACCTGCGCATTGTTCTTCAGCGTCTAAGAGACCATCAGCTCTATGCTAAGTTTTCGAAGTGTGAATTCTGGTTGGATACTGTAAAGTTCCTAGGTCACACGATCTCCAGCGAAGGCATAGCTGTTGACCCCAGCAAGGTACAAGAGGTGATGGAGTGGAAACCCCCTACCTCCGTTCATCAAATTCGCAGTTTTCTCGGCTTAGCCGGTTACTACCGCCGCTTCATCCCGGATTTCTCTCGAATTGCTAAGCCCATGACTGAACTGTTAAAGAAGGAAGTAAAATTTGTATGGAGTGAGAAATGTGAAGAAGCTTTCCACACTCTCAGAGAGCATCTGACTACTGCACCTGTGTTAGCTCAACCCGATAATACCAAGTCATTCGATGTGTATTGTGACGCATCAGGTACTGGTCTAGGATGTGTGCTTATGCAAGAGAACCGAGTGATTGCATATGCCTCACGAGCCCTTCGGCCCCACGAACAGAATTATCCCACTCATGATCTTGAGCTTGCAGCCGTCATTCACGCTCTGAAGATATGGAGGCACTATCTCATGGGTACACAGTGCAATATCTACACGGATCATAAGAGTCTCAAGTATATCTTCACACAAGCCGATCTGAATATGAGACAACGAAGATGGTTAGAATTAATCAAGGATTATGACCTTGAAGTGCACTATCACCCCGGCAAGGCTAACGTAGTCGCGGATGCACTAAGCCGCAAGTCCCATTGCCATTGCTTATCCATGAAGTCCTACCATGAGACATTGTGTGCGGAAATGAGGAAGCTTAACATGGAAATGGTTTCCCAAGGCACTCTAGATCACATCTCAGTTGAGCCCACACTTCACGACCAAATCGTCATGGCACAACTACATGATGAAGGAATTAAGATCATCAAACAAAAACTCTCTCTGGGAGAGGAGAAGTATAAATGTTTCCGCCAGGACCATAAGGGAGTTCTATGGTTCGAAAGTCGTATAGTCGTTCCGAAGAATCATGAACTCCGCAAGCAAATTCTTGATGAGGCACACCTTTCCAAATTCTCTATCCACCCCGGCAGTAGCAAAATGTATCAAGACCTAAGGCAAAACTTCTGGTGGACTAGAATGAAAAGAGAAATTGCTACGTATGTCTCAGAATGTGACACGTGCCAGAGAGTAAAAGCTAGCCACTTGAAGGTAGCCGGTACACTTCAACCGTTACCTATACCATCATGGAAATGGGAAGACATAAGTATGGACTTCATCGTTGGACTACCAAACACTTCCCGGAAACATGATTCCATATGGGTTATCGTGGATAGACTCACAAAGACGGCACATTTTCTTCTGGTACACACCACCTATTCTACAAAGAAATATGCCGAGATTTACCTCGATTGTATTGTTTGCCTACATGGAATACCTAAGACAATTATTTCCGATCGTGGTCCTCAGTTTGTAGCACGCTTTTGGGAACAACTGCAAACGTCTCTTGGCACAAAACTGATTCGCAGCTCAGCATACCATCCTCAGACTGACGGACAAACGGAAAGAGTAAACCAAATTCTTGAAGACATGCTGAGAGCTTGCGTCATTCACTATGACAAGAATTGGGACAAATGCCTAGCCCTAGCAGAGTTCTCGTACAACAATAGCTATCAAACGAGTTTGAAGATGGCACCATTCGAGGCCCTGTACGGACGAAGGTGTCGAACTCCTTTGAGCTGGTCACAAACCGGAGAACGCAAAATAATTGGACCCGACCTGGTAATCGAGGCAGAGGCGAAAGTAAAAGTAATACAAGCAAATCTTAAAGCCGCACAAGCCTGACAAAAGAGCTATTCTGACAAAAGGAGAAAGCTCCTAAAGTTCGAAGTTGGCGATCATGTCTATCTTCGAGTTTCACCCACCAAGGGAGTGCGAAGATTTGGAATCAAAGGCAAACTAGCTCCCCGTTATGTTGGTCCCTACGAAATCATTGAGAGTTGCGGACCCGTAGCCTACAAATTACGACTGCACCCTCAGCTCACGGCCACCCATGATGTCTTCCACGTATCTCAACTCAAGAAGTGTATTCGAGTCCCTACCGAGATTGTGGAACAACAGGAAATATCGTTGGAACCCGACCTCTCGTATGTCGAACACCCAGTTAAAATTCTGGATCAAAAAGAAAGAGAGACCAGGAGGAAAGTGATTAGAATGTATAAAGTACAATGGAATCACCACACGGAAGAAGAAGCCACCTGGGAAACCGAGAGCTACCTAAACCAAAATTTCCCTGGGTTTCTTATCTCAACCACTGGTATGTGCACCCACACCCACACTAAGAATTACCGAATCTCGGGGCGAGATTCTTGTTAAGGGGGGAAGGCTGTGACAACCCTGGTAAAATTTCATTTCTAAAATCAAGGTCAGTAGCCTAACCCTATGCTTAACCAACTAATAAAAGGGTGAAAAGAATTAGAACGAGTTAAGTTGAAATTCAAATTGAATTTGGGCACATTTGGTTACTTTTGAATTTTCAAATTAACTTTCAAACCATAAGCCAAATGAGATGTTGCCTGAAACCAAACTTGTAGAACTTTTTATTCTGAACAACTTTCATGTTCAAAAGTTTCTGAAATTCAAATTAGAAAGAGGAGAAAACGCCCTGTTTGCACCCAGCCCCCTGAAGTTTTTCAAATTCTCGCAATCAGGCCCCTCGCCCCCCCCCCCCCTCTCTCTCCTCCCCGCCCGACCGCGCGCCAGGTGGCCGGCGACGCCTGACCGGCGCGAGGCGCCAGGCCAGTGGCCGCCGCGCCACTCCCATACGCCCGGCTTTGCCCCCTCCCCACGCTGCGCTGCCCAGTACCCGCCCGCGCGTGCGCACGCCGCTGCCGCGCCCCGCCTCGCCGCCCGCCGCGCCCAACCGCCGCACCCCGCCGTGCCACCCCGGCTCCCGCGCCCCACCTGTCGCTGCGTCTGCCCTCTGCCCGAGCCGCTGCAGCAGCCCCTTCCCCACTCCGCGCGCCACACTATCTCCTCTCTGCCACGCCAAAATCCCGGCCGCCCAGTAGCTCGCGCCCGCTCGCCGCACGTCGCGTCGGCGCCCTGCTCCGCCCCTCCACTCCCTCCTGCCCCTATAAAAGCCCCGCCCGGCCGCCCGCGCGCGAGCCACCGCAAACAGAACGCCTCGCCGCCGCCATTGCCGCCGCCGAGCGCCGCCGCCCGTGGACAGCCCTCCACTGCCGCCCCCTGCCCAAATTGAGCCTCCAGCTACCACTACATCACCCCAATGAAGCTCGCCGACCCACCCAACGCCGCCCAGAACCACCGGAGCGCCGCCGCCCGCGCTGCCGCCGCCGCCGCCGCCCCTGCTCGCCGTGGGCAGCTCGACCCCGACCTCCTCCGTCCAAGCCAAGCCCCTGAGCAGCTTCCCCACGCGCCACTGAAGCTCACTGACCGGACCAGGCCACCCCAAGCCCGCCGGAGCACCGCCGTCGACGCGCGCCACCGCCGCCGCCGCCTCTGCTCCAACGCCGGCGAGCCATTCCCGACCGTCCCCCACCTGAACAACACCCCCACGAGGTAGCCCTCGCACCCCTGAACCTTCCCCGACCCTCACCCCTCGCCGCCGGCGAGCCCCTCGCCGGAATTTCGGCCGGCCGCCGTACCCGAGCCGCTCGAGGACCCAATTGCAAGAATTTAAATCTTTAGAAGGGTCTGCGCGTAAGATTCAAGGACCCAGTTGTAAAAGAAAGTTTCAAATCTAGATTCAAATTCAGTGAAATTGTAAAATTCATATAAAATCGTAGAAAATTCAGAAAAATGCAAACTCAACTGTTCTGGAATCCTTAGAATAAACTCTACAACCTTTGTTACAAAAAGTTTCTCAGATTCTCCACATATTTTGCTCTACATTAAATGGAAGCTTTAATGGACTTATTTTGTACCCATTGATGTAGATCAGTACTGACCTTAAATTTTGGGCAGTAAGCTAGTTGCTTGATGTTTAGGATGTGTAAAAAGATCAGGCCCAAATTCCACCTCTAGCTGCACTATTTATTAAACTTAGTTTCATACCTTAAGTGGCTACATATTTTTATCCCTGCAGTTAGGTTATGAATCACCTAATGAAACTTTTTCTGTACTGGTGTAATGGTACATAGATGCCAGAGAAAAATTGGGAGAATTTATATCTCACAGGAACCTATATATTTGAATTATGTACTAATAACATACATTAAATCAAGAAAATAGTATATTAGCTTGGAAAATTCTCAAATTTTTACTAGGAGATACACTGTGGTAGAGGTTTCTATGTAAACAGTTCCATGGACAAAAACCCTGTGTAGGGTCCTGGAAAAAATGAATCCTTGAATAACCTAGGTGTGTAATGTCATATTTTCTATGCTCTGAATACTGCATAATAAATCCTACAAAAATTACAGTAGCTCGTGCATGCTTAAATGAAAGCTCTGTAAAAATCTTAGACACAGTTGTTGCACCATTTGTCCTGTACAAAAAGAACAAAAGTCAAACAGCAACTATGTAATATATTTTTCATAATTAATCTGTTACATAAAATTGTCTGCAAATTTTACAGTAAGCACATCATTCCCCGATGTGCCGAAATCCAAAATTTCATGACCAGAAACTATCCATTGTAGTAATTACAATTAAATCATGTCGATTACCATTACCACGACTTAAACTTGTGCATTCATGTAGAATCGACGACTCTCGCCGACGGAACTTACGAGCTGGTGCCCGCGTCTGAGAGTGAGCAGCGTGAAGCTCAAGTAAATCTAACCGAAGCTCTTGAAGACCCGAGCCCAAGTTCGGAAGAGCCCCAAGCTAACTGCGAAGGCAAGCCCCGGAGCATAACCCATTTCTTCCTAAATTATGCAACTCATTACTCTCTGCTTGTGCATTAAGTTTATAGGAGTTGAATAAAAACTTAGTTGCATGATGTTAGGAACCCATGCTTGAAAACTAGATGTAAGGTTCGAGATTATGGGAATCGGTAAGCTTAAGTACCTGATTGGCCCGGCAAGGGGATGGCATCCTACCCCTTGAACTTCGGTCCCATGTGCATATGGCGAGTGCAGAGAGTGGTCACGACCCGGCGCCGAACCGTGGCGTGGGGCTCTTGTACTCTCGGAGGGTAGCCCCGATCCACGACCCGGAAAGAAAGGGGAAAAGTTGCACGTGTGACTCTAGGGAGTAACCACGTGACGTGTGTTTGGGTTTCCCTTGCAAGGTTAAGAAATTCGATTCGAATCGTCCGTTTCTCACGGCTATTGAGACTGCTTAACCATTTTTACCCATAGAGTAAGAAGATGAACAATGAGAATGAATGAACTGGTTGGATGAAAATTTAATGCTTCACCCTGTATGCTTTTAGATAGCTGCTTATCTAGAATGGTTAACGAAACTAGAATCTTAAGCTAAAAGTTGAAAGTAAGGACCCACTTGTAGAAGCTTTTCGGCAAAACAAACCCCTGAGCCAAAAGCCTTGCATATCTAGAGTCGGTGGAGTAGATTCCACTACTCGGGTAAGTCTTGCTGAGTATTAGTATACTCAGCCTTGCTTGTGGCTCGTTTTCAGGTGAGACCTTCGAAGATATGATTGCTAGCTTGACTTGGCCCTGCACTCTTCCCCCTGGTTGGTCGGTGGAATGGGATACGCCCCCGTCCAACGGAGATAATGCCGAGTGATGTCTCGTACGGGCTTCATCAAGACATCCTTATCGTCAAGTAGCTTTCGTTGTTTTATTTTCCGCTGCAACTTAAACTCTGAAGAACGTCTTAGTATGATCATTGAAGTATTTGGTTTCTAAACTCCAAACTTGGTCTGTAATATTTACTTATGTTAATGTTGTAATATTTGCTGGAATGTGGTATTCTCTGGGCTCATCGTCGCATGAGCATTTGTATGTATGGCTTTCGATCCGCCCTACCGTGGTTGTATCGGGAGGTTATACCCGACAGACCAGTGGATTACTCCGTTTGAAGTGTAAGGTTAACCGAGATTGCCTTAATGGTGATGGTTAATACACTTGAGCCGGATTAATTCAGGTGGTTCTGCCACAAAAATATCCCCTTATCATTTGGTTTATGGTCATGAAGCGGTCTTGCCATGGGAGATAAGGACAGGGTCAAGACGTATATCGTTACAGGATCAGTTAACGGCCGATGACTATTCCTTTCTCATGAAAGACGAACTTGACGATTCGGTGGGTTTACTGTTAAGAGCCCTGATTAGTATAGAAGAAAACAAGAAAAGGGTGGCCAGATGGTATGACAAAAAGGTCAAGGTTAAGCAGTTCTCTCAAGGAGATTTGGTATGGAAGTTGGTGCTGCCGATAGGGTCTAAAGATTCCAAATTCGGTAAATGGTCACCCACTTGGGAAGGGCCGTATAGAATCGGCCGATGTGCCCCTGGAAATGCATATATTCTGGAGACAGTCAAAGGGGAGGAATTCCCAAGAGCTTTAAATGGACGATATCTGAAGAGGTACTATCCAAGCATTTGGGTAGACGCATAACTTATAGCAAAATATGTCAAGGTAACATGGCCGATTTCTCATCGGTTTTCTGGCTACACATCTGGTGAAGGAAACATTGGGATTCATTATTGAATGGAAATTACAGATTACATGGCCGGCATGGTATAAGCCGCCCTTAGAATAAAAATACTGGTGTGTCTACTGATTACGCCTACGCTGGATTTCTCTCTCGATGCGACCTAGTTTTATCATAAGGGTGAGCCTTTTCTCTTTTAAGTCCTCTGCAGTGGTTCCAATTTCAGCTTGGTTGCAGAGTTCTTTCAGCAGGCGGGTCTTCTCCCCTTCCAGATCTTCCATGGCGACTTCAGTTGTAGCTTTACAAGGAAGTGAAGAATTTTTGGAAGATGGTCGCTTGCGGACCAAAAGATGAGCACTTATGAGATCCAAATATTCCTGGACAGCGGCAGGGACATGACCTCTGAGTTCCTCAGCATGAGTTCTTATCAGATTTCTGTCTGCCTATGATAATGGCGCTTCTGAATGCATGATTTCTATCGCTCGTTCTAGATCAGAGCTGAGACGGTTTGACTGAAACAGAGATAAAAGGAGTTACCTAGCATTGGAGCGATTTAAATGCTTGAGAAAAAGGTAGAGGGGGAGTTCATACCTGGTTGACAGAGGAAGAGTATGAGGAGGACGAACAAGACATCTTGCCGTTCAGTTGGGACAGTAAAAGAAGAAGAAGAGATAAGTGATGCGTGTGCCTCTAGAGATGGTGAACGGTCTGCGTATAAATGAAGAGGAGGTAGATGGATGGTGAGACACGTCCTATCGGAGTAAATACGTACATAAATGCAAGGCAGACTGAAAAAGCAGTTCAAAGCCAAATCGGCGCAGTGACATTAAAGGAGCAATAATGTTTAACATATTTTTTTACAGCCCAAGGAAAGCATCTATAGCTACAATCGCTCGTCGTCTAATTTGATCGGCCGAGTCTACTATTCTCTGATCATTGTCGGCCGATCCTGATACTTCTGACACGCGGCGACGGAGCCTTATTGTTTCACGGGCCAGATGTTGTCTTTCTTGCTTCAGCTCGCCGATGATGGTTGGGAGTTCTCGGAGCTTTTTCTCTTCAGCGGCTATCTCTTTTGTTATCTGTTCCATCTCCTTGGCTAATTCTGCTCTCCTCTGTTTCAGCCGATCTATTGCGCCGACGATGTCCGGACGGCAGTTCTCGAGGAAATTGATCCTGTGGTGTACTTCCTGAGTCCGCTGCTTGTACGAGTCGATCTCCTCCTGAGTTTTGGCCATCTGAGCACGATCGGCCATACGTTGCAGCGCCCTGGAAACCGGAATCTGCATGCCCTCTATATAGGCAGCATACCCCAAGTCTTCCGACACTTCATCCGGGATATGATCTTTGACCTCATTGAAAAGTCGTTGGATCGGCGATGCATCTTCCACCAATCGGCCGATGTCACCTTGGAGGAGAGTACAAATGCTTTCGAGCTTGGAGCGGACATCATCGGAGGTAGAGCTCGATGGAACTGCGTGTGAGGCGATTTCTTCTTCATCGGCCAAGGAGACAGCAAAGGAAAAGATGCTATTATTGGGGGTATCTTGCTCCTGTAAGGGAACAAAGTAAAGGGTAAGCAAGCGGTGAAAGGAGATCGGCCGATTCTGATGGTAAGATTGTTACCTCTTTGAAACGAATCTCTCTTGCCTGCGCCGGTGGAAGTGTTTCCCTTGTTTCAGGAACTGGTGCACTTGGTTCGCCGGAAGAAGAAGATTCGATAGTTATCAGTGCTCCGCTTGGGCCAGCTTCCTGAGAAAGACATAAATTCCCGTAAAAATACTATGGGAAAATGAAATGAGATGGTAATGGAAATTTGCCATGCCTCTGTGGGTCTCCCGGCCGATGCCTGTTGTGGAGTTATAATCGGCGTACCCAAGTCGACCTGCATCAAAATTGGTTAAGTTTTCTGAATATTAAGGATGCAGGGTAAGAGATCGTGTACCTCGGCAACAGGAGCTGCTGTAATCTCAGTCCCCACTTGAGATGTGGCCGATAGTTGCGGGGACTGCGGTGGGACAACTTGTGCAGCCTGGCAAAGGAATAGAATTGATGTCAGTAGAGGATTTGGAGAATATATGAGATAAATAAGATTACCTGGACAGCTTGTACTAATAGTGATGCTGCAGCGGCCCCGGCTTCGGCGGTGACTTGGGGATCGGCCGTCTCGACAACTGGTAGGGTTAAAGGACCTGAGGCCTCGGCGAGTGTCGCCTCTACTTGATCGGCCGATCCAACACGGGGAGTCTCGGCCGATACTGCTGCCATCTGGCTAGCCGATCCGATGCGGGAGATTTCAGCCGATGCTATTGTTGCCTGATCGGCCGATCCAACGCGAGCTCGCACCCGACGGCTGGTTATCTTTGATGTTGGCCTTTTGGGTGCTCGTCTTGATCGGCCGGTGGAGATATCTCTGACAGATGGAGCATGGAAGCCGATGAGTGGATACAGCGTGTATGGGTGATGGCTGTCAATCGGCCGGCCGCTTCGGCTCCGCATCGGAGGAACATGGCTTTCAGACTGAAGGGATAATCATAAGTAAACAACAAGATGATAATGCGACATTGGAATCGGCTAAGGAAAAAAGGACATACCGCTGCATTTGGGTCGATGTTCTCTGGGTCCAGAATGTTGCAGTAAGATGATGGAGATTTACAGAAAAGATGCTGCTTCCATTCTGCCCACCATAATTTATACTGTTGAGTGGCGAAGGAGGCAACTGACCAGCTGTTCAAGTCAATAGTGCTGGAGTCGGGTACTAGATCGCACAACCGGCTGTAGTCAAGACTTGAAGTTAATCCATCTCTGAATTTTGCCTGGCCGGCGAAATAGACTCGAATCGGCAGTTGGCCAAAACCCAGTTGCCTTGCCTCAGCGGATGGACAGTAGAACTCATAGGTGGGTGAGTCCTTTCCTGAGAAGAAGTTGGCCGGCAGAATTCCCGGCTTGATCAAGACGTCCATTAATTCTCTGTCAAATGTATGAGTGGAGAAATCAAAGCATACGGGCAATTCGAAAATCGGCTCTGCGGTCTGATATGGATGCCAGATGATCATCTCTTCGCTAAGGCCATTATAGAAACATCTGAAATATTCAGCTACGCGGGTAGCAGTGAATTGGCAGCCAGGAAAGGCCGATACCGCTTCTCCAAAAGATCTGCAGCGGCGACGGACCGATGGATTCTCCTCTGACTCGATGTTGGGAAAGGTCTTTGTCTCTATCCGCTGCTGAGAGACCTTGCTCATGTGTAGATTGAGCCAGAGGGTGATGAACCACCAAGGACCGCCTGGGTTCCCTATCGGCTCCCCCTTCGACAACTTGACGCCGATTTGGTGCATCAGATGTTACGCCGATCCCAGCAAATGTTTACCGAGGGGGATGGCCGATCCTTGTGCAAGAGCCTCTGCCAAAGCTTGAGTGTTGGAAGAGGGGCCGACCGCTCTGCCACAGAAGAAATGTTTCTCCAGCCACATCATCAAGAAGGCAGTGTGCTCCCTCTGTGAGACTGTCCCTGTCTTCATGTTTTTACTGATGTATCCTTTCCACCCGCCGATTCCTTTGGTCTCCAGCCGATGAGATGGCTTGAACAGATAATTGGAGGGGGTATCGGCGGAGGAAACATCTAGGCCGGTCAGCAGCAGGACATCGGCCAAGGTCGGGGTCATGGGTCCGTGTCCAAAAAGGAATGTGTTAAGTGCATCGGACCAGAAGTAAGAGGCTGCCATGACCAAAGGTTCGTTCCTTTCCATCTGAGACAGGGATAAGTCTATGCACTGGCCGATTTTGAGTTCTTCCCATTGAACCTTCCAAGACCCGGCTACCCTCTGGTACCATTCTCTCCACCCGGGTGTTTCATTCGGCCAGGATCTGAAGGTGCCTACCCAATGATCTAAATCCATGGGTGACTGCTTAAAGGGGATCCTATGAGTTTCTAAACTGATCAAATCCGTTGGATCAGGGCTCCCCATAGGACCCAAACAGATGAGGTCAGGGGATTAGGAGAGAGGAATGGTGATTCTGTGCCTAACTGCCTAAAAGGGAAAAAAGGGAAGAAACTAAGAAAGGGTCCGGAAAATACTGAAGCAGTAGAAAGGCAAAAAGGGGGAAAAATTTCGAGCATTTACCTCTGGGATGGAAGCCATCGTCGCCGATGACGCCGCTGGGGAAGCCGCCGATTGGGCCGCCGCCGCCAAAGGAGTAGCCGATGGAGCCTCTGTAGATAGGGTGGTCGCCGATGGAGACGCCATTGGGGGTCGGAGCAGGCCGCGGATGAGATCGCCGGAAAAAGGGAGCACTTGGAAATCGAATGAGCTTGGAGGAAGGCGAACAGTGATGCGACAGAGAGAATGCGAGATTCGTGGAGAAGGAGAGGCGGAGAAAACCAGTACTTAAGAGAGATCAGGGGAGCAAGGGCAAAGATGGTATTTTTACCGCGCCGTCTACACGAGTTCTAGGGGAGCGGTCGTTTCGCGCGCCCGGTTCGAGGAGATTGCAATCATTGTGCCGCGGAACGGAAGGAGATTTTTACTGCGCCCGTTTCGGAGGAGAGGATTAAAGAAAAGAGTTTCGAAAGAAAAGTTATATTTTACTCCGAAACTGGGGGGCATGTGTTGACGCCAGATTTTGACACGCGTTGAATCGGCGTCAGGAGGAGAAGATTGGCCGATGCGGTAGATCTGAAAGCTACAGAAAGGAATCGGCCGATTGAAGTAACAATTGGAAATCGGCCGATTGGTGGCACAGACTATGCCAACAGGATGGGATTATTCCAGAGGATCCTGGTCAAAAGCTGGTCAACAGGACACGCCAAGTCGGTCAAGGAGCAATTGAAGGGAATCCTGATTGGATTAGGGAACGGCGGCGGAAGATTCTGCGGGAGTCCGTTTCCTTTAAAAGTTCTTATAGATATAGTAGTTTTCCTGTTTTTTAAATAAGGTTGTAACAAGTCGTGATCGACCAGGAGTCCTGGCTTTAGGGTATAAATAGGAGTCGTCAGGGTCTTGCAGAAGGGAATCAATACATCAATCAACAACAGTACTTCTACTTTTCCAGCAATTTACTTTCAAGTCGGCGACTTCGCCAATATTTTCTTCTTCCACGAGTTCGTACGGATTGGCAGGGCTGCATCAACTTGATCTCCGGCCAATTGGTAGGTTCCGATTACCGAGTAATATCCGAGCTTTAACTACGGGCGCATCGCTGTGGTTTCGTTTGGATTTATTCACCAGTTATCGATATTTACTAGAATTGCAAGTTTTACCTGTTATTCTAGTATTATCACCAGTTATCCAGCTTGAGATCAGGGTAATCGGCTTCGTTATTGTTCTCCTTCGATTTATCATCTCACAGCCGATTAGATCTATTTCAAGTGTTGCTTCTCTAGTAATTGTTTAGATCGCTCCAACAGTTTTCTTTACAATTACTAGACGATCATCGGCTGATCCATAGCCGATCATCTCTACAGCAAATCGGCCGATTCGCCGCCGACACGCTCCTCAGGACAGATCGGAACTCCAGCCGATCGACGCGCCTGGAATTTGATACTCTATTTCCTTGTCAATCAACAGGTCAGATTGACTGGCACGCCGCGCGAACTGCACCAGGGCGATAACCCGAACAGGAGCTAAGCAGATTCTCCCGGGTCGTGTGTCCGACGCTGAAGACCCATCGGCCGATTTCTATCCGGCCGATTTTAGCGCCAACACCCCCAAAGTCGTGGTACGTGTTCTTCAAGAAGAGGCCGTGTTGGAAGCAACAGATGACGTCCTCATCGTTGATGTTGGCGATGGTGGTGCGCGTCTCAAAGAAATGCCGTGTGTAAGACCTCAGGGTCTCGTTCATCTCCTGCTTCACCTAGGACAAGTCGTGGCGAGTGCCCACCCTGATCATGGAACCCTGGAAGTTGTCGATGAAGGCCCGCTTGAGGTCCTCCCACGAGTCGATGGAATTTGGCTTGAGGCTTGCAAGCGATGTGAGGGGTACGGTTCCATAGCCACCGGGAACTAGAGAGCTTTTGTAGAGTTGGATCCCCCTAAAACTTCAATGGCAACGGAGTAGCAACGAAGCCACTGGCGCTGGTCTTGCTTACCATCATACTTGGGGATTCAGACTGGTTTGAAGTCCTTTGGGTAGGACTTGTTGGTGATGCTGGTGGTGAAGGTGGGGAAGCGGTCGCTGTCGTCATCGTCATGGTACCTGCCGGTACGGTCCCTTCTCCTCGCTTCAATAACAAGCCGCGCGTCGCGGCGCTCGTTGATTTTCTGCCTGAGGTCGACCGTGGGAGCATCATGGAGGTTGGCCTCGACTGGATCTTGGCCATGGTGCCTTGCCCCACGCTGGTTGGGAGGGGGTTGTTGTACTTCTTTTTCATTGTTGCCACGCGCGGACGGGTGGCCCTCATTGCGCTGGTGGTTGTCGTTCCTCCGACTCCCGTGGCCTCCTCCAGAGGTGCGACTGACCAGCGCGGTATCACCATGGTGCTCAGACCTCGAGAGCTGATTCCGAGTGGAAGACACTGGATGTTGCCCATCAAGTTGTATGAGCGCGCGCTGGGTCAAGTACTGCAGCCTTTGTATCTGAGGATTAGATGGGAGTTGTATACTAAGAGTGCTGCTTTTGCGATGGGGCCAATCGATGTACGGTACTCGCGATCCGCGACTGCTGCAAAAGCGTTGTTAAGATCCCTTGGTTCGCGGGCGCGGTTCTGCGCGTTGCGCCTGCGTTGAGCGCGCTTGGTATTCTTTGCCCGCCAGATCCTTCAGTGCTCCTCGTCTTCATCTTGTTGAGCGTCAGCTGTGGGCTCGTCGGCTGAGACGTTCGCAAGTCTTCATCTTCCTCCGTGTTGTGAACGGAAGCCATGCAGACATGACGATCCGACGAGTAGCTCTGTGGATCCGACGAGTAGCTCTGTGCATAGGAGAAAGAGGAGAAAGAGGTCTACCCTCTTGGAAGGGTAGTTCCTGCATGAAGGCCACAAGGCAGGACTCGTAATCCTCCTTGTGGTGTTGATGTGACGGTTAAACCCAGAAGGCTGCCCGAAAGCGTTTCGGTGTAGCCGTCGGGTTGTAACACCCTAATTTTCAAATTAGGAACCTAAATAAATCCTTGCTAGAATCGCCACAGGATACATAAGGTTTTATTTCAAATTCTTTTGTTTTTAGAACCTTTACCGTGAATTAATAATAATTTACTTAACCATAAAAAGAAATATAAGGAAATATAGGTCTTGTGCATTTCATGCCACATTGCATTGTTTTATTTCTTGTCTTCAATTTGAATTTAAATTTTAAATTCAAATTCAAATGCTTTTGGATGTTTTTCTTTTTCTCCCACTCTTTCTCTTTTGGCCTGGCCCATTCCTTCTCTTCCTCCTTTCTCTCTTTTCTTTTTTCCGAAGCCCAGCCGGCCCACCCACTCTCTCTTCTCCCTTCTTTTCCTCCCGCAAGGTCCAACCCAGCTGGCCTCCTTCCTCCTCCCCCACGCAGCCCAGCTGGCCCAACCGCGTCACCCTCTCCTCTCCAAGCCCAACCCGGCGCCTCTCCCCTCTCCT
Organism: Panicum miliaceum; assembly: GCA_032594955.1. Lineage (NCBI taxonomy): Eukaryota > Viridiplantae > Streptophyta > Magnoliopsida > Poales > Poaceae > Panicum > Panicum miliaceum. The sequence goes on along the minus strand of CM064063.1, from coordinate 22,761,011 downwards.
CTCTCCCTCTCTCCCTCACTGCCAGGCAGGACCCGCCCGTCGGGTCCTTCCCCGACCTTGAGCTAGACTCGGGTTCGACCTTGAGTCCGACCGCGGCATGACGCTACCTCCGGCCGCGCGGCACCCCAGGTCCGCACGTCGAGGTCCCCTCGGTCGTCCCTACAAAGCCACCGCCCTCGCCTCCAAACCCTAGATGCGCAAGCCCGCCGCCGCCGCACCTCGACCGCCCGACGTCGTCGCTGCCTCGACGCTCCTCTGTCGCCGCGAGCTGCCGCCGGAGTTCTGCCTTGGGGTAAGGGTCCTCGCCGGCCTGCTTTCCCCCTTCCTCTCTCCTTCCCGCCGCGGCGCTTGCTCGCCGTCGCCACCGTGCCGCGCCTCACCGCCGTCCGCCTTTCCCAGTCCCCAGCGCCCCGTTCCAAGACCCTAAACGTGTTCCCCTCCTCGCTCTCTTTCTCCGAGGCCAAAGCCGAGCCGAAATCGTGGCTGCAATCGCGTTTACGGGATTCCCCGGCGAGCTCCACCACTGCCGTCGACGCACGGCTCGCTGCCGGCGTCCAGCGCCGCCACCCCGAGCCACCAGCCGCTCCCGGCCATCCGATCTAGATCCCACGGTCTAGATTAGATCTAGACCGGGGAGATGTAGACCGGGGTCAAATAATCCCGTACCGGTCAACCCTAGCATCTTTTGCACTTTAGCCCCTGAGTACTACCGAAATCAACCCGTGATCCACGGCGGTTCAAAAGTATTCACAAACAGATCCTTTTTCTTCTGTTTTAGCCCCTGTCTTTTTCTAAAATAGAACTCGCCATCCCTAGCCCCTCTGTTTTTCAATCTAAACCCTAGATTTAAGGTTTAATTATGTTTTAGCCTCGGTTTCTTTGTCCAGAGCCCTTCTAGTTTCAAATCTTTTACAAATAAGCCCCTGGAATCATGTTTTAGCCATAACTTCTCCATTTTAACTCTGTTTTCATTGATTCTCGCGCTCACGCGATCCTTGCGACGTGTACAGTAGCTTTATGATGTTGTTTTGCTCTGTTTATATTGTTTGGTGTACTGTTTCTTATATATTGTACTTATTTGTTTGTATGTACCTGTGTGTTGCGATAGACGGTGCGCGGTTCGAGGGTCTGCAAGAGCAAGGCTTTGAAGACGCCCCTGAGCAGCAGCACTTTGAAGAAGGCAAGTGGTCCTTGATCATATTTCGGTCCTAATAACTTCTAATTATACACATTTACTTCATATGCATGCATGTGTCTATAATATGATGGATCCCAAACTAAGGATATGCCTAGTTTCTCTTGAAATTCCTTGATTAAACCTGGGTTGTTAGTTATGTTGTAGCTACGCTAGTTTCTTTTACTTCGACTTTGGTTGGATAACCTGGAAATTTACGCTACGCTTGTTTTACTTCATGTTCTGGAATACTTTTGTGGCAGTAACTTTAAGATCATTGCACTAATTGGAACATGGAGAACCACCCAGGAAAACAGTGCAACCACAATACTACATGGCTCTGGTCTTGGCTAATTAATTAGAAACTTTAGCTTGTAATGGTCTTACCAAAAGGGCAAGAGGGGAGTGCGTTGATGGGGTATAGCTTGGTCCTCTTGAGGTGTAGATATGATCCTGGTTAAGGCGTCTTCCTTATTAGGGAGGGTTATGACCACTGCGGCCTGAAACCTTAGCGGACTCTTGCAAGTTAGGGAATCTTTGTAAAGGCCTTGTAGTGAATCCCTGCCACTCACCTCGGAAGTGTTTTAAGTGCTTTGCAAACCCAGGCATCTAGGGAAACACGAGTTGTGGGTAAAGTGTACAACCTCTGTAGAGTGAAAACTGATATATCAGTCGTGCTCACAGTTAAGAGCGGCTTGGACCCTCACATGATAATTGAACTTAAAGATTATCTAAACTGATGTTCTTTATTTATGTTGTTGTTGTTTATCTCTATTATTTATTTAAGGGTTGGTATATACTTACACTTAGTTAATGCTTGCTAAATAAAACTTGGTAAACTAAAAATGTTATCGCAGTCAAACCATGTCAGCCTTTCCTTTGGTTTTGGCCTTGCATGTCATATAATTTACTCCACTTGCTGAGTACCAACCATAAGTGTACTCACACTTGCTTTATTAAACCAATGCTGCTCAGAACAAGATAATTGACCAGAGTTCCCTGAAGATTTTGAGGAGTTCTAGGCGTATGTCTCCCAGTCATCTGCCTGTGAAGTTGAAGTCCGCTGCTAGTTATAAACGTTTATTTATTCGCTTAAGATTAACACTTTCGGTCATGTAATAAAGTACAATAATACTCTCTTTAGTTATGACATTATTTCGGGTATACACTTGTATCGTCTATCATATGTGTGAAACTTGATCCTGACGTACATATGAGATGCATTCAGTTCCTTTTCAAAACTGGGTGTGACAGAAGTGGTATCGGAAGAGTGTTGATTGTAGGACGTTAGCCTAGTTAGTAATGGTCGAATTTTAAGGCTTATCTTGCTTAGTAACCTAGCTTCTGCTTGTTTGCTTTTGAAAATTGCTTAATTCTTGATTATATCACTATTATCTCATCTTTGACTTCATGCTTGCCTCACAAGTGTGTTGAGTTTTTCCAAACTCCTTGCTTTATGGTCACCCATAGCATTTTTCTAAATATCTTCCATCTTGCACTGTCCTCGTTTTTGCTACAGATGGTCAGAACCAGACAGACCGCCCGCAAGAGCACCTTTGGACCACCTCGTCCGATCCAGCATCCTCAGGAGGTGCCTGAGCAGGAGGAACCCGTACAGCTAGAGGACATTCCCGTGTTTGTGGAGGTCGACGATGACGATGACGACGACTAATACGGCTACTACGGAGGAGGCTGGGTGGTCACCGACACTGAGGAGGAGCCCATGGAGCTGCTTGAGGACCACTCAGACGCTGTAGGAGACAGCGATGAGGATGCTGCAGGAGGAGACGGTGCTGATCCAGACACTGCAGGAGGAGACGATGCAGAAGATGGTGGTGATGACCCAGCTGCAACAGATGGCGGTGACGATGACCCAGATGATGATCCAGAGCCAGCCGCTGCAGCAGATGTACCGCCACCAGATCCCCACAATGAGAAGCAAATACACCACTTGGACTTTGCTGAAGTTCCATTCCCAGTGCTTCTATGGAGGGCCATGCAGAGAAATGGCTTTCCACTAATGCCACGCTATGAAGCCTCCTTATTCAAGAATGCTCAGCAGGAGGAGGAGTGGTTAGTGGCAGTGGTGATCAGTGTTCCGGATGAGAGGTATGGCAGTCGGATGGAGTACTACAAGCACTTTGACGACGTGCCCAAGAAGACTTTGGACGCAGGGACCAGTGAAGCTGCCAGGAGAGCTCTCTACTATCTCTGCCATGCTTATCGGGATAAGCTCCATGGCACCGAATTTCAGCAGTTCCCACGCCGCATGAAGGGTGCCCCCAGTGCGCAGATACCTGTTCCACCCCCTGGGGAAGGAAGCTTGCTCATGGACACCACGCAGGAGTTGGTCGCCACTCTCAGCACTGACTTGGATGCTGCCGGAGCAAAGATCCAGGAGGTCAAGAGGAAGCTGAGGAAGATGCTCAGGGAGAAGGCGATTCTGGAAGCGCAGCTGAGGGGAGATCAGGAGTTAACCCCAGAGTATGACAGCGACGAGTCCATCGACTACCTGCCAGAGTCACCTCCCCGCAAGCGCGTCCACTATGGAGAGCTCGGCTACCGCACCCGCTACTGTTAGAGATGCTAGATCTAGGAGACTAAATTAGGACTGTCCTTAAGAGTCTTTTTGTAATCGCTAGTTCGAACGGTCTTTATAGTTTGTTTAGTCTTAGTTAATGTGCTTGTGTGCCTGGTTTTGTGAGAATAATGTGAGTTGGATCTTTGTAATGAATGCGATGAATTGTGGAGTGATGACCACAATTACATCAAGTTTTTAATAAAGATAGATAGTTTAGTAAAGCTTGGGGTTATCTATTTTATTTACTGTATTTATCTTATCCTTGCTCCTATCCTTTTCCATGATTGATTTCATGAGTCTCATTTTTCTAACCGATCAGATGGTGAACACCAGGTCTGGGTCAGGGGTTGATTAGCCTGCAGTACCACGTCACGAAGGAAGCAACAACACAAACCCTGATCCTTAACAGAGTCAACACTACCAGGTGCCACCGGCAGGGATGGAGCAGTTTCTCGCCATCCAGACTCAGCTGCTAACCAACATGGCAAATACTATCGCCAACATGCAGGCCCAGATAAACCAAGCTCCACGACCGCCACCACCGCCAACTCGAGACAGGCACAGGGAATTCATGAGTCACAAACCTCCTTCATTTTCTCACTCACCTGATTCTCTGCAAGCTGATGACTGGATCAAGATGGTGGAGAAGATGCTGAACATCATCTAGTGTACTGACAGGGAGAAGGTCCTGTATGCTTCAGGCAGACTGGAAGGAACCGCCGCAAATTGGTGGGATGCTTACACCGCAGCTCATGACACCCCAACACCATCACCTGGCAGGAGTTCAAGAGCAAGTTCAGGGAGCAACACAGACCCAAAGGTCTGATGAAGCTCAAGAAGCAAGAGTTCCTTGCACTGAAACAGGGAGCAATGTCTGTAAGTGAGTACCGGGACAAGTTCATCAAGCTGTCTCGCTACGCTCCCGTAGATGTAGCAGATGAGAAAGAGAAGCAGGATCACTTCAGGGATGGTCTGCTTGGTCCTATCAAGTATCAACTGATGGTGCACACTTTTGAAAACTTCCAGAAGATGGTGGACAATGCCATCATGGTTGAGCATGCTCGCAAGGAGATGGGTGAGCAGAAGAGGAAGTTTGAGTCACCAGGGCAGTTCAGTAACACCTCACGCCCTCGTTTCACGCTCCCGCAAGGAACACCTTTCCGTAGTGGAGGACAGAGTGTCAACTACGGGCAAAATCAATACCAGCGCCCCAATCAGCAGAACCAGCAGCAGCAGCAAGCTCAGCGTGCTGGTCAGTCAGCGCAGCACCCCAGTTTTCCGCAGAATCGCCAGTACACCCCCTACTATAACACCTATGAGGAACAATACCCCTGCTCCTACTGGCGGTCGCGTGCTTCAGATGTGGCGAGACTGGTCACTATGCCAATCGTTGCCCCAAGGGAAATGCCCAGAATACTCCAGGCCAGTTCTACAACAATGGACAGAGATAGACTCCACCACAGCAACAGCCCAGAAACAACAACCAGACACCGCAGAACAACAGGGGCCAGCAGAACTACGTCCGTGGGCGGGTGAATCATGTGGCCACGGAGACCGCTCAGGAGGCTCAGGATGTTGTGTTCAGTATGTTCCTAGTCAACTTAGCCCCTGCATCAGTTTTATTTGATTCCGGAGCATCACATTCTTTTATTTCTACTGTGTATGTTGCTAAGTACTCCATTCCCCTATGCACCATGCCTAGTTCCATGCTAGTGAATTCACCTGGGGGAAATATGAGGGCTGTGTATCAGTGTCTTGGGGTGAAAATACGGATTATGGGAAGGGAATTCTGTGCGAATCCAATAGTCTTGCAGTCCAGTGGTATTGATATTATTCTTAGAATGGGATGGTTGATAAAGTACAACGCAATTATTCACTATTCCAAGCAGTCAGTGATTCTCACTAGTTCAAAAGGCGAACGGTTTGAGTTCGTTGCAACACTTCCGTCGGCAGCAGACTGTGCAATGAATCAGCTGAAGGCAGATTTGATTGAGGACATCAGAGTGGTGTGTGAGTACCCGGACGTCTTCCCCGATGGTTTGCCAGGTATGCCACCTGAACGCGACATTGAATTTCTCATAGATCTTTTACCTGGTACTGCACCTATTGCTAAAAGACCATATAGAATGTCAGTTGGTGAATTAGAGGAACTTAAGAAACAGCTAAAAGAATTGCTAGATAAGCGGTTCATTCATCCTAGTTCATCACCTTGGGGAGCACCTGTGATATTCGTTGAGAAGAAATATGGTACACAGAGGATGTGTGTTGATTATAGAGCGTTGAATGAGGTTACCATCAAAAACAAGTATTTGTTGCCTCGTATAGAAGACCTGTTTGATCAGTTGATGGGAGCCAGAGTATTCTCTAAGATTGATTCGAGGTCAGGATATCATCAGCTGAGGATACGACCTTCAGATATTGCCAAGACAACTTTCACTACTAGATACAGACTTTATGAATATACAGTAATGTCATTTGGGTTGACTAATGCTCCAGCTTATTTCATGTACCTGATGAATAATGTGTTCATGGAGTACCTTGACAAGTTCGTGGTGGTGTTCATTGATGATATTCTAGTGTACTCATGGAATGAGGAGGAACATGAGGAACATTTGAGGCTTGTTCTGCAGAAACTCAGAGAAAATCAGTTGTATGCCAAGCTCAGCAAGTGTGAATTTTGGTTGAGTGAGGTCTCGTTTCTTGTTCATGTTATCAGAGATGGAGGTATTGCAGTGGATCCAGGGAAGGTCAGAGATGTGTTGAAGTGGGAACCGCCAACAACAGTATCGGAGATCCGGAGTTTTCTAGGACTCACAGGATATTACAGGAGATTTATAGAAGGCTTCTCTAAAATAGTGAAACCCCTTACTTCGCTACTAGAGAAAGAAAAGAAGTTTATATGGTCAGAGGCATGTCAGGATATAGTTTCGATGAGTTGAGAAAAAGGTTGACTACAGCACCAGTATTGGTTATGCCTAATATTCACAAGAGCTTCGACATCTACTCTGATGCTTCTAAACAAGGTCTTGGTTGTGTATTGATGCAAGAGGGACACGTGATTGCATACGCGTCTCGTCTATTAAGGAAACATGAGTAGAACTATCCCACACACGATCTGGAGTTAGCAGCAGTGGTACATGCTCTGAACATATGGAGGCACTATTTGTTGGGTCACAGATGTCAGATATACACCAACCACAAGAGTCTGAAGTACATTTTCACTTAGAATGACCTCAACCTAAGGCAACGAAGATGGTTAGAGCTCATAAAGGACTATGACTTGGAGATACACTATCATCCAGGGAAGGCAAATGTGGTCGCCGATGCCTTGAGTCGCAAAGGCTATGTGAATGCAACGATGGCTAGCCGTATGCCTCGGGAATTGTATAAAGAGTTTGAACAACTCAACCTTGGGTTTGTTGCCCATACGGAAGGTATCACTATAGAAGTGGAGCTGACTCTCGAACAGGAGATACGGAAGGGTCAGCTTGAGGATGCTAAGGTTCAGGAGATAAAAGAGATGATAGAAGCAGGCAAGGCACCTGACTTCACTCAAGATGAACATGGAACTATGTGGTTCCGAAAGAGAATATGTGTGCCCGATGTGGATCACCTTCGTGAGAAAATTTTGCAGGTAGCTCATGACTCGGCTTATTCTATCCATCCTGGCAGTACCAAGATGTATCAGGATTTGAAGGAGAGATATTGGTAGTATGGCATGAAGCGTGATGTTGCAGCTCATGTGGCACTGTGTGATGTGTGTCAGAGAGTCAAGGCAGAACATCAGAGACCCGCCGGTTTGTTGCAGCCATTGAAGGTGCCAGAATGGAAATGGGAAGAAATTGGTATGGATTTCATCGTGGGATTGCCACGCACACGAGATGGTTATGATTCTATATGGGTCATAGTGGATCATTTGACCAAAGTAGCTCACTTCATTCCGGTGAAGACTACCAACACAGGGGCACGATTAGCACAGTTATATATCTCCCGAATTGTGTGTTTGCATGGGGTACCTAAGAAGATAGTGTCAGACAGAGGTACTCAGTTCACGTCTCGATTTTGGCAGAAGTTGCATGAGTCAATGGACACGAAGTTGAATTTCAGCTACACTTATCATCCGCAGACTGATGGACAAACAGAAAGGGCAAATCAGGTGTTAGAGGATATGCTTAGGGCCTATGCCCTAAAACATGGAGGCAGCTGGGATAAGAGTTTGCCATTTGCAGAGTTCTCTTAAAACAACAGTTATCACGCCAGTTTGAAGATGGCACTGTTTGAGGCATTGTATGACAGGAAGTGCAGAACTCCGTTGTATTGGAGTGAAACAGGTGAAAGCCAGTTGTTCGGGCTGGAGATCATTAAAGAGACCGAACGACAGGTACAGGTTATCCGTGAGAATCTGAAAGTGGCTCAGTCGAGGCAGAAAAGTCATGCAGATACTCGACGATGGGAGTTGACTTTTGAAGAAGGAGAATTTGTGTATCTGAAAGTATCACCTATCAGAGGTTTGCGTAGATTCAAGGTCAAAGGGAAGTTGTCACCTCGTTACATTGGCCCATTTAGGATCTTGGAACGGAAAGGCGAGGTAGCTTACCAGCTAGAGCTACCTGCGCGACTGTTAGATGTGCACAACATGTTTCACATATCACAATTGAAAAAGTGCTTGAGGGTACCAGAGGAACAGTTGCCACTAGAGGAGTTGAATGTGCACGATGATTTGACTTACACAGAGTACCCAGTCAAAATCCTGGACACCTTGGAGAGAATCACCCGGAGTAAGAGGATTCGGATGTGTAAGGTTCAATGGAGTCACCATGCAGAGGATGAGGCTACTTGGGAACGAGAGCATGAGTTACAGGCAGAATTTCCCCAGCTCTTTGCTAGCCCAGCCGAATCTCGAGGACGAGATTCCTTTTAAGGAGGGTAGGTTTGTAACACCCTAATTTTCAAATTAGGAACCTAAATAAAACCTTGCTAGAATCGCCTCAGGATCCATAAGGTTTTATTTCAAATTCTTTTGGTATTAGAACCTTTACCGTGAATAAATAATAATTTACTTAACCATAAAAAGAAATATAAGGAAATATAGGTCTTGTGCATTTCATGCCGCATTGCATTGTTTTATTGCTTGTCTTCAATTTGAATTTAAATTTTAAATTCAAATTCAAATGCTTTTGGATGTTTTTCTTTTTCTCCCTCTCTTTCTCTTTTGGCCCGGCCCATTCCTTCTCTTCCTCCTTTCTCTTTCTTCTTTTTCCCGAAGCCCAGCCGGCCCACCCACTCTCTCTTCTCCCTTCTTTTCCTCCCGCAAAGCCCAGCCCAGCTGGCCTCTTTCCTCCTCCCCCGCACGGCCCAGCCGGCCCAACTGTGTCGCCCTCTCCTCTCCCAGCCAAACCCGGCGCCTCTCTCCTCTCCTCTCTCCCTCTCTCCCTCACTGCCAGGCGGGACCCGCCCGTCGGGTCCTTCCCCGACCTCGAGCCAGACTCGGGTTCGACCCTGAGTCCGACCGCGGCACGACGCTGCCTCCGGTCGCGCGGCAGCCCGGGCCCGCACGTCGAGGTCCCCTCGGTCGTCCCTACAAAGCCGCCGCCCCGTGCCCTCGGTCCCCTCAACCCGCCGCAGCCGCCGTCGCCTCGCAAACCCTAGATGCGCAAGCTCGCCGCCGCCGCACCTCGACCGCCCGACGCCGTCGCTGCCTTGCCGCTCCTCTGTCGCCGCGAGCCGCCGCCGAAGTTCTACCTTGGGGTAAGGGTCCTCACCGGCCTGCTTTCCCCCTTCCTCTCCCGTTCCCGCCGCGGCGCTTGCTCGCCGTCGCCACCGTGCCGCGCCTCACCGCCGTCCGCCTTCCCCAGTCCCCGGCGCCCCGTTCCAAGCCCCTAAACGCGTTCCCCTCCTCGCTCTCTTTCTCCAAGGCCAAACCCAAGCCGTCGACGCACGGCTCGCCGCCAACGTCCAGCGCCGCCACCCCGAGCTACCAGCCGCTCCCGGCCGTCCGATCTAGATCCCACGGTCTAGATTAGATCTAGACCAAGGTCAAATAATCCCGTACCGGTCAACCCTAGGATCTATTGCACTTTAGCCCCTGAGTTCTACCGAAATCAACCCGTGATCCATGGCAGTTCAAAAGTATTCACAAACAGATCCTTTTTCTTCTGTTTTAAACCCCTGTCTTTTTCTATTATAGAACTCGCCATCCCAAGCCCCTCTGTTTTTCAATCTAAACCCTAGATTTAAGGTTTAATTATGTTTTAGCCTCGGTTTTTTGTTCAGAGCCCTTCTAGTTTCAAATCTTTTACAAATAAGCCCCTGGAATCATGTTTTAGCCATAACTTCTCCGTTTGAACTCCGTTTTCATCGATTCTCACGCTCACGCGATCCTTGCGACGGGTACAGTAGCTTTATGATGTTGTTTTGCTCTGTTTATATTGTTTGGTGTACTGTTTGTTATATATTGTACTTTTTTGTTTGTATGTACCTGTGTGTTGCAATAGATAGTGCGTGGTTCGAGGGTCTGCAAGAGCAAGGCTTTGAAGACGCCCCTGAGCAGTAGCAGTACTTTGAAGAAAGTAAGTGGTCCTTGATCATATTCCAATCCTAATAAATTCTAATTATACACATTTACTTTATATGCATGCATGTGTCTATAATATGATGGATCCCAAACAATGGATATGCCTAGTGCTCTTGAAATTCCTTGATTAAACCTGGGTTGTTAGTTATGTTGTAGCTATGCTAGTTGCTTTTACTTAGACTTTGGTTGGATAACCTGGAAATTTACGCTACGCTTGTTTTACTTCATGTTCTGGAATACTTTTGTGGCAGTAACTTTAAGATCATTGCACTAATTGGAACATGGAGAACCACCTAGGAAAATAGTGCAACCACAATACTACATGGCTCTGGTCTTGGCTAATTAATTAGAAACTTTAGCTTGTAATGGTCTTACCGAAAGGGCAAGAGAGGAGTGCGTTGATGGGGTATAGCTCGGTCCTCTTGAGGTGTAGATATGATCCTGGTTAAGGCGTCTTCCTCATTAGGGAGGGTTATGACAACTGCGGCCTGAAACCTTAGCGCACTGTTGGAAGTTAGGGAATCTTTGTAAAGGCCTCGTAATGAATCCCTGCCACTCACCTCGGAAGTATTTAAGGGCTTTGCAAACCCGGGCATCAAGGGAAACACGAGTTGTGTGTAAAGTGTACAACCTTTGCAGAGTGAAAACTGATATATCAGCCGTGCTCACGGTTAAGAGCGGCTTGGACCCTCACATGATAATTGAACTTAAAGATGATCTAAACTGATGTTCTTTATTTATGTTGTTGTTGTTAATCTCTGTTATTTATTTAAGGGTTGGTATATACTTACACTTAGTTAATGCTTGATAAATAAAACTTGGTGAACTAAAAATGCTTGTCGCAGTCAAACCATGTCAGCTTTTCCTTGATTTTGTCCTTGCATGTCATATAATTTACTCCACTTGCTGAGAACCAACCATATGTGTACTCACGTTTGCTTTATTAAACCAATGCTGCTCAGAACAAGATAATTGTCCGGAGTTCCCTGAAGATTTTGAGGAGTTCTAGGCATATGTCTCCCAGTCATCTGCCTGTGAAGTTGAAGTCTGCTGCTAGTTATAAATGTTTATTTATTTGCTTAAGATTAAGACTTTCGGTCATGTAATAAAGTACTATAATACTCTCTTTCGTTATGGCATTGTATCGGGTATACAATTGTATAGTCTATCATATCTGTGGAACTTGATCCTGGCGCACATATGAGATGCATTCGGTTCCTTTTCAAAACCGGGTGTGACACGGGTTGCGAATGGTTTTCGGTGGCTCCCTCTTCTCCAAGTCCTTTTCAGATCTGGCTTGAAGGTGTAGTACTGCACGGGGAGTACTCTTCGTCGGATTCCGAGTAGATGTCCAAAACGGGGCCTCCCGGCAAGCGGTGGCACCCACGTCCTTGATCTTGAGCAGCAGATCCAAATCCTCCTCCAAGTCAGAGCGGGACTTAGATCGTGAGGTCTTTTCAGATCGGTTTGAATCCAACCCGAGTAGATCTGGTGCGTCACGAGTGGAAATCGCATTGAAAACGGACATCTTTTCGATCTGCCGGGCCAGATCAGGAAGCAGCATATCTCGAGGTTGTCGATGAAGTCGTCTAGATCGCTGCTTGGAGTTGATGAAGTGGCCTCTGGCTCCTTGGAGTTGTCCAGGTGGTTGTTGAAGCCACCCAAACCGTTGGCGACGCAGATCCAGGTGCCGAAGATGAAGGTTGTGCCCTCGTCGAGACAACGCTGGTGAAGTTGAAGGATGCCATCGAATTCTCCGGTGGATGCTCGATGAACACCCCTACCTGGCGCACCAGCTGTCGGTGTTTTACCACCACGCCCACCGAGGGATACCCCCGAGGTGGTGAGTTTGTAGGTAGGGTGTCGCCGAGATCAGGAACTTGAAGGTGCAAAGGAACGCAAGGTTTTAGACAGGTTTGGGCCGCTGAGAGCGTAATACCCTACGTCCTGTGTGGTTTGTATTGCCTTTGATGATGATTGTCCCCGAGGGGGTCCTTGTCCGCCCTTATATAGTCTGGGAGGACAGGTTTAGATGGAAGTCCTAGTCGAGTACGAGCCTAGGAGTCCTACCCAAGTACTTCTCGGGTAGTTTCCTTCCGAGTCCGACTAGTCTAACTACTGTACGAGTAATCCTACTGCATTACGAGTAGTAACAACAAATGTAGGGCGTGGGCCATGTCCCATCCCGTATTCTAGGTGAAGTCTGCCATGTGGACAGTCGTGAACCAGTAAACGGAGTAGTACTGGAAGTATGGGAGCAAGGCCCCTTCAGTAAACTAACACGTAGTACCAGTCGTGAACCAGTAAAACGGAGTAGTACTCAAAGTATGGGAGCGAGGCCCATGCAGTAGACTACACATAGTACCAGTCGTGAACGAGTAAAATGGAGTAGTACTGGGAGTATGAGAGCAAGGCACCTTCAGTAAACTTGCACGTAATACCAGTCATGAACCAGTAAACGGAGTGTTACTGGAAGTTTGGGAGCGAGGCCCATGCAGTAAAATACACGTAGTACGAGTCAAGAACTAGCAAACGGAATGTTACTGGGAGTACAGGAGCAAGGCCCCTTCAGTAAACTTGCACGTAATACCAGTCGTGAACCAGTAAACGAAATGTTACTGGAAGTATGGGAGCGAGGCCCATGCAGTACACTACACGTAGGACTAGTTGTGAACTAGCAAACGGAGTGTTACTGGAAGTATGTGAAGGCGACTGGAAGTCAATTAGCAAGGGAGAAATAAATCTTGCTGGTAGCTTCAGTCTATTCGTTGGGCGAACCATGAGAATTCACATGTTGCCATGCGAAAATGTAACGGTTGGCCCGAAGGAATTGATGACGAGGTCCTTCATGTGGGGTGATCAATTCCTTGGGCAGGCCAAGACAAGTCATATGTTGCCATGCGAAGATGTCTTGGTTGGCCCAAAGGAAGTGATGATGAGGTCCTTCACTTGATCTTGATCCAATCCTTGGGCGGGCCAAGACAAGTCGTATGTTGCCATGTGAAGATGTCTCGGTTGGCCCGAAGGAAGGGATGACGCAATCCTTCACTTGATCTTGATCAGTTCCTTGGGCGGGCCAAGACAAGTCATATGTTGCCATGCGAAGATGTCTCGGTTGGCCCGAAGGAAGGGACACGCAATCCTTCACATGATTTTGGTCAGTTCCTTGGGCGGCCAAGACAAGTCGTATGTTGCCATGCGAAGATGTCTCGGTTGGCCCAAAGGAAGTGACGACGCAATCCTTCACATGCATTGTTACGAAAGTGGTCGTCATGCGAAGATGACTCGGCTAGCCCGAAGGAATTCCTTGGGCGGGTCAAGACGACGCTAAAATGTGGATGAACGGACAAAAACCCTGTCTTGAGTAAATTTCTTGATTCCCTAACTGAGTGGTTGAACGAATTCTTTGGGAAAATGCCCCTTGTTTCAAGATAAAACTCAAGAAAATGGTTAAATAAGTTCCCTAAAGATCTCCGTAAAACCTCCTTGAATCGGGTCTCAGTCTTCACGTGGGTAGCCACCTTGTTGCGCCCAGCCCCCGAGCGTAGAAACCAGACCAGCGTGGATAGTTGTCGATCTTGATTCGTGGGTGATTGCCAATGAAGCCGTATCGCGTGTTGATGGAGCCGCGACGGTTTGTTTATGAGACTTGACTAGTCGGAATCAATTCCAATTAGTCACTGATGGAGTGAGTGCCACTCCCGACTAGTTTTGTAGTCGAAGTAGTCGTCGGTGGGTTGCCGAGTTTCCTCGCGAAGGCGAAGTAGTCGTAGAGTTGGACGCGATTCGATGCGTCCGCCTCCGTGAATGGGATTTCTTCAATGAAAACCATAAAGACGTCGCGATACGGCGAGGAGCTTTTGGTGATCCACCCCTCTTCTTCATCGGAGGAATCGAGGGGCCTGCCTTCCAGGAACGGTTCTATGCCAGAAAGGTTGTCCGGGTTGATGGCGCGGAAATGTGGGCTGGGGTTGGGGTAGCATGGAGGACTCCGTGCCCCTCCGATGCCCAAGCCCGCCCGACCAAGTTGAAAGCGCAGAAAGGTGGGCTGAGCCGGGTAGCTTGGAGGACTCCGTGCCCTTCCGATGCCCGGGCCCGCCCGACCAAATTGGAGGCGCCCTCAGGCCCTGGTGGCCATTTGATAAGGGTGGTGCGTAGTCGATGAAGTCCGAGTAGTCAACGGAGACGGGAGCCCTTCGATGGACGGTGGCTAGTCCTCCTCCGACTTGTGGTAGACAATCCGGATCCTCCTCCAACTTGTGGTAGACGATCCAAATCCTCCTCCGACTTGTGGTAGATGATTCAAATCCTCCTCCGACTTAGAGAAGGACTTGTGGTACAGGACCTCGGACAAAGGCAGACTCGGTTCGAGGGGTTCAAGGTTGTCGATCAAGTCGTCGATTGCACGGTTGACATCCATGGTGGGTGGTATGGGTGCTTCTGGTCGGACAATTGATTTCCGCCAAGACCGTTGGCAAGTCGTACCGGAGCAAGGCCCCTTCAGTAAACTACGCGTAATACTAGTCGGAAACTAGTAAACGGAGTGTTACTGGAAGTTTGGGATCAAGGCCCCTTCAGTAACATAGAAAACTAGTCGAGAACTAGTAATCTGAGCGTTACTGGAAGTATTTGATTAGATAATCACGTAAGTGCTTTATTTGGCTAATTAATGGGTTCCACTAGTCAGTGCCAAAGGAGGCGACCACTTTTGGTATTTGCATGGCTCGACTGTGATATGGTTCCTTGAGCTTAGCCTTGAAGAAATTGAATCATTTTCTTCTTTCCCAAGCCTATCCCCACTGGCCCTATCCTTAGCCCCCGAGCGTTAGTAAAAAAGGCTCGTGACATGAGGAATAGATTATAGGAGATCAGCTTGAAAAAAGGTTGCACTAATTAGGCTGGACCTTCATTGGGCACGTCTCAAAGTAGTATAGCGAGGAAGTCATGATTAACCCGAATAATAAACATAAATGGCGACCCTGACTAAGTGGTAAAAAGTGGTGCTTTTAGGTGTATGGAGCCCCTTGTTTCGAGATATAGTCCCAAAATAATGGTTTAAAGAAACGAAACACCTAAAAGACCCTCAGAAAACCTCCTTGAATCGGGTACTTAATTTATGAATAAATCATTATTCGGGTAGTCCCGTCGCCTTTCTTCGTCGAGTGGATCAAGGAGGTAGTCGTCGTAGTCGTCTAGCTGGACCCGCTCTATGTCTTCTCGATTGGGGGTGAAGCGTTTGGCACTCTGCACCACCTGGCCCTCATCTTCGTCGTCGGAAGGAGGGAGAGGTCTGCCTTCTTGAAAAGGGAGTTCACCGGGTGTGGTAATGGATCATGGTGGACTTGATTTGTGGAACCTGGAAGGTTTCATGCCCTTCCGATGCTCAAACTTGCCCGACCAATCTTATCCCCTTACCAGACCTCGAGGGTTACTTATTATAGGTGTCATATGAGCAGCCAAATCCAAATAGTTGTCAGAAACAGTAGCCCCCCGACGCGCGGCAGCTTCTCCTTTGAGTTGTAGTAGATGATCCAAATCATCTTCTAATGCAGAGAGGGTCTTTGATTCGTGGACGATTTGTCGACGAAGCCGACTAGTCGGAGCTGATTCCGACTAGTTGTTGACCGTGCGGAGCTAGTCGCCGAGTAGTTTAAGACTGGCCCCCGACTAGTTTCTAGTCGAGACGAGTAGTTGAAGTAGTCATGGCATATCTATATTGCAGCGGGAGCTGTGGTCGGAGTCCGAGTAGTCGAGATTGTCAGCGGCGCATCGATCGACATAGGTTGTGGTGGCCTTATCGGACGGCATAAGCGGCGCTTGATCAGAGGGCGATCCGCGCATACTTCTCCGGCCTCTTCACGCATGCGTGCGTACAGTAATGGAAATTGCATGCGTCGTATCCATCTTGCATGCACAATTAGAAGAAAAATCGATTTGAATAATCCTTGCCAAGAATAAAAAATACGACTGATCAGATCTAATCTGATATAGAAGATAAACGGGAGAAAATTGATGTCAAAAACGGATGTCGTCTTGATCTCACTGACGTGATCGGGGTGCACCAACTCATCGAGGTTGTCGACAAACTTGTCAAGGTTGCTGCATCGAGTTGGTGAGGCCTCCGGCTTTCTGGAGTTGACTAGGTGGCCATTGAAGCCACCCGATCCATTGGTGACACAGATCAAGGAGCCGAAAACGAATGTTGTGCCTTCATCGAGCACAGTGCTAGTGAAGCTGAAAGATGCCATCGAGTTTTCCGGTGGGTGCTCGATGAATACCCCTACCTAGCGCGCCAGCTGTCGGTGTTTTACCGCCACACCCACCGAGGGATGACCCTGAGGTGGTGAGTTTGTAGGTAGGGTGTCGCCGAGATCAGGAACTCGAAGGTGCAAGGAACACAAAGTTTAGACAGAGCGTAATACCCTACGTCCTGTGTGGTTTATATTGCCTTAGGTGTTGATCGGGTGATCTCCTTTTTGGAGGGGGTCCCTGCCCGCCCTTATATAGTTTGGGGGGACAGGGTTACATGGGAGTCCTAGTCAGATACGAGCTCAGGAGTCCTACCCGAGTGGTTTTCGAGTAGTTTCCTTCTGTTCTGACTAGTTTTACTACTGTATGAGTAGTTTTACTACGCTACGAGTAGTTACAACTGGTGTAGGGCGTGGGCCATGTCCCACCCCTTATCTTGTAAGATGTAGGCCATGTGCACAGTCCCGTGGGCCCGGGTCTGACAGGGTTCACCTCAAAAACTATAGTGGGGTGTCTATGTGTGCAACAACATATGTGTGTTGCAATATGACAAATCATGCACTCAAAAATCTCAGAAAAGAGTGAAGTGGCAACTTCTCCGGAGACTCTGTAGAAATCTATGGAGACTCCGCACATTCCGGAGATTCCGGACTTTACAACGGATTCTCCGAAGATTTTGCCATTTCACAGAAACAACAAGTCATCAAACATCATTTTCATCACACTAGCATATGTCCTTGACAATTTTAATTGTTCAAAATAGGTCCTGGCACACTCAAAGCACACATTACAAGTCCTCATGCCACATAGTCTTACACAAATAAGTTTAGGAATGAAATTAAGGTACGGATAAAAGACGGCGATACATAAATGATCTCTTCCACTCCCCCTTTGGCAACAAGCACCAAAAAGGGGATGAAAGGCAGCAACCAGCACACCTACTCATCATCGTCGTCCTCATCCTCCTCATCTTCCTCATCATCATTGTCATCATCGTTGTACTCGCGAGTAGTGTGAAGGTGCCTCCTCCTCAGTCTCTTCATCATCATCACGAGTGCGGCGAGAGCGACGGGTAGAAGTTCTAGCAGCAGGAGCAGGAGTGTGGCAGAACCGCCCGAATTAATCTGGCTTAAGTGCAATAACCATCATCATAGAGGCAATCCCGGCTAACACACACTTAAAACAGAGTAAAATGACAGTCTGTCGGGTAACATCCCGATGCAACCACTGGAATTTCGATCGAAACAACGCATACATACAACCCACACGAAGGTGAGCCCAGAGATTACAACAATCCATAAACTTTACATCATAGGGTTCAACAGGAATTATTATTACAAGCCAGGTTTGAAATCATGCATAACAAGTACTTTCAGAGTTTAATAGCGCAGCGGAAAATAAACGATAGTTCTAACGACGATACAATATATCATGATGAAGCCCGTACATGACATCATTCAGTGTTAACATCGTTGGCCAGGGATGGATCCCATTCCACCGACCAACCAGAAGGAAGCGTACACGGCCAAGTCAAACTAGCAACCATATCCCCAAAAGTCTCACCTAAAAAAAAAGCCACAAGCAAGGCTGAGTATACTAATACTCAGCAAGGCTTATTCGACTAGTGGTATATACTTAGCCGACTCCTAGACATGCAAGGCTTTCGGCTGGGGGTTGTTTTTGCCAAAAAGCATCTAAGAGTGAGTCCTTACTTTCATGTTTTAGCATCAAGTTCTAGTTGATTAACCATTCTAGGTAAGCAACTATCCAAATCACACATGGTGGAAAAATAATTAACAGAGCATCCAACCAGATTAATCATCATCTTGTTCCTCTTCTTACTCTATGTGGTAGAAGGGTGAAGCAGTCTCAATTGCCACGAGAAACGGATGATTCGAATCGAATTTCTTAACCTTGCAAGGGAAACCTAAACACATGTCACGCGGTTACTCCCAGAGCACACGTGCAACTTTTCCCCTTTATTCCCGTTTCATGGATCAGGGCCATTGTCCTCGAGTACAAGAGGTCCACGAACCATGGACAACGTTGGGCCATGGCTGCTCTTGCACTCACCATGTGCCCATGGGAACAGCGTCAAGACGGTGAGAGGTATGTCCACGCACCGGTTCAATCAGGTACTTAAACTTACTGATTACCATATTCTCGGCATGTGGTTAGTACGTTCAAAAACTTAACCACCACTACCATACACCGTGACCTTAGAAATTTCACTAAATAGACGGGGCCTCAATCAGGAATATTGTAACATAGCCCCGTCTGTCAACCTTATAATTCCAACATAAGTAAAACAAGCAACTCATATATCTCGCGAGTGACAAGAAATCACTCGACTTTTACCGGAGTCCTACTAGCATGGCAATCTAGCGACCAACACAGACTAGTATTCATATCATAGGTACTAGGATCATGCAACTAGGGTTTCAATCAACTCCTACAAACTTAATGCACAATACCACATATAAAGAAAAGTTGCATAAGTTTAAAAGTAGGGGTTATGCTCCGGGGCTTGCCTTCCTGAGCAAAGCTAGCTTTGGGCTCTTCTGAACTTTGGTTCAGGTCTTTGATGACTTCAGTTAGATTAACTTGATCTTCGCACTGCTCACTCTCGGACTCTGGCACCAGCTTGTAGGTTCCGTCGGCGAGAGTTGTTGATTCAATATGAATGCATATGTATGAGTGGTTTTAATGATACAAGATAAATAACTATTTCATTGTAAAGTTGTAATTCAACAAAACTCAAGTTCAATTGTACAACACTTCATTTTCTTTTCTTTGGGCAGTCATTTATCGAGTACTTATTTGGATTAACTAACTTCATTAAGTAAGTGAGTGGTTTTGTCATTTCATGAACGGCCATTTTCAAAAGTAAGCATGGATTGAACAAAATTACTTGTTGAGACAGTTTCTGGGGTTGAGATTTTTATGCAGAGCACAAACTCAGTGTAAAACTTCCAACCATTTTCATTCAGCCGATTAATCATAAAAAATACATTAAACAACTACTGCTAGAATTATGATCTATTTATTTAGGACAAACCATGCAAGAACTAGTGCTCAACATTTTACTGAGTATTCCTCAACTTATGGTTAGTCTACTGCAAATTTTTCAGGTTTTAGTGTGCAAGATTCAGAGCATAAAAAATAAGTCAAGATACATCTACATTAATCAAGATTTGTTTCTACAGGTAGCTCCACAAGGTTTTTGTATCTCAAACTTTTACAACATGATAATCTACTCAAACGTAGTTTCTGGTTAAAATTTCATATTTTTCTAAGAACCAGAACTAGTTACTTTGATTTAATGTATTTTTTCTTGACTAAAAACATATGAGCAAGTTAGACAAAAGTAAAAGGTTCCAAACTTTTTCCATAGCTTTTATGCATCAAGATTACTCTACTATAAAAGTTTCAACCCTAAAATGTCAGTAAAACAGCATGAACAAATAACTCTAACAAAATAGCACATCAAAAAAGATCCAACAAAAACTACTCGTAGGGACAGGTTCTGGCCTTGAGATTTTTACACAAGTCTTAACAAGCAGAGACTAGCTTACAGTCCAAAAATCATTCACAATACTATCATAGATCAAGAGATACATTTATGGGCTATTTAAAACAAGATTAACTTTAGATCAAGTTTTTGGTTTGTAACTAGTCATCCATCTGTGCAAAATTAGTCGCGTTCATCAAGAGGGTCACAACAAATTTTAGTTTGCATTTTTTGGACTTTTCTGGGATTTTGGATTGATTTTACAAGTGGCAGCCTCTTGAAACCAAAAGTACTTGGATTCTCGCAGATAGGTTCCTGGATCTAGCAGAAAGGACCCTAACAAGAACTTGGCGATTGCAATGTAGTCCCTAGGCGGGGCTGGGCTGTTTCCGGGCAAAATCCGGTGAGAAAACTAGTCGGCGGAGAGGGGAAAGGGGTGGGGGAGCACGAGAAGGTCGAGGGGAACCTGTGGGTATGCTCGGTTGGGGCTTGGGCGGCCGGAGTTGTGCTTCCGGTTTTGAGCAGGAGCTCTGGCGAGATCCAGGCGGTGGGCAGCGGTGGTCCGGTGAGGGAAGGCGGCATGGGGAAGTTAGGGAGAACCAGCAGGTCGAGGGTGACCCGTTTAGGGCTTCGGTTTGGGCGGAGGAGGAACGGAAAGTGGGGCTCGACAGCGAGGTTCAGTTGCGGCGCTAATGGCGGGGTGGTGGTGGTACTCAAGCGCGTGTGAGTAGGGGCTCGGTGCAGCCCTTTAATAGGTGCACAGGGAAGAGGAGGTGGAGCTGGGCGCGACCATGCGCGGGTGGCGGCTCGCCGGAGTTGGGTTGGGGGCGGCGAGCTCTAGGGCCTCGTGTGGGGCTTTTATAGGCACGAGAGGGAGGATGCCGGCCTGGGCACGAGCTGCTGGGGGAGGCACGACTAGAGGGTCCAAATCCGGGGGCGTGGCTGCCTCGCTGTCGCCGGCGAGTCTCGCCGTGGCGCCAGCAGCGCCCGCGGTAGAAAAATGCCGCCTCGTGGAGGGTTCCTGAGGGGGAAAGCGGAATTTTGTGGGCCAGCAGGGGATTTTCAGGGTGACGGCGGACCCACATGATCTGGCGGGCTCGGTTGCGCCGGGGTGCGCCGGCCAGCTGGCCTGCCGGTGATTGGACAGGGTAGAGGGCGGAGAGAGAAGGGAGAAGGTGTGGGACTTAAGCGCAAAAAGCATAAATAGCAGGGGTCTGGGTGAAAAGGGAGCTAAAACTCATTCTTCCCAAGGTCAAATCAAAAACATTGGAATACTATTTTTGCTCAACTTTTCAAGGTATACATTTTCTCTTTCATGACTATGTTCATTTGAGCAATGTATAAAAAGCTATTTTGAATTTCCAAAACTAGTATTTAAATGACATGTCATTTCCTGTGAATTTTTGCACTTTTAGCCCTTGAGTTCAACTAGACTTTTGTTGCTCTTGAAATGACAGATGTGCTATTAAATTTTTAGGGTCATTTGTGCTCAACTTTAAAAGTTACAAGGGTTTGTTTGCAAGGGTTCACATGTATATGCATATATACATATACACATATACATTTTCTTGAAAGGTAGATTTCGATAGGTTGTCTTATACTTTTCTTGCTCTTTTATGCCTGATTTCATGTTATGGATCTTTGTTTAGCCTTTTAGATACCCAGGGTGTCACAACCAACCCCCCTTAAAAAGAATCTCGTTCCGAGATTCGGATAAATAACTAAGTGCGGAAAGTGTGTACCTTGGGTGGAATCAAGAAAAGCAGGAAAATTTTTATTGAGATAACTTTATACATTTTAATGTGATGGTTCCACTAAATTTTATACATTTTAATAACTAAGTGCGGAAAGTGTGTGCCTTCAATGTGATGGTTCCACTGAATTTTATACATTTTAATCACCGCCCTTCGGGTGCTTCTTTCCTTCTGGTCAAGGATTTTGATGGGTTGCTCAACATAAGAGAGGTCTGGTTCCACCATGATTTCTTTTTGCTCGACAATTTTGGCAGGAACTCTTACACATTTCTTTAGTTGAGAGACATGGAAAACGTCATGAATGGCTGCAAGTTGCGAAGGAAGTCGCACTCTATAGGCTATGGCTCCACATTCTTTAATGATTTCATACGGACCAACATAACGAGGGGCTAACTTTCCTTTCACTCCAAATCGTTGCACACTCTTGGTTGGTGAAACCCGAAGGTAAACATGATCACCAACGTCGAATTTCAAGGGTTTTCTCCTCTTGTCAAAATAGCTCTTTTGTCTAGATTGGGCTGCTTTAAGATTTTCTTGGATAACTTTCACTATTTCTTCTGCCTCGACTACCAAGTCTGGTCCAAATATTTTGCGCTCTCAAGTTTGTGACCAGCTTAACAGAGTTCGACACCTTCGACCATACAATGCCTCGAATGGTGCCATTTTTAGGCTTGCTTGATAGTTGTTGTTATATGAGAACTCTGCTAAAGATAAGCATTTGTTCCAATTCTTGTCATAATGAATGACACAAGCTCTAAGCATGTCTTCGAGAATTTGATTTACTCTTTCAGTTTGGCCATCGGTCTGAGGATGATAAGTTGAGCTTCGGATTAGTTTGGTACCAAGAGATTCTTGCAATTGTTCCCAAAAGCGTGCTACAAACTAAGTGCCGCGATCAGAAATAATTGTCTTTGGTACACCGTGTAGACAAACAATACGATAAAGATATATCTTAGCATATCTCTTGGCATTGTAAGTGGTGTGTACGGGAATAAAATGAGCGGTCTTTGTAAGCCTATCAACAATAACCCATATAGAATCGTGTTTCTGAGATGTATTGGGCAAACCAACAATGAAGTCCATACTGATGTCTTCCCATTTCCACGATGGTATAGGCAGAGGTTGAAGTGTACCAGCTACTTTTAAGTGGCTAGCTTTCACTCGCTGACAAGTGTCACACTCTGCAACATATTGGGCAATTTCCCTCTTCATCCTGATCCACCAAAAAATTTGTTTGAGGTCCTGATACATTTTGCTACTGCCGGGATGAATAGAGAATCTGGAAAGATGTGCTTCATCAAGAATTTGCTTTCGGAGTTCCAAATTTTTTGAAACAACAATGCGACTTTCTAACCATAAAACTCCCTTGTGATCCAGACGAAAACATTTGTACTTCTCCTCTCCTTGAGACAGTTTCTGCTTGATGATCTTAACACCCTCATCATGTAATTGTGCCATGATTATACGGTCATGAAGAGTGGGTTCAATAGAGTTGTGATTCAAAGTTCCCTGAGGAATCAATTCAACCTAAGTTTCCGCATTTTAGAGCATAACGTCTCATTGTATGATGCGGCAGATAGGCAATTGCAATGAGCTTTGCGGCTGAGTGCATCCGCTACTCCATTAGCTTTTCCTGGATGATAGTGCACCTCAAGATTATAATCTTTGATTAATTCCAACCATCGTCTTTGTCTCATATTCAGGTCCGCTTGTGTGAATATATATTTGAGACTCTTATGATCAGTATAGATATTGCAATGGGTGCCCATAAGGTAGTGCCTCCAAATCTTGAGAGCATGAATGACAGCTGCTAACTCAAGATCATGTGTTGGGTAGTTCTTTTCATGGGGCTGAAGTGCTCATGAAGCATAGGCAATAACCCGATTGTCTTGCATAAGTACACAACCCAAACCAGTACCAGAAGCGTCACAGTAAATGTCAAATGGCTTGGTATTGTTAGGTTGAGCTAAAACTGGGGCTGTAGTTAGATGTGCTCTGAGGGTGTGGAAAGATTTTTCACAATCTTCATCCCACACAAATTTTACTCCTTTCTTCAACAGTTCAGTCATAGGTTTAGCAATTCTGGAGAAATCCGGAATGAAGCGGCGATAGTAACCAGCTAAACCAAGAAAACTACAAATCTGATGAACGGAAGTGGGAGGTTTTCAATCCATCACCTCTTGAACTTTACTAGGGTCAACTGAGATACCATTACTGGAGGTATTATGGCCCAAGAATTTCACACTATCCAACCAGAATTTACATTTGGAGAACTTAGCATATAACTGATGGTCTCTAAGGCGTTGGAGAACAATGTGCAAATGTTTAGCATGGTCCTCCTCGTTCTTGGAATAAATAAAAATGTCGTCAATAAAAACCACGACGAACTTGTCAAGTTTGGGCAAGTATACCAAATTCATGAGATACATGAAGTAGGTAGGAGCATTCATGAGCCCGAAAGACATGACTAGGAACTCGAAGAGTGTGTATCGTGTGGAAAAGGTAGTCTTAGGGATATCACATTGTCAAATCTTGATTTGATGATAGCCCGAAAGAAGATCAATCTTGGAAAAGATTTTTGCTCCAGACAACTGATCGAAAAGAACATCAATGCGAGGAAGTGGATATTTGTTTTTGATTGTCACCGCATTGAGAGGCCGATAGTCTACACGTAACCTCGAACTATGATCTTTCTTCTTCACAAATAGGGCTGGGCAACCCCAAGGTGATGCACTAGGACGAATGAAACCTTTATCTAAAATTTCCTGTAGTTGTAGTTTCAATTCGGCCAACTCCTTGGGTGGCATTCTATAGGGTCTTTTTGAGATAGGTGCAGTGCCTGGCTGAGTTCGATAATGAACTCAATGTCCCTATCTGGTGGCATTCCTGGCAAGTCATCCGAAAAAACATCGGCATACTCGCACACCACTGGAATATCTTCTGGTTCTTCCATCGTGAAAGCACAGGAATTTATGCATTCCCGGGAAGGTAGGTAAAGAGTAGTGGCTCCGTGACTAGGTGAGTTTATTTCCACGGCTCGGGAAGAAATATCTAATGTAACCCCGTGCATGTAATTTCCCATCCACTTAAGTCTATGTCGCAGGTGTCGTGCTTTAGAGTCCGACACTTTACTTGGGGATCCTTAAGTTCCATCGGAAGTCGTGCTAGTGGCATTAGGGAGTCTGAGTAGACATCCCTTGTATCCTTTATTTCCTCATTGAGCTCTTGATAGCCTGCAGCCTGAGGTTACTGGACATTGCGGCCACCTCGTTGATGGTGTTGCTGCTGCAGGAATTGCTGAAACACTTGCTACCCTTGGACAAGTTGACAAAGCAGTTCAGTCTGGGCAGCCACTACTTCAGTCAGGTTGGGCGATGGTGGGGGCTGCTGCGGTTGTCCGCTACCACTAGCACAAAAACCTCTCGGGGTGTTGCGGGTCCCTTGAACCATCTGCAATGGGCAAATTTTTCATAAACTCGGAAATCCACAATACCACCAAGGCGGAATATGATAAGTGCGGGAGATTTATAACTCAAGGACTCATGGATAAACTGTGGACAGAATACTGCTGGTTGCAAGAAAATTCGTCCGACTACCTTGACTACCTTGACTACATTTTCGACTAGTAAGACTACATCCTCGACTGCTTCAACTACCTCCAACTACCACGACTACTTCTCCGACTGCTGCGGCTACATCATCGATTACTTCGACTACTTCTCCGACTACTCGTACTACATCTCCTACTGCTTCGTCTACATCTATCACTGCTTCGACTACATTGGCGTCTACATTGACTACATCTTCTAATCCTTTGACTACATCTCCGTCTGTTTCGTCTACATCTCCGACTGCATCGACTGCTACTACGCCTTCTTTGACTACATCTCCGACTGCTTCACTATGACTACGTCGAGTATATCTCCGATTGCTTCGACAATATCTCCGTCTGCTTCTACTACATCTTCGACTACTTAACTTTACCTTTGTCTACGACGACTATAGTTCTGACTACCCTGCATTTTTTACTCCATCGACAGCATTTCCGACTGCTTCATCTACATCTATGACTACTACGACTGTATCTTTGACTACTTCAGCTATACCTCCGACTACATGGTCTACATTTTCAATTACACTTCATCTATGACTGCTTCGACTTCATCTACTGCGTCTGTTGCACTTCCATTTACTCTGTCAGACCTGGGCACACGGGACTGTACATGTGGCATATTTTTTCTTGGATAAGGGTTGGGACATGGCCCACGACCTTCATCTGTGTAACCACTCATAGCCTAGTAGAACTGCTCCTAGAGTAGTAAAACTAGTCGGATACAGTAGAGGACTACCAGAAAAGTACTTAGGTAGGACTCTAAGGCTTGTACCCGACTAGGACTCCCATGTAAACCTGTCCTCCCATACTATATAAGGGTGGACAGGACCCCCTCCAGGGGAGAATCCACGGGATCCTCCAGGGAACCATCCAGGAGATCACCCAATCATCATCAAAGGCAATACAAACCACACAGGACATAGGGTATTACGCTCTCGGCGGCCCGAACCTATCTAAAACCTTGTGTTCCTTTGCACTTTTGAGTTCCTGATCTCAGCAACACCCTACCTACAAACTCACCACCTTGGGGGTATCCCTCGGTGGGCGTGGCGGTAAAACACCCACATACTCCGACTACATCATAGCCTACTTTTACTGCATCTCCGACTAGTACCACTACTTTTTCGACACTACGACTACATTTCCGACTGCTTCAAGTACACCTCCGACTACCATGACTACATCTTCTTCCCCTTCGACTACAGCTCCGAGTGCTTCTCTGTTTTGGCGGTTTTTCAGTGGATAGAGAGCTAGTATTTTGATCACCAGGGAAAATCCACTTAACCAAAACTTTCCAAAATTCAATAGTAGCTGACTAAGTAAGTTTGCAACAAGTTTTGTGTTGAACACTTCTGCAGAAGACTTTTCTAAGAGGCTCGAAAAATTTAGGCGACAGAAGTGCTCAAATCAGTCAGAAAGACTGAGGTGTGGAATTTTCTAGTGTCGCCCACTGAGTATCAGTCCAAAAATTCTCAAAATTTAGCAGCAGAATGGGGGCAAAATTTGAAGCAAATTCCTGTTGATCTTCTCTTCAGATAAAGTCATTCCCTAAGCCTAATTAATTCCTCTATCTAGATATGGCAGAAATAGACAGATTTCTAGATAGACCCTAAGTGAGTGCTCAAACGTGCTCTAGTGCAACTTACTCCTTTATAAACCCAGGACAATGTTTCATTCAATTTTCATGTATGATCATGATGCATGCACGTCCTATTCGTTCTCACAAAGCAAAATAATTGTCAAATAGCTTTGGTCTTATGTGGTTAGTTTCGGTGGCATACATAATACGTCTCTTCGTATATTAACTATGTGAATTTTTCTAAGCGTTCTTAGCTTACGTAATCGCAGTTAGCGTACCTGCAGAAGATTGACAAAATATATATTGAACCTTTCATGCCAGCACTCATGAAAGCATCCCCATACATTACCGCTCACTATAGTAGCGGCATCCATGCGTTCGACACTGTATGGATAGTGCTTCATACGTTATCGTGATAACATATTCACTTCCCGTATAAATCGCCTTACCGGACGGTTGTACGTCGAAGCCACAATACGTGCAGCATATTTTACTCCCAATATAATCAGCGAGTGGTTGGTATATTGGCAGCACCTCAAGTAAGCCACTGCTTGAAGGCAGCGTTCGGTTCGCGTCACCGACATGAGGGTCAAGCTCTCTTAGTTGACTGAGGATTCTTACCTTCTTACCTTAGCAATGAGTGCGTCGTTACATAAATTAAAGGTCGGTTGTACACAAAAGTAAGTTTTGACAGAAAGTAATATGCTGAAAATCAGTTATATATAATATAGTTAAGATAGCCACCTAGTTACTTCCCATAATCCCAAAGGGCTTTACGAATTAGGCATCATCCTTAACGAACCAACGCATTTTTTGCAAACGCAATTTTGTTGTCAAGTATTATGAAAACAAGTTTTTAAGGCTCTGATACCAGCTGTGGCAGAACCGCCCAAATTAATCCAGCTTAAATGCACTAACCATCACCATAGAGGCAATCCCGGCTAACACACACTTAAAATAGAGGAAAACGACAATCTGTCGGGTAACATCCCGATGCAACCACTGGAATTTCGAACGAAACAACGCATACATACAACCCACACGAAGGTGAGCCCAGAGATTACAAGAATCCACAAATTTTACATCATAGGGTTCAACAAGAACTATTATTACAAGCCAGGTATGAAATCATGCATAACAAGTACTTTCAGAGTTTAATAGCGCAGCGGAAAATAAACGATAGTTGTAACGATGATACAAGATATCATGATGAAGCCAGTACATGACATCATTCAGCGTTAACATCATTGGCCAGCGACGAATCCCATTCCACGAACCAACCAGGAGGAAGCGTACACGGCCAAGTCAAACTAGCAACCATATCCCTAAAAGTCTCACCTAAAAAAAATCCACAAGCAAGGCTGAGTATACTAATACTCAGCAAGGCTTATTCGACTAGTAGTATATACTTAGCCGACTCCTAGACATGCAAGGCTTTCGGCTGAGGGTTGTTTTTGCCAAAAGGCATCTAAGAGTGAGTCCTTACTTTCATGTTTTAGCATCAAGTTCTAGTTGATTAACCATTCTAGGTAAGCAACTATCCAAATCACACATGGTGGAAAAATAGTTAACTGAGCATCCAACCAGATTAATCATCATCATTGTTCCTCTTCTTACTCTACGTGGCAGAAGGGTTAAGCAGTCTCAATGGCCGCGAGAAACGGACGATTCGAATTAAATTTCTTAACCTTGCAAGGGAAACCTAAACACACGTCATGTGGTTACTCCTAGAGTCACACGTGCAACTTTTCCCCTTTATTCCCGTTTCATTGATCAGGGCCACCGTCCTCGAGTACAAGAGGTCCACGAACTACGGATGACGCCGAGCCATGGCTGCTCTTGCACTCACCATGTGCCCATGGGAACAGCGTCCACACGGTGGGAGGTATGTCCACGCACCGGTTCAATCAGGTACTTAAGCTTAACGATTACCATATTCTCGGCATGTATTTAGTACGTTCAAAAACTTAACCATCACTACCATACACCACGACCTTAGCAATTTCTCTAAACAGACAAGGCCTCAATAAGGAATACTGTAACATAGCCCCGTCCGTCAACCTTATGATTCCAACATAAGTAAAACAAGCAACTCTTATATCTCGTGAGTGACAGGAAATCACTCGACTTTTACCGTAGTCCTATTAGCATGGCAATCTAGCGACCGACATAGACTAGTATTCATATCATAGGTACTTGGATCATGCAACTTGGGTTTCGATCAACTCCTACAAACTTAATGCACAATACCATATATAAATAAAAGTTGCATAAGTCTAAAAGTAGGGGTTATGCGCCGGGGCTTGCCTTCCTGAGCAAAGCTAGCTTTGGGCTCTTCCGAACTTTGGTTCGGGTCTTTGATGACTTCAGTTAGATTAACTTGACCTTCGTGCTGCTCACTCTTGGACTCTGGCACCAGCTCGTAGGTTCCGTCGGCGAGAGTCGTTGATTCTATATGAATGCATATGTATGAGTGGTTTTAATGGAACAAGATAAATAACTATTTCATTGTAAAGTTGCAATTCAACAAAACTCAAGTTAAGTTGTACAAAACTTTATTTTCTTTTCCTTGGGCAGTAATTTATCGAGTACTTATCTGGATTAACTAACTTCATCAAGTAAGTGAGTGGTTTTGTCATTTCATGAAAGGCCATTTTCAAAAGTAAGCATGGATTAAACAAAACTACTTGTTGAGACAGTTTCTGGGGTTGAGATTTTTATGCAGAGCACATTACTTAAGTACAAACTCAGTGTGAAACATCCAGCCATTTTCATTCAGCCGATTAATCATGAAAAATACATTAAACAACTACTGCTAGGATCAAGATCTATTTATATAGAACAAATCATGCAAGAACTACTGCTCAACATTTTACCAAGTACTCCTAAACTTATGGTGAGTCTACTATAGATTTTTCAGATTTTAGTATGCAAGATTCAGACCATAGAAAATAAGTCAAGATACATCTACATTAATCAAGATTTGTTTCTACAGGTAGCTCTACAAGGTTTCTATGTCTTAAACGTTTCCAACATGATAATCTACTCAAAGATAGTTTCTGGTTAAAATTTCATATTTTTCTAAGCCACATAACAAGCTACTTTGATTTAATGTAGTTTTTCTTGACTAAAAACATATGAGCAAGTTAGACAAAAGTAAAAGGTTCTAAACTTTGTCCATAGCTTTTATGCATCAAGGTTACTCTAGTGTAAAAGTTTCAACCCTAAAATATCAATAAAACAGCATGAACAAATAACTCTAACAAAATAGCACATCAAACAAGATCCAACAAAAACTACTCATAGGGATAGGTTTTGGCCTTGAGATTTTTACACAAGTCTTAATAAGCAGAGACTAGCTTATAGTGCAAAAATGATTCACAGTACTATCCTAGATCAAGAGATACATTTATGGGCTATTTAAAACAAGATTAATTTTAGATCAAGTTTTTGGTTTGTATCTAGTCATCCATCTATGCAAAAGTAGTCAGGTTCATCAAGAGGGTCACAACAAATTTTAGTTTGCATTGTTCTTATTTTTTTGGGATTTTAGATTGATTTTACAAGTGACAGCCTCTTGAAACAAAAAGTACTCGGGTTCTCGCAGATAGGTCCCTGGATCTAGCAGAAAGGACGCTAACAAGAACTTGGCGATTGCAATGTTGTCCCTAGGTGGGGCTGGGCTGTTTCCGGCCAAAATGCAGCGAGGAAACTAGTCGGCGGCGAGGGGAAAGAGGTGGGGGAGCACGAGGAGGTCGAGGGGAACCTGTGGGTATGCTCGGTTGGGGCTAGGGCGGCCGGAGTTGTGCTGCCGGCTGTGAGCAAGAGCTCTGGCAAGATGAGGGCGGTGGGTGGCGGTGGTCCGGCGAGGGAGGGCGGCGTGGGGAAGTTAGGGAGAACCAGCAGGTCGAGGGCGACCCGTTTAGAGCTTCGGTTTGGACGGAGGAGGAGCGGAAAGTGGGGCTCGGCGGCGAGGTCGACAGGCGACGCTAATGGCGGAGTGGTGGTGGTACTCAGGTGCGTGTGAGCAGGGGCTCGATGCAGCCCTTTTATAGGTGCATAGGGAAGGGGAGGTGGAGCTGGGCGCGACCACGTGCGGGTGGCGGCTCGCCGGAGTTGGGTTGGGGGCGGCAAGCTCTCGGGCCTCGGGTGGGGCTTTATAGGCGCGAGAGGGAGGATGGCGGCTTGGGCACGAGCTGCTGGGGGAGGCATGACTAGGGGTTCAAAAACCGGGGGCGCGGCTACCTCGCTGTCGCCAGCGAGTCTCGCCGAAAATGCCGCCGCGTGGAGGGTTCCTGAGGGGGAAAGCGGGATTTTGTGGGCCAGCGGGGGATTTCTAGGGTGTTGGCGGGCCCACATGGCCGGGCGGGCTCGATTGCGCCGAGGTGCGCCGGCCAGTTGGCCTGCTGGCGATGGGACAGGGCAGAGGGAGGAGAGAGAAGGGAGAAGGTGAGGGACTTAAGCGCAAAACGTAAAAATAGCAGGGGCCTTGGTGAAAAGGGAGCTAAAACTCATTCTTTCCAAGGTCAAATCAAAATAATTCGAATACCATTTTTTCTCAACTTTTCAAGGTACAAATTTTCTCTTTCATGATTATGTTCATTTGAGCAATGTATAAAACTAGTATTTAAATGACATGTCATTTCATGTGAATTTTTGCACTTTGAGCCCTTGAGTTCAACTAGAATTTTGTTGCTCTTGTTATGACAGATGTGCCATTAAATTTTAGGGTCATTTGTGATCAACTTTAAAAGTTACAAGGGTTTGTTTGCAAGGGTTCACATGTATATGCATATATACATATACACATATACATTTGCTTGAAAGGTAGATTTTGATAGGTTGTTTTATACTTTTGTTGCTCTTTTATGCCTGATTTCATGTTATGGATCTTTGTTTTGCCTTTTAGACACCCAGGGTGTCACAAGGAGCAACCTCTTCTTATTCTTCGCCTTGGGCCGCTTGAGCATCTTGTGCATCCCACTCCGCGAATGGATCATCTAACTCGAGAAGCTCATGATGCGTGTCACTCAGCAGCCCCATCTCACTCTTCATCTCAATGATATCGTAGCGGTTCTCATTGACCTCATGGACCATACTCTTGCACATGCAAAATATGTTGCGAAGGACTCTTGACCATGGATCCATTTCCACGGTGGCGTGAAGAACTAGGAACAAAGGATGCAGCACTCGGACGAGGAGCCTCCACATGAGATGGTGCTGAGCTGGACTACCCATGGTGACTAGGTGGAGTAGGGGCATCCTCGCCTCTAGAGCGAAGGTGAAGTACTTCAAGCTTGGCATCTTTAGGAAAAGTGATCTTGGTGACTCGTTCAATCTTGTACATGATGTATGGTGCATAAGGAAGGTGCTTCCTTGAGTCATCCATCACCCTTCTAAGCTCATTCCAAATATAATAAAAGATGTTGAAAGCCTTGCCACCGGGAGCAAACCGATTTAGGAGATTGACCGCGAAGACATGAAGAGCTGAGGAATCACCTTTCTTTGGGTCAATTGTCCACCGAAGCATGAAGTTTGCATAGTAGTAGTATGGCAGCAAGTTCTTAGTCTTTCCCTCCCAAGCTACAATGGGATTGTAGAACATGAAGGGACATCGATCGGGCTTGAGCTTCTTTTCCACG
Source organism: Panicum miliaceum (assembly GCA_032594955.1). NCBI lineage: Eukaryota > Viridiplantae > Streptophyta > Magnoliopsida > Poales > Poaceae > Panicum > Panicum miliaceum. The sequence continues at coordinate 22,728,334 of CM064063.1, read as the reverse complement.
TGAATTGGATCACGTGTCTCATCTTTGGAGCCAAGACCAAGAAGATGAGAGAATTTCATGTAATTAATGAAGTAGTGCTACCCTTCGGTAGTCCAATTTCACTTGCTTTGTAGTAGTATGAGTAATAGAATTGACAAGTGATTTCGGTGTTCCAACTGTACCTAAAAGCCATAATCTCTCTAAGACCAAACTCCCTGCACTTGGCTATCACATCATTGACATAGGGATCATTCATGTCTTCAGAGTATTTTGAATCAATATACTTCATAGGCACAATGGGGGTTGCATCTTTCCTTAAGATGACTGAAGCGTAGAAGTCTTTGTGAAACTCACACCAAAATCTGTACTCAAGTCCCTCTCTTTTCTTGTAGCGATACACATCAATTGCTCTCTGGTTCTTTAATGTGAGGGATTGCTTGAAGTAATCACGAGGGGCTGAAACAGCAAATCCCTTGACTGTCCCTGGTGTCCTAAGCTTTGGACAATTTGGATAGTTTCTTTGCTCATGTGTGAAGGCTACAACTAGATGCTTTGGGGTCTCTGACAAATGTCATGAGCAGCACCCCTTTCCCTTGGATTGGGTCTAGCTGTGGGTCGAGGAACAGGCATGGATCTCATCATGTAAGGGGCTTGCCTAGGTGTTGGCTTAGGATGCGGAGCATATTGTGATTGAGCAAGCTCCTTTCCGGGTCTCCTTCCACCCCTTCTCCCCCTTGGTTGAGGCTCGCGAATCTCCTCAACCTCTTCCTCTTCCTCTTCCTCTTCACTTTCCTCAACATAACATGGTGGATTGGGATCATGTCATGCCTTGGTCCTCCTAGAGGACTCACCACCCATGTTGGGACATGTGTCTCTGCCCATCTGAACTGAAGGAGAAAGATTTTTGATCAAAGAGCTGAATAATGAATTAATGGCATGACATATTTCTTAGGTTTTATGCACCAGCTTCGGAGTCTCCGGCCAATTCTTCGGAGTCTCTGGACATTTGTTCGGAGACTCCAAAGATTTGTTCGGAGATTCCGGAACTCGCAGCCTAAAACCTAAAAATTGTCAAGCGCAACAATCCACCATGGGAATCTAATGAAACTTAAGATCCTAGTTCTAGAAGCCCTATAGATGAGTTCTATCATAGAGAAACTATCTAGAACAGCCTACATTTAGAGATTGGGCGAAGATAAGATTAGGGTACCTTGGGATTTAAAAACCATGAAGGTGAATGCAAATCCAATGTTCCCACAACGTTTCCTTGTAATGGAGGAGCCTCCCTTGAAGATCTTGATCGATTTTTATGGTGGCAGGCGAAAATCGCCCTGTGGCAGTGTGTCTAGAGAGAGAGAGAGAGAGCGTGGGGTTGAAATAAAAGAGTAACCATTCACTTTCACCGCAGGTAAAAGTAAATACCCTGAAATCTTCGTAGTCTCCAGAAAAAATTCCGGAGTCTCCGCTCCTCCTGAAACTTTGCCTAATTTTAAGATTTGAAACCTGTGGTTTGATTCTAGATGTTCCGATAGACTTTCTCTGAGAATTCTATATGGCATGAGAAATTCACTTGCTTGAGACTAACCAGCAATCAATACATAGAAACAATAATCTCAAGCTAGCAAATGTAAGATCCAACATTTTCTCAAAAACACACTTCTAGCACCTAGAAAGATTTTTTGCAAAGATTATTCTAGAGACAAGCAAATGTGTGCATGATGTCAAACTAAGTTACGAAAATTCAAGATATTTAATTCACTCCTCAAGGTACAAAACCTTTGCTCATCAAGTGGTTTGGTGAAGATATCGGCTAGTTGCTTATCGGAGCTCACATGACTTAGAGCGATATCTCCTTTGGCTTCGTGGTCTCTCAAGAAATGGTGTCTTATGTCTATGTGTTTGGTTCTTGAGTGGGTTACAGGATTGTTGGCTAGCTTGATAGCACTCTCGTTGTCACACAAGAGTGGAATCTTACTAAACTTACAACCAAAGTTGCTCAAAGTAAACCTCCTCCAAACTAGTTGCGCACAACAAGTACCGGTAGCAACATACTCGGCCTCGGCGGTGGATAGTGTAACACCCTAGGTGTTTAGTTACTAAGCAAGAACTCATTAACATAGCATCATGCATAATCATCAATTATAATTAAAGCAATACATTCCTTATATGAGCATATCTGCTTAGTATAAGGGTGCTTTTGTAATCTCTCATACTCAACTTGGTAAGCCTAGAAAAATATACAAACGAATCCCTTTTGTGACGCTAAACAAAGTTGCTATAGTAGTCGGGTTCAAATTTTGTAAATAAACACATAAAAGGATGAAAGTTCTATTTATAAGTACCTAGAGATGTTGTTGTCTTAGTTTTTGATTAAAATGCATTTTTTTATAAACTGAACTTTTGGCCAAAATAAAAGTTGTGGTACTTTTTGGGAAGAACAACTTTGTTTTAAGGCAGAGATTCAAATTCTGAGTGGAACAAATTCAAATTTTAAACCATAAACTGACTAGGAATTCAAATCATAGTAGTCGTAAATTTAAAATAACTTTTAAAACATTGCTCAAACAAACTTTTGCCTGAAAAAAATTTGTATATTTTGAAATGTTACACAACTTTCGTATTCAAAATGTTTTGAGCTGCCATACAAATTTTGAAGAAAAATCGAATTCAAATCAGCCTTGATTTCTTTTCTCTCTCTCCCCTCTCTCTCTTCTCTCTCTCCCTCCTTGCTTCACGCCCAACCATGGTAGGGCACCGGAGCCAGGTGGCCGGCGACGCTTGACCACCACGCCACGCCAAGCCACCTCGCTCGACAGGCCGCCGACCGCCGCTACCAACGCCGCGCCCCCTCCAGCCCGTGCCTGGCTGTCACGCAGTGCCAGATACCCGGCCACCGCTCAGCGACACGCTGGCGACACCGCGGCCGCTGCCCCTCCTGCCCGGCCCCCTCCCACATCCCACTCCTCCCTCCCCCTCGCTGCTGCCTATAAAAGGGCGCCCGACCCTTGCTCTCGCGCACAATACCGCGGCCACACGCCATTACCGAGCTCGAGCTCCACCTCCACGCCGACGCCCCTCCCGGCCATCCTCCACCCGGTCTGAGCCTCTGAACCGATTCCCCATGGCCCCCTGAAGCTCACCGGCCTACCCACCGCCGCCCACCTCACCGGGGCTCGCCGGAATCCCTACCGTGCCGCCACCGGAGCTCGTGCCCCCGACGCGCCCCCACCTCCGGCCACCCCTAGCCCCAACCGAAGCCACAAACGGGTAGCCCTCACCTCCCTCATGCTCTCCCACCCCTTTCCCCTTGCCGCCGCGAGCTCCCTCGCCGGATTTCAGTCGGGAAGCCACCCAGCTTTGGCTAGGTACCCAATTGTAATCTAGGTTTTCGATTTAGGGTCTGTTCCACAAAAGATTGAGGACCTCTCTGCAAAAACCTTTGTTAACTATTGTTTTCAAAAGCTGTCACTTGTAAAATCAATCTAAAATCACAAAAAAATTGTAAAACAGTAAATGAAAACTTTTTGAATCCTTGTGGATAGATCTACACCCTGTAACCATAATATGACATGTTTTAGTTTAAAGGTTTTGCTGTAAAGATGGATTTATGCTTAATAGTGTCTTAATGCTAGTTGAACTTGTATTTTTCATAACTGTAGTTTAATGCTATGAAATGACATGAAATGTAGAATATAGATGTCATGATGGTGTTTGTGTAAAAATTTCAAGGCTAGTTCTGGTCCCTAGAAATAGTTCTTGATAAATCTTGTTTTGGGCAATAGAGTGGTAGATGCACTTGTTCATGATGTTGTATTGTAGATCTATATGTGAAATTTTTGCAGTGTGTTCTATTTTATGCAAGAATGCAAGTGTAAAATTTTGAGGCATATTGCTACTCTTTATCATGCTCTTTTGATTTTGTCCATATGTAAGTACATTAAGTCCTAATAAATAATGACATAACTTGGAAAAGCATGAGATTTTTACCAGAGGACATACTTGAGTAGTTGAATATGCTAGAAAAAATTGGTACAGAAATCCAGTAGATCTGCCAATAAAAATCTATCTTGATTACTATAGATGTATTTTGCTATTTTTTCTACGCTTTGTATACTGCTCAATAAAATCTGAAAAATTCACATTAGACTCACCATCAGTGTATGAGCACTCAATGGAAATTTGAGGACAAGTGCTTGCTTGGTTTGTTCTAGGAAAATAGAACTAGATTCTAGCAGTAGCTGATTAGTTTATGTTTCATGATAAATCTACTGCACAAAAGGAGCTAGAAATTTAACTGTAGCTTGGTCACTAAAATAGGTGCTGTGTGTAAAAATCTCACTGTGAGAAACTATTCCTAGCTTCAGATATAAAAATCACATTGTTACCTTGGTTTATTCTTGAAAAAGGTGAAATTATGCAAATAGTACACTAAGAAAACCTCACTGCCTTAATGAGTTTAGTAAAATTTGATTACTAGTCAATTAATGACTGCCCAAGAAATCTTAGAAGGGTTCTTTCATAAATATAACTTGAGTTTGTTGAATTATAACTTTACAGTGAAATGTTTGAATTTATTTTCACATCAACACAACTCATGCATATGCATTTCATGTATATGGTACCGCTCATGCTGATGGAACGTACGAGTTGGTGCATGAGTCCGAGAGTGAGCAGCGAGAAGCTAATCTTACTCTAACTGAAGTTGTTGAAGACCCGAACCAAAGTTCGGAAGAGCCCAAGGCTAGCTTTGCTCAGGAAGGCAAACCCCGGAGCATGAACCCTATTTTCCATATATATACAATATTCTTACTTTATGTACTTGTGCATGTATGTTCATAAGAATTATTTGAAACCTTAGTTCCATGATCCTAGTACCTCTGTTTTAAATACTAGTATGTGTAGGTCGCTAGAATGCCATGCTAATAGGGTACGGTAAAAGTCGAGTGATTGCCTGTCACTCGCGAGATATAGGAGTTGTCTGTTATTTATGTTGGAATCATAAGGTCGACAAGCGAGGCTGTTTACGGATTCATGATAATGATTGAGGCCTATCATGAGGCCTCATCTGAGTAGCGAAATGGCTAAGGTCGGAATGTGTGGTAGTAGTGGTCAAGCGTTTGAACGTACTAATCACATGCTGCGAATATGGTAATCGATAAGCTAAGTACCTGATTGAACCAGGGCATGGACTTATTCCCACCCTCTTGACTTCGGTCCCATGTGGCCAATGGTGAGTGCATAGCTGCCACAATGGACCGTTGGGGCATTGTACTCGAGGGGGGCGGCCCCGATCCACGAAACGGGAATTGACGGGAAAAGTTGCACGTGTGACTCTGGGAGTAACCACGCGACGTGTGTTTAGTCCTGCCTTGCAAGGTTAAGAAATTCGATTTGAATTGTCTTGCAGCCATTGAGACTGCTTGATCCTTTTACCACATAGAATAAGAAGTTGAACAATGATGATTAATATTGTTGAATGCTTAAATTAATTTATTTCCACCATATGTGATATTAGATAGAACTAGAACTTGATGCTAAAACTCGAAAGCAAGGACTCACTTTTAGTTGCTTTTTGGCAAAACAAACTGTCCAAGCTAAAAAAGCTTGCATATTTAAGAGTCGGCTAAGTATATTTCACTAGTCGGGTAAGCCTTGCTGAGTATTAGTATACTCAGCCTTGCTTGTGTCTTGTTTTCAGGTGAGACCTTTGAGGACATGGTTGCTAGTTTGACTTGTCCGTGTTCTCTTCCTCCTGGTTGGTCGGTGGAATGGGATGCGTCCCCAGCCAATGATGATCATACGGAGTGATGCCATGTACAGGCTTCATCATGACATCTTGTATCGTCGTTAGACTTTCATCTATTTTCCGTTGCACTATTGAACTCTAAAGTACGTGTTTATGAATTCGAACTTGGTTTGTAATAACAATTCGTGTTGAACTCTGTGTTGTAAAATTTGTGGATTGTTAAAATCTCTAGGCTCACCTTCCTGTGGGTTGTATGTATGCTTTGTTTCAATCGAAATTCCAGTGGTTGCATCGGGATCTTACCCGACAGACTGTCGAGTTACTCCATTTTAAGTGCAAGTTAGCCCGGATTGCCTTTATGGTGATGGTTCGCACTTGAGCCGGATTAATTCAGACGATTCTTCTACAGCTGGTATCAGAGCCGAAAAGCATACACCAGAGAGTATAACGAGCCTTAAAAACATGTTTTCTTAAAACTTGACAACAAAACTGTGTTTGCAAGAATGCGTTAGTTCGTTAAGGATGACGCCTAATTCGTAAAGCCCTAGGGGATTATGGGAATATGACTAGGTGGATATCTAACTTATGTTATTATAACTGACTTCCAGCACATTTACTTTCAACAACTTTAAATTCTTTAACAACGCATCTACGCTAAGGTAAGAAGGTAAGGATCCTCAGTCAACTGAGAGAGTTTGACCCTCACATCGGTGATGCGAACTGAACGCTGCACTCAAGCAGTGGCTTACTTGAGGTGCTGCCAATATACCAACTATCCGTTGATTATATTGGGAGTAAAATATGCTGCACGTACGGTGGCTTCAACGTACGAACGTCCCGTAAGGCGATTTATATGGGAAGTGAATACGTTACCATGGTAACGTATGAAGCACTGTCCATGCAGTGTTGAACACATGGGTGCCACTACTATAGTGAGCGGTAATGTATGGGGACACCTTCATGAGTGCTGGCATGAAAGGTTCAATGTATATATTATGTTGATCTTCTGCATGTACACTAACCATGATTACGATAAGTTAAGAACAGTTAGAAAATTCCGCTAGCTAATATAGGGAGAGACGTAATATATTGTGCCACCGAAACTAACCACGTAAGATCAAAGATTTGGCAATTGTTTTGCTTTGTGAGGACGAATAGGATATACATTGATCATGAGCATACACTACAGAAAATGTTTTCAACACCAGCATTTTCACCTCCAGTTCTTAAAGGATTGGCAATGAAAAGGTATCACCGCCAGCTTTATAGTGGTTGGGCGTAGTGGTCTATAGGGCAGGCGGTGAAAATGATTTTCACTGTCGACCCTTGGCTAGGACCGGCGGTAAAAATGACTCCATTTTCACCGCTGGCCCTAACCACGGGCCGGCGGTATCATTTTCACTTTTTCACCGCCGATCCGTGGCTAGGGCCGGCAGTGAAAATGGAACAGTACATAAACCCCTCCCCCCCCTCCTCCTACCTGAGTCCTCCATTTCTTCTCACCATTTTTCAGCCATTTCTCACCATGTTGTTCAAGATTTCGGTCCTCTTTTGAAGTATAGACATCATCTACTTGGTTTGAGGTTAGTAACTATTAACCCATTCAATTCTTTGCTTGTTTCATTGGCTAGATTTTGAGTTCCTAGTTTGAATTTGGTGGAGAGGCTTTGTTCATGGTAGAGGCAAAATCTAGATCAAAATGCAGAAGGAGGCTAGTGAATTTGAAGTATGGACATCACCCACTTGTTTTATGATTGGTAGCTACCAACCCTTTTAATTCATTGCTTATTTTATTGGATAGATTTTGAATTTGATGGAGAGGCTTTGTTCATGGTACTAGAGGCAAATTTTCAATCAAAATGCATAAGGAGGCTAATGAATTTTGATATATGGACATTATCCACTTGCTTTATGCTCGGTAGCCAGCAACCTATTCAATTCTTTGCTTGTTTCATTGGGAAGATTTCGAATTTCTAGTTTGAATTTGATGGAGAGGCACTTTTTTTCATGCTAGAGGTGAAATTTACATCAAAATCCAAGATGGCTTCCGAATTTTGAAGGGATCTCATAACTCTCTTGTTTTAAGGTTGGTACATAGATGCACAATTCTAGATTGCAATTTTACGTTAGTTTGAAATTCCATTCACTCTTGTCATTTATAGATGGTTCGAGGATGAATGTACTGTTCGAAGCCTCCTGATCCCAAGTTTGTGGATGGTGTTGATTCTTTTGTGAAGACTGCCCGAGCATATTGCATCAATAAGTTACAAGCTGATGATCATGTGTACTACCCATGTGTTGATTGCCGCAATCAGAAATAGTTTCGCAACATCGAGCAAATCCGTTGTCATCTGTTGGTTAGGGGTTTTATGGCAAACTATAAGATTTGGAATAAGCACGGAGAAGATGGGGAGAACTTACATCAGGAAGCTTCACATGATACTGTCCAGGAAATCGTGCATGAGAACATCATTGAAACAGTCAATGAAAGAGTCGAGGAAACCGTCAATGAAGCCGGCAATGATACGTTGGCTCATGATGAAGTGATGATCTAGATCAGATGATACGTGATGGGGAGCCAGAATTCCTAGATGCAAGAAATTTGAAGAAGTTGGAGCAGACGAGAAAGGATGCAAAAACACTGTTGTATCACAGTTCTAGTGTGACTAAATTGGAAGTTGACCTATTGCTGTTGAAGCTGAAATCAAGTAATGATTTGACGGACAAGGGTTTCGAAAATTTGCTAAGTCTTCTGCAAAAGCTACTTCTAACCCCGAATGAGCTGCCGGAAAACACGTACCAGGCTAAGAAAATGATTTGCCTAATGGGACTTGAAGTGCAGAAAATTCATGAGTGTCGCAATGATTGCATATTGTATCGAGGCAATTACAAAGATTTGACTTGTGTCCAGTGTGCAAAGCTTCCCGGTACAAGTGTTCCTCCGACACGGTGGTGAAAGGTGACAGGAATAAAAGACCTCCCATGAAGGTTGTGTGGTACTTCCCAATAATTCCTTGTTTGAAAAGATGGGTTTGCAAAACGTCGAAACGGCCAAGCTGATGAGGTGGCATGCTGAAGACTGTTTGGTTGATGGAAAGCTTAGACACCCAGCAGATGGTTCATAGTGGAGGGCTGTCAATTCTAGATACAATACATTTGTAAGCGAGATCAGGAACATAAGGTTTGGGTTGAGTACTGATGGGATCAATTCCTTTAATATGGTTAGCAGCAAACACAGCACTTGACCCGTGACTCTTTGTATATACAACATTCTGCCAACAGTAAGAAGATGGTTTACATGGCTCATCGTAGGTTCCTTTACAAATATCACACATATCATCGAAACAAGAAATCCTCTGACAGGACAAGGGAAGATCGGTCAGCTCTGGAGATTCGTGATGGGAGGCAAATATTTAATGTAGTGAGCAAACTTAATGTTGTCTTTGGCAAGGGTGCCAGAAGTGTACCCGCGCCTGTCGGGTCTTTGTGGAAAAAGAAATCTTTGCTATGGAGACTTCCTTATTGGCAGTTCATGATTGTTCGCCATGCACTTGATGGTATGCACCTAACTAAGAATGTGTGCGAGAGTACGCTCGGAATCTTAATGGCCCATAAGGGTAAAGGTAAAGACTCACTTGAATTTAGACAGGACCTGCAAGAGATGAATGGTAGGACGGAGGTACATCCAATAATTCAAGCTGATGGGAAAAAGAAGCTTCTAGTTGCATCATGGACCTTGCAGAAGGATGAGAAAGAGAAGATCTGTAGTTTCTTCGATGAGCTCAAAGTGCCTACAGAATACTCCTCAAACATCCAGAGGCTAGTGAACACAAAAGATTTGAAGTTCAACATGAGCTGCATGAAGGCCCACGACTGCCATATTATCATGACCCAATTGCTCACAGTTGCAATTAGGGGTGTTCTCCCAGTAAAGGTTCGAGACCCGATCATAAAGCTTTGCTCATTCTTCAACTCAATCTCACACAAGGTCATAGATTTGGAAACGCTAGACAAGCTTCAAGAAGACTTGGTCAATGTGATAAATAAGCTTGAGATGCATTTCCCTCCAACATTTTTTGCTATCTCAATGCATCTTCTTGTCCACCTTGTCTCCCAGATAAAAGCACTAGGACCAATTTTCTTGCATCAGATATTTCCGTTCGAACGGATGATGAGCGTTCTAAGGAAGTATGTTCGAAATAGATACAAGCCAGAAGGATGCATGGTACAAGGAAGGTCTACGGAGGAGTCTATTGAGTTCTACACATACTATCTGGGTCTCAATCGAATTGGCATTCCAATATTTCTTCATGAAGGAAGGCTTATTGGTAGAGGCACGATTGGCGAGAAATCACTCCGTGTTGACGACCTTGTTGCTTTCAAGCAAGCACATTTTGCTATTCTTCAACAAGCGGCCATAGTTTCGCCATATACCGATATGCACAATGAAGAACTACTAAGGAAAAACCATGGCAGGTCAGAGGCGTGGCAAGAAAAACAACATAGGATAACCTTTGGTCATTGGCTACACCAGAAGTTGATGGGAGTTGATACCGGTTGTCGTGAGCTTGATTTGTTGGCCATCGGACCATCCAGTACTTTGTTGCAATACCAAGGCTATGACATAAATGCATACACATTTTACACAAAAAAGAAAGATGGAAAGAGCATCAATCAAAACAACGGTGTCCGTATCGATGCTTATGACAACAATCGTTGTTTGGAAACATATTATGGATTCATAAAAGAAATTTGGGTGCTAGACTATGGACCACTAAGGATTCCTCTTTTTTGGTGCCAGTGGGTTAAACTTCCTAAGGGGGTTTTCACAGACAAGTACGGGTACGACAGTCGTTGATCTCACTAACATCGGGTATAGAGACGAACCAATCGTATGGGCTTAAGATGTAGTCTAAGTCTTCTATGCAAAGGACCTAGCTAATAAGGGCAAACATGTGGTACTCCAAGGAAAGAGGAAGATCGTCGGTGTTGAAAATAGAAGCGAGGATGAAGGGAACGGCTATCTAGACATGCCTCCTCTCGGAGTGGATGTCGACCTACCTCTATATGAAGAGGGTGAGGAGTCTGCTTATGTGCGACTAGATCATAACGAAGCTCTCATCGTGAATTGAAGATACATTTGGAGATAATGAACCTACTTGTAATATTTGTAATTGGAGGATCAATTTTATGTATTTTACCTAATTTATGTTTTATGTAGAACTAATGAAGATACTTCTCTCTATTCATGTAATATTTTTAGTAAACTGAACTGCATAGTCATTTGCTATAACTTAATATTATGTGTTAATATTATTTACTATAACTTAATATTATATGTATGTATGCACGTGTTAAACTGAACTGTGTAGCTATTTAAAAAAATATTTTCACCGCCGGACTGTGATTGGGTGAAAAGAATTTTTACCGCCGGCTCCGGCCCGGCGGTGAAGGCTTTTTGATAAGGCCCGCCCAAGCGCCAGCCATTTGTTTACCCTCCCGCTGCCTGTCTTGTTCCTTGCATTTCCCTCCCGCCGCCGGCCCGGCGGAGGAGGCCTGTCTTGTTCCTTGCATTTCCCTCCCGCCGCCGGCCCCCTCCTCCGCCGGAACTCGCCCCGGCCCTCCTCCGCCCCTGACCGCGGCGACCCCGACCTCCTCCACGCGGTGCCCCTGATGACCTCCTCCGCGCGGCGCCCCTGACCTCCTCCGCGCGGCGCCCCTGGCCTCCTCCGCGTGGTTCTTGGAGACCGAGGCCAGCTGCTCCCTCGAGGAGGCGTGGAACCTCGAGCGCCCGCTGTTCATCCCCAAGGAGGAGCTGCTCCCGCGCCCGCCGGCCGGGGTGCGCGTCGAGGACACCGTGCTGCTCGCGCAGGTTCGTCCAATCCCCATTGCATGCTGCTCGAGTCCCTTCTGATTATTTCAGCTAGTAAATCCTGGGCGCAATTTTCGGTCTGGATCTGAGGGGGAGCAGGGTGGCGACTAACACTGACTAGGAAATCTAGGAATGGCTTACAGCCGTACAATGTGTTAAGCATAATTTACTGCTAAGATCAATTCAACCGTGAGGGAATGACTGTATCATGGCAATGAATTGTTTCAGCTGACCTCCTAGTAATCTAAGTTAAATGAGTAGCTTATGTTCCATGTTCAGATTTTGTGCTTGAAAATTGTCCATTATGGATTCAGTATCCAATGGTAATTATAACTGCATTTGAGACAGAATAGAAAATAGGGGTGTTAGATTTACTCTATTTGAACCAATGTGCTGTGGGGATGTGCCAGCCACTGAGGGGATGTGCCTGAACAGATGTGGCTGCTGGGGTGAAACATAGTCTGTCTCTGCATTTCAGATGGGACAGTAACGTCTTTTTTTTTCATCAACATTTGCCTTCTCATTTAAATTGGATGAAATTATGATTCATGAGCACAAGATGGGCCTGCTCATTTCGCTGCACCAGCAGCACAGCACCAGCAGCTCAACTATGAGAGTAGGTTTACTCTGAAATTTTAAAGAATCTTGAAAGACTGCAGGTCATCAGCATCCAACCTTGCAGTTCCACGACTCATTTTGAATTACATGTATTTAACATAGAAGATGCACCCTTTACATGTATTCTCCAGCTGATTATGCAGTTTTTTTAGAGCATAATTCTCTAGCTGATTATGCAGTTTTTTTTGGGATGGTCTGCTAGAGAATATCTTTGGGCTTGTTATCATGCTCTTTATCAGGCATTTACTTGTTTCATTACTCAGCAACTCGTACAACAAATCTATGCAGCCCATATATTATCTTCCACATTCATGTTCAACTAGCCTCTACTTACTCATATGTAGGGATAATGGGACGATTGGGACGATTCAGCTCTCGTCGTCGGAAATGTGTCAACAAGGATGCAGCAGCCAATATTGAGGCTGAGGGCGAAAACCAAGAAGCAGAAAGGTGCAAGGATGGTAGCCCTTCCGCATACCTCAACCTGGACCAAGATGCCGAGGCCGAGGTAATTGGTTGTTTTCTTTACTCAAAACTCTCTAAATTATACATATCGGTAGACCTCAACATTATTCATATCTTTAAATTTTCTTGTTGGCTCATGGCAGGAAGTAGCTCCGGAAGTCTGTGAGACAATCTCAGAACCAAGCCGTAGGGGCAAGCGCGGACCGAACAAGATGCCAAAGAGCCGAACTCTTATCAACGAGCTCGATGAACTTGGAGAACCTGTTGATCCTGTAGGTGTAATGGGGCCATACAAGTCCACTTGTGGGGTGATGGTGAAGGATAACATCCCTATCAAGTATCGGGTATGGAGTGCGAAGGATAAGATCTGGGCGGTCCCGGAGTCGCTTAAGGACATATGTTGGGACAAGCTGAAAGAGAAGTACATTTTCCCTGAGGGCTCCGAGGAGGTCGCGAAGAAGCGGGCATTGTTTATCATGTCGAACTCATTCGGAGGTTGGAAAGGGGATTTGTTTAGAGGGCATGTGCAAAAAGGAACCCAGCCAGACTGGAAGTACTTCCCAAACCAGCAGCAGTACTGGGATGAATTTGTGAGTTTCAAGCTGTCCAAGCCTCAGCAAGCACTTAGTGAGAAAAATAAGGTCGATTCCTCCCAAGATGATAATCCTCATAGGACTGGCCGTGGGTACTTGAGGAAAATACCGGAATGGGAGCAACAACAGGAGCAGTTAATCCAGAGTGGAGTTACACTACAGATGGGTGGGATCCTTGCTCTGTGAGATATCGTCTTGCAAGAGGGGCTTCCTACAACCCTGATGGTTCCCTAAGTTACCGTACTCCTTCAGCCGAGAACCTAGCACATAGAATTCAGTCGGCCCATGAGGAAGTAGAACAAGGTAATTTTACTCCAGACAGGGAGAATGACGAGCTGACCCGGGCCTTGCGAAGAAAAGAGCACCCGGGTCGTACACGAGGGACCGGATTGGGATTGGTTCCATGCGGTGTTTTTGGAAACGAGCCGAACGAGTGTGATACCCTAGGTGGCTAAAAGACAAAACGAAGATCCAAACCATGAAACCAGTCACAAAAGAGCAAGAAAAGTATGAAACCACCTATCAACTATACCTTGCAGCCAAATGAATATGTGTATATGTATATATGCAGGAAACAATTGAACTTGTAAACGCAAACTCTTGTAACTTTCAAAGTTTATAACAAATGACTCTGGAAATTTAATGGCACGTTCGTCATAACTGGAGCAACAAAAGTCTTCTTAAAAGCTAACACTGCAAAAATCCACATGAAATGACGTGTCATTTAAATACCTATTTTCGGAAAATTCAAAATAACTTTTTATACACTGCACAAATGAAGATGGTCATACAATAGAAAATGTTTGTCTTGAAAAGTTGAGCAATTGGTATTCAAATGTTTTTGTTTTGACCTTGGGAAGGATGAGTTTTAACATCTTTTTCCACTCAGACCCCTGCTATTTTGTGCTTCACACATCAGTCCCATCATCTTCTCCCTCCTCTCTCCTCCCCTGCCCTGTCCCATTGCCGGCAGGCCAGCTGGCCGGCGCGAACCGGCGCAACCGAGCCCGCCAGTCATGTGGTCCTGCCAGCGCGTCGGAAATATTCCGAAGCCCCACCAAATCTTGCGCTACCCCCTTAGGAAGCCTCCACGCGGCGTGTTTCCTCTGTCACAGGCGCTGCTGGCGCCACGGCGAGCCTCCGCCGGCGCTAGCTGGGCAATCCGCCCCCGGTATTGCAACCTGTCCCGTCTTCCCCCTGCGGCTCAAGCACAGGCTGCCATTCCCCCTCCCGCGCCTATAAAAGCCCACCCCGAGGCACCTCTGTTCGTCGCCCCCAACCTCCAACTCCGGCGAGTAGTCCCCCATGCGTGGACGCACCAATCCACCCCCACATTGCCCAAAACAACCCTTTCCCCACCTTCTCCACCTCATCCCGAAGCTGCACAGCCGTTCCCCACGCCGTCTTCCTCACCGGACCGTCGCCCCCACCATCCGCCCCCCCCCCCCCCCCCCGCCGGCTCTGTGCCACCGCAGGCAAGCCGCCTCAGTTCATCTCCTCTCCACCCAAGACCTCAAACAGGTGCGGTTTATTCCTCTCTTGCATCTCCCACCTCCACCCCTCACCACCGGCAACCCTAGTCGCCGGATTTTGGCCGGCAGTAGCCGTTTCCCCTGTACCAAGGACCCATCTGCGTTGATTTCAATCTTTCTGAGGAGTTTTCTGTAAATCTCAGGGACTCATCTGTGAACCTGGAGCAAGAACTTGAAAACCAATCTACTAACTTTAAAGATGCATAACAACTCACAGAAAAATCCTAAAAATACAAGCTATGATGTTCTGGAATCCTTAAGTTAAGATCTACAACTTTGTAACAGGACCTTAGATCTGTTTCCACATGTTTTTGGATGTGGATTTAAATCAAGTTTAAATGGCTTTTAATTGTTCCAAGAGATTCAAGAAAGAACTGCTCATGAAATTTGGATGGTAGCGTCAGTGCTAAAAGTTTAATCTGTTATAAAATTTCATGCTTTAAATCCAAGCACAACCAGTGGTTTCGAGTGCTTTTGTTATAAGCTAGATCACTTTTAAAACTAATTGTTAACCTCTGTTTCTTGCATAAAAAAACTCTTCAAAAATTTGAAGTAAACTACTCATGCAAGTAAATTTGTTCAGTAAAATGTGGAACACCAGTTTCTTGCATGGTCATTCTGTGCAAGTAGATCTTAATCATAAAAATAGCTGTTTAATAAGCTTTTCATGTTAACTTGCTGAATAAAAATAATTAAAACTTTAGTAAGGTTGTAATTAAGAAACAAGCTCTACATAAAAATCTCAACTCAGGAGCTATCTTTACGAGTGGTTTTTCAACCCAGAAACTACCCCTGCGAGTAGTTTCGATTAACCAATACTCCCTATTAAAAATAACCAAACAACATGCACAACCACTCGCCCACTTAATGAAGTCAGTTAATACAGATAAGTACTCGATAAATGAGTGCCCATGGAAATGAAAATGAAGTACTTGACTACTAAACTTAAGTTTTGACTACTTTATAAAGAAATCTTGTACCAGTAAAACCACTCATGCTTGTGCATTCATATAGACTCGACTACTCTCGCCGACGGGATCTACAATCTAGTGCCTGAGTCCGAGAGTGAGCAGCAAGAAGCTCAGGGTAATCCAGCAGCAGCCACTAAAGACCCGGACCAACGTTCGGAGGAGCCCCCGGCTAGTTTTTCACAAGAAGGCAAGCCCCGGTGCATGATCCCAGTTTTTTTTTTAAATTATGCAACTGTTGTCCCTTTTACCTGTGCATTTAAAAGTTCATAGGAGTTGATTGGAACCTTAGCTGCATGATCATAGGTACCTTTGTAATGACTACTAGAACAGGAAGTTCGAGTAGATGCTATGCTAATAGGTACGGTAAAAGTCGAGTAGTTTCCTGCTACTCGCGAGAACTATAGGAATTGATTGATTTACCGCATACTGCAACTACAAGATTGGCAGGCGGGGCTGTGGTAAAGTACTCGTGGTTGAAGCCCCATCTACGTAGTGAAAAATGTTAAGGCCGCAGTGTGTGGTAGCAGTGGTTAAGCGTTTGAAAGTACTAACCACATGCCGAGAATATGGTAATCGGTAAGCTTAAGTACTCAATTGAACCAGTGCGTGGACAGGCTCTACCGTCTTGATTCCGTCCCATGGGCCCAATGGTGAGTGCATGAGGGGTCATGTTCTGGCATCGTCCATGGTTAATGGACCTTTTGTACTCGAGGCCGGTGGCCCTGATCCATAAAACGGGGATAAAGGGGAAAGGTTGCACGTGTGACTCTTGGAGTAACCACGTGACGTGTGTTTAGGTTTCCCTTGCAAGGTTAAGAAATTCGATTCAAATCGTCTGTTTCTCGCGGTAATTGAGACTGCTTAACGCTCTTGCCACATAGAGTAACAAGAGGAACTATGGATATGATGAAATTTGTGGATGATTAATTGTTTTCCACCATGTTTGACTAGAATTTGATGCTCATCTAGACTGATTAAATGAACTAGAATATGGAAAGCTAAAATATGAAATTAAGAATCTACTCTTTGTTGCTTTTCAGCAAAAAGAAAATCCTTGAACCTTAGAGCCTTGCATGATTAGTAGTCGATATTTCCATACCACTAGTCGGGTAAGCCTTGCTGAGTATTACTATACTTAGCCTTGCTTGTGGTAATGTTTTCAGGTATGTCTGTTGAAGATATGGTAGCCGGTTTGGCTTGGCCGAGTGCTTTGCCGACTGGTTGGACAGTGGAGTGGGATCCTTCCCTGAATAGCAATGACTCTGCCGACGCTAGTTGATCGCATTTTTCTTTCCGCTGCAGATTAAAACTCTGAATGAAGTTTTTTTTATGTTGAACCCTGAAAGTACTCGAGTGGTACTTTCATCTTGTAATAAGTGTTTCCGACTGGTTAAGATAAAATATGTGGAATGTTGTATTCTCTGGACTTGCCTTCGTGCGAGTTATGTGTATGCTTGGTTTCGATCGAAATATTGAGTGGTTGCATCAGGATCTCCCCGACAGACTGTCGGATTAATCCGTTTGAAGTGCATGGTGGCCAGTTCATATACAAGGATGATGGTTAGTGCACTTGAGCCAGGATAATTCGGGCGGTTCTGCCACAGCTGGTACCAGAGCGAAAAGCATACACCAGAGTCTGCAACAAACCTTAAAAATGAGTTTTCTAAAACTTGACCACAAAACTACTACTCGAAAAATGTGTTGGATTCGTTAAGGATTATATCTAGTTCGTAAAGCGCTATGGAAATATGTCTAGGTGGCAATATGTATTAGGATATCAATGTGAGTGGTCTGCAGGAATGCCAACCACGAGTACCACGAGTACCATAGGCTAAGAACGAAGAGAGCTCGACTAGTTTTATAGGGACACATCTAAGCCACCGAATTAACTTCGTAAGGTCAAGTTGATGGCCACTATGAAGTTGTGAGGACGGAAAGGTCGTGCATGATGCATATCTTAAATTCAAATAAAGAAATTGAGTTATGATTGAACTGTGCAAAAATCCACCCGAAACATCTAAGTCAATGTCTAAAGTGCAACCAAGTTTCTATTGTTTTCGGTCCAATCAAAGGATCTAGTTATCTTAGAATATGATTTAGCTTTGAGTTTGACCAGTATAGTGGTACACGAGTACTTTAGGAATGCTCTGGTTACTTTGCGACTTGTTACCTATCACCTACAGAAATTATGCTTAGTTTTGTGCACTGTCCAGACTTGTTTATTTGAATGACCATCAATTTTTGTTATCTCACATTTTTAAGATTGTGAAGCAGATGGCCGAGCCAGTTCTTATGGTGGTTGATGAGGAGGGCCATGCACACTCAGCGTGCCTGCACTTGGAGGGCTTCCCCTCCATCTTGTGGGGTGTGTTGTGCACCGCCGGTTACCCAAACCCGCCTCTCTATGTGGGGCAAGAGTTCATGGAGACGGGTGTCCGTCGATGCCGGGTGCACATGACCATTCCCCAGCACCCACTTAAACCTGCGTGGCTTGCTATTGAGATGGAAGTAGTCGGGCACCGCCTCATTGATTCGTGGGAGGCAGCACCATGAAGGCGCTAACCACATTTTGTGAGCACCACCCATTGGAGGTGATTCTGGCTCCTGCGGGTCTATTTCCTCCCGGTGTTGATATCATATATGACCCTTTGGTGTGACAAACATTCAAGCCTACTTTTGCACCAATTTTTGCACTTATGAAACTATGCGATGCACCAGAATCAAATAATATAACTGCAGGCTTGTTATTAAATAGAGGATGTGCGTGTTATTAAGGGTGCACCTTTAGGGAGCGCTTCAAGCTGATCAATCTGTCCTTTGCTCTTGTTCCTCTGTCTTTTACGCTTGTTCTGATGGGTTTGGCTAGAACCTTGGCCCTGCTTTGGCTTCCTAGGCTGAGGGCATTCTCGAGCAAAATGGTTAGCACTGCTATAATTGAAGCAACGGTTTTTGTCACTTGGACGACGGGGTTGTTTGTTATCTGAAGATATCGCTACTGGCATACCCAATGAACCTCCCTTGGGTGTGGTGCATTTGGCAGGGTCTATCTTTTCGGGAACAGGTGAGCGAGTTTGTGTTCGAAGTACTGTGCCGGCGTCAGTAGTTTTGCTAACTTGACGTCGGCCCCGTGGGATGAATTCTGTGCAGGTAATTTCCCATCCAGTCAAGTCTATGCCGCATGGGTCAGGCTTGAGAGTCCGACACTTTACTTGGTGATCCTTAAGTTTCATCGGAAGTTGTGATGGGGGCAATAAGGAGTCTGAGTAAACGTCTCTTGTGTCCATCATCTTGTTATTGAGCTCTGGATAGCTAGCAACCTGAGGATGGTGGGCATTGCACCCATCCCCTTGATGGTGTTGTTGCTGCAGGCATTGAAAAATCGCTTCCTGCCCCTTGATAAGCTGACGAAGCAACTCGGTTTGAGTGGCCATTACTTCCACTAAACTAGGTGGTGGTGGCGGCTGTGGTTGCGATCCACTTGCGCTAGCACCAAAACCATCGGGGTTGCCACGTGTTGATCCAACCATCTGAAACGTGAAAGGTTACCATTAGCAACGCGATCCATATTACTTCCTTGATTCATAAATGATTGGTGTAGTCATAGACTTCCGAAATCACAGCCGGAAGTAAGGACAGAATCTCTGTTTGCTACGAGAAAAATCATAGCTTGCTGTGGGTCCATCCAAAATATCTCATACTTTGGCAGTAGTCAGAGAATTTAGGAATGCACCACTTTGGTATTTAACTTCGGCGCTAGAACTATAGCTAAGGTGGTCGAAAGGCTCGTCCTTTGCCTTACTGTCTTAGCTGTTTTTCAGCAGATTGATCGGTACTGTTTCGCCTATAACTTAAACTAGCGAGGTCCAATGATGCTGAATTTTTGTGAGAACCACGATCACAAAATTTAGCACAAGTTTGGTATTCAACACTCAGCCAAGAAATGCAAGGAGACATGGATAAAAGTTCCGACAAGTCTCAGCGATTGCGGATTTCATCGTTTACCAACTTACAACGAAATCACCCAAGTTTTATCGCCGTTCCTTACAAGTTGAGGGTATCCACATGGGTCAGGTGTACCCAACACAAAAGAGTTACTCAACTCCTAGTTAGCCTATTACAACACTTGCCAAAATTTAGGCTACCCTATCGAGGAGTATGTGCAAAAGTCCTCCTAGGCCGTCATCTAGAAGTCATCCAAGTCGTTGACGGACGACTCGCTGTGAGCAGGAGAGTGAGCTCCCATCTGAGGTGCCTGTGGTACCTCACCCTCAAAATCCATACCGGAGGTACCATCAATCTCCTGTGGCTCCTCCTCATCTTCCTCCATGTCCTCCTCATGGGGATTGTCATTCTGATCATGGTGCCACTGAATGTGCTCATTAGCATCCTCCAACTCAAGGCTTAGATCATGGAGCTGCTCCTCCAACTGTGCTATCGTGGCATCTCTCTCACCCATGAGAGTGTCCTGCTCCTGAATTTGGCCCTCAAGTTGGTCAATCTGAGCATCTCTGTCCTCAAGATCCTGACTGAGCTCCTTAATCTGCTCATCCCTGGTATCTGCCATCATGCGGTAGGCCTGAGCAAGATCAGTGAGCTGCTCAAGCGCCTGACTCTGGAGAGTCTGAAGCAGGTAGAGTGCACTCATGCACCGCACGGAGGTATGGATAGTTTCCTGGGCGTGAAAGTCTACCAAGTACTGTGCGTGCTGCACCCTGTTGAGCCAAAAGGGGTCGTTGTCCTGTGCAGCAGGAAACAAGCCAATGGGAGCGAGTGTGACAACCTCGGGACGCTGCGCACAAAAAGTGGTGAGCGCCCTCATGGCTGCAAGCTCCCAAGTATCGGCCAAACGGCGACCAACAGCCTCAAGCTCCAAGGCGGGCCACTCCGGGTGTAGCGGGTGCGGAAAGATAGTCATGTTGACACGGCACTGGGTAACTCCATTCTCTGCAAACTCCAGTCCGGCGTAACGTGGGGGAATTAGATAGCCCGCGGTACGCAGAACATCCCACAAAATAGAGGGGAAGCCCTCCCAGTGGAGACACTGCGAGTGTACGCGTCCATCCTCATCCACCATCATAGCAACAGGCTCGGCCATCTGAACAAAATATCAAATGGAGTGAGATAGGGAAAAACTGTGAATAGCACAGGGACAGATTCTGTACAGTGTGCAAAAATAACCATGACTTCCACAGTTCTAATCCAAAAATTCTCAAATTTCACCAGATCACTCCTAAGGTATTTGTGAACAACTTTGATAGTCAACTCCAGAGCTAGATAGGTCTCTAAGATGGTCTTTCTTTTCAGGTTTTACCTCTCTGTCTACCCAGAATTTTCAGTGAACAGAGGGCTAGAGTTTCGTGCACCAGGGAAAATCTACCCAGCCAAAATTTACCAAATTTTAACAGCAGCTACCTGGGTAAATTTGGAACAAGTTTTGTGTTGTACTCTTTTGCAGAAAACGGTAGGAAGGGGGCCTAAAAATTTAAGGGGCAGAAGTGCTTATTCGGGACAGATTTCTGACATTCCAAGGTTTCTGTTATTTCTTACTATCCATAAGTTCAGAATTTTTGGTTTTTGAACAGGGAATAGAACACAAAATTTGGAACAATCCTTTCAACATGAACTTTACCAGAAAAGGTCATTTTCTTTGGTCAATAATTCGCTCTTTTCGGTCAGGGCAGATTTGGGACAGATTCTCTAGATAATCCTTATGCAAACCATGCTTAGATACGCGAGGACCTTACCACTCTCATACAACGTATTTTCACTTTCCGATATATATGGTTATAATTCATGCACGTCCTATTCGTCCTCACAAAATAAAATAACTGCCAAATACTTTTGGTCTTACGAAGATAGTCTCGGTGGCATACACAATACGGCTCTCGCTATAATAGCTAGTCGAGTCTTTCTAATCGTTCCTTAACTTATCGTAATCGCGGTTAGTGTACCTGCACAAGATTGACAAAGCATATATATTTCATGAACCTTTCATGCCAGCACTGATGAAAGCGTCCGTATTCATTACCGTTTACTTATAGAAACGATATCTGTACAATTTCCGCCGTACAGACGACGTTAACATACGCTATCAAGATAGCGTATTCACGGGGGTACCGTCATGAGACGGGGTTATGAACAGCGATCGCCATACCCTGCGCCAAACCTTCTACTCCCAATATGTTCAACGAACAGTTGGCATATTGGCAGCACCTCAAGTAAGCCACTGCTTGAGGGCAGCGTTCGGTTCGCATCACCGACAGGAAGGCCAAGCTCCCTCAGTTGGCTGAGGATCCTTACCTTCTTACCTTAGCGATGAGTGCGTCGTTATAGAATTTAAGGTCGGTTGTGCATGAAAGTAAGTTCTGACAGAAAGTAATGTGCTGGAAGTCAGTTGATAATATATCATAAGTTAGATAGCCACCTAGTAACTTTCCCATGCTCCCTTAGGGCTTTACGAACTAGGCACCATCCTTAACGCACCAACGTATTTCACAACACATCCTTTTTGTCAAGTTTTTAGGAAAACGAGTCGTTAAGGCTTGTCGCATTCTCTGGCGTATGCATTTCGGCTCTGGAGCCCGCTGTTACCAGCTGTGGCACCAGCTACGGCTCAGATACCAGCTGTGGCAGAACCACCTGAATTAATCCAGCTCAAGTGTATTAACCATCACCATTAAGGCAATCTCGGTTAACCTTACACTTCAAACGGAGTAATCCACCGGTCTGTCGGGTATAACCTCCCGATACAACCACGGTAGAGCGGATTGAATGCCATACATACAAATGCTCATGCGACGATGAGCCCAGAGAATACCACATTCCAGCAAATATTACAACATTAGCACAAGTAAATATTACAGACCAAGTTTTGAGTTTAGAAACCAAATACTTCAATGATCATACTAAGAAGTTCTTCAGAGTTTAAGTTGCAGCAGAAAATAAAACAACGAAAGCTACTCGACGATAAGGATGTCTCGATGAAGCCCGTACGAGACATCACTCGGCATTATCTCCGTTGGACGGGGGCGTATCCCATTCCACCGACCAACCAGGGGGAAGAGTGCAGGGCCAAGTCAAACTAGCAATCATATCTTCGAAGGTCTCACCTGAAAACGAGCCACAAGCAAGGCTGAGTATACTAATACTCAGCAAGACTTACCCGAGTAGTGGAATCTACTCCACCGACTCTAGATATGCAAGGCTTTTGGCTCAGGGGTTTGTTTTGCCGAAAAGCTTCTACAAGTGGGTCCTTACTTTCAACTTTTAGCTCAAGATTCTAGTTTCGTTAACCATTCTAGATAAGCAGCTATCCAAAAGCATACATGGTGAAGCATTAAGTTTTCATCCAACCAGTTCATTCATCCTCATTGTTCCTCTTCTTACTCTGTGGGTAAAAATGGTTAAGCAGTCTCAATAGCTGTGAGAAACGGACGATTCGAATCGAATTTCTTAACCTTGCAAGGGAAACCTAAACACACGTCACGTGGTTACTCCCTAGAGTCACACGTGCAACTTTTCCCCTTTCTTTCCGGGTCGTGGATCGGGGCTACCCTCCGAGAGTACAAGAGCCCCACGCCACGGTTCGGCGCCGGGTCGTGACCACTCTCTGCACTTGCCATATGCACATGGGACCGAAGTTCAAAGGGTAGGATGCCGTCCCCTTGCCGGGCCAATCAGGCACTTAAGCTTACCGATTCCCATAATCTTGGCATGTGTTTAGTACGTTCAAAGACTTAACCATCACTACCACACCCTGCGGCCTTAGTATTTTTCACTAGACAGACGGGCCTCAATCGTAACCATCATTCCATAGCCCGTCCGTGTCCTTATGATTGCAGCGTGTAGTAGACATTCAACTCCTATTTTCTCGCGAGTGACAGGAAATCACTCGACTTTTACCGGAGTCCTATTAGCACAGCATTCTATCGAACCTTACGTCTAGTTTTCAAGCAAGGGTTCCTAACATCATGCAACTAAGTTTTCATTGAACTCCTATAAACTTAATGCACAGGCAAGGAGTAATGAGTTGCATAATTTAGGAAAGAGATGGGTTGTGCTCCGGGGCTTGCCTTCACAGTTAGCTTGGGGCTCTTCCGAATTTGGGCTCGGGTCTTCAAGAGCTTCAGTTAGATTTACTTGAGCTTCACGCTGCTCACTCTCGGACGCGGGCACCAGCTCGTAAGTTCCGTCGGCGAGAGTCGTCGATTCTACATGAATGCACAAGTTTAAGTCGTGGTAATGGTAATCGATACGATTTAAGTGTAATTACTACAATGGATATTTTCTGGTCATGAAATTTTGGATTTAGGCACATCAGGGAAAGATGTGCTTACTGTAAAATTTTCAGCCAATTTTATGTAACAGATTAATTATGAAAAATATATTACATAGTTGCTATTAGATCCTTGTTCTTTTTGTACAGAATAATTGGTGCAACAAATGAGTCTAAGCTTTTTACAGAGCTTTCAATTAAGCATGCAGAAGCTACTGTAGTTTTTGTAGGATTTATTATGCAGTATCCAGAGCATAGAAAATATGACATTACACACCTAGGTTATTCAAGGATTCATTTTTACAGGACCCTACACAGGGTTTTTTTCCATGGAACTTTTTACACAGCAGCCTCTACCACAGTGTATCTCCTAGTAAAACTTTGAGAATTTTCCAAGCTAAGATACTATTTGCTTGATTTAATGTATGTTATTAGCACATAAATCAAATAAGTAGGTTACTGTGAGATAAAAAGTCTCCCAACTTTTCTCTGGCTTCTAGGTACCAATACACTAGCATAGAAAAAGTTTCATTGGGTGATTCATCACCTAACTGCAGGGATAAAATATATCTAGCCACTTAAGGTATGAAACTAAGTTTAACAAACAGTGTAGTTAGAGGTGGAATTTGGGCCTGATCTTTTTAGACAGTCCTAAACATCAAGCAACTAACTTACTGCCCAAAATTTAGGGTCAGCATTGTTCTACAACAGTGGGTACAAAATAAGTCCATTAAAGCTTCCATTTAATGTAGAGCAAAATATGTTGAGATTCTGAGAAACTTTTTGTAACAAAAGGGGTAGAGTTTGTTCTATGCATTCCAGAACAGTTGAGTTTGCGTTTTTCTGAATTTTCTACGATTTTATACGAATTTTACAAGTTCACTGAATTTGAATCTAGATTTGAAACTTTCTTTTACAACTAGGTCCTTGAATCTTACGCGCAGACCCTTCTAAAGATTTAAATTCTTGCAATTGGGTCCTCGGGCGGCTCGGGTACGGCGGCCGGCCGAAATTCCGGCGAGGGGCTCGCCGGCGGCGAGGGGTGAGGGTCGGGGAAGGTTCAGGGGTGCGAGGGCTACCTCGTGGGGGTGTTGTTCAGGTGGGGGACGGCTGGGAAGGACTCGCCGGCGTTGGAGCAGAGGCGGCGGCGGCGCGGCACGCGTCGACGGCGGTGCTCCGGCGGGCTTGGGGTGGCCTGGTCCGGTCAGCTAGCTTCAGTGGCGCGTGGGAAAGCTGCTCAGGGGCTTGGCTTGGACGGAGGAGGTCGGGGTCGAGCTGCCCACGGCGAGCAGGGGCGGCGGCGGCGGCGGCAGCCCGGGCGGCGGCGCTCCGGTGGTTCTGGGCGGCGTTGGGCGGGTCGGCGAGCTTCAGGGGGATGATGTAGTGGTGGCTGAAGCTTCAATTTGGACGGTGGGTGGCGGTGGAGGGCTGTCCACGGGCGGGCGGCGCTCGGCGGCGGCAATGGCGACGGCGAGGCGTTCTGGGTGCGTGGCTCGCGCGGGCGGCCGGGGCGCGGCTTTTATAGGGGAAGGAGGGGGTGTGGAGGGGCCTGGGCAATGCGCGGGGCGGAGGCACAGCACGGCGTGCACTGGCCACGGCGGGCGGCAGCAGAACGCCGGCGCGGCGTGCGGCGGGCGGACGCGGGCGACTGGGCGGCCGGGATTTGGCGTGGGCGCGAGAGATAGTGTGGCGCGCGGAGTGGTGGAGCAGCTGCTGCAGCGGCTCGGGCGGAGAGCAGGCGCAGCGACGGGCGGGGCGCGGGAGCCGGGGCGGCACGGCGGGGTGCGGTGGTTGGGCACGGCGGGCGGCGAGGCGGAACGCGGCAGCGGCGTGCGCACGCGCGGGCGGCTACTGGGCAGCGCGGCGTGGGGAGGGGGCAAAGCCGGCCGTGGCGGAGTGGCGCGGCGGCCACTGGCCTGGCGCCTCGCGCCGGTCAGGCGTCGCCGGCCACCTGGCGGGCTGTCGGGCGGGGAGGGGAGAGAGGGAGGGGCGAGGGCATGAATGCAAGAATTTGAAAAGTTTCAGGGGGCTGGGTGCAAACAGGGCTTTTTCTCCTCTTTCTAATTCGAATTTCAAAAACTTTTGAACATGAAAGTTGTTCAGAATAAAAAGTTCTACAAGTTTGGTTTCAGGCAACATCTCATTTGGCTTATGGTTTGAAAGTTAATTTAAAAATTCAAAAGTATACAAATGTGCCCAATTTAAATTTGAATTTCAACTTAACTCGTTCTAATTCTTTTCACCCTTTTATTAGTTAGTTAAGCATAGGGTTAGGCTAATGACATTGATTTTAGAAATGTAATTTAACAGGGTTGTCACAGTCAAAGTAAACGGAAGTATAACTTAAGTAGTCGCAGTAGTCATCGATTCAAAGTAGTCAAAGTTGTAGTCGTACTAAACAAAGGTGCGACTGAAGCAGACGGAGGTATAATCGTAGTAGTTGGAAACAAGGTGGAAGAAGTCTGAGGTGCAGTTGAGGTACTCGAATACAGAGTAGTAAAACTTTAGCCATAGCCGATGATGGTACAGTTCAAGCAATCAAAGATGTAGATGATGGAGTAGCAGATGTTGTCGAAGCAGTCGGCAATGTAGTCGAAGAAGCTGTATGTTAGTCGATGTAGTCGATGAGGAAACCATAGTAGTCGGAGGTGTTTTGAATGGCACAGTTTTAAGTCGCTACATTTTCTAGTCACTACCAACTTTTGGAAGGTTTCAAATAAACAGAACGTGAGCTAGGAAATGTCTCCTAACTAGTCGCAGAGTGCACACAGTTTGTAACAAGCCTATCAAGATTTATATTTTATTTTTCCTGTACTATCTTTTTGAATCATGGGAGATTTATAAAGGCTTTGCTGATATTAAACCTCCATGTTTCAGAGGGTTGGGCCAACTCGTGGCAACCCTGATGGATTCGGAGCGAGTGGCAGCAGGTCGCAACAGACGCCGCCCCCCCACCACCCAGTCTGGTGGAGGTGATGGCCGCTCAAACCAAATTGCTATGACAACTTGTTCAGGGGTAGCAGCACCACCATCGGCAGCGGGGTGTGCACCATGCACCCTAACCTCAAGTTGCTGGTTACTCGGATTTCTTTGGGACACAGCCCCCTCTGTTTAACAGGACGGAGGAACCTTTAGATGCGGACGCCTGGATTCATACCATTGAATCCAAGTTTTCATTATTGACACTACCATGTTCTGAGGCCAACAAAGCTCGATTTGCCGCGCAGCAGCTTCGTGGTACTGCGCGTATATGGTGGGACAACTACTTTGCCATGCTTCTGGAAAATCATGTTGTTACTTGGGATGAATTCAAGAGCGCATTCTGAGCCCACCATATTCCGGAAGGTCTCATGGAAAGAAAACTGAATGAGTTTCTGGCGCTTACACAAGGTACCTACACCGTACTTCAGTACGCTCAGGCGTTCAACAACCTTGCTCACTACGCAGGTTATCATGCTGATACGGACACCAAGAAGCGTGATCGTTTCCGTCAAGGTCTGAATACCAAGCTCAAGGAGCGACTTAACCCTATCAGAACCGACACATACAACGAGCTGGTTAATTTGGCAATCACCGAGGAGGACTGCATTTCAGCCCATCGTGCAGAGAAGAAGAGGAAGGCTCCAGCCGGACCCTCGAGTGGTCAGCCACCGAGGTATCGAATAGTGCAGAATGCAGCACCTAAAGCACTTCAGAATGCCCCTCAGCCAGGGCGTTGGATTATCAGACCCTCTCAGCAACAGAGTGTAGCAAGACCCCCTGCTCCACAACAAAATGGTCCGAGGCTGAATACCCAGCAGCCACCCCGCCAGAACAACAACAACCAATGCTTCAACTGTGGGAGTCCCACTCACTTTGTTCGAGATTGCCCTCAGCCCAAACAACAAGCTCAAGGCCAAGACTCCAGTACCAACCACAGAAACCAAGGCAAGAAGCAGACTATTCAGGTCAAGCGTGTGCGGATAAATTTCACGACTCTAGCAGAACTTCCTGATGGCGCACCGGTCATGACGGGTATATTTTCTATCCACCGCAAGCCTGCTATTATATTATTTGGCTTCGGTGCATAACATAGTTTCATTAGTGCAAAATTCAATGCAAAAGTGGGTTTGGATTTCTATCACACGAGAAAGTCGTATATGATAGCTACACCGGGTGGTAAAATTTCTTCAAATCAACTCATAAGAAACGTGCCAATTAAATTGGGTAGCAAAGTCATCGACACCGATTTGATCCTCTTGGCACTTGAAGACATCGATGTTATTTTGGGAGTAGATTGGATGACTTGACATGGAGTAACCTTAGATCTTGCCTCCCGAGCCGTTGAAATCAATTCCCCAACCCAAGGAACTACCACTCTATATTTGCCTTTCCGAGAATGCACAAATTCATGGGCTCTTACTAAGGTCCATTCAGAATTAGAAGAAATTCCGGCAGTACGCGAGTATACCGATGTTTTCCCAGATGACATACCCGGCATGCCACCGGATCAAGACATAGAGTTTGTCATCGAACTGCAGCCAGGCACTGCACCGATCTCTAAACAACCCTATCGAATGCCACCCAAAGAATTAGCAGAATTGAAAATACAATTGCAAGAACTTCTAGACAAAGGCTATATTCGTCCTAGTGCCTCACCTTGGGGTTGCCCAGCTCTTTTTGTGAAGAAGAAAGATAATAGTTTGAGGTTATGTGTAGACTACCGACCTCTCCATGAGGTGACTATCAAAAACAAATATCCCCTTCCTCGCATTGATGTTCTCTTTGATCAATTGTCTGGAGCAAAAATCTTTTCCAAGATTGATCTTCGTTCTGGGTATCATCAAATTAAGATTCGACCTTGTGATATTCCAAAGACCGCTTTCTCCACTCGATATGGACTATATGAGTACTTAGTCATGTCTTTTAGTCTCACGAATGCTCCCGCCTATTTCATGTATCTCATGAATTCGGTTTTTATGCCGGAGCTTGACAAGTTTGTCATGGTCTTCATCGACGACATTCTTATTTATTCCAAGAATGAGGAGGACCATGCTGAACATTTGCACATTGTTTTTTCCAATGCCTCAGAGACCATCAGTTATATGCTAAGTTCTCCAAATGTGAATTCTGGTTGGATAGTGTGAAATTTTTGTGCCATACTATCTCCAGTAATGGTATCTCAGTTGACCCCAGTAAAGTTCTGTAACACCTCAGGTGTTTAAATTACGAAACAAGCCTCATTAGCTTAACAAGATGCATAAATAACTAAGAAAAGTTTAAAAGAAATGAATTATAAATTGGTTTTGCTTTGAATTTGTTGGCGCTAAAATCGGCCGGATAGGAATCGGCCGATGGGTCTTCAGCGTCGGACACACGACCCAGGAGAATCTGCTTAGCTCCTGTTCGGGTTATCGCCCTGGTGCGGTTCGCGCGGCGTGCCAGTCAATCTGACCTGTTGATTGACAAGGAAATAGAGTGTTAAATTCCAGGCGCGTCGATCGGCTGGATTTCCGATCTGTCCTGAGGAGCGCGTCGGCGGCAAATCGGCCGATTTTCTGTAGAGATGATCGGCTATGGGTCAGCCGATAATCGTATAGTAATTGTAAAGAGAACTGCTAGAGCAATCTAAACAATCACTATAGAAGCAACACTTGAAATAGATCTAATCGGCCGTATGGCGATGAAACGAAGGAGAACAATGATGAAGCCGATTACTCTGATTTCAAGCTGGATAACTGGTGATAATACTAGAATAACAGGTAAAAACTTGCAATTCTAGTAAATATCGATAACTTGTGAATAAATCCAAACGAATCCACAGCGATGCGCCCGTAGTTAAAGCTCGGATATTACTCGATAAGCGGAACCTACCAATTGGCCGGAGATCAGGTTGATGCAGCCCTGCCAATCCGTACGAACTCGTAGAAGAAGAAAATATTGGCGAAGTCGCCGACTTGAAAGTAAAGTACTGGTAAAAAGTAGAAGTGTTTTGTTGATTGATTTGATTCTCCTTTCGCAAAGCCCTAGCGACTCCTATTTATACCCTGAAACTAGGACTCCTGGTCGATTACGACTTGTTACAACCTTATTTAAAACAGGAAAACTACTATATCTATACTAACTTTAAAAAGGAAACGGACACCCGCAGAATCTTCCGCCGCCGTTTCCTGATCCAATCAGGGCCTCTTCAATTGCTTTCCGGCCGTCTTAGCATACCTTGTTGACCAGCTTTTGACCAGGATCTTCTGGAATAATCCTATCCTGTCGGTATGGGCTACGCCACCAATCGGCCGATTTTCAACTGTTACCTCTATCGGCCGATTCCTTACTGTAGCTTTCAGATCTGCTTCATCGGCCAACCTTCTCCTCCTGACGCCGATTCAATACGTGTCAAAATCTAGCGTCAACACATGCCCCCAGTTTCGGAGTAAAATATAACTTTTCCTTCGAAACTTTTTTCTTTAACCCTCTTCTCCGAAACGGGCGTAGTAAAAATCTCCTTTCGTCTCGCGGCACAATGATTGCAATTTCCTCGAACCGAGCACGCGAAACGACCACTCCCCTGGAACTCGTGTAGACGGTGCGGTAAAAATACCATCTTTGCCCTTGCCCCCTTTATCTTTCTTAAGTACTGGTTCTCTCCACCTCTCCTCCTCCATGAATCCAGCATCCTTTCTGCCGCATTACTGTTCATTTTCCTCCAAGTTCTTTCGATCTCCAAGCGTTGCCCCCTCTCCGGCGACCACATCCGCAGCCTGCTCCGACCCCCAATGGCATCTCCATCGGCGACCACCCCTTCTACAGAGGCTCCATCGGCTACTCCTTTGGCGGCGGCGGCCCAATCGGCGGCTTCTCCAGCAGTGTCGTCGGCGACGATGGCTTCCATTCCAGAGGTAAATGCCCGAAATTTTTTTTCCTTTTTGCCTTGCTGCTTCAGTATTTTCCGGTCCCTTTCTTAGTTTCTTCCCTTTTCTCCCTTTCTTTTTAGGCCCTTAGGCACAGGATCACCATTCCTCTCTCAGAGTCTCCTGACCTCATCTGTTTAGGCCCTATGGGGAATCCTGATCCAACGGATCTAATCAGTTTAGAAACTCACAGAATCCCCTTTAAGTAGTCACCCATGGATTTAGATCACTGTGTAGGCGCATTCAGATCCTGGCCGAACGAAACACCCAGGTGGAGAGAATGGTACCAGAGGGTAGCCGGGTCTTGGAAAGTCCAGTGGGAAGAACTTAAAATCGGCCAGTGCATAGATTTGTCCCTGTCTCAGATGGAAAAGAACGAACCTTTGGTTATGGCAGCCTCTTACTTCTGGTCCGATGCACTTAACGCATTCCTTTTTGGACACGGACCCATGACCCCGACCTTGGCCGATGTCCTGCTGCTGACCGGCCTAGATGTTTCCTCCGCCGATACCCCCTTCAATTATCTTTTGAAGCCATCTCATCGGCTAGACACCAAAGGCATCGGCGGGTGGAAAGGATACATCAGCAAAAACATGAAGACAGGAACAGTCTCACAGAGGGAGCACACCGCCTTCTTGATGATGTGGCTGGAGAAGCACTTCTTCTGTGGCAGAGCGGTCGGTCCCTCTTCCAACACTCAAGCTCTGGCAGAGTCCCTTGCACAAGGATCGGCCGTCCCCCTGGGTAAACATTTGCTGGGATCGGCATACCATATGATGCATCAAATCGGCGCCAAGCTGTCGAAAGGAGAGCCGATAGGGAATCCAGGCGGTCCTTGGTGGTTCATCACCCTCTAGCTCAATCTACACATGAGCAAGGTCTCTCAGCAGAGGATAGAGACAAAGACTTTTCCCAACATTGAGTCAGAGGAGAATCCATCGGTCCGACGCCGCTGCAGATCTGTTGGAGAGACGGCATCGGCCTTTCCTGGCTGCCAGTTCACCGCTACCCGCGTAGCTGAATATTTCAGATGCTTCTATAATGGACTTAGCGAGGAGATGATCATCTAGTACCCATATCAACTTGCGGAGCCGATTTTTGAATTGCCTTTATGCTTCGACTTCTCCACCCACACATTTGACAGAGAATTGATGGATGTTTTGATTAAGCCGGGAATTCTGCTGGCTAACTTCTTCTCAGGAAAGGACTCACCCACTTATGAGTTCTATTGCCCGTTGGCTGCAGCAAGGCAATTAGGTTTTGGCCAATTGCCGATTCGAGTTTATTTTGCCGGCCAAGCAAAATTCAGAGACGGATTAACCTCTAGTCTCGACTACAGCCGATTGTGCGATTTAGTACCTGACTCCAGCACCATTGACTTGAACGGCTGGTCAGTTGCCTCTTTCGCCACCCAACAGTACAAATTATGGTGGGCAGAATCGAAGCAGCATCTTTTCTGTAAATCCCCATCAATTTACTGCAACATTCTGGACCCAGAGAACATCGACCCAAATGCTGTGGTATGTCCTTTTCTTCTTAGCCGATTTCAATGTTGCATTATCATCTCGCTGTTAACTTATGTTTACCTCTTCAGTCTGAAAGCCATGCCCCCCTAGTGCGGAGTCGAAGCGGCCGGCCGATCGATAGCCATCATCAATACACAGTGTACCCACTCATCGGCTTCCATGCTCCATCTATCAGAGATATCTCCACCGGCCGATCAAGACGAGCGCCCAAAAGACCAACACCGAAGATATCCAGCCGTCGGATGCGGGCTCGCATTGAATCGGCCGATTAGACGACAATAGCATCGGCTGAAATCTCCCGTATCGGATCGGCTAGCCAGATGGCAGCAGCATCGGCCGAGACTCCCCGTGTTGGATCGGCCGATCAGGTGGAAATGATACTTGCCGAGACCTCAGGTCCTTCACCCTTACCAGCTGTCGAGACAGCCGATCCCCAAGTCACCGCCGAAGCCGGGGCCGCTGCAGCATCGCTCTTAGTAGAAGCTGTCCAGGTAACTTTATTTATCTCATGTATTCCCCAAATCTTCTGCTGACATCAATTTCATCCCTTTACCAGGCTGCACAAGTTGTCCTACCACAATCTCCACGACTGTCGGCCACGTCTCAAGTAGGGACTGAGACTACAGCAGCTCCTGTTGCCGAGGTAAATGATCTCTTACTCTGCATCCTTAATATTCAGGAAACTTAACCAATTCTGATGCAGGTCGACTTGGGTACGCCGATTGTAACTCCACAGCAGGAATCGGCCGGAGAACCCGCAGAGGTATGGCAAATTCCCACTACCATCTTATTTCATTTTCCCATAGTATTCTCACGAGCATTTATACCTTTCTCAGGAAGCTGGCCCAAGCGGAGCACCAATAATGATCGAATCTTCTTCTTCTGGTGAACCCAGTGCACCCATCCCTGAAACAAGGGAAATACTTCCGCCGGCGCAGGCAAGAGAGATTCGTTTCAAAGAGGTAACAATCTTACCACCATAATCGGCCGATTTCCTTTCACTACTTACTTATCCTTTGCTTCGTCCCCTTACAGGAGCAAGATTCTCCCAACAATAGTATCTTTTCTTTCGTTGTCTCCTTGGCCGATGAAGAAGAAACCGCCTCACACGCGGTTCCACCGAGCTCTGCCTCCGACGATGTCCGCTCTAAGCTCGAAACAGTCCGTACCCTCCTCCAAGGTGACATCGGCCGACTGGTGAAAGATGCATCGCCGATCCGACAACTTTTCAATGAGGTCGCAGATCACATCCCGGATGAAGTGTCGGAAGACTTGGGGTATGCCGCCTATATAGAGGGCATGCGGATTCCGGTCTCGCGGGCGCTGCAACGTATGGCCGATCGCGCTCAAATGGCTAAAACTCAGGAGGAGGTTGACTCGTACAAGCACCAGACCCAGGAAGTACATCACAAAATCAATTTCCTCGAGAACTGCCGTCCGGACATCGTTGGCACAATAGATCGGCTGAAACGGAGGAGAGCAGAGCTAGCCAAGGAGATGGAACAGGTAACCAAAGAGATAGCCGCTGAGGAGAAAAAGCTCCAAGAACTCCCAACCATGATCAGCGAGCTGAAGCAAAAAAGACAACATCTGGCCCGTGAAACGATAAGACTCCGTCGCCGCGTGTTAGAAGTACCAGGATCGGCCGAAAGTGATCAGAGAATAGTAGAATCGGCCAATCAAATTAGACGACGAGCGATTGTGGCCATAGATGCCTTCCTTGGGCTGTAAACAATGTGTTAAACATTATTGTTCCTTTAATGCCACTGCGCCGATTTAGTCCTGAGCTGCTTCATGTAATCCGTAATTTCCACTTAATAATGAATCCCAATATTTCTTTCACCAGACGTGTAGCCAGAAAACCGACGAGAAATCGGTCATGTTAACTTGACATATTTTCTTTTTGTACTCAGAATCCAAATCGGCACCAACGTACGTCGGCCTTGATTTGCTGCTATCTCTCAAATCTCCCATCTCTAATGAATCGACCGACGTGAATCCATGTCCCAGCTTCTCATCCTTTCGAACGAGCTGAATCTTCAGAGCCGACTGCTTGGATCGGCTGTAGACCAAAATCGGACACTTTCAGGAAGTCAGTGTCCCATGTCCTGCCAGATATACACTTGACGTGTTCGCAGCTCCACCGTTGTGTGTCGGCCGCCGCAACGCTGTAGATGGAATCGGCAGCGACTATCTCTGTACTGTCGCCGACCCATTGCACAAGGCATTGATGCATAGTAGATGGGACACAGCAGTTTGCATGTATCCAGTCGCGACAAAGCAGCATATTATAGGACCCTTTGCCATTAATGACGAAGAAAGTAGTGGGGAGGGTCTTACTGCCGATGGTGAGGTCGACGCAGAATGCTCCGCGGGCGGGTGATACGTTGCCTTCGAAATCTTTCAGCATCATGTCCGTCTTGGTGAGGTCGTCATCGCCCTTGCCCAGCTTGCGGAACATGGCATACGGCATGATGTTGACTGCCGCGCCTCCATCTACCAGTAATTTGGTGACGGGTCTTCCGTTGACATACCCTTTGAGAAACAGCGCCTTAAGATGCTGTCGTTTTTCCTCTTCTGGTTTCTCAAACGTAGCCGTCATCGGCTCTAATACCAGTTGTGCCATTTGCTCTTCCTCTGTTTTTGTCACTTTGTCCCGATCGCTTGGCGCCATGAACTCCATCGGCATTATGAAAACCATATCAATCTCGGCTGCCGATTCTTGGTTATCCGTTTCTTGATCGCTTTTCTTTGGGCGCCAAACTCGAGATTTCACGTTCCTTCTCTCTGGCACCTGTCTCCGTTCTTCTTCTTGATGCTCCCACTGGCGTAGGCGTTGGATCCTTCGCTTTTGGGATCTGGATAGGCCATCAGGACACCACCTGGGATTCACTAATTTGGCCGATGGTTTAGCGTGTTCCCAATCTGGTTCCCTTCCTAGGGGATCTTTGTCTGACACCCTATCATCGGCCAACTCTTCCAGCCGATCGTGCACGCTGATCCTGCCCCCCAGTCCATCTTGCTGGCCGATCTTGCTTTTTGACCTGCCGTACTGGTCAACTCTGCCCCCCAGCCGATCATGCACCAAAACGCGCCGTTCTTCGCGCCGATTTCTGTTGATCGGCTCTGATCTTCTGTCCCTAGAGTGTCGCTTCGGGCGATCGTTGCGGTTTGATCCGTTGCACTCCGGACAGTTATCGGCAGATGGCAATCTGATATCGTTCTCCCAGCAGTGGATGAAGAAGGGACACTGCCAGTGATCTTCACGTCGGCGTATCATCTCTTCCTGGTGTTGTGCTTGTTCTTGTTGCCGCCGATATTTACTGAGTAGAAATCGGGAGGTGACAGGCCTGTGTGGTCGTTCTGGCCCTCGCCTATTCCTTCTGATTTCTTCCGTTGTGATCTGCCTCCTGAGGTCGACAGCGCCACCTCTTCTCGCCGATTCTGACGTCAGCACCTTGGTTTGACTTGAGTCTCCTTCAGCGTTGACCGTGTTGGCCGGGAAGGGATGTTGATCTATCTTCATCGGCTTTGCTGATTGGCTTGGAGTTTCAAACTTGAGCCGTCCCTGTTCAATGGCCGATTGTATCTGCTGGCGGAAGACTTTACATTCATTGGTGTCATGAGAAGTAGCGTTGTGCCACTTGCAGTACTTCATCTTCTTAAGTTGATCGGCCGTAGGGATGGTGTGATGCTGCGACAGCTTGATTTGCCCCTCCTGAAGCAGTAGATCAAAAATTTTATCGGCCTTTGACGTGTCAAAGCCGAATGTCTCTGGCTCCTTCTTGCCAAAGGGGCAGGATATCGGTTTTTTCCCTTTTACCCATTCTGCTAGGCCGACTTCTTCCTCTGCATCGAATTCGGATCCTTCCAAGTATGCCACCTTCTTTTGGAAATTCCTCCGCTGTTCGAACGGTCGGACCTCCTGCCCTGATAATCGGTGGACGATCTGACTCAGGCTCTCAAACTCTTGGGCAGCATATCTCTCTCTGATTTGCGGTAAGAGGCCTTGGAAAGCGATATCGGCCAACTGTGCATCGGTCAGGGCTAGACTGTAGCACTTGTTCTTGATCTCTCTGAACCTCTGTATGTACCCTGTCACAGGTTCATCGCTCCTCTGCCTGAGGCTGGTTAAATCCGAAATCTTCATCTCGTGTACTCCTGCATAGAAGTACTTGTGGAATTGTTTCTCCAGATCGGCCCACGTGACGATAGAATTCGGCGGTAAAGTGGTGAACCACTGGAAGGCCGATCCGGATAGAGATGATGAAAATAACCGTACCCTCAGAGCGTCTTGCGTGGCAGCTTCTCCGCACTGGATGATGAATCTGTTGATATGCTCCACAGTGGATGTGTCATCCGTCCCTGAGAACTTGGTGAAATCAGGAACCTTGTAACGGTGCGGGAACGACAACGAGTCATAGGCCGATGGATATGGCGTTTTATAAGTATAAGTTTGAACTTTCGGCTTCAGTCCAAACTGATCTTGGATTACTTCTGCTATCTTTGCCGTCCAGTCCACCTGCTGCTGATGAACAGTTGTTCGCGGTGCGGGCACGTGTTGAAGGGCTGGTTCGGCCAGGTGATGAATCGGCGAAGTTTGCTGAGCGGCCGATAACTGCTGGCGAAATGCGTCCGCACCCCCTTCGTACATCGTTGCTGGCACCGTGCCTCTGAATGCTTCCACAGTGCTTGCCCCCCTGCCGATTTCTGGTAAAATCGGCTGGTACTGGGAGACCGTCGGCCGGGCGGCCGATTGGTACGGCACCTGGAACGGATAAGTGCCATGCCCGTTCACTGGCTCGGGGAAATACGCCGTGGCTGATGCCCCCCAAGGCACTGAGCTCGTAGGTAGTGCTTGCACCGAAGCCATTTGAACGGGTTGAAGCGGCGCTCGCGATGGGAGACATGGTGCACCGCTGTATCTTGCAGACGCCGGAAGTGGTGGAGAGCTGAATCCCTCGCGCTGCGTCAATATCGGCTGAGAAGCCGATTGGGATGTGTACGGTAAGCTTCTGGCCGGCAGGGTAGTTGGAGGGGCATATGCCGGTCCCTGATAACCTTGAACGGCTCTGCTGGCCAGAGAGTTGACGACGACGTTGTACACCGTGTTGCTCATCACCGAGGATTGGTCAATGAACGCTTGATACACGGACTGTTGAATCATCTCTGACATCTTGCCCGAGTCTTCAGCAATGGTGATGTGGCGAGGCGCTGGGATAGGAGCCTTCTTGACTGCTTCCCCGCTTCTGGTACGACTGAACGACTGGAGGTACATCTTCTTGTAATCTTCCAG
Organism: Panicum miliaceum; assembly: GCA_032594955.1. Taxonomy (NCBI): domain Eukaryota; kingdom Viridiplantae; phylum Streptophyta; class Magnoliopsida; order Poales; family Poaceae; genus Panicum; species Panicum miliaceum. Next base: position 22,690,574 of record CM064063.1, on the reverse strand, counting down.
ATGTTTGGCCAATTCCTCCCTCTGGTCGTCCTTGAGATCAGCTTCTGTGACCCCAATGATGTTGCTGTCAGAGATTTCTACGTTGTTCGACATATCAGGTCTTGGATGGTCCCACTGGGCGTGCCAAAAGTGTGTTGGCGCTAAAATCGGCCGGATAGGAATCGGCCGATGGGTCTTCAGCGTCGGACACACGACCCGGGAGAATCTGCTTAGCTCCTGTTCGGGTTATCGCCCTGGTGCGGTTCGCGCGGCGTGCCAGTCAATCTGACCTGTTGATTGACAAGGAAATAGAGTGTTAAATTCCAGGCGCGTCGATCGGCTGGATTTCCGATCTGTCCTGAGGAGCGCGTCGGCGGCAAATCGGCCGATTTGCTGTAGAGATGATCGGCTATGGGTCAGCCTATAATCGTATAGTAATTGTAAAGAGAACTGCTAGAGCAATCTAAACAATCACTATAGAAGCAACACTTGAAATAGATCTAATCGGCTATATGGCGATGAAACGAAGGAGAACAATGACGAAGCCGATTACTCTGATTTCAAGCTGGATAACTGGTGATAATACTAGAATAACAGGTAAAAACTTGCAATTCTAGTAAATATTGATAACTTGTGAATAAATCCAAACGAAACCACAGCGATGCGCCCGTAGTTAAAGCTCGGATATTACTCGATAAGCGGAACCTACCAATTGGCCGGAGATCAGGTTGATGCAGCCCTGCCAATCCGTACGAACTCGTAGAAGAAGAAAATATTGGCGAAGTCGCCGACTTGAAAGTAAAGTACTGGTAAAAAGTAGAAGTGTTTTGTTGATTGATTTGATTCTCCTTTCGCAAAGCCCTAGCGACTCCTATTTATACCCTGAAACTAGGACTCCTGGTTGATTACGACTTGTTACAACCTTATTTAAAACAGGAAAACTACTATATCTATAATAACTTTAAAAAGGAAACGGACTCCCGCAGAATCTTCCGCCGCCGTTTCCTAATCCAATCAGGGCCTCTTCAATTGCTTTCCGGCCGTCTTAGCATACCTTGTTGACCAGCTTTTGACCAGGATCTTCTGGAATAATCCTATCCTGTCGGTATGGGCTACGCCACCAATCGGCCGATTTTCAACTGTTACCTCTATCGGCCGATTCCTTACTGTAGCTTTCAGATCTGCTTCATCGGCCAACCTTCTCCTCCTGACGCCGATTCAATACGTGTCAAAATCTGGCGTCAACAGAATTGAAAATAGATTTAAATATGTGCACAAGTACATGTACTTAATCGAACAAATTGAATAACTTTCACCTCAAAGCACTTATGGCTGCAAAATTTAATAGGCACGCCATTGATGACAGAATAAACAAAAGTCTAGTTGAAGCCTAGGAGAGAATACAAATTTTTGCCCAGGAAATGACGTGCCCTCCGAATCATACTTTTTGAGTTTTTAAAATAACTTCTAAACTAGAACTCAAATGAACTTTGGCCTGAAACAAAACTTGTGTAACTTTTCATTTTGAACAACTTTTATGTTCAAAGATTTTTGAGTTGCAACACAAAAATTTGAGAAACACTTGACTTTGCAAACCAGCCCCTGCCTTTTCTTCTATTTCCACTTTCAGTCCCTCCCCTCTCCTCTGCTTCGCCAGACCCCGCTCGCCGCGCAATCGCCGCTGGCCACCTGGCCGGCGATGCCTGACCGGCGCTAGGCGCCAAGCCAATGGCCGGCCAAGCCCCGCCTAACCAGCTGCGCTGCTCCTCACGCCGTGACCCTGCCCAGCCCGTGCGTGCCACACGCGCGACGCCGTCGCCGCCTCTGCTCACAGCCGCCACGCCCAATGACCAAGACGCGCCGTGCCCGAGCCTCCGCCGCTCCCCGCCAACCCCAGCGCTCGCCGCCGGGCAAGCAAGCTGCTGTAGCTGCTCACCGAACCGTGCGCCGTGAGATCTTCGGCTCCCCCACGCCAAATCCCCGGCACCCAATCCCTTGCTCGCGCCCGCCGCTCGCCGCGCCGAGCCTCTGGCTGCCACCCCCGGCGCCCAGTGGCACGCCCCCGTCGTGCCGTCCCGGCCCCAGCTTCGCCCGGCCCTCTCCCTCCCTCCTGTCCCTATAAAAGCCGCCCCGAGCCCTGCTCGCGCGCCCAGCCACCAGGACGCCGCCACCGTCGCCATTACTGCCATCGTGCCCAGCTCACCGTGGAGCTCACCCCTCCGGTCATCCACCGCCCAAGCTGAGCCCCTAATCACCACCACTGCCCCGCCCATCATCGCCCAGAACCGCCGGAGCACCGTTGCCAGCGCCGCCCAGGGACCACATTGCAACGATTGAAATCTTTAAAAGGGTCTGCACGTAAGTTTCTAGGGGCATAACTGTAAACCTGTGTTTAAACTTTAAATTAAAAAATAGTGAACTTGTAAAATTCATATAAAATCGTAGAAAAATTGGAAAAATACAAACTCAACTGTTCTGGAATTGTTAGAAGAAACTATACAACTTTTGTTACATGCATTTCTTTAGATGTTTTCTATATTTTGTTCTACATTAAATGGAATGTTTAATAGCTTTTAAATGAACCCGCCGTTGTAGACAATTGCTGCATCTGATTTTTGGACAGTAGATTGGTTGCTTGATGTGTAGGCCAGTGTAAAAATATTAGGACCAGAACCCATCTCTAGCTAAACTTTTGGTTAAACTTGTTTTATGCCATGGAGAGATAAATCAAATTATTCCTGTTGTTATAGTGCGATTTATGTGGTGAAACTTTTTATGTGCTGTTTTATGGACGTCTAGATCCCACAAAAATAATTAAAGACGTTTTACCTGTCTGTAGCCACTTCTATGATTTTGTGGTGGAAAAATGCATTAAATCAAAATTAATTAGTTTTTGTGCTTGAAAAATATTAATCTTTTTACTAGTTAGAACATGCTTATTAAAAAGTTTCATACTTAGTAACCCTGTAAAACATCCTGTAGAAATTAATCCTTAAGGAAATAGGTGTATCTTGTCCTATTTATTATGCTCTGTATATTGCACAATAAAATCTGAAATATTTATAGTAACACATATATGGATAGATTAACACCCTGTAAACGTTTTAGCATCAATACATGCATGGTTTGTCCTATATAAAAAAACTATTTTCTAGCAGTGGCTGTGTATTATATTTTTCAAAATTAATCTGCTGCACAGAAATTTCTGAAATTTTTACAGTGCTGTTGTCTCTGCATAATGTACTCTAAATAAACATTTCATCACCAGAAGTTACCTAGTCCAGAAGTTATGTGTAATGCATTTTGTGCTTAGAAAATTTAGTTTCCAAAAGAACACGACCTCCCCTTCTTGTTTAATGGAGTTAATTAGTTTAAGTTATACTCTATTAACGATTGCCTAAGAAATCTTAACTAAGTAACTTCACAACCCAAATCTATGTGTGGACTGCAACTTTATCGTGAAGAAAATAAATGTCATATACCTCACTACAACTCATACTTTTGCATTCATATAGAATCGACTACTCTCTCTGACGGAACGTACGAGCTGGTGCCCGAGTTCGAGAGTGAGCAGCGTGAAGCTCAAGTGAATCTAACTGAAGCTTTCGAAGACCCGAACCCGAGTTCGGACGAGCCCCAGGCTAGCTTAGCTCAAGAAGGCAAGCCCCAGAGCATGAACCCTATTTTTCTAAATTATAGAACTTATTACTCTATTTTACTTGTGCATTAAGTTTATTGGAGTTGAATGAAAACTTAGTTGCATGATCTTAGGTTCCTATGATCTGAACACTAGATGTAAGGTTCGATAGAATGCTATGCTAATAGGACTCCGGTAAAAGTCGAGCGATTTCCTGTCACTCGCGAGAATATAGGAGTTGAATGTTTACTACATGCTGCAATCATAAGATCGACGGACGGGGCTATGGTACGATGTTCGTGTTGATGATTGAGGCCCCGTCTGTTTAGTGAAAAATGTTAAGGCCGCAGTGTGTGGTAGTGGTGGTTAAGTCTTTGAACGTACTAACCACATGCTGAGAATATGGTAATCGGTAAGCTTAAGTACTGGATTGAACCGAGGCCGGAATATACTCCCCACCGTCTTGAATTCATTCACATCTAGCTAATGGTGGGTGCATGTGCCGCCATGGCCCGGCCGGGTCCGTGGTCCATGGGGACTTGTAGTTGAGGGCGGTGGGTCTGTTCCGTGAAGCGGGAATTGAAGGAAAAAGTTGCACGTGTGACTCTAGGAGTAACCACGTGACGTGTGTTTAGGTTTCCCTTGCTAGGTTAAGAAATTCGATTCGAATCGTCCATTTCTCATGGTTATTGAGACTACTTGACCCTTTTACCACATAGAGTAAGAAGAGGAACAATGATGATGATTAATCTTGTTGGATGCAAATTAATTCTTTCACCATGTATGCTATTGGATAGTTGCTTACCTAGAATGGTTAAAGAAAACTAGAATCTGGAGCTAAAATTTGAAAGTAAGGACCTACTTGTATATGCTTTTCGGCAGAACAAACCCCTCGAGTAGTTTATCGTTGATTTTTCCGCTGCAATGAACTCTGAAGAACTCAATTACTTTGAACTCTGAAGTACCTTATTTTACGAATTCGAACTCAGTTGTAATAATAATTTATGATGAACCCTGTGATGTAAAATTTGTGGAATGTTGTATCCTCTGAGCTCACGTTCGTGTGAGTACTTTGTATGTGTGGTTTCGATCGGCAAAACCGTGGTTGTATCGGGAGGTTACCCGACAGACTAGTGGATTACTCTGTTTGAAGTGCGAGTTAGCCGTGATTGCCCTTGTGGTGATGGTTAGCGCGCTTGAGACGGATTAATTCAGGTGGTTCTGCCACAGCTGGTACCAGAGCCGAAATGCATACACCAGAGAATGCGACAAGCCTTAAAAACTTGATTTCATAAAACTTGACCAGAAAAATGCGTTTGCAAAATACGTTGGTTCGTTAAGGATGGTATCTAGTTCGTAAAGCCCTAGGGGATTATGGGAAATTTACTAGGTGGCTATCTAACTTATGAATATTATCAACTGACTTCCAGCACATTACTTTCTGTCAAAACTTATTTTTATGCACAATTGACCCTTAATTTCTGTAACGACACAATCATCGCTAAGGTAAGAAGGTAAGAATCCTCAGCCAACTGAGAGAGCTTGGCCTTCCTGTCGGTGATGCGAGCTGAACGCTGCCCTCAAGCAGTGGCTTACTTGAGGTGCTGCCAATATACCAACTATTAGTTGATTATATTGGGAGTAGAAGGTTTGGCGCAGGGTATGGCGATCGCTGTTCATGCCCCCATCTCAAGACGGTACCCCCGTGAAATCACTATCTCGATAGCATATGTTAACGTCGTCTGTACGGTGGGAATTGTACAGATGTCGTTTCTATAGTGAACGGTAATGAATACAGACGCTTTCATGAGTGCTGGCATGAAAGGTTAAATGGATATATATATGCTATATCAATCTTCTGCAGGTACACTAACCGCGATTACGATAAGTTAAAGAACGGTTAGAGAATTGTCGACTAGCTATTATAGTGAGAGACGTATTGTGTATGCCACCGAAACTAATTTCGTAAGACCAAAACTATTTGGCAATTATTTTATTTTTTGAGAACGAATAGGACGTGCATGCATCATGACCATTTAAATCTGAAATTGAAAATGTGTTAAATGAGAGTGGTAAGGTTCATGCGTGCACAAGATTGTCTTACATAAGGATTATCTAACAAATCTGTCACATTTTTGTCATATCGGGAAAGATGAAATTATTGAGAATAGAAAATGATACATTCTGAAGAAGCTCAGGTTGAAAGTTTTGTTCCAAAAATTGTATTCCACCTCCTGTTTAAATATGAAAAATTCTGGACATATGGATAATGAGAAACAACAACAAACCTTGTTATGTCTGTTTTCTATTCAAAATGAGCACTTCTGCCACATAAATTTTTATGCCCCTTACTACAGTTTTCTGCAAATGTGTTCAACACAAAACTTGTTGTAATTTTACTCAGGCAGATACTGTTAAAATTTGGTAATTTTTGGCTGGGTATATTTTTCCTGGTGCACAAAACATTGGCTCACTGTTCACTGAATTTTCTGGGTAGACAGTAAAGTAAAACCTTAAGGGAAAGACCATCTTAGAACCTGATATAGCTCTGGAGTTGACTAGAAAAGTTGTTCACCAATACCTTAGGAATGTTCTGGTAAAGGTTGAGAATTTTTGGACAAGAACTGTTGAAGTTATGGCTATTTTAGTGCACTATCCAGAACCTGTCCACTATGTTGTTCACAATTTTTCACTATCTCATCCATTTGATCTTTTGTTCAGATGGCCGAGCCTGTTGCCATGATGGTGGATGAGGATGAACGCATTCACTCGCAGTGTCTCCACTGGGAGGGCTTTCTCTCTATCTTGTGGGATGTTCTGAGCACCGCGGGCTATCCAATTCCCCCACGTTACGCGGGACTGGAGTTTGCAGAGAATGGAGTTACCTAGTGCCATGTTAACGTGACCATCTTTCCGCACCCACTACACCCGGAGTGGCCCGCCTTGGAGATTGAGGCTGTTGGTCACCATTTGGCCGATACTTGGGAGGTTGCTGCCATGAGGGTGCTCACCACTTTCTGTGCGCAGTGCCCCGAGGCCGTCACGCTCACTCCTATTGGTTTGTTTCCTGCTGCCCAGGGCAATGACCCCTTCTGGCTCAACAGGGTGCAGCACTCACAGTATTTAGTAGACTTTCACGCCCAGGAGACCATCGAGACCTCCGTGCGGTGCATGAATGCACTGTACCGACTTCAGACTCTCCAGAGTCAGGCGCTTGTGCAGCTCGCTGATCTTGCACAGGCCTACCACATGATGGCAGATACCAGAGATGAGCAGATTCAGGAGCTCAGTTAGGAACTTGAGGACAGAGACACCCGGATTGGCCAACTTGAGGGCCAAGTTCAGGAGCACAACACTCTCATGGGTGAGAGAGATGACATGATAGCGAACTTGGAAGAGCAGCTCCATGATCTGAACCTTGAGTTGGAGGATGCTAATGAGCACATTCAGTGGCACCATGATCAGAATGCCCCTCCCGACGTGGCGGATATGGAGGAAGATGTTGAGGAGCCACAGGAGATTGATGATGTTTCAGGCATGGACTCTGAGGGTGAAGCACCGCAGCCACCTCCGATGGGAGCTCACTCTCCTACTCGTAGCGAGTCGTCCGTCAACAACCTCAACGATTTCTAGTAGATGACCTAGGAGGACTTTTGCATATACTCCTCGATAGTGTAGCCTAACTTTTGGCAAGTATTGTAATAGGCTAGCTAAGAGTTGAGTACCTCTTTTGTGATGGGTACAACTTGACCATTGGTTACTCTAATCATGTAGGCTATGGCTAAAAACTTGGTGGTTTGATTGCGATGTTGGAAAGCAGTTGAATCTGCGATTGCAGAAACTTGTCAGAATTTTTACCCATATCTCCTTACATTTCTGGACTGAGTGTTGAATACCAAAATTGTCAAAAAGTTTGTGATCTGGGTTCCCACAAAATTTCAGCGCTATTGGATCTTGCTAGTTTGAGTTATAGGCAAGATACTATAACTCGTTCTGCTGAAAAACAGCCAAACCAGCGAAGCAAAGAGTGAATCTTTCGACCATCTTGGCCATCGATTTAGCATCTAAGTTGAATACCAAAGTTGTACATCTCTAAATTCCCTACCCACTACCAAAAAATGAGCAATTTTGGATGAATCTACCAGGAGTTATAAGTTTCTTATGGCAGATAGTATTCTGTCCACGATTCTATCCATGATCTTTCGGAAGTCTACTTTTTGCGCTAATCCTTTTGAATCATGGAAGCAATATCGATCACGTTGCTAATGATAAAACTTCACATTTCAGATGGTTGGAGCAACCCGTGGTAACCCGGAAGGTTTCGGTGCTAGTGCTAGTGAATCACAACAGCAGCCACCGCCACCACCCAGTTTGGTGGAAGTAATGGCCACTCAAACCGAGTTGCTTCGTGAGCTCGTGCAAGGACAGCACCAACAGCGGGGTGGGCACAATGTTCACCAACCTCAAGTTGCCGGTTACACAGATTTCCTTGGGACTCAGCCTCCCTTGTTTCACAAGACGGAGGAACCCTTGGATGCAGACGCTTGGATTCGCACAATCGAGTCCAAATTTTCTCTACTTGTGGTCCCATGCTCGGATGAAGACAAGGCTCGCTATGCCGCTCAGCAGCTTCGCGGTACAGCTCATCTTTGGTGGGACAATTACTTTGCTATGCTCCCGGCTGATCACATCATCACCTGGGACAAATTAAAAACTATGTTCCGAGCACACCATATTCCAGAAGGTCTTATGGAAAGAAAGCTAAATGAGTTCCCGGTACTCCCTCAGGGTACCTGTACTGTACTTCAGTATGCTCAGGCCTTCAACAATTTGTGCCAGTACGCGGGCTATCACACTGACACGGATGCTAAGAAGGGGGATCATTTCCGCAGAGGTTTGAGTACCAAACTCAAGGAGCGACTGAACCTTTTCAAGGCCGATACATACAATGAACTGGTTAATATGGCAATTACCCAAGAGGATTGTATTGTGGCTCACCGTGCTGAGCAGAAGAGGAAGGCGCCAACTGGACCCTCGGGAGCTCAGCCACCAAGGTATCGATTAGTGCAAAATGCTGCGCCTACAGCTCCACAGAAGGCCCCTCAGCCAGGGTGTTGGATTGTCAGGCCCCCACAGCAGCAAGGTGTTGTACGACCCCCTGTGTCTCAGCAAACTAGTCCAAGGCCCGCTACTTAGAAATTCCTTCGTCCAAACATCGCCAATCGTTGTTTCAATTGTGGAAGTTCCAGTCATTTTGCTCGAGAATGCCCTCGGCCTAGGTAGCCAATTCAGGGCCAAGGCTCTAACCAGAACAATAAGAACAAAGGCAAGAGGCAGACCATTCAGGTCAAACAAGGACGGATCAATTTCACCACTCTTGCAGAATTTCCTGAAGGAGCACCAGTAATGATGGGTACATTCTCTATCCATAACAAGCCTGCAGTTATATTGTTTGATTCTGGTGCATCACATAGTTTCATAGTGCAAAGTTCAGTGCGAAAGTAGGCTTGGATTTTTGTCACACAAAAGGGTCATATATGATATCAACACCGGATAGAAAAATTGCTTCCAACCAAATAATAAGACTGGTACCGATAAAATTGGGTAGTAAAATCATCAACACGGACCTTGTTCTCTTACCCCTTGAAGGCATGGATATTATTTTGGTTATGAATTGGATGACTATGCACGGAGTCATACTGGTCCTTTCTTCCCGAGCTATTGAAATAAATTCACCTAGTCACGGAGCCACTACCCTTTACCTACCATTCCGAAAGTGCACCAATTCTTGTGCTTTCGTGATGGAAGGAATCGAACTAGAGGATATTCCAGTGGTATGCGAGTATGCCGATGTTTTTTCGGATGATTTTCCAGAAATGCCACCAGATAGGGATATTGAGTTCGTTATTGAACTGCAACCAGGCACTGCACCTATCTCAAAAAGGCCCTATAGAATGCCACCTGAGGAATTGGCCGAACTGAAAACACAACTCCAAGAACTACTAGACAAAGGCTTCATTCGTCCTAGCTCATCACCTTGGGGATGTCCAGCCCTATTTGTAAAGAAAAAGGATGACAGTTTGAGGTTATGCGTTGACTACCGACCTCTCAATGCGGTGACCGTTAAGAATAAATACCCACTTCCCCGCAATCGATGTTCTCTTTGATCAATTATCTGGAGCTAGAGTTTTATCAAAGATTGATCTTCGATCTGGATATCATCAGATAAAGATTCGTCCATGCGATATTCCTAAGACCGCCTTTTCCACACGATATGGACTATATGAATTCTTGGTCATGTCCTTTGGTCTCACAAATGCCCCTGCCTATTTCATGTATCTCATGAATTTGGTATTCATTCCCGAGCTCGACAAATTCGTCGTAGTTTTCATTGACCACATCCTTATTTATTCCAAGAATGAGGAAGAGCACGCTAAGCACTTGCACATTGTTCTTCAGCGTCTCAGAGACCACCAGCTCTATGCTAAATTTTCTAAGTGCGAATTCTGGTTGGATAGTGTGAAATTCTTGGGTCACACAATTTCCAGCGAAGGCATAGCCGTTGACCCCAGCAAGGTACAAGAGGTGACAGATTGGAAGCCTCCTACCTCTATTCATCAGATTCGTAGTTTTCTTGGTTTAGCCGGTTACTATCGCCATTTCATTCCGGATTTCTCCAGAATTGCTAAGCCTATGACCGAACTATTGAAAAAGGGAGTAAAGTTTGTGTGGGACGAGAAATGTGAAGAGGCTTTCCACACTCTTACAGAACATTTGACTACAACCCCTGTGTTAGCACAACCCGATAACACCAAGCCGTTCGATGTTTATTGTGACGCATCTGGCACTGGTCTTGGTTGTGTACTTATGCAAGAAAATTGAGTTATTGCTTATGCCTCACGAGCCCTTCGGCCCCATGAGCAGAATTATTCGACCCACGATCTCGAATTAGCAGCTGTCATTCATGCCCTAAAATTATGGAGACATTATCTCATGGGCACTCATTGTAATATCTACACCGATCACAAAAGTCTCAAATATATCTTCACCCAAGCCGATCTGAATATGAGACAAAGAACATGGCTAGAATTAATCAAGGATTATGACCTAGAGGTGCACTATCCCAAGACAGAAAGACGGCAAGTCTCAAACATGATTCCATATGGGTTATCGTTGATAGACTCACAAAGACGGCACATTTTCTTCCGGTACACACCACCTATACTGCCAAGAAATATGCCAAGATTTATCTCGATCGCATTGTTTGCCTACATGGAGTACCTAAGACAATTATTTCCGATCGTGGTACTCAGTTTGTAGCACGCTTTTGGGAACAATTGCAAGCATCTCTTGGTACTAAATTGATTCGAAGCTCAGCCTATCATCCTCAGACTGACGGACAAACTGAAAGAGTGAACCAAATTCTTGAAGACATGCTTAGAGCTTGCGTCATTCACTATGACAAGAATTGGGACAAATGCCTCTCCCTAGCAGAGTTCTCATATAACAATAGCTATCAAGCGAGTTTGAAAATGGCACCATTTGAGGCCTTATACGGACGAAGGTGTCGAACTCCTTTGAGTTGGTCACAAACCGGAGAACGCAAAATATTTGGACCAGACTTGGTAATCGAGGCCGAAGAAAAAGTGAGAGTAATACAAGAAAAGCTTAGAGCCGCACAATCCAGGCAAAAGAGCTATTTCGACAGAAGGAGAAAAACACTAAAATTTGAAGTTGGTGACCACGTCTACCTTCGAGTTTCACCAACCAAGGGTGTACAACGATTCGGAGTCAAAGGAAAATTAGCTCCCCAATATGTTGGTCCCTATGAAATCATCGAGAGGTGTGGACCCGTAGCCTATAGAATTCGACTGCCCCCTCAGCTTGCAGCCATCCATGATGTCTTTCACGTGTCTCAACTCAAGAAGTGTGTTCGAGTCCCTACCGAGGTTGTGGAACAACAAGAGATATTGGTAGAGCCCGACCTCTCATATGTCGAGTATCCTATCAAAATCATGGATCAAAAAGAAAGAAGCACTAGGAGGAAAGTGATTAAAATGTATAAAATTCAATGGAATCATCACACTGAGGAAGAAGCCACATGGGAAACTGAAAGCTATCTAAACCAAAATTTCCCTGGTTTCTCAACTCTACCAAAGGTACACACACTATCCACACTAAGCCTATTGTCCGAATCTCGGGACGAGATTCTTTTAAGGGGGGAAGGCTGTAACACCTCAGGTGTTTAAATTACGAAACAAGCCTCATTATATACAAGATGCATAAATAACTAAGAAAAGTTTAAAAGAAATGAATTATAAATTGGTTTTGCTTTGAATTGAAAATAGATGTATATATGTGCACAAGTACATGTACTTAATCCAACAAATTGAATAACTTTCACCTCAAAGCACATATGGCTGCGAAATTTAATAGGCACACCATTGATGACAGAATAAACAAAAGTCTAGTTGAATCCTAGGAGAGAATACAAATTTTTTCCTAGGAAATGATGTGCCCTCCGAATCATACTTTTTGAGTTTTTAAAATAACTTCTAAACTAGAACTCAAATGAACTTTGGCCTGAAATAAAACTTGTGTAACTTTTCATTTTGAACAACTTTCATGTTCAGAGATTTTTGAGTTGCAACACAAAAATTTGAGAAACACTTGACTTTGCAAACCAGCCCCTGCCTTTTCTTCTATTTCCACTTTCAGTCCCTCCCCTCTCCTGTGCTTCGCCCGACCCCACCCGCCACGCAGTCGCCGCTGGCCACCTGGCCGGCGATGCCTGACCGGCGCTAGGCACCAAGCTAATGGCCGGCCAAGCCCCGCCCGACCAGCTGCGCTGCTCCCCACGCCGCGACCCTGCCCAGCCCGTGCGTGCCACGCGCGCGACGCCGTCGCCCCCTCTGCTCGCCGCCGCCGCGCCCAATGGCCAGGCCGCGCCGTGCCCGAGCCTCTGCCGCTCCCCGCCAACCCCAGTGCTCGCCGCCCGGCAAGCCAGCTGCTGCAGCTGCTCACCCAACCGCGCGCCGTGAGATCTTCCGCTCCCCCACACCAAATCCCCAGCGCCCAATCCCCTTCTCGCGCCTGCCGCTCGCCGCGTCGAGCCTCTGGCTGCCGCCCCGGCGCCCAGTGGCACGCCCCCGTCATGCCGTCCCGGCCCCAGCTTCGCCCGGCCCTCTCCCTCCCTCCTGTCCTTATAAAAGCCGCCCCGAGCCCTGCTCGCGCTCCCAGCCACCAGGATGCCGCCACCGTCGCCATTACCACCGTCGTGCCCAGCTCACCGTGGAGCTCACCCCTCCGGTCATCCACCGCCCAAGCTGAGCCCCCAACCACCACCACAGCATCCCACTGACGCTCACTGCCCCGCCCATCATCGCCCAGAACCGCCGGAGCACCGTTGCCAGCGCCGCCCAGGGACCACATTGCAACGATTGAAATCTTTAAGAGGGTCTGCACGCAAGTTTCCAGGGGCATAACTGTAAACCTGTGTTTAAACTTTGAATTCAAAAACAGTGAACTTGTAAAATTCATATAAAATTGTAGAAAAATCAGAAAAATACATACTCAACTGTTCTGGAATCGCTAGAAGAAAATCTACAACTTTTGTTACATGCATTTCTTCAGATGTTTTCTATATTTTGTTCTACATTAAATGGAAGGTTTAATAGCTTTTAAATGAACCCGCCGTTGTAGACCAGTGCTGCATCTGATTTTGGGATAGTAGATTGGTTGCTTGATGTGTAGGCCAGTGTAAAAATATTAGGACCAGCACCCATCTCTAGCTAAACTTTTGGTTAAACTTGTTTTATGCCATGGAGAGATAAATTAAATTATTCCTGCTATTATAGTGCGATTTATGTGGTGAAACTTTTTATGTGTTGTTTTATGGACGTCTAGATCCCACAAAAATAATTAAAGACTTTTTACCTGTCTATAGCCACTTCTATGATTTTGTGGTGGCAAAATGCATTAAATCAAAAGTAATTAGTTTTTGTCCTTGAAAAATGTTCATCTTTTACTATAGGATACTTTGGGTTAGATCATGCTTATTAAAAAGTTTCATACTCAGAAATCCTGTAAAACATCCTGTAGAAATTAATCCTTAAGGAAATTGGTGTATCTTGTCCTATTTATTATGCTCTGTATCTTGCACAATAAAATATGAAATATTTACAGTAACACATATATGGATAGATGAACACCCTGTAAACGTTTTAGCATCAATACATGCATGGTTTGCCCTGTATAAAAAAACTAGTTTCTAGCTGTGGTTGTGTATTACATTTTTCAAAATTAATCTGCTGCACAGAAATTTCTGAAGTTTTTACAGTGCTGTTGTCTCTGCATAATGTACTCTAAATAAAAATTTCATCAGCAGAAGTTACCTAGTCCAGAAGTTGTGTTTAATCCATGTTGTGCTTAAAAAATTTAGTTTCCAAAAGAACACGATCCCCCCTTCTTGTTTCATGGAGTTAATTAGTTTAAGTTATACTCTATTAACGATTGTCCAAGAAATCTTAACTAAGTAACTTAACAACCCAAATCTATGTTTTTGTGGACTGCCACTTTATCGTGAAGAAAATAAATGTCATATACCATCACTACAACTCATACTTTTGCATTCATATAGAATCGACTACTCTCTCTGACAGAACATACGAGCTGGTGCCCGAGTCCGAGAGTGAGCAGCATGAAGCTCAAGTGAATCTAACTGAAGCTTTCGAAGACCCGAACCCGAGTTCGGCGAGCCCCAGGCTAGCTTAGCTCAAGAAGGCAAGTCCCGGAGCATGAACCCAATTTTTCTAAATTATGCAACTTATTACTCTATTTTACTTGTGCATTAAGTTTATAGGAGTTGAATGAAAACTTAGTTGCATGATCTTAGGTTCCTATGATCTGAACACTAGATATAAAGTTCGATAGAATGCTATGCTAATAGGACTCCGGTAAAAGTTGAGTGATTTCCTGTCACTCGCGAGAATATAGGAGTTGAATGTTTACTACATGCTGCAATCATAAGGTCGACGGACGGGGCTATGGTATGATGTTCGTGTTGATGATTGAGGCCCCGTCTGTTTAGTGAAAAATGCTAAGGCCGCAGTGTGTGGTAGTGGTGGTTAAGTCTTTGAACATACTAACCACATGCCAAGAATATGGTAATCGGTAAGTTTAAGTACTGGATTGAACTGAGGCTGGAATATACTCCCCACCGTCTTGAATTCGTTCACATCTAGCTAATGGCGGGTGCATGTGCCGCCATGGCCCGGCCGGGTCCGTGGTCCATGGGGACGTGTAGTCGAGGGTGGTGGGCCTGTTCCGTGAAGTGGGAATTGAAGGGAAATGTTGCACGTGTGACTCTGGGAGTAACCACGTGACGTGTGTTTAGGTTTCCCTTGCAAGGTTAAGAAATTCGATTCGAATCGTTCGTTTCTCACGGTTATTGAGACTACTTGACCCTTTTACCACATAGAGTAAGAAGAGGAACAATGATGATGATTAATCTTGTTGAATGCAAATTAATTCTTTCACCATGTATGATATTGGATAGTTGCTTACCTAGAATGGATAAAGAATACTAGAATCTGGAGCTAAAATTTGAAAGTAAGGACCTACTTGTATATGCTTTTCGGCAAAACAAACCCCTCAAGCCAAAATGCCTTGCATGTCTAGAAGTCGGCTAAGTATATTCCACTAGTCGGGTAAGCCTTGCTGAGTATTAGTATACTCAGCCTTGCTTGTGGCTTGTTTTCAGGTGAGACTTTCGAGGATATGATCGCTAGTTTGACTTGGCCGTGTACCCTTCCTCCTGGTTGGTCGGTGGAATGGGATGCGCCCCCGGCCAACGATGATAATGCCAAGTGATGTCTCGTACGGGCTTCATCGAGACATCATGTATCGTCGAGTAGTTTATCGTTGATTTTTCTGCTGCAATGAACTCTAAAGAACTCAATTACTTTGAACTCTGAAGTACCTTGTTTTATGAATTCGAACTCAATTGTAATAATAATTTATGATGAACCCTGTGATGTAAAATTTGTGGAACGTTGTATCCTCTGGGCTCACCTTCGTGTGAGTACTTTGTATGTGTGGTTTCGATCGGCAAAACCGTGGTTGTATTGGGAGGTTACCCGACAGACCAGTGGATTACTCCGATTGAAGTGCGAGTTAGCCCTGATTGCCCTTGTGGTGATGGTTAGCGCGCTTGAGCCGGATTAATTCAGGTGGTTCTGCCACAAGTTCAAGAGGTGATGGATTGCAAAGCTCCCACGTCTGTTCATCAGATTCGTAGTTTTCTTGGTTTAGCTGGTTATTATCGCCGTTTCATTCTGGATTTCTCTAGAATTGCTAAGCCTATGACCGAACTGTTGAAGAAGGGAGAAACATTTGTGTGGGACGAAGATTTTAAAAAAGCTTTCCACACTTTTCGTAAACACTTGACTACAGCCCTAGTCTTAGCTCAACCTGACACTACCAAACCATTCGACGTTTATTGTGACGCTTCTGGTATTGGTTTGGGATGTGTACTTATGAAAGACAAGTGATTTATTGCCTATGCTTCAAGAGCACTTCGGCCACATGAAAAGAATTACCCAACACATGATCTAGAGTTAGCAGCCGTCATTCACGCTCTCAAGATTTTGAGGCACTATCTTATGGGCACCCATTGCAATATTTACACCGATCATAAGAGTCTCAAGTATATTTTCACACAAGCCAACCTAAATATGAGACAAAGAAGATGGTTGGAATTAATCAAAGATTATGATCTTGAGGTGCACTATCATCCAGGCAAAGCTAATGTGGTAGCGGATGCACTCACCAGCAAAGCTCATTGCAATTGCCTATGTACCGCATCATACAATGAGACGTTATGTTCTGAAATACGGAAACTTAGGTTGGAAATAATTCCTCAAGGAACTTTGAATCATATCTCTATTGAACCCACTCTTCATGACCGTGTCATCACGGCACAAATACACGATGAGGGTGTTAAGATCATCAAGCAGAAACTATCTCAAAGAGAGGAATAGTACAAATGTTTTCATCAGGATGACAATGGAATTTTATTGTTTGGAAGTCGCATTGTCATTCCGAAAAGTCACAAACTCCGAAAGCACATTCTGGACGAAGCACATCTTTCTAAATTCTCTATTCACCCCGGCAGTAGCAAAATGTCTCGGGACCTTAAACAAAACTTCTGGTGGACCAGGATGAAGAGAGAAATCGCCCAATATGTAGCAGAGTGTGACACTGGTCAGCGAGTGAAAGCTATCCACTTAAGAGTAGCTGGTACACTTCAACCTCTACCAATACCATCCTGGAAATGGGAAGATATCAGTATGGACTTCATTGTTGGTTTGCCCAATACATCTCAGAAACATGACTCTATATGGGTTATTGTAGATAGGCTCACAACGACTGCTCATTTTATTCCTATTCACACCACTTATAAGGCCAAGAAGATACGCTGAGATATATCTGGATTGAATTGTTTGTCTACATGGTGTACCAAAGACAATCATTTCTGATCGCGGCACTCAGTTCGTAGCACGCTTTTGGGAACAATTGCAAGAATCCCTTGGTACCAAATTAATCCGAAGCTCAGCTAATCATCCTCAGACCGACGGCCAAACCAAAAGGGTAAATCAAATTCTCGAAGACATGCTTAGAGCTTGTGTCATTCAGTATGACAAGAATTGGGACAAATGTTTACCTTTAGCAGAATTCTCCTATAACAACAGCTATCAAGCAAGCCTGAAGATGGCACCATTCGAAGCGTTGTATGGACGAAGGTGTAGAAGTCCTTTGAGATGGTCACAAATCGGAGAGCGCAAAATCTTTGGACCAGACTTGGTAGTCGAGGCAGAAGAAAAAGTGAGAGTTATCCAAGAAAATCATAAAGCAGCCCAATCTAGGCAAAAGAGCTATTTTGACAAGAATAGGAAACCCTTGAAATTCGACGTTGGTGATCATGTTTACCTTCGGGTTTCACCAACCAGGGGTGTGCAACGATTTGGAGTAATAGTGTGGCAGAACCACCTGAATTAATCCGGCTCAAGTGTATTAACCATCACCATTAAGGCATCCTCGGTTAACCTTACACTTCAAACGGAGTAATCCACTGGTCTGTCGGGTATAACCTCCCGATACAACCACGGTGAACGGATCGAGCGCCGTACATACAAATGCTCATGCGACGATGAGCCCAGAGAATACCACATTCCAGCAAATATTACATCATTAGCATAAGTAAATATTACAGACCTAATTCTGAGTTTAGAAAACAAGTACTTCAATTAACATAAATAAGTTCTTCAGAGTTAAATTGCAGCGGAAATAAACAACGGAACTACTCGACGATACAGGATGTCTCGATGAAGCCCGTACGAGACATCACTCGGCCTTATCTCCGTTGGACGGGGGCGCATCCCATTCCACCGACCAACCAGGGGGAAGAGTGCAGGGCCAAGTCAAGCTAGCAGTCATGTCTTCGAAGGTCTCACCTGAAATGAGCCACAAGCAAGGCTGAGTATACTAATACTCAGCAAGACTTACCCGTGTAGTGGAAACTACTCCACCGACTCTAGACATGCCAGGCTTTTTGGCTCAGGGGTTTGTTTTGCCGAAAAGCATCTACAAGTGGGTCCTTACTTTCAACTTTTAGCTCAAGATTCTAGTTTCGTTAGCCAGTCTAGGTAAGCAGCTATCTAATGCATACATGGTGAAGCATTAAGTTTTCCATCCAACCAGTTCATTCATCATCATTGTTCCTCTTCTTACTCTGTGGGTAAAAATGGTTAAGCAGTCTCAATAGCCGTGAGAAACGGACGATTCGAATCGAATTTCTTAACCTTGCAAGGGAAACCCAAACACACGTCACGTGGTTACTCCCTAGAGTCACACGTGCAACTTTTCCCCTTTCTTTCCGGGTCGTGGATCGGGGCTACCCTCCGAGAGTACAAGAGCCCCACGCCACGGTTCGGCGCCGGGTCATGACCACTCTCTGCACTCGCCATATGCACATGGGACCAAAGTTCAAAGGGTAGGATGCCGTCCCCTTGCCGGGCCAATCAGGTACTTAAGCTTACCGATTCCCATAATCTCGGCATGTGTTTAGTACGTTCAAGACTTAACCATCACTACCACACCCTGCGGCCTTAGCATTTTTCACTAGACAGACGGGCCTCAATCGTAACCATCGTTACATAACCCGTCCGTGTCCTTATGATTGCAGTGTGTAGTAGTCATTCAACTCCTATTTTCTCGCGAGTGACAGGAAATCACTCGACTTTTACCGGAGTCCTATTAGCACAGCATTCTATCGAACCTTACATCTAGTTTTCAAGCAAGGGTTCCTGACATCATGCAACTAAGTTTTCATCCAACTCCTATAAACTTAATGCACAAGCAAAGAGTAATGAGTTGCATAATTTCGGAAAGAATGGGTTATGCTCCGGGGCTTGCCTTCGCAGTTCGCTTGGGGATCTTCCGAACTTGGGCTCGGGTCTTCAAAAGCTTCAGTTAGATTCGCTTGAGCTTCACGCTGCTCACTCTCGGACGCGGGCACCAGCTCGTAGGTTCCGTCAGCGAGAGTCGTCGATTCTACATGAGTGCACAAGTTTAAGTCGTGGAAATAGCACTTGATTACGATTTGAGAGTAATTACTACAAGGGATAGTTTCTGGTCATGAAATTTTGGATTTAGACACATCAAGGAAAGGTGTGCTTACTGTAAAATTTTCAGCCAATTTTATGTAACAGATTAATTCTGAAAAATATATTTCATTGTTGCTGTTAGATAATTGTTCTTTTTGTACAGATCCATTGGTGCAACAATTGTGGCTAAGATTTTTACAGAGCTCTCACTTGAGCATGCAGAAGCTACTGTAATTGTTGTAGGATTTATCATGCAGTATTTAGAGCATAGAAAATATGACATTCTACACCTAGGCTTTTTTAAAGATTCATTTTTACAGGACCCTACACAGGGTTTTTGTCCATGAAACATTTTACACAGCAACCTCTACCACAGTGTAACTCCCAGTAATAATTTGGGGATTTTCCAAGCTAAGACACTATTTTCTTGATTTAATGTATTTTATTAGCACATAAATCAAATAAATAGGTTACTCTGAGATAAAAAGTCTCCTAATTTTTCTCTGGCTTCTAGTTACCAATAGATTAGCATAGGAAAAATTTCAAGGGGTGACTCACCACCTAACTGCAGGGATAAAACATTCTTCTTACACATGATATAAAACTAAGTTTAACAAACAGTAAATCTAGAGATGGAATTTGGGCCTGATCTTTTTATACAGTCCTAATCATCCAGCAACTAATTCACTGCCCAAAATTCAGGGTCAGAATTGTTCTAGAACAGTGGGTATAAAATATGTCCATTAAAGCTTCTATTTAATGTAGAGCAAAATATTTTGAGATTCTGAGAAAACTTTTGTAACAAAGGTGGTAGAGTTTGTTCTGAGGATTCCAGAACAGTTGAGTTTGCATTTTTCTGAATTTTTTACGATTTTATACGAATTTTACAAGTTCACTGAATTTGAATCTAGGTTTGAAATTTTCTTTTACAACTAGGTCCTTGAATCTTGCGCTCAGACCCTTCTAAAGATTTAAATCCTTGCAATTGAGTCCTCGGCGGCTCGGGTGCGGCGGCCGGCCGAAATTCCGGCGAGGGGGCTCGCCGGCGGCGAGGGGCGAGGGTCGGGGAAGGTTCAGGGGTGCGAGGGCTACCTTGTGGGGGTGTTGTTCAGGTGGGAGACGGCCGGGAAGGGCTCGCCGGCGTTGGAGCAGAGGCGGCGGCGGCGCGGCTCGCGTCGACGGCGATGCTCCGGCGGGCTTGGGGCGGCGTGGTCCGGCCAGTGAGCTTCAGTGGCGCGTGGGGAAGCTACTCCGGGGCTCGGCTTGGACGGAGGGGGTCGGAGTCGTGCTGCCCACGGCGAGCAGGGGCGGCGGCGGCGACGGCAGCGCGGGCGGCGGCGCTCCGGTGGCTCTGGGTGGCGTTGGGTGGGTCGGCGAGCTGCGGTGAGGTGATGTAGTGGTGGCTGGGTGCTCAGTTTGGGCAGTGGGCGGCGGCAGTGGGCTGTCCACGGACGGGTGTTGCTCGGCGGCGGCGATGGCGACGGCGAGGTTTTCTGGTGGCCGGGGGCTCGCGCGCGTGGCCGGGGTGGCGCTTTTATAGGGACAGGAGGGGCCTGGTTAGCGTGCGGGGCGGAGCGCGGCAGCGGCGGGCACTGGCCGCGGCGGGCGGCGACAGAACGCCGGCGCGGCGTGCGGCGAGCGGGCGCGGGCGACTGGGCGGCCGCGATTGTGGCGTGGGCGCGAGGAGATAGCGCGGCGTGCGGATTGGGGAGCAGCTGCTGCAGCGGCTCGGGCGGAGGGCAGGCGCGGCAGCTGGCGGGGCGCGGGGGCCGGGGCGGCACGGCGGAGCGCGGCCACTGGGCGAGCGGGCGGCGGCCTGGGCGCGGCAGCGCACGCGCGGGCGGGTACTGGACGCGCGGCGTCGGGGCGGGGCAAAGCCGGCCGTGGCGGGGTGGTGCGGCGGCCACTGGCCTGGCGCTCCGCGCCGGTCAGGCGACGCCGGCCACCGGGCGCGCGGCGGGCGGGCGAGCGCGCGCGGCGCGGCAGAGCAGAGGGGGAGACGCCAGGGACCGAAATGCAAAAATTCGAAAAAGTTCAGGGGGCTGGGTGCAAACAGGGCGTTTTCTCCTCTTTCTGATTTGAATTTCAAAAACTTTTGAACACGAAAGTTGTTCAAAATAAAAAGTTCTACAACTTTGGTTTCAGGCAAAATCTCATTTGGCTTATGGTTTTAAAGTTATTTTAAAAGTTTCAAATGTGCCCAAATGTGCCCAAATTAAATTTGAATTCTAACTGAACCCTTTTTAAATTCTTTCCACCCTCTCATTAGTGGGTTTAAAACATAGAGTTAGGCTAATGACATTGATTTTGAAATTTTAATTACCAGGGTTGTCACAGCCTTCCCCCCTTAACAAGAATCTCGCCCCGAGATTCGGTAGTTCATAGTGTGGGCGTGGGTGCACATACCAGTGGTTGAGGCAAGAAACCCAGGGAAATGTTGGTTCAGGTAGCTTTCCGTTTCCCAGGTGGCTTCTTCTTCCGTGTGGCGATTCCATTGTATTTTATACATTCTAATCACTTTCCTCCTGGTCTCTCTTTCTTTTTGATCCAGAATCTTAATTGGGTGTTCGACATACGAGAGATCGGGTTCCAACGATATTTCTTGTTGTTCCACAATCTCGGTAGGGACTCGAATACACTTCTTGAGTTGAGATACGTGGAAAACATCATGGGTGGCCGTGAGCTGAGGGGGCAGTCGTAATTTGTAGGCTACGGGTCCGTAGCTCTCCATGATTTCGTAAGGACCAATATAGCGGGGAGCTAGTTTGCCTTTGATTCCAAATCTTCGCACTCCCTTGGTTGGTGAAACTCGAAGATAGACATGATCGCCAACTTCGAACTTTAGGGGCTTTCTCCTTTTGTCAGAATAGCTCTTTTGTCGGGCTTGTGCGGCTTTAAGATTTGCTTGGATTACTTTTACTTTCTCCTCTGCCTCGATTACCAGGTCGGGTCCAATTATTTTACGTTCTCCGGTTTGTGACCAGCTCAAAGGGGTTCGACACCTTCGTCCGTACAGGGCCTCAAATGGTGCCATTTTCAAACTCGTTTGGTAGCTGTTGTTGTAGGAGAACTCTGCCAGGGGTAGGCATTTGTCCCAATTCTTGTCATAGTGAATGACACAAGCTCTCAGCATGTCTTCAAGAATTTGGTTTACTCTTTCCGTTTGTCCATCGGTCTGAGGATGGTAGGCTGAGCTGCGAATCAGCTTTGTGCCAAGAGACGTTTGCAGTTGTTCCCAAAAGCGTGCTACAAACTGGGGACCACGATCGGAAATAATTGTCTCAGGTATTCCATGCAGGCAAACAATACGATCGAGGTAAATCTCGGCATATTTCTTGGTAGAATAGGTGGTGTGTACTGGAAGAAAATGTGCCGTCTTTGTGAGTCTATCCACGATAACCCATATGGAATCATGTCTCTGGGACGTGTTGGGTAGTCCAACGATGAAGTCCATACTTATGTCTTCCCATTTCCATGATGGTATAGGTAACGGTTGAAGTGTACCGGCTACCTTTAAGTGGCTAGCTTTCACTCTCTGGCACGTGTCACATTCCGAGACATACGTAGCAATTTCCCTTTTCATTCTAGTCCACCAGAAGTTTTGCCTTAGGTCTTGATACATTTTGCTACTGCCGGGGTGGATAGAGAATTTGGAAAGGTGTGCCTCATCAAGAATTTGCTTGCGGAGTTCACGATTCTTCGGAACGACTATACGACCTTCGAACCATAGAACTCCCTTGTGGTCCTGGCGGAAACACTTATACTTCTCCTCACCTAGAGAGAGTTTTTGTTTGATGATCTTGATTCCTTCATCATGTAGTTGTGCCATGACGATTTGGTCGTGAAGAGTGGGCTCAACTGAGATGTGATTTAGAGTGCCTTGGGAAACCATTTCCACGTTAAGCTTCCTCATGTCTGCACATAATGTCTCATGGTAGGACTCCATGGATAAGCAATGGCAATGGGACTTGCGGCTTAGTGCATCCGCGACTACATTAGCCTTACCGGGGTGATAGTGCACTTCAAGGTCATAATCTTTGATTAATTCTAGCCATCTTCGTTGTCTCATATTCAGATCGGCTTGTGTGAAGATGTACTTGAGACTCTTATGATCCGTGTAGATATTGCACTGTGTACCCATGAGATAGTGCCTCCATATCTTCAGAGCGTGAATGACGGCTGCGAGCTCAAGGTCATGCGTGGGATAATTCTGTTCGTGGGGCCGAAGGGCTCGTGAGGCATATGCAATCACTCGATTCTCTTGCATAAGCACACATCCTAGACCAGTACCTGATGCGTCACAATACACATCGAATGACTTGGTATTATCGGGTTGAGCTAACACAGGTGCAGTAGTCAGATGCTCTCTGAGAGTGTGGAAGGCTTCCTCACACTTCTCATTCCATACAAACTTTACTTCCTTCTTCAATAGTTCAGTCATGGGCTTAGCAATTCGAGAGAAATCCGGGATGAAGCGACGGTAGTAACCGGCTAAGCCGAGAAAACTGCGAATCTGATGAACAGAGGTAGGGGGTTTCCAATCCATCACCTCTTGTACCTTGCTGGGGTCAACAGCTATGCCTTCGCTGGAGATCGTGTGACCTAAGAACTTTACAGTATCCAACCAGAATTCACACTTAGAAAACTTAGCATAGAGCTGATGGTCTCTGAGTCGCTGAAGAACAATGCGAAGGTGCTTGGCATGCTCTTCCTCATCCTTTGAATAGATAAGAATGTCGTCGATGAACACTACGACGAATTTGTCAAGTTCGGGCATGAATACCGAATTCATTAGATACATGAAGTAGGCAGGGGCATTGGTGAGTCCAAAGGACATGACCAAGAATTCATATAGTCCATATCGTGTGGAGAAGGCAGTCTTAGGAATATCGCACGGGCGAATCTTGATCTGATGATATCCCGAACGAAGATCAATCTTTGAGAAGACTCTGGCTCCAGTTAATTGATCGAAGAGTACATCGATACGGGGAAGTGGGTATTTATTTTTAACTGTTACCGCATTGAGAGGTCGGTAGTCCACACATAATCTTAAACTGTCATCCTTTTTCTTTACGAATAGGGCTGGACATCCCCAAGGTGACGCGCTAGGGCGAATGAAACCTTTGTCCAGTAGTTCTTGGAGTTGAATTTTCAACTCTGCCAATTCTTTAGGGGGCATCCTATACGGTCTTTTGGATATAGGTGCAGTGCCTGGTTGTAGTTCAATAACGAACTCAATATCCCTATCCGGTGGCATTCCTGGTAAGTCATCCGGGAAAACATCGGCATACTCGTTCACCACAAGAATCTCATCTAGCTTAAGTCCTTCCATCTTATAAGCACAGGAATTCGTGCAATCTATGAATGGTAGGTAAAGGGTAGTGGCTCCGTGACTAGGTGAATTTATCTCAACGGCTCGGGAAGAAAGGTCCAGTGTGACTCCATGCATAGCCATCCAGTTCATTCCCAAAATAATGTCCATGCCTTCAAGGGGTAAAAGGACAAGGTCCGTGTCGATGGTTTTACTACCCAATTTGACTGGTACTTGTCTGATCATTTGGTTTGAAGCAATTTTACCACCCGGTGTTGATATCATATATGACCCTTTGGTGTGACAAACATCCAAGCCTACTTTTGCACCGAATTTTGCACTTATAAAACTATGCGATGCACCAGAATCAAATAATATAACTGCAGGCTTGTTATGGATAGAGAATGTACCCGACATCACTGGGGCTCCTTCAGGAAGCTCTGCAAGCGTGGTGAAGTTAATCCGTCCTTGCTTGACTTGCAGGGTCTGTCTCTTGCCCCTGTTCTTGGCGTTCGGGTTGGATCCTTGACCTTGGTTGGGCTGTCCAGGCTGAGGGCATTCGCGTGCGAAGTGGCTGGAACTCCCGCATTTGAAACAGCGATTTGCGGGGCTAGGTCGAAGAGACTGCTGAAGAATGGGCCTCGGACCATTCTGTGGAGGCATCGGGGGTCGTACCATGCCTGGCTGCTGTGGGGGTCTGGCAATCCATCTTCCTGGCTGCGGGGCCTTTGGTGGAGCTGTAGGTGCGGTATTTTGCACGATGCGATACCTTGGCGGTTGGGCACTTGATGGTCCTGCGGGTGCCTTTCTCTTCTTCTCTGCCCGGTGTGCCATGATACAGTCCTCCTAGCTTATGGCCATATTGACCAACTCGTTGTAGGTGTCAGCCCTGGCTAGGTTCAGACGTTCCTTGAGCTTGGTACTCAGACCTCGGCGGAAACGATCACGCTTCTTGGCATCCGTATCAGCGTGATAGCCCGCATACTGGCATAAGTTGTTGAACGCTTGGGCGTACTGCAGCACGGTGCGGGTGCCCTGGGTGAGTGCTAGGAACTCGTTCAACTTCCTCTCCATAAGACCCTCGGGGATATGATGTGCCCGGAACGCGGTCTTGAATTCATCCCAGTCGACCACATGATCAGCCGGGAGCATCGCAAAATAGTGGTCCCACCACAGTCGAGCGGTACCGCGAAGCTGTTGCGCTTGTTGGCCTCTGAGCATGGGGCCACAAGTAGTGTGAACTTGGATTCTATGGTGCGAATCCATGCATCTGCGTCCAGGGGTTCCTCGGCCTTATGGAACAAGGGAGGCTGGGTCCCCAGGAAATCCGTGTATCCTGCAGCTTGTGGTTGGTGAGCATTGTGCCCACCCCTCTGCTGGTGTTGCCCTTGCACAATCTGACGTAGCAGCTCGGTTTGAGCGGCCATCACTTCCACCAAACTGGGCGGGGGTGGTGGCGATTGTCGCGAGCGGCTGCCACCGGCACCAAAACCCTCGGGGTTGCCACGTGTTGATCCAACCATCTGAAACGTGAAAGGTTACCATGAGCAACGCGATCCATATTACTTCCTTGATTCATAAATAATTGGTGTAGTCCTAGACTTCCGAAGTCTGAGCTAGAAGTATGGACAGAATCTCTGTTTGCTACGAGAAAAATCATAGCCTGCTGTGGGTCCATCCAAAACATCTCAACATTGGCAGTAGTCAGAGAATTTAGGAATGCACCACTTTGGTATTTAACTTCGGTGCTAGAACTATGGCTAAGGTGGTCGAAAAGCTCGTCCTTTGCCTTGCTGTCTTAGCTGTTTTTCAGCAGATTGGTCGGTACGGTTTCGCCTATATCTTAAACTAGCGAGGTCCAATGATGCTGAATTTTTGTGAGAACCTAGATCACAAAATTTAGCACAAGTCTGGTATTCAACACTCAGCCAAGAAATGCAAGGAGACATGGGTAAAAATTCCGACAAGTCTCAGCGATTGTGGATTCCATCGTTTACCAACTTACAACGAAATCACCAATGTTTATCGCCGTTCCTTACATGCTGAGGGTGTCCACCTGATTCAGGTGTACCCAACACAAAAGAGTTACTCAACTCCTAGTTAGCCTATTACAACACTTGCCAAAAGTTAGGCTACCCTATCGAGGAGTATGTGCAAAAGTCCTCCTAGGTCGTCCTCTAGAAATCATCCAAGTCGTTGACGGACGACTCGCTGTGAGCCGGAGAGTGGGCTCCCATCTGAGATGCCTGTGGTACCTCACCCTCGAAATCCATACTTGAGATACCATCAATCTCCTGTGGCTCCTCCTCATCCTCCTCCATGTCGTCCTCATGGGGATGGTCATCCTGATCATGATGCCACTGAATGTGCTCATTAGCGTCCTCCAACTCAAGGTTCAGATCATGGAGCTGCTCCTCCAACTGTGCTATCGTGGTATCTCTCTCACCCACGAGAGTGTCCTGCTCCTGGATTTGGCCCTCAAGTTGGCCAATCTGAGCATCTCTGTCCTCAAGATCCTGGCTGAGCTCCTTTATCTGCTCATCCCTGGTATCTGCCATCATATGGTAGGCCTGAGCAAGATCAGTGAGCTGCTCGAGTGCCTGACTCTGGAGAGTCAGAAGTCGGTAGAGTGCACTCATGCACCGCACGGAGGTATGGATAGTCTCCTGGGCATGGAAGTCTACCAAATACTGTGTGTGCTGCACCCTGTATTTCACCAGATCACTCCTAAGGTATTTGTGAACAACTTTTCTAGTCAACTCCAGAGCTAATTGGGTCTCTAAGATGGTCTTTCTTTTCAGGTTTTACATTACTGTCTACCCAGAATTTTCAGTGAACAGAGGGCTAGAGTTTCGGGCACCAGGGAAAATCTACCCAGCCCAAAATTTACCAAATTTTAACAGCAGCTTTCTGGGTAAATTTGGAACAAGTTTCGTGTTGTGCTCTTTTGCAGAAAACCGCAGGAAGGGGGCCTAAAAATTTAAGAGGCAGAAGTGCTTATTCCGGACAGAATTCTGACATTTCAAGGTTTCTGTTATTTCTTATTATCCATAAGTTCAGAATTTTTCATTTTTGAACAGGAGATAGAACACAAAATTTGGAACAATTCTTTCAACATGAACTTCTCCAGAAAAGGTCATTTTCTTGGGTCAATAAATCGTTCCTTTTGGTGACGGCAGATTTCGGACAGTTTCGCTAGATAGTCCTTATGCAAACCATGGTTTAGATACGCAAGAACCTTACCACTCTCATACAACGCATTTTTGATTTCAGATACACATGTTCATGATGTATGCACGTCCTATTCGTCCTCACAAAATAAAATAATCGCCAAATAGTTTTGGTCTTACGAAGATAGTTTCGGTGGCATACACAATACGGCTCTCGCTATAATAGCTAGTCGAGTCTTTCTACTCGTCCCTTAACTTATCGTAATCGCGGTTAGTGTACCTGCAGAAGATCGACAAGCATATATATATCATGAACCTTTCATGCCAGCACTCATGAAAGCGTCCGTAATCATTACCGTTTACTTATAGAAACGATATCTGTACAATTTCCGCCGTACAGACGACGTTAACATACGCTATTGAGATAGCGTATTCACGGGGGTACCGTCATGAGACGGGGGTATGAACAGCGATCGCCATACCCTGCGCCGAACCTTCTACTCCCAATATGTTCAACTAACAGTTGGCATATTGGCAGCACCTCAAGTAAGCCACTGCTTGAGGGCAGCGTTCGGTTCGCATCACCGACAGGAAGGCCAAGCTCCCTCAGTTGGCTGAGGATCCTTACCTTCTTACCTTAGCGACGAGTGCGTCGTTACAGAATTTAGGGTCGGTTGTGCATGAAAGTAAGTTTTGACAGAAAGTAATGTGCTGGAAGTCAGTTGATAATATATAAAGAAGTTAGATAGCCACCTAGTAACTTTCCCATAATCCCTTAGGGCTTTACGAACTAGGCACCATCCTTAACGTACCAACGCATTTTCGCAACACAACCTTCTAGTCATGTTTTAGTAAAATGAGTTTTTAAGGCTTGTCGCATTCTCTGGCGTATGTATTTTGGCTCTGGCGCCAGCTGTTGCCAGCTGTGGCACCAGCTACGGCTCTGATACCAGCTGTGGCAGAACCACCTGAATTAATCCGGCTCAAGTGTATTAACCATCACCATTAAGGCATCCTCGGTTAACCTTACACTTCAAACGGAGTAATCCACTGATCTGTCGGGTATAACCTCCCGATACAACCACGGTGAACGGATCGAGCGCCGTACATACAAATGCTCATGCGACGATGAGCCCAGAGAATACCACATTCCAGCAAATATTACATCATTAGCATAAGTAAATATTACAGACCTAATTCTGAGTTTAGAAAACAAGTACTTCAATTAACATAAATAAGTTCTTCAGAGTTAAATTGCAGCGGAAATAAACAACGGAACTACTCGACGATACAGGATGTCTCGATGAAGCCCGTACGAGACATCACTCGGCCTTATCTCCGTTGGACGGGGGCGCATCCCATTCCACCGACCAACCAGGGGGAAGAGTGCAGGGCCAAGTCAAGCTAGCAGTCATGTCTTCGAAGGTCTCACCTGAAATGAGCCACAAGCAAGGCTGAGTATACTAATACTCAGCAAGACTTACCCGTGTAGTGGAAACTACTCCACCGACTCTAGACATGCCAGGCTTTTTGGCTCAGGGGTTTGTTTTGCCGAAAAGCATCTACAAGTGGGTCCTTACTTTCAACTTTTAGCTCAAGATTCTAGTTTCGTTAGCCAGTCTAGGTAAGCAGCTATCTAATGCATACATGGTGAAGCATTAAGTTTTCCATCCAACCAGTTCATTCATCATCATTGTTCCTCTTCTTACTCTGTGGGTAAAAATGGTTAAGCAGTCTCAATAGCCGTGAGAAACGGACGATTCGAATCGAATTTCTTAACCTTGCAAGGGAAACCCAAACACACGTCATGAAATTTCTGGTCATGAAATTTTGGATTTAGGCACATCAAGGAAAGGTGTGCTTACTGTAAAATTTTCAGCCAATTTTATGTAACAGATTAATTCTGAAAAATATATTTCATTGTTGCTGTTAGATACTTGTTCTTTTTGTACAGATCCATTGGTGCAACAATTGTGGCTAAGATTTTTACAGAGCTCTAACTTGAGCATGCAGAAGCTACTGTAATTTTTGTAGGATTTATCATGCAGTATTTAGAGCATAGAAAATATGACATTCTACACCTAGGCTTTTTTAAAGATTCATTTTTACAGGACACTACACAGGGTTTTTGTCCATGAAACTTTTTACACAGCAACCTCTACCACAGTGTAACTCCCAGTAACAATTTGGGGATTTTCCAAGCTAAGACACTATTTTCTTGATTTAATGTATTTTATTAGCACATAAATCAAATAAATAGGTTACTGTGAGATAAAAAGTCTCCTAATTTTTTTCTGGCTTCTAGTTACCAATAGATTAGCATAGGAAAAATTTCAAGGGGTGACTCACCACCTAACTGCAGGGATAAAACATTCTTCTTACACATGATATAAAACTAAGTTTAACAAACAGTAAATCTAGAGATGGAATTTGGGCCTGATCTTTTTATACAGTCCTAATCATCCAGCAACTAATTCACTGCCCAAAATTCAAGGTCAGCATTGTTCTAGAACAGTGGGTATAAAATATGTCCATTAAAGCTTCTATTTAATGTAGAGCAAACTATTTTGAGATTCTGAGAAAACTTTTGTAACAAAAGTGGTAGAGTTTGTTCTGAGGATTCCAGAACAGTTGAGTTTGCATTTTTCTGAATTTTTTACGATTTTATACGAATTTTACAAGTTCACTGAATTTGAATCTAGGTTTGAAATTTTCTTTTACAACTAGGTCCTTGAATCTTGCGCTCAGACCCTTCTAAAGATTTAAATCCTTGCAATTGGGTCCTCAGCGGCTCGGGTGCGGCGGCCGGCCGAAATTCCGGCGAGGGGGCTCGCCGGCGGCGAGGGGCGAGGGTCGGGGAAGGTTCAGGGGTGCGAGGGCTACCTTGTGGGGGTGTTGTTCAGGTGGGAGACGGCCGGGAAGGGCTCGCCGGCGTTGGAGCAGAGGCGGCGGCGGCGCGGCTCGCGTCGACGGCGGTGCTCCGGCGGGCTTGGGGCGGCGTGGTCCGGCCAGTGAGCTTCAGTGGCGCGTGGGGAAGCTACTCCGGGGCTCGGCTTGGACGGAGGGGGTCGGAGTCGTGCTGCCCACGGCGAGCAGGGGCGGCGGCGGCGACGGCAGCGCGGGCGGCGGCGCTCTGGTGGCTCTGGGTGGCGTTGGGTGGGTCGGCGAGCTGCGGTGAGGTGATGTAGTGGTGGCTGGGTGCTCAGTTTGGGCAGTGGGCGGCGGCAGTGGGCTGTCCACGGACGGGTGTTGCTTGGCGGCGGCGATGGCGACAGCGAGGTTTTCTGGTGGCCGGGGGCTCGCGCGCGTGGCCGGGGTGGCGCTTTTATAGGGACAGGAAGGGCCTGGTTAGCGTGCGGGGCGGAGCGCGGCAGCGGCGGGCACTGGCCGCGGCGGGCGGCGACAGAACGCCGGCGCGGCGTGCGGCGAGCGGGCGCGGGCGACTGGGCGGCCGCGATTGTGGCGTGGGCGCGAGGAGATAGCGCGGCGTGCGGATTGGGGAGCAGCTGCTGCAGCGGCTCGGGCGGAGGGCACGCGCGGCAGCTGGCGGGGCGCGGGGGCCGGGGCGGCACGGCGGAGCGCGGCCACTGGGCGAGCGGGCGGCGGCCTGGGCGCGGCAGCGCACGCGCGGGCGGGGACTGGCCGCGCGGCGTCGGGGCGGGGCAAAGCCGGCCGTGGCGGGGTGGTGCGGCGGCCACTGGCCTGGCGCTCCGCGCCGGTCAGGCGACGCCGGCCACCTGGTGCGCGGCGGGCGGGCGAGCGCGCGCGGCGCGGCAGAGCAGAGGGGGAGACGCTAGGGACCGAAATGCAAAAATTCGAAAAAGTTCAGGGGGCTGGGTGCAAACAGGGCGTTTTCTCCTCTTTCTGATTTGAATTTCAAAAACTTTTGAACACGAAAGTTGTTCAAAATAAAAAGTTCTACAACTTTGGTTTCAGGCAAAATCTCATTTGGCTTATGGTTTTAAAGTTATTTTAAAAGTTTCAAATGTGCCCAAATGTGCCCAAATTAAATTTGAATTCTAACTGAACCATTTTTAAATTCTTTCCACCCTCTCATTAGTGGGTTTAAAACATAGAGTTAGGCTAATGACATTGATTTTGAAATTTTAATTACCAGGGTTGTCACAAATAGAAAAATTAGCCCCTCGGTATTTTGGTCCGTATGAAATCATTGAAGAATGTGGACCCGTGGCCTATAGGTTGCGACTTCCTTCACAGCTTACCACCATTCATGATGTTTTTCATGTCTCTCAACTAATGAAATGTGTCAGAATTCCTACCGAAATTGTGGAACAACAAGAAATCATGGTAGAACCAGATCTCTCTTATGTTGAACAACCCATCAAAATCCTTGACCTGAAGGAAAGAAGTACCCGAAGAGCGGTGATTAAAATGTATAAAATCCAGTGGAACCATCATACTAAAGAAGAAGCCACATGGGAGACAGAAAATTATTTTAATCAAAAGTTTCCTCGTTTTCTTAGTTTCATCCAAGGTAGACACCTTCCTCGCTTAATTTTTATCCGAATCTCAGGGCGAGATTCTTTTTAAGAGGGGTTGGCTGTGACACCCTAGGTGCCTAAAAGACTAAACGAAGATCCAAACCATGAAACCAGTCACAAAAGAGCAAGAAAAGTATGAAACCACCTATCAACTATACCTTGCAGCCAAATGAATATGTGTATATGTATATATGCAGGAAATAATTGAACCCGTAAAAGCAAACCCTTGTAACTTTCAAAGTTTATAAGAAATGACTTTGAAAATATAATCGCACGTCCATCATAAAAGGAGCAACAAAAGTCTAGTTGAACTCAAAAGCTAACAGTGCAAAAATTCACATGAAATGACATGTCATTTAAATACCTATTTTTGGAAATTCAAAATAAATTTTTATACACTTCTCAAATGAAGATGGTCATAAAAGAGAAAATGTTTGTCTTGAAAAGTTGAGCAAAATTGGTATTCAAATGTTTTTGTTTTGACCTCGGGAAGGATGAGTTTTAACATCTTTTTCCACCCGGAACCCTGCTGTTTTGTGTTTCAAACAACAGTCTCATCCTCTTCTCCCTCCTCTCTCCTCCCCTGCCCTATCCCATCGCCGGCAGGCCAGCTAGCCCGCGCGAACCGGCGCAACGGAGCCCGCCGATCATGTGGTCCTGCCAGCACGTCGGAAATATTCCGAAGCCCCACCAAATCTTGCGCTACCCCCTTAGGAAGCCTCCACGCGGCGTGTTTCCTCTGTCACAGGCGCTGCTGGTGCCACGGCGAGCCTCCGCTGGCGCCGGCTGGGCAATCCGCCCCCGGTTTTGCCCCCTGTCCCGTCTTCGCCCTGCGGCTCAAGCACACGCCGCCACTCCCCCTCCCGCGCTTATAAAAGCCCACCACGAGGCACCTCTGTTCGTCGGCCCCAACCTCCAACTCCGACGAGCAGTCCCCCATGCGTGGACGCACCAATCCACCCCCGCATTGCTCAAAACAACCCTTTCCCCACCTTCTCCACCTCATCCCAAAGCTGCACAACCGTTCCCCGCACCTTCTTCCTCACCGGACCGTCGCCCCGCCGCCGGCTCTGTGCCACCGCGGGCAAGCCGCCTCGGTCCATCCCCTCTCCACCTAAGACCTCAAACAGGTGCGGTTTGTTCCTCTCTTGCATCTCCCACCTCCACCCCTCACCACCGGCAACCCTAGTCGCCGGATTTTGGCCGACAGTAGTCGTTTCCCCTGTACCCAGGACCCATCTGTGTTGATTTCAATCTTTCTGAGGAGTTTTCTGTAAATCTTAGGGACTCATCTGTGAACCTGAACCAATCTACTAATTTTAAAGATGCATAACAACTCACAGAAAAATCCTAAAAATACAAGCTATCCTAAAAGTACATCTACAACTTCGTAACAGGACTTTGGATCTGTTTCCACATGTTTTTGGATGTGGATTTAAATCAAGTTTAAATGGCTTTTAATTGTTCCAAGAGATTCAAGAAAGAGCTGCTCATGAAACTTTGATGGTAGCATTAGTGCTAAAAGTTTAATCTGTTATATAAATTTCATGCTTTAAATCCAAGAACAACTAGTGGTTTCGAGTGCTTTTGTTATATGCTAGTGTTGACGCCAGATTCTGACACGTGTTGAATCGGCGTCAGGAGGAGAAGATTGGCCGATGCGGCAAATCTGAAGGCTACAGTAAGAAATCGGCCGATTGAGGTAACAGTTGGAAATCGGCCGATTGGTGATGCAGCTTACGCTAACAGGATGGGACTGCTTCGAAGGGTCCCGGTCAAAAGTTGGTCAACAGAGCTACGCTAAGTCGGTCAGGAAGCAATTGAAAAAGTCCTGATTGGATTAGGAGACGGCGGCAGAAGATTCTGCGGGAGTCCGTTTCCTTTTTAAAAAGATATTATAGATATAGTAGTTTTCCTATTTTTAAATAAGGTTGTAACAAGTCGTAATTGACCAGGAGTCCTAGTTTTTAGGGTATAAATAGGAGTCGTCAGGGCTTGGCAAGACATCAACACATCAATCAACAACAATACTTCTACTTTCCCAGCAATTTACTTTCAAGTCGGCGACTTCGCCAATACTTTTCTTCTTTCACGAGTTCGTACGGATTGGCAGGGCTGCATCAACTTGATCTCCGGCCAATTGGTAGGTTCCGCTTATCGAGTAATATCCGAACTTTAACTACGGGCGCATCGCTGTGGTTTCATTTGGATTTATTCACCAGTTATTGATATTTACTAGAATTGCAAGTTTTACCTGTTGTTCTAGTATTATCACCAGTTATCCAGCTTGAGATCAGAGTAATCGGCTTCGTCATCGTTCTTCTTCGATTTATCATCTTACAGCCGATTAGATCTATTTCAAGTGTTGCATCCATCATAATTGTTTAGATCACTCCAGCAGTCTTCTTTACAATTATTACGAGATTATCGGCTGATCCATAGCCGATCATCTTTACAGCAAATCGGCCGATTCGCCGACGCGCTCTTCAGGACAGATCGGAACTGCAGCCGATCGGAGCGCCTGGAATTTAATACTCTTATTTCCTTGTCAATCAACAGGTTAGATTGACTGGCACGCCGCGCGAACCGTACCAGGGCGATAACCCGAACAGGAGCTAAGCAGATTCTCCCGGGTCGTGTGTCCGACGCTGAAGATCATCGGCCGATTTTTGTCTGGCCGATTTTAGCGCCAACACACTTTTGGCACGCCCGGTGGGACCCTTCAAGGTCTGATATGTCGAAGAACGCAGAGATTACCGACAGCAACATCATCGAGGTCACAGAAGCGGATATCAAGGACGACCAGAGGGAAGAATTAGTTAAACATCTAGAAGATTACAAGAAGATATACCTGCAGTTGTTCAATCGTACCAGAAGCGGGGAGGCTGTCAAGAAGGCTCTTATTCCAGTTCCCCACCACATCACCATTGCTGAGGACTCGGGCAAGATGTCCGATATGATCCAACAGTTCATCTACCAGGCATTCATCGACCAATCCTCAGTGATGACCAACACGGTGTATAACGCCGTCATCAGCTCTCTGGCCAACGGAGCAGTTCAAGGCTATCAGGGACCAGCGTATGCCCCGCCGATCACGCTGCCAGCCAGAAGCTTACCATGCACGTCCCAATCGGCTCCTCAGCCGATATTGACACAACGCGAGGGGTACAACACTCCGTTGCCTCCAGCGTCTCCAAGGTACAGCGATGCACCATGTTTCCCATCACAGACACCGCTTCAACCCGTCCAGATTGCTTCTGTACAATCGCTGCCCACAAGCTCAGTACCCTGGGGGATATCGGCGACAACAGCTTTCACCGATCCATCAACCGGGCATGGAAGGTATCCAATCCAGGCGTCTCACCAATCGGCCGTCCGCCCGACGGTCCCTCAGTATCAGCCAATCTCATCAGAAATCGGCAAGGGGGCAAGCGTTGTAGAAGCATTCAGAAGCACGGCGCCAATGATGACATACGATGGAGCGGTGGATTCACTTCGCCATCAACTATCAACTGCTCAGCAAAATTCGCCGCATGCTTCGATTCATCACCCAGTCGTACCAGCCCTTCAACATATGCCGGCACCGCGAACGGTCGTTCATCAGCAACATGTGGACTGGACGGCAAGAATAGCAGAAGTGATTCAGGACCAGTTTGGGTTGAAGCCAAAAGTGCAGACTTACACATACAAGACGCCATACCCATCGGCCTATGACTTGCTGCCGTTTCCACACTGATACAAGGTGCCCGATTTCACGAAATTTTCAGGGCTGGACGATACATCCACCGTGGAGCACATCAACACGTTCATCATCCAGTGCGGAGAAGCTGCCACACAAGATGCTCTGAGGGTGCGGCTATTTTCATCGTCTCTGTCCGGATCGGCCTTCCAGTGGTTCACCACTTTGCCACCAAATTCTATTGTTACTTGGGCTGATCTGGAGAAACAGTTCCACAAGTACTTCTACGCAGGAGTACATGAGATGAAGCTCTCAGATTTAACCAGCCTCAGACAGAGAAGCGATGAACCAGTAACTGGATATATACAAAGGTTTAGAGAAGTCAGAAACAAATGCTACAGTTTGGCTCTAACCGATGCACAGTTGGCCGATATCGCTTTCCAAGGCCTCCTGCCACAAATCAAGGAAAGATATGCTTCGCAGGAATTTGAAAGTCTAAGCCAGATCGTTCACCGATTGGCAGGGCAGGAAGTCCGTCTGTTTGAGCAACGGAGGAATTTCCAGAAGAAGGTGGCATACCTAGAAGGGTCTGAATCTGATGGGGAGGAGGAAATCGGCCTGGTAGAGTGGGTGAAAGGCAAAAAAACCAATATCATGCCCTTTCGGAAAGAAAGAGCCAGAGACATTCGGCTTTGACACATCAAAAGCCGATAAAATTTTTGACTTATTACTCCAGGAAGGGCAGATTAAACTTTCTCAGTATCATACCATCCCTACGGCCGATCAGCTCAAGAAGATGAAGTACTGCAAGTGGCACAACGCCACGTCTCATGATACGAATGAATGCAAAGTCTTCCGTCAGCAGATACAATCGGCCATCGAGAAGGGGAGGCTCAAATTTGAAATCCCGGCTAAATCAGCAAAGCAAATGAAGATAGATCAGCATCCCTTCCCGGCTAACATGGTTGACACAGGAGAAAATTCACGTCAAACCAAGGTGCTGACGTCAGAATCAGCAAGAAGGGGCGGCGCCGTCGATCCCAGGAGGCAGATTACAGCGGACGAGATCAAAAGGAACAGGCGGGGGCCAGAATGACCACGCAAACCCGTCACCTCCCAGTTCTTGCTCGGCAAATATCGGCAGCAGCAGGAACAATCAAGATACCACGACGAGATGATACGCCGGCATGAGGATCACTGGAAATGTCCGTTCTTCATCCATTGCTGGGAGAACGACATCAGATTGCCGTCAGCCGATAACTGTCCTGAGTGTAACGGATTAAGTTGCAACGATCGCCTGAGTCACGCTCTAGGGATAGAGGATCAAAGCCGATCAGCAGAAATCGGCACGAACAATAGGGACAACGCATTTCAGTGCATGATCGGCTGGGGGGCAGAGTTGACCAGTACCACCGGTCAAAAGGCAGGATCAACCAACAGGATGGACTGGGGGGCAGGATCAGCGTGCACGATCGGCTGGAAGAGATGGCCGATGACAGGGTGTCAGACAAGGACCCCATAGGAAGGGAACCGGATTGGGAACACGCAAGATCATCGGCCAAACCAGTAAACCCCAGGTGGTGTCCCGATGGCCAATCCAGATCCCAGAAACGGAGGATCCAACTCCTGCGCCGGTGGGAGCAACAAGAGGAAGAACAGAGGCAGGTGCCAGAGAAAAGAAATGTTAAGTCTCGGGTGTGGCGCCCAAAGAAAAACAACGGTCAAGAAGCAGACAATCAAGAATCGGTAGCCGATATCAACATGGTGTTCATATTGCCGATGGAATTCATGGCGCCTGACGATCGAGACAAAGCGACAAGGATGGAAGAGCAAATGGCGCAACTGGTATTAGAGCCAATGACGGCTACTTTTGAGAAAAAAGAAGAAGAAAAACGGCAACATCTTAAAGCGTTGTTTCTCGAAGGCTATGTTAACGGACGACCCGTCACCAGATTACTAGTAGATGGAGGCGCCACAGTTAACATCATGCCGTATGCCATGTTCCGCAAGCTAGGCAAGAGCGATGAGGATCTCACCAAGACGGATATGATGCTAAAGGATTTTGAAGGCAACGTGTCTCCCGCCCGCGGAGCGCTCTGCGTCGACCTCACCATCGGCAGTAAGACCCTTCCTACTACCTTTTTCG
Source organism: Panicum miliaceum (assembly GCA_032594955.1). NCBI lineage: Eukaryota > Viridiplantae > Streptophyta > Magnoliopsida > Poales > Poaceae > Panicum > Panicum miliaceum. Next base: position 22,652,485 of record CM064063.1, on the reverse strand, counting down.
TTATTAAGTGTAAGGGATCCTACAACATGCTGCTCGGTCATGACTGGATACACGCAAACTGCTGTGTCCCATCTACAATGCATCAATGCCTCGTGCAATGGGTCGGCAACAGCACAGAGATAGTCACCGCCAATTCCGCCTACAGCGTCGCAGCGGCCGACACGCAACAGTGGAGCTGCGAGCACATCAAGTGTATATCTGGCAGGACTTGGGACACTGACTTCCTGAAGTTATCCGATTTCGGTCTACAGCCGATCCAAGCAGTCGGCTCGGAAGATTCAGAATAGATGGATCAGCTCGTCCGAGAAGACGGGAAGCTTGGGCATGGATTTACGTTGGCCGATTTATTGGAGATGGTAGATTTGGGAGATAGCAGCAAATCAAGGCCGACGTATATTAGTGATAATTTGGATCCTGAGTATAAGTGTAAACTGATAAGTTTATTAAAATAATTCAAGGATTGCTTTGCTTGGGAATATCATGAGATGCCAGGTCTAGACCGGTCCATTGTTGAACACCGGTTACCTATAAAATCAGGATATCGGCCATATCAGCAACCTGCACGACGGTGCAACCCCAAGATTCTACCTGATATAAAGGCCGAGATCACAAAGTTAATTGAAGCAGGATTTATTCGGCAGTGCCGCTACGTTGAATGGATTTCTAATATTGTGCCCGTGTATAAAAAGAATGGAAAGTTGTGCGTGTGCATCGATTTCAGGAACTTAAATCAGGCCACACCAATGGATGGATATCCGATGCCAACGGCCGATATCTTGATAGATGCTGCCGCAGGGCACAAAGTCATAAGTTTCATGGATGGTAATGCAGGGTACAATCAGATATTAATGGCCGAAGAAGATATCTCGAAAACGGCTTTCAGGTGTCCAGGTCATCTTGGTTTATTCGAATGGGTTGTGATGACTTTTGGATTGAAGAACGCCGGTGCTACATATTAGCGGGCCATGAACTATATCTTCCACAAGCTTATTGGTACATCGGTGGAAATTTATATAGATGATGTCGCGGTCAAGTCAAAAGGTCACCAAGAACATCTGGCCGATTTACAAGAAGTACTGGAATGCACAAGGAAGCATGGGCTGAAGATGAACCTGAACAAGTGCGCATTTGGCGTATCGGCCGGACAATTCTTAGGGTTCATGGTTCACGAGCGCGGAATAGAAATTAATCGGAAGACCATAGACGCCATCAACAAAGTTGTGGCCCCTCAGAATAAGACTGAGCTACAGTCCCTCATCGGCAAGGTCAATTTTATCAGAAGGTTCATATCCAACCTGTCAGGGAGAATTCGAGCTTTTACTCCTCTATTGAAATTAAAGCCCGATCAAGAATTTATATGGGGAGAAGAACAACGCAAAGCATTGGAAGATATTAAGCAATATCTAGTTTCACCTCCGGTGTTGGTCCCGCCACAGCCTGGTAAGCCGTTCAAATTATATTTATCGGCTAATGAACAGGCTATTGGATCGGCGTTGGTACAGGAGTTCGAAGGGAAAGAACGAGTGGTATATTACGTCAGCAGAAGACTCCTAGACGCCAAAACAAGATATTCCCGGTGGAGCGGCTGTGCTTATGTTTATACTTCTCGTGTACCAAGCTCAGGCACTATTTGTTATCGGCAGAATGCATAGTTATATGCAAGGATGATGTGGTGAAGTATATGCTATCATTGCCGATTTTGAAAGGACGGATTGGAAAATGGATCCTGGCTTTGTCAGAATTCGACTTAAGGTACGAATCGGCCAAAGCTGTCAAAGGTCAAGTAATGGCCGATTTCGTAGCTCACCATTGTGGACCAGAGATTGCCGTCGTTGAACCGGTTCCATGGACTCTGTATTTTGATGGTTCTTCATGTGGGGCCGGATCAGGAATCGGCATTGTTCTTGTATCACCTCAGGGGGCAAGTTATGATTTCTCTCTGCCGATAGAAGCTTCCGCAACTAATAATCAGGCGGAATATCGAGCCGTTCTGAAGGGCATCCAATTGTTAAGGGAAGTCAAAGCTGATGCAGTCGAAATTTTTGGATCCATGCTCATTGTGGATCAATTAACGGGGCGATCTGAGTGCAAGGATGATATCTTGAGGATTTATTATGAAGATTGCCTTCAGCTTTTAAAAGAGTTCAAGTCTGCAATAATTGAGCATATCTCCAGAAATTATAATGAAGAGGCCAACAGGCTGGCCCAACATGCCTCCGGGTATCGGCCGATTCAGGGAGCGATGATGCTAGAGCTCGCGGCCGATAACTGGCGAAAGGAAATCGCCGATTACTTGAAAGATCCATCCCGGAAAGTGGATCGGCGAATACGTTTTCAAGCTACAAAGTATGTGTGATCTATTTTACCGGACGATTGATGGAGTTCTTCTCAAGTGCCTGGGAACTGAAGAAGCAAAGGTTCTCATGGGAGAAATACATGAAGGCGTGTGTGGAGCCCATCAATCGGCTCACAAAATGAAATGCATGATCCGGAACAATGGATATTATTGGCCGACTGTGGCAGAACCACCTGAATTAATCCGGTTCAAGTGTATTAACCATCACCATTAGGGCAATCTCGGTTAACCTTACACTTCAAACGGAGTAATCCACTGGTCTGTCGGGTATAACCTCCCGATACAACCACGGTAGAGCGGATCGAATGCCATACATACAAATGCTCATGCGACGATGAGCCCAGAGAATACCACATTCCAGCAATCATTGAAAAATTAACATAAGTGAATATTACAAACCAAGCTTGAGTTTAGAAACCAAGTACTTCAGTGATCATACTAAGAAGTTCTTCAGAGTTTAAGTTGCAGCGGAAAATAAAACAACGAAAGCTACTTCGACGATAAGGATGTCTCGATGAAGCCCGTACGAGACATCACTCGGCATTATCTCCGTTGGACGGGGGCGTATCCCATTCCACCGACCAACCAGGGGGAAGAGTGCAGGGCCAAGTCAAGCTGGCAATCATATCTTCGAAGGTCTCACCTGAAAACGAGCCACAAGCAAGGCTGAGTATACTAATACTCACCAAGACTTACCCGTGTAGTGGAATCTACTCCACCGACTCTAGACATGCAAGGCTTTTTGGCTCAGGGGTTTGTTTTGCCGAAAAGCATCTACGAGTGGGTCCTTGCTTTCAACTTTTAGCTCAAGATTCTAGTTTCATTAACCATTCTAGATAAGCAGCTATCCAATAGCATACATGGTGAAGCATTAAATTTTCATCCAACCAGTCCATTCATCCTCATTGTTCCTCTTCTTACTCTGTGGGTAAAAATGGTTAAGCAGTCTCAATAGCCGTGAGAAACGAACGATTCGAATCGAATTTCTTAACCTTGCAAGGGAAACCTAAACACACGTCACGTGGTTACTCCCAGAGTCACACGTGCAACTTTTCCCCTTTCTTTCCGGGTTGTGGATCGAGGCTACCCTCCGAGAGTACAAGAGCCCCACGCCACGGTTCGGCGCCGGGTCGTGACCACTCTCTGCACTCGCCATATGCACATGGGACCGAAGTTCAAAGGGTAGGTTGCTGTCCACTCGCCGGGCCAATCAGGTACTTAAGCTTACCGATTCCCATAATCTCGGCATGTGTTTAGTACGTTCAAAGACTTAACCATCACTACCACAAACTGCGGCCTTAGCATTTTTCACTAGACAGACGGGCCTCAATCGTAACCATCATTCCATAGCCCGTCCGTGTCCTTATGATTGCAGCGTGTAGTAACATTCAACTCCTATTTTCTCGCGAGTGACAGGAAATCACTCGGCTTTTACCGGTGTCCTATTAGCACAGCATTCTATCGAACCTTACCTCTAGTTTTCAAGCATGGGTTCCTAATATCATGCAACTAAGTTTTCATTCAACTCATATAAACTTAATGCACAAGCAAAGAGTAATGAGTTGCATAATTTAGGAAAGAAATGGGTTATGCTCCGGGCCTTGCCTTCGCAGTTAGCTTGGGGCTCTTCCGAACTTGGGCTCGGGTCTTCAAGAGCTTCAGTTAGATTTACTTGAGCTTCACGCTGCTCACTCTCGGACGCGGGCACCAGCTCGTAAGTTCCGTCGGCGAGAGTCGTCGATTCTACATGAATGCACAAGTTTAATTCGTGGTGATGGTAATCGACACGATTTAAGTGTAATTACTACAGTGGATAGTTTCTGGTCATGAAATTTTGGATTTAGGCACATCAGGGAAAGTTGTGCTTACTGAAAAATTTTCAGACAATTTTATGTAACAGATTAATTATGAAAAATATATTACATAGTTGCTATTAGACCTTTGTTCTTTTTGTACAGAACAAATGGTGCAACAAATGAGTCTTAGATTTTTACAGAGCTTTCGCTTAAGCACGCAGGAGCTACTGTAATTTTCGTAGGATTTATTATGCAGTTTTCAGAGCATAGTAAATGTGACTTTACACACCTAGGTTATTCAAGGATTTATTTTTACAGGATCATCCACAGGGTTTTTGTCCATGAAACTTTTTACACAGCAACCTCTACCGCAGTGTATCTCCTAGTAACAATTTGAGAATTTTCCAAGCTAAGATACTATTTGCTTGATTTAATGTATGTTATTAGCACATAAATCAAATAATTAGGTTCCTGTGAGATATAAAGTCTCCCAATTTTTCTCTGGCATCTAGGTACCATTACACCCGTATAGAAAAAGTTTCATTAGGTGATTCATAACCTAACTGCAGGGATAAAAATATTTAGCCACTTATGGTATGAAACTAAGTTTAATAAACCGTGTAGCTAGAGATCAAATTTGGGCCTGATCTTTTTACACAGCCCCAATCATGAAGCAACTAACTCACTGTCCAAATTTTAGGGTCAGTACTGATTTACAACAGTGGGTACAAAATAAGTCCATTAAAGCTTCCATTTAATGTAGAGAAAAATATGTTGAGAATCTGAGAAACTTTTTGTGAAAAAAGTTGTAGAGTTTATTCTAAGGATTCCAGAACAGTTTAGTTTGCATTTTTCTGGTTTTTCTACGATTTTATACGAATTTTATAAGTTCACTGAATCTGAATCTAGATTTGAAACTTTCTTTTACAACTGGGTCCTTGAATATTACGCGCAGACCCTCCTAAAGATTTAAATTCTTGCAATTGGGTCCTCGGGCGGCTCGGGTATGGCGGCCGGCCGAAATTCCGGCGAGGGGCTCGCCGGCGGCGAGGGGTGAGGGTCGGGGAAGGTTCAGGGGTGCGAGGGCTACCTCGTGGGGGTCTTGTTCGAGTGGGGAATGGTCAGGAATGGCTCGCCGGTGTTGGAGCAGAGGCGGCGGCGGCGGCGGCACGCGTCGACGGTGGTGCTCCGGCGGGCTTGGGGCGGCCTGGTCTGGACGGAAAGCTTCAGTGGCGCGTGGGGAAGCTGCTCAGGGGCTTGGCTTGGGCGGAGGAGGTCGGGGTCGAGCTGTCCACGGCGAGCAGGGCCGGCGGCGGCGGTGACAGCGCGGGCGGCGGCGCTCCGGCGGTCCTGGGCGGTGTTGGGCGGGTCGGTGAGCTTTAGGGGGATGATGTAGTGGTGGCTGACACTCCAATTTGGGCAGGGGGCGGCTGGGGGAGACTGTCCACGAACGGGCGGAGCTCGGCGGCGGTAATGGCGGCGGCGAGGTGTTCTGGCGGCTGTGGCTCGCGCGGGCAGCCGGGGCCGCGGCTTTTATAGGGGCAGGAGGGGGTGGGGGTGTCTGGGTGACGCGCGGGGCGGAGGCACGGCACGGCGTGCCACTGGCCACGGCGGGCGGCAGCAGGACGCCGGCGCGGCGTGCGGCGGGCGGGCGCGAGCGACTGGTGGCCGGAGATTTGGCGTGGGCGCGAGGAGATAGCGCGGCGCGTGGATTGGGGAAGCAGCTGCTGCAGCGGCTCGGGCGGAGGACAGGCGCAGCGACGGGCGGGGCGCGGGAGTCGGGGCGGCACGGCGCGTCGCGGCGGTTGGGCGCGGCGGGCGGCGAGCCGGGGCACGGCAGCGGCGTGCGCACGCGCGGACGCGTACTGGGCAGCGCGGCGTGGGGAGGGGCCAAAGCCGGGCGTGGGGGAGAAGCGCGGCGGCCACTGGCCTGGCGCCTCACACCGGTCAGGCGTCGCCGGCCACCTGGCGGCGCTGTCGGGCGGGGAGGGGAGAGAGAGGGAGGGGCGAGGGGCCTGAATGCAAGAATTTGAAAAGTTTCAGGGGGCTGGGTGCAAACAGGGCGTTTTCTCCTCTTTCTAATTTGAATTTCAAAAACTTTTGAACACGAAAGTTGTTCAGAATAAAAAGTTCTACAAGTTTGGTTTCAGGCAACATCTCATTTGGATTTTGGTTTGAAAGTTAATTTAAAAGTTCAAAAGTATCCAAATGTGCCCAAATTCAATTTGAATTTCAACTTAACTCGTTCTAATTCTTTTCACCCTTTTATTAGTTGGTTAAGCATAAGGTTAGGCTAATGACATTGATTTTAGGAATGTAATTTATCAGGGTTGTCACAGCCTTCCCCCCTTAACAAGAATCTCGCCCCGAGATTCGGTAAATCTTAGTGTGGACAGGGTTGCACGTACTAGTGGTTGAGATAAGAAAACCAGGAAAATTTTGGTTTAGGTAGCTCTCGGTTTCCCAGGTGGCTTCTTCTTCTGTGGCAGAACCACCTGAATTAATCCGGCTCAAGTGTATTAACCATCACCATTAAGGCATCCTCGGTTAACCTTACACTTCAAACGGAGTAATCCACTGGTCTGTCGGGTATAACCTCCCGATACAACCACGGTGAACGGATCGAGCGCCGTACATACAAATGCTCATGCGACGATGAGCCCAGAGAATACCATATTCCAGCAATATTACGAGATTAACATAAGTAAATATTACAGGCCAAGTTCTGAGCTTAGAAACCAAATACTTCAATTAACATAAATAAGTTCTTCAGAGTTAAGTTGCAGCGGAAAATAAACAACGGAAACTACTCGACGATACAGGATGTCTCGATGAAGCCCGTACGAGACATCACTCGGCATCTTCACCGTTGGACGGGGGCGCATCCCATTCCACCGACCAACCAGGGGGAAGAGTACAAGGCCAAGTCAAACTAGCAATCAATTCTTCGAAGGTTTCACCTGAAAACAAGCCACAAGCAAGGCTGAGTATACTAATACTCAGCAAGGCTTACCCGACTAATGGGGTATACTTAGCCGACTCCTAGACATGCGAGGCTTTTGGCTTGAGTGGTTTGTTTTGCCAAAAAGCGTATATAGTAGGTCCTTACTTTCAGATTTTTAGCTCCAAGTTCTAGCTTTCTTTAACCATTCTAGGTAAGCAACTAACCAATATCATACATGGTGAAGCCTTAAATATCATCCAACCAGTTTATTCATCATCATTGTTCCTCTTCTTACTCTGTGGGTAAAAGTGGTTAAGCAGTCTCAATAGCCGTGAGAAACGGACGATTCGAATCGAATTTCTTAACCTTGCAAGGGAAACCTAAACACACGTCACGTGGTTACTCCCTAGAGTCACACGTGCAACTTTTCCCTTCAATTCCCGCTTCACGGAACAGGCCCACCGCCCTCGACTACACCTCCCCATGGACCACGGACGCAGCCGGGCCATGGCGGCCGATGCACCCGCCATTAGCTAGATGTGAACGAATTCAAGACAGTGGGGAGTATATTCCGGCCTCGGTTCAATCCAGTACTAAGCTTACCGATTACCATATTCTCGGCATGTGGTTAGTACGTTCAAAGACTTAACCATCACTTACCACACACTGCGGCCTTAGCATTTTTCACTAGACAGACGGGCCTCAATCATCAACATAAACATCGTACCACAGCCCGTCCGTCGTCCTTATGATTGCAGCGTGTAGTAAACAATCAACTCCTAATTTCTCGCGAGTGACAGGAAATCACTCGACTTTTACCGAGTCCTATTAGCATAGCATTCTATCGAACCTTGTATCTAGTATTCAGAGCATGGGTACCTAGGATCATGCAACTAAGTTTTCATCCAACTCCTATAAACTTAATGCACAAGTAAAGTAGAGTAATAAGTTGCATAAGTTGAGAAAATAGGGTTCATGCTCCGGGGCTTGCCTTCTTGCGAAAAGTTAGTCCGGGGCTCTTCCGAACTTGGGCTCGGGTCTTCGGCAACTTCAGTTAGATTCACTTGAGCTTCACGCTGCTCACTCTCGGACGCGGGCACCAACTCGTACGTTCCGTCGGCGAGAGTCGTCGTTTCTACATGAATGCACAAGTTTAAGTAGTGGTGATGTTAAACGACATGATTTCCTTCACGATAAAGTTGCAGTTTGTAAAACATGAGTTTGTCGTGGAGTGAGTTACTTCATCAATCGTGGGTAATCGTTAATAGAGTTTATCTTCATCTATTTAACTTTATTAAAGAAGAAGGGGTTGTGTTATATTGAAAACTTAGTTTCTTTTTAAACACAAACATGAGTTGAACACAATTACTAATCTAGTTAGCTTCTGGTAATAAAATTTTTATTCAAAGTACATTATGCAGAGATAAGATCACTGTAAAAATTTCAGACATTTTTGTGTAGCATGTTAAATATGAAAAATGTAATACACAGCCACTGCTAGAATCTAGTTATTTTTATACAGAACAAACCATGCAAGTATTGATGCTACAAATTTTACAGGGTGTTGCTATAACCATATTTGTGCTACTGTAAATGTTTCAGATTTTATTGTACATTATTTAGAGCATAATAAATGGGACAAGCTACGCTCATGTTATAAAAGATTATTTTCTACAGGATGTTATACAGGGTTTCTATGTTTGAAACTTTTTGTACAGGTTGATCTACTCTATGGTGTTTCATAGTAAAAAGATGAACATTTTATAAGGGCTTTACTAATTATTTTGAATTAGTGAAGTTTTCCTACCACAAATTCATGTGAACAGGTTACATATAGTAAAAATGTTTCTAAATTTTTCTATGGCCTCTAGGTATCACTACAACAACACAGAAAAAGTTTCATGACATTAAACATCACAGAACAGCAGGAATAATTAGTTCTATCACTTTATGGCATAAAGCAATGTTGGACAAAAAGTGTATCTAGAGATGGCTTTTGGTCCTGATCTTTCTACACAGTCCTAAACATTAAGCAAGTAACTCACTGCCCAAAAATTAGAGTCAGCAATGATCTACAACAGTGGGTACAAAAGAAGTCCATTAAACCTTCCATTTCATCTAGAGCAAAATATATTGAGAATCTGAGAAACTTTATGTAACAAAAGTTGTAGAGTTTCTTATAAGGATTCCAGAACAGTTGAGTTTGCATTTTTCTGAATTTTCTACGATTTTATACGAATTTTACAATTTCACTGATTTGGTTAAAACTTTCTTTACAGAGGGGTCCCTGAAAATTAGCAGAAAACCCCCTAGAAAGATTTGGGCGTTTGCAATGTGGTCCCTGGTCGCAAATCACGGCGGGGAGCATCCTGTCCGGCCGAATTCCGGCGAGCTCGGTCGCCGGCGGCGAGGGCAAGGTGGGGGAAGAGCAAGAGGAGGTTGGGGGCTACCTTTGGGTGGTCACGGTTGGGGCGGAGGTGGTCTGAGCAGGGCTGCCCGCGGCGAGCAGGGGCGGCGGCGGTGGGACGGCGCGGACGGCGGCGCTCCGGCGAGGAGGGCGGCGGGGCTCGGGCTGGGGAGCTTCAGTGCGTCGAGGGGAATCCGTTTCAGTGCTTGCCTCGGGCGGAGGTGGGCCGGAGCAAGGGAACCGCGGCGAGGTGGGGGCGCCGGCGGCAATGGAGGCGCGGTGGCTTTCCAGGCGCGCGAGGGGGGGGGCTCTGTTCGGCTTTTTATAGGCGCAAGGGAGGGAGGAGGGGTCCAGGCAGGGCTGGGCCGGGCGGCACGGCGGGGGCACGCCGTTGGGCGGCGGGGCGGCGGCCAGTGGCTGGGCGGCGCGGCGGTGCAGCAGAGCCGCGGGTTGGGCAGGGGCATGCCGTGCGGGAGGGAGAAGAAAAGGCGCGGCCGCGGTTGGGCAGCGGGGGGCGGCAGCAGGCAGGGCGTCGGGGGTTGGCTCGGCGTCTGGTGCTGCGCAGGCGTCGAGGGCCAGGTGGCCGGCGGCGGTCGGGCGAGCGCGCGGCGCAGCAGAGGAGGGAGGGGTGAGCGAGGGACCGAAGTGCAAGAATTTGAAAAACTTCAGGGGGCTGAGTGCAAACAGGGCGTTTTCTCCTCTTTCTGATTTGAATTTCAAAAACTTTTGAACACGAAAGTTGTTCAAAATAAAAAGTTCTACAACTTTGGTTTCAGGAAAAATTTCATTTGGCTTATGGTTTTAAAGTTAATTTAAAAGTTTCAAATGTGTCCAAATGTGCCCAAATTAAATTTGATTTCCAACTGTACCCGGTTTAATTCTTTCCACCCTCTCATTAGTGGTTTAAAACATAGAGTTAGGCTAATGACATTGATTTCGGAATTTTAATTACCAGGGTTGTCACAGCCTTCCCCCCTTAACAAGAATCTCGCCCCGAGATTCGGTAATTCTTAGTGTGGGCGTGGGTGCACCTACCAGTGGTTGAGGCAAGAAACCCAGGGAAATGTTGGTTCAGGTAGCTCTCCGTTTCCCAGGTGGCTTCTTCTTCCGTGTGGCGATTCCATTGTATTTTATACATTCTAATCACTTTCCTCCTGGTCTCTCTTTCTTTTTGATCCAAAATCTTAACTGGGTGTTCGACATACGAGAGGTCGGGTTCCAACGATATTTCTTGTTGTTCCACAATCTCAGTAGGGACTCGAATACACTTCTTGAGTTGAGATACGTGGAAGACATCATGGGTGGCCGTGAGCTGAGGGGGCAGTCGTAGTTTGTAGGCTACGGGTCCGCAGCTCTCAATGATTTCGTAAGGACCAATATAACGGGGAGCTAGTTTGCCTTTGATTCCAAATCTTCGCACTCCCTTGGTGGGTGATACTCGAAGATAGACATGATCGCCAACTTCGAACTTTAGGGGCTTTCTCCTTTTGTCAGAATAGCTCTTTTGTCGAGCTTGTGCGGTTCTAAGATTTGCTTGTATTACTTTTACTTTCTCCTCTGCCTCGATTACCAGGTCGGGTCCAATTATTTGACGTTCTCCGGTTTGTGACCAGCTCAAAGGAGTTCGACACCTTCGTCCGTACAGGGCCTCAAATGGTGCCATTTTCAAACTCGTTTGATAGCTGTTGTTGTACGAGAACTCTGCTAGGGGTAGGCATTTGTCCCAATTCTTGTCATAGTGGATGACGCAAGCTCTCAGCATGTCTTCAAGGATTTGGTTTACTCTTTCCGTTTGTCCATCAGTCTGAGGATGGTATGCTGAGCTGCGAATCAGTTTAGTACCAAGAGACGTTTGTAGTTGTTCCCAAAAGCGTGCTACAAACTGAGGACCACGATCAGAAATAATTGTCTTAGGTATTCCATGTAGGCAAACAATACGATCGAGGTAGATCTCGGCATATTTCTTGGCGGTATAGGTGGTGTGTACCGGAAGAAAATGTGCCGTCTTTGTGAGTCTATCAACGATGACCCATATGGAATCATGTTTCTGGGAGGTGTTTGGTAGTCCAACGATGAAGTCCATACTTATGTCTTCCCATTTTCATGATGGTATAGGTAATGGTTGAAGTGTACCGGCTACTTTCAAGTGGCTAGCTTTTACTCTCTGGCACGTGTCACATTCCGAGACATACGTAGCAATTTCTCTTTTCATTCTAGTCCACCAGAAGTTTTGCCTTAGGTCCTGATACATTTTGCTACTGCCGGGGTGGATAGAGAATTTGGAGAGGTGTGCCTCATCAAGAATTTGCTTGCGGAGTTCACGATTCTTCGGAACGACTATACGACTTTCGAACCATAGAACTCCCTTATGGTCCTGGCGGAAACACTTATACTTCTCCTCACCTAGAGAGAGTTTTTGTTTGATGATCTTGATTCCTTCATCCTGTAGTTGTGCCATGACGATTTGGTCGTGAAGAGTGGGCTCAACTGAGATGTGATTTAGAGTGCCTTGGGAAACCATTTCCAAGTTAAGCTTCCTCATGTCTGCACATAATGTCTCATTGTAGGATTCCATGGATAAGCAATGGCAATGGGACTTGCGGCTTAGTGCATCCGCGACTACATTAGCCTTGCCGGGGTGATACTGCACTTCAAGGTCATAATCCTTGATTAATTCTAGCCATCTCCGTTGTCTCATATTCAGATCGGCTTGTGTGAAGATATACTTGAGACTCTTATGATCCGTGTAGATATTGCACTGTGTACCCATGAGATAGTGCCTCCATATCTTCAGCGCGTGAATGACGGCTGCAAGCTCAAGATCATGAGTGGGATAATTCTGTTCGTGGGGCCGAAGGGCTCGTGAGGCATATGCAATCACTCGATTCTCTTGCATAAGCACACATCCTAGACCAGTACCTGATGCGTCACAATACACATCGAATGACTTGGTATTATCGGGTTGAGCTAACACAGGTGCAGTAGTCAGATGCTCTCTGAGAGTGTGGAAGGCTTCCTCACACTTCTCATTCCATGCAAACTTTACTTCCTTCTTCAATAGTTCCGTCATGGGCTTAGCAATTCGAGAGAAATCCGGGATGAAGCGACGGTAGTAACCGGCTAAGCCGAGAAAACTGCGAATCTGATGAACAGAGGTAGGGGGTTTCCAATCCATCACCTCTTGTACCTTGCTGGGGTCAACAGCTATGCCTTCGCTGGAGATCGTGTGACCTAAGAACTTTACAGTATCCAACCAGAATTTACACTTAGAAAACTTAGCATAGAGCTGATGGTCTCTGAGTCGCTGAAGAACAATGCGAAGGTGCTTGGCATGCTCTTCCTCATCCTTTGAATAGATAAGAATGTCGTCGATGAACACTACGACGAATTTGTCAAGTTCGGGCATGAATACCGAATTCATGAGATACATGAAGTAGGCAGGGGCATTGGTGAGTCCAAAGGACATAACCAAGAATTCATATAGTCCATATCGTGTGGAGAAGGCAGTCTTAGGAATATCGCACGGGCGAATCTTGATCTGATGATATCCCGAACGAAGATCAATCTTTGAGAAGACTCTGGCTCCAGCTAATTGATCGAAGAGTACATCGATACGAGGAAGTGGGTATTTATTTTTAACAGTTACCGCATTGAGAGGTCGGTAGTCAACACATAACCTCAAACTGTCATCCTTCTTCTTTACGAATAGGGCTGGACATCCCCAAGGTGACGCGCTAGGGCGAATGAAACCTTTGTCCAGTAGTTCTTGGAGTTGAAGTTTCAGCTCGGCCAATTCTTTAGGGGGCATCCTATATGGTCTTTTGGATATAGGTGCAGTGCCTGGTTGTAGTTCAATAACGAACTCAATGTCCCTATCTGGTGGCATTCCGGGTAAGTCATCCGGAAAGACATCGGCATACTCGCATACCACAGGAATATTCTCTAGGTTGGTCCCTTCCATCACGAAAGCGCAAGAACTTGTGCACTCCCGTAACGGTAGGTAAAGGGTAGTGGCTCCGTGACCAGGTGAATTTATCTCAACGGCTCGGGAAGAAAGGTCCAGTGTGACTCCATGCCTAGTCATCCAGTTCATTCCCAAAATAATATCTATGCTGTCAAGGGGTAAAAGAACAAGGTCTGTGTTGATGACTTTACTTCCCAATTTTATCGGTACCAGCCTTATGATTTGGTTGGAAGCAATTTTTCCACCCGGTGTTGATATCATATACGACCCTTTGGTGTGCCAAACATTCAAGCCTACTTTTGCACCAAACTTTGCACTAATGAAACTATGTGATGCACCAGAATCAAACAATATGACTGCAGGCTTGTTATGGATGGAGAATGTACCCGTCATTACAGGTGCTCCTTCAGGAAGTTCTGCAAGGGTGGTGAAGTTGATCTGTCCTTGTTGGGCCTGGAGGGTCTGCTTCTTGCCTTTGTTCTTATTGTTCTGGTTAGAGTCCTGGCCCTGATTTGGCAGCCTGGGTTGAGGGCATTCGCGAGCGAAATGACCGGAACTCCCACATTTGAAACAACGATCTGCGGGGCTGGGTCGAAGAGGCTGTTGCAGTGTGGGCCTCGGACCATTCGGTGGAGGCATCGGGGGTCGTACCATGCCTGGCTGCTGCGGGGGCCTGATAATCCAACGCCCTGGCTGAGGGGCCTTCGGTGGAGCTGTAGGCGCAGCATTTCGCACCAAGCGATACCTCAGTGGCTGAGCGCCCGAGGGTCCAGCTAGCGCCTTTCTCTTCTTTTCAGCACGATGAGCCTCAATACAGTCCTCTTGAGTGATGGCCATGTTGACTAGCTCGTTATATGTATCGGCTTTGACAAGATTCAATCGTTCCTTGAGTTTAGTATTCAGACCTCTACGGAAACGATCACGCTTCTTGGCATCTGTGTCTGCGTGATAGCCCGCGTATTGGCCCAGGTTGTTGAAGGCTTGAGCATACTGAAGTACAGTGCGGTTACCCTGAGTGAGAGCTAAAAACTCATTTAGCTTTCTTTCTATGAGACCTTCGGGAATATGGTGTGCCCGGAACGCAGTCTTGAATTCATCCCAGGTGACAATGTGATCAGCGGGGAGCATAGCAAAATAGTGGTCCCACCATAGACGAGCCGTACCGCGAAGCTGCTGCGCGGCAAAGCGGGCCTTGTTTTCATCCGAACATGGGGCCACAAGTAGAGAAAACTTGGACTCGATTGTGCGAATCCAAGCGTCCGCATCCAAGGGTTCCTCCGTCTCGTGAAACAAGGGAGGCTGGGTCCCTAGGAAATCCGTGTACCCTGCAACTTGGGGGTGGGGGAAATTTTGCCCACCCCGCTGGTGGTGTTGCTGTCCTTGCACGAGCTGGCGAAGCAACTCGGTTTGAGCGGCTATTACTTCTACTAAACCAGGTGGTGGCTGTGGCTGTGGTTGTGATCCACTTGCGCTAGCACCAAAACCATCCGGGTTACCACGGGTTGCTCCAACCATCTGAAAAGGCGAATGTTCTTCATTAGCAACGTGATCCATATTGCTTCCATGACTCAAAAAGATCTAACGCAGCATAGTAGACTTCCAAAAGGTCCTGGATGGAATCACGGGCATAAAAACTGTCTGCCATAAGAACCTTATAACTCCTGGTAGGTTCATCCAAAGTTCCTCATATTTTGGCAGTGGATAGCGAATTTAGGGATGTACAACTTTGATATTCAGTTAAGATGCTCAATTGATGGCTAAGATGGTCAAACGATCCGCTCTTCGCTTCGCTGGTTGGCTGTTTTTCAGCAGAACGAGTTATAGTATCTGGCCTATAACTTCAAAAGTTCTGGTCCAAAAATTCTCAACTTTTACCAGAGCATTTCTAAGGTATTTGTGCACCACTTTTATATTCAACACTTTGGCTGGATTAGGCTCTAAGATGGCTGTTCCCTTAAGGTCTTCTTCTCGGTCTACCCAGAATTTTCAGTGAACAGGGGGCCAATATTTCGTGCACCAGGGAAAATCTACCCAGCCAAAATTTACCAAATTTTAACAGCAGCTTCTGGGATAAATTTGGAACAAGTTTTGTGTTGTACTCTTTTGCAGAAAACCGCAGGAAGGGGGCCTAAAAATTTAAGAGGCAGAAGTGCTTATTCCGGACAGAATTCTGACATTTCGAGGTTTCTGTTATTTCTTATTATCCATAAGTTCAGAATTTTTCATTTTTTTGAACAGAAGATAGGGCACAAGATTTGGAACAATTTCTTCAACATGAACTCTATCAGAAATGGTCATTATCTTGGGTCAATAAATCGTTCCTTTTGGTGACGGCAGATTTCGGACAGTTTCGCTAGATAGTCCTTATGCGACCCACACTTAGATACGCAAGAACCTTTCCACTCTCACACAACGCATTTTCAATTTCCGATATATACGTTCATGATGTATGCACGTCCTATTCGTCCTCACAAAATAAAATAATCGCCAAATAGTTTTGGTCTTACGAAGATAGTTTCGGTGGCATACACAATACGGCTCTCGCTATAATAGCTAGTCGAGTCTTTCTAATCGTTCCTTAACTTATCGTAATCGCGGTTAGTGTACCTGCAGAAGATTGACAAAGCATGTATATATCATGAACCTTTCATGCCAGCACTCATGAAAGCGTCCGTATTCATTACCGTTTACTTATAGAAACGATATCTGTACAATTCCCGCCGTACAGACGACGTTAACATACGCTATCGAGATAGCGTATTCACGGGGGTACCGTCATGAGACGGGGGTATGAACAGCGATCGCCATACCCTGCGCCGAACCTTCTACTCCCAATATGTTCAACTAACAGTTGGCATATTGGCAGCACCTCAAGTAAGCCACTGCTTGAGGGCAGCGTTCGGTTCGCATCACCGACAGGAAGGCCAAGCTCCCTCAGTTGGCTGAGGATCCTTACCTTCTTACCTTAGCGACGAGTGCGTCGTTACAGAATTTAAGGTTGGTTGTGCATGAAAGTAAGTTTTGACAGAAGGTAATGTGCTGGAAGTCAGTTGATAATATATATAGAAGTTAGATAGCCACCTAGTAACTTTCCCATAAACCCTTAGGGCTTTACGAGCTAGGCACCATCCTTAACGTACCAACGCTTTCCGCAACACAACCTTCTAGTCAAGTTTTAGTATACTGAGTTTTTAAGGCTTGTAGCATTCTCTGGCGTATGTATTTCGGCTCTGGTGTCCGCTGTTGCCAGCTGTGGCACCAGCTACGGCTCTGATACCAGCTGTGGCAGAACCACCTGAATTAATCCGGCTCAAGTGTATTAACCATCACCATTAAGGCATCCTCGGTTAACCTTACACTTCAAACGGAGTAATCCACTGGTCTGTCGGGTATAACCTCCCGATACAACCACGGTGAACGGATCGAGCGCCGTACATACAAATGCTCATGCGACGATGAGCCCAGAGAATACCATATTCCAGCAATATTACGAGATTAACATAAGTAAATATTACAGGCCAAGTTCTGAGCTTAGAAACCAAATACTTCAATTAACATAAATAAGTTCTTCAGAGTTAAGTTGCAGCGGAAAATAAACAACGGAAACTACTCGACGATACAGGATGTCTCGATGAAGCCCGTACGAGACATCACTCGGCATCTTCACCGTTGGACGGGGGCGCATCCCATTCCACCGACCAACCAGGGGGAAGAGTACAAGGCCAAGTCAAACTAGCAATCAATTCTTCGAAGGTTTCACCTGAAAACAAGCCACAAGCAAGGCTGAGTATACTAATACTCAGCAAGGCTTACCCGACTAATGGGGTATACTTAGCCGACTCCTAGACATGCGAGGCTTTTGGCTTGAGTGGTTTGTTTTGCCAAAAAGCGTATATAGTAGGTCCTTACTTTCAGATTTTTAGCTCCAAGTTCTAGCTTTCTTTAACCATTCTAGGTAAGCAACTAACCAATATCATACATGGTGAAGCCTTAAATATCATCCAACCAGTTTATTCATCATCATTGTTCCTCTTCTTACTCTGTGGGTAAAAGTGGTTAAGCAGTCTCAATAGCCGTGAGAAACGGACGATTCGAATCGAATTTCTTAACCTTGCAAGGGAAACCTAAACACACGTCACGTGGTTACTCCCTAGAGTCACACGTGCAACTTTTCCCTTCAATTCCCGCTTCACGGAACAGGCCCACCGCCCTCGACTACACCTCCCCATGGACCACGGACGCAGCCGGGCCATGGCGGCCGATGCACCCGCCATTAGCTAGATGTGAACGAATTCAAGACAGTGGGGAGTATATTCCGGCCTCGGTTCAATCCAGTACTAAGCTTACCGATTACCATATTCTCGGCATGTGGTTAGTACGTTCAAAGACTTAACCATCACTTACCACACACTGCGGCCTTAGCATTTTTCACTAGACAGACGGGCCTCAATCATCAACATAAACATCGTACCACAGCCCGTCCGTCGTCCTTATGATTGCAGCGTGTAGTAAACAATCAACTCCTAATTTCTCGCGAGTGACAGGAAATCACTCGACTTTTACCGAGTCCTATTAGCATAGCATTCTATCGAACCTTGTATCTAGTATTCAGAGCATGGGTACCTAGGATCATGCAACTAAGTTTTCATCCAACTCCTATAAACTTAATGCACAAGTAAAGTAGAGTAATAAGTTGCATAAGTTGAGAAAATAGGGTTCATGCTCCGGGGCTTGCCTTCTTGCGAAAAGTTAGTCCGGGGCTCTTCCGAACTTGGGCTCGGGTCTTCGGCAACTTCAGTTAGATTCACTTGAGCTTCACGCTGCTCACTCTCGGACGCGGGCACCAACTCGTACGTTCCGTCGGCGAGAGTCGTCGTTTCTACATGAATGCACAAGTTTAAGTAGTGGTGATGTTAAACGACATGATTTCCTTCACGATAAAGTTGCAGTTTGTAAAACATGAGTTTGTCGTGGAGTGAGTTACTTCATCAATCGTGGGTAATCGTTAATAGAGTTTATCTTCATCTATTTAACTTTATTAAAGAAGAAGGGGTTGTGTTATATTGAAAACTTAGTTTCTTTTTAAACACAAACATGAGTTGAACACAATTACTAATCTAGTTAGCTTCTGGTAATAAAATTTTTATTCAAAGTACATTATGCAGAGATAAGATCACTGTAAAAATTTCAGACATTTTTGTGTAGCATGTTAAATATGAAAAATGTAATACACAGCCACTGCTAGAATCTAGTTATTTTTATACAGAACAAACCATGCAAGTATTGATGCTACAAATTTTACAGGGTGTTGCTATAACCATATTTGTGCTACTGTAAATGTTTCAGATTTTATTGTACATTATTTAGAGCATAATAAATGGGACAAGCTACGCTCATGTTATAAAAGATTATTTTCTACAGGATGTTATACAGGGTTTCTATGTTTGAAACTTTTTGTACAGGTTGATCTACTCTATGGTGTTTCATAGTAAAAAGATGAACATTTTATAAGGGCTTTACTAATTATTTTGAATTAGTGAAGTTTTCCTACCACAAATTCATGTGAACAGGTTACATATAGTAAAAATGTTTCTAAATTTTTCTATGGCCTCTAGGTATCACTACAACAACACAGAAAAAGTTTCATGACATTAAACATCACAGAACAGCAGGAATAATTAGTTCTATCACTTTATGGCATAAAGCAATGTTGGACAAAAAGTGTATCTAGAGATGGCTTTTGGTCCTGATCTTTCTACACAGTCCTAAACATTAAGCAAGTAACTCACTGCCCAAAAATTAGAGTCAGCAATGATCTACAACAGTGGGTACAAAAGAAGTCCATTAAACCTTCCATTTAATCTAGAGCAAAATATATTGAGAATCTGAGAAACTTTATGTAACAAAAGTTGTAGAGTTTCTTATAAGGATTCCAGAACAGTTGAGTTTGCATTTTTCTGAATTTTCTACGATTTTATACGAATTTTACAATTTCACTGATTTGGTTAAAACTTTCTTTACAGAGGGGTCCCTGAAAATTAGCAGAAAACCCCCTAGAAAGATTTGGGCGTTTGCAATGTGGTCCCTGGTCGCAAATCACGGCGGGGAGCATCCTGTCCGGCCGAATTCCGGCGAGCTCGGTCGCCGGCGGCGAGGGCAAGGTGGGGGAAGAGCAAGAGGAGGTTGGGGGCTACCTTTGGGTGGTCACGGTTGGGGCGGAGGTGGTCTGAGCAGGGCTGCCCGCGGCGAGCAGGGGCGGCGGCGGTGGGACGGCGCGGACGGCGGCGCTCCGGCGAGGAGGGCGGCGGGGCTCGGGCTGGGGAGCTTCAGTGCGTCGAGGGGAATCCGTTTCAGTGCTTGCCTCGGGCGGAGGTGGGCCGGAGCAAGGGAACCGCGGCGAGGTGGGGGCGCCGGCGGCAATGGAGGCGCGGTGGCTTTCCAGGCGCGCGAGGGGGGGGCTCTGTTCGGCTTTTTATAGGCGCAAGGGAGGGAGGAGGGGTCCAGGCAGGGCTGGGCCGGGCGGCACGGCGGGGGCACGCCGTTGGGCGGCGGGGCGGCGGCCAGTGGCTGGGCGGCGCGGCGGTGCAGCAGAGCCGCGGGTTGGGCAGGGGCATGCCGTGCGGGAGGGAGAAGAAAAGGCGCGGCCGCGGTTGGGCAGCGGGGGGCGGCAGCAGGCAGGGCGTCGGGGGTTGGCTCGGCGTCTGGTGCTGCGCAGGCGTCGAGGGCCAGGTGGCCGGCGGCGGTCGGGCGAGCGCGCGGCGCAGCAGAGGAGGGAGGGGTGAGCGAGGGACCGAAGTGCAAGAATTTGAAAAACTTCAGGGGGCTGAGTGCAAACAGGGCGTTTTCTCCTCTTTCTGATTTGAATTTCAAAAACTTTTGAACACGAAAGTTGTTCAAAATAAAAAGTTCTACAACTTTGGTTTCAGGAAAAATTTCATTTGGCTTATGGTTTTAAAGTTAATTTAAAAGTTTCAAATGTGTCCAAATGTGCCCAAATTAAATTTGATTTCCAACTGTACCCGGTTTAATTCTTTCCACCCTCTCATTAGTGGTTTAAAACATAGAGTTAGGCTAATGACATTGATTTCGGAATTTTAATTACCAGGGTTGTCACATCTTCCGTGTGATGATTCCATTGAACTTTATACATTCTAATCACTTTCCTCCTGGTCTCTCTTTCTTTTTGATCCAAAATTTTAACTAGGTGTTCGACATACGAGAGGTCGGGCTCTAACGATATTTCTTGTTGTTCCACAATCTTGGTAGGGACTCGAATACACTTCTTGAGTTGAGATACGTGGAAGACATCATGGGTGGCCGCGAGCTGAGGGGGCAGTCATAATTTGTAGGCTACGGGTCCGCAACTCTCAATGATTTCGTAAGGACCAACATAACGGGGAGCTAGTTTGCCTTTGATTCCAAATCTTTGCACTCCCTTGGTGGGTGAAACTCGAAGATAGACATGATCGCCAACTTCGAACTTTAGGGGCTTTCTCCTTTTGTCAGAATAGCTCTATTGTCGGGCTTGTGCGGTTTTAAGATTTGCTTGTATTACTTTTACTTTCTCCTCTGCCTCGATTACCAGGTCGGGTCCAATTATTTTACGTTCTCCGGTTTGTGACCAGCTCAAAGGAGTTCAACACCTTCATCCGTACAGGGCCTCAAATGGTGCCATTTTCAAACTCGATTGATAGCTGTTGTTGTACGAGAACTCTGCTAGGGGTAGGCATTTGTCCCAATTCTTGTCATAGTGAATGACGCAAGCTCTCAGCATGTCTTCAAGAATTTGGTTTACTCTTTCCGTTTGTCCGTCAGTCTGAGGATGGTATGCTGAGCTGCGAAACAGTTTGGTACCAAGAGACGTTTGCAGTTGTTCCCAAAAGCGTGCTACAAACTGAGGACCACGATCAGAAATAATTGTCTTAGGTATTCCATGTAGGCAAACAATACGATCGAGGTAAATCTCGGCATTTTTCTTGGTAGAATAGGTGGTGTGTACCGGAAGAAAATGTGCCGTCTTTGTGAGTCTATCAACGATAACCCATATGGAATCATGTTTCTGGGAAGTGTTTGGTAGTCCAACGATGAAGTCCATACTTATGTCTTCCCATTTCCAGGATGGTATAGGTAACGGTTGTAGTGTACCGGCTACCTTCAAGTGGCTAGCTTTTACTCTCTGGCACGTGTCACATTCCGAGACATACATAGCAATTTCTCTTTTCATTCTAGTCCACCAGAAGTTTCGCCTTAGGTCCTGATACATTTTGCTACTACCGGGGTGGATAGAGAATTTGGAAAGGTGTGCCTCATCGAGAATTTGCTTGCGGAGTTCACGATTCTTCGGAACAACTATACGACTTTCGAACCATAGAACTCCCTTATGGTCCTGGCGGAAACATTTATACTTCTCCTCACCTAGAGAGAGTTTTTGTTTGATGATCTTAATTCCTTCATCATGTAGTTGTGCCATGACGATTTGGTCGTGAAGAGTGGGCTCTACTGAGATGTGATCTAGAGTGCCTTGGGAAACCATTTCCATGTTAAGCTTCCTCATTTCGGCACACAATGTCTCATGGTAGGACTCCATGGATAAGCAATGGCAATGGGACTTGCGGCTTAGTGCATCCGCGACTACGTTAGCCTTGCCGGGGTGATAGTGCACTTCAAGGTCATAATCCTTGATTAATTCTAGCCATCTCCGTTGTCTCATATTCAGATCGGCTTGTGTGAAGATATACTTGAGACTCTTATGATCCGTGTAGATATTGCACTGTGTACCCATGAGATAGTGCCTCCGTATTTTCAGAGCGTGAATGACAGCTGCAAGCTCAAGATCATGAGTGGGATAATTCTGTTCGTGGGGCCGAAGGGCTCGTGAGGCATATGCAATCACTCGATTCTATTGCATAAGCACACATCCTAGACCAGAACCCGATGCGTCACAATACACATCAAATGACTTGGTGTTATCGGGTTGAGCTAACACAGGTGCAGTAGTCAGATGCTCTCTGAGAGTGTGGAAAGCTTCTTCACATTTCTCATTCCATACAAACTTTACTTCCTTCCTTAACAGCTCAGTCATGGGCTTAGCAATTCGAGAGAAATCCGGGATGAAGCGACGGTAGTAACCGGCTAAGCCGAGAAAACTGCGAATCTGATGAACAGAGGTAGGGGGTTTCCAATCCATCACCTCTTGTACCTTGCTGGGGTCGACAGCTATGCCTTCGCTAGAGATCGTGTGACCCAAGAACTTTACAGTATCCAACCAGAATTCACACTTAGAAAACTTAGCATAGAGCTGATGGTCTCTTAGACGCTGAAGAACAATGTGCAGGTGCTTAGCATGCTCTTCCTCATCCTTGGAATAGATAAGGATGTCGTCGATGAACACTACGACGAATTTGTCAAGCTCAGGCATGAATACCGAATTCATGAGATACATGAAATAGGCAGGGGCCTTTGTGAGTCCAAAGGACATGACCAAGAATTCATATAGTCCATATCGTGTGGAGAAGGCAGTCTTAGGAATATCGCACGGGCGAATCTTGATTTGATGATATCCCGAACGAAGATCAATCTTTGAGAAGACTCTGGCTCCAGCTAATTGATCGAAGAGTACATCGATACGGGGAAGTGGGTATTTATTTTTAACAGTTACCGCGTTGAGAGGTCGGTAGTCAACGCATAACCTCAAACTGTCATCCTTCTTCTTTACGAATAGGGCTGGACATCCCCAAGGTGACGCGCTAGGGCGAATGAAACCTTTGTCCAGCAGTTCTTGGAGTTGAATTTTCAGCTCTGCCAACTCTTTAGGGGGCATCCTATATGGTCTTTTGGATATAGGTGCAGTGCCTGGTTGTAGTTTAATGATGAACTCAATGTCCCTATCTGGTGGCATTCCTGGTAAATCATCCGGAAAAACGTCGGCATACTCGTTTACCACAGGAATATCCTCTAGCTTAAGTCCTTCCATCTTGTAAGCACAGGAATTCGTGCAATCTAGGAATGGTAGGTAAAGGGTGGTGGCTCCGTGGCTAGGTGAATTTATTTCCACAACTCGGGACGAGGGGTCTAGTGTGACTTTGTGCAAAACCATCCAATTCATGCCCAAAATAAGATCCATGCCGTCAAGGGGTAAAAGAATCAAGTTTGTGTTGATGGTTTTACTACCCAACTTGACTGGTACTTGTCTGATCATTTGGTTCGAAGCAATTTTACCACCCGGTGTTGATATCATATATGACCCTTGTGTGTGACAAACATCCAAGCCTACTTTTGCACCGAATTTTGCACTTATGAAACTATGCGATGCACCTGAATCAAACAATATAACTGCAGGCTTGTTATGGATAGAGAATGTACCCGACATCACTGGGGCTCCTTCAGGAAGCTCTGCAAGCGTGGTGAAGTTAATCCGCCCTTGCTTGACTTGCAGGGTCTGTCTTTTGCCCCTGTTCTTGTTGTTCGGGTTGGATCCCTGACCTTGGTTGGGCGGCCCAGACTAAGGGCATTCTCGTGCGAAGTGGTTAGAACTCCCGCATTTGAAACATCGGTTCGCAGGGCTGGGTCGAAGAGATTGTTGAAGAGTGGGCCTCAGACCATTCTGTGGAGGCATCGGGGGTCGTACCATGCCTGGCTGCTGTGGGGGCCTGATAATCCAACGCCCTGGCTGAGGGGCCCTTGGTGGAGCTGTGGGTGCGGCATTTTGCACGATGCGACACCTTGGTGGTTGAGCACTTGAGGGTCCAGCGGGTGCCTTTCTCTTCTTCTCTGCCCGGTGTGCCATGATACAGTCTTCCTGGGTAATGGCCATATTGACCAATTCGTTGTAGGTGTCAGCCCTGGCTAGGTTCAGACGCTCCTTGAGCTTGGTACTCAGTCCTCTGCGGAAACGGTCACGCTTCTTAGCATCCGTATCAGCGTGATAGCCCCCATACTGGCATAGATTGTTGAACGCCTGGGCGTACTGCAGCACGGTGCGGGTGCCCTGGGTAAGTGCCAGGAACTCATTCAGCTTCCTCTCCATGAGACCCTCGGGGATATGATGTGCCCGGAACGCGGTCTTGAATTCATCCCAGTCGACCACATGATCAGCCAGGAGCATCGCAAAATAGTGGTCCCACCACAGTCGATCGGTACCGCGAAGCTGTTGCGCGGCAAAACGAGCTTTGTTGGCTTCTGAGCATGGGGCCACAAGTAGCGTGAACTTGGATTCGATGGTGCGAATCCATGCATCTGCGTCCAAGGGTTCCTCCGTCTTATGGAACAAGGGCGGCTGGGTCCCTAGGAAATCCGTGTATCCTGCAGCTTGGGGTTGGTGAGCATTGTGCCCACCCCTCTGCTGGTGCTGTCCTTGCACGATCTGACGCAGCAGTTCGGTTTGAGCGGCCATCACTTCCACCAAACTGGGCGGGGGTGGTGGCGATTGCCGCGATCTGCTGCCACCGGCACCAAAACCCTCGGGGTTGCCACGTGTTGATCCAACAATCTGAAACGTGAAAGGTTACCATTAGCAACGCGATCCATATTACTTCCTTGATTCATAAATGATTCGTGTAGTCATAGACTTTCGAGATCGCAGCTAGAAGTATGGGCAGAATTTCTATTTGCTACGAGAAAAATCATAGCTTGCTGTGGGTCCATCCAAAGTTTCTCATCTTTTGGTAGTGGATAGAGAATTTAGAGATGTACCACTTTGGTATTCAGCCAGGATGCTAAATCGATGGCTAGGATGGCCAAACGATTCACTCCTTGCTTCCCTGTTTTGGCTGTTTTTCAGCAGAACAAGTTATAGTATCTCGCCTATAACTTAAACTAGCAAGATCCAATGGGGTTGAAATTTTGTGAGAACCTAGATCACAGAATTTAGGACAAGTTTGGTATTCAACACTCAGCCAAGAAATGTAAGGAGACATGGATAAAAATTCTGACAAGTCTCAGCGATTGTGGATTTCATCGTTTACCAACTTACAACGAAATCACCCATGTTTATCGCCGTTCCTTACAAGCTGAGGGTATCCACATGGGTTCAGGTGTACCCATCACAAAAGAGTTACTCAACTCCTAGTTAGCCTATTACAACACTTGCCAAAAGTTAGGCCACCCTATCGAGGAGTATGTGCAAAAGTCCTTCTAGGTCGTCATCTAGAAGTCATCCAAGTCGTTGACGGACGACTCGCTGTGAGCAGGAGAGTGAGCTCCCATCTGAGGTGCCTGTGGTACCTCACCCTCAAAGTCCATTCCTGAAATACCATCAATCTCCTGTGGCTCCTCCTCATCTTCCTCCATGTCCTCCTCATGGGGATGGTCATTCTGATCATGGTGCCACTGAATGTGCTCATTAGCATCCTCCAACTCAAGGCTCAAATCATGGAGCTGCTCCTCCAACTGTGCTATCGTGGCATCTCTCTCACCCATGAGAGTGTCCTGCTCCTGAATTTGGCCCTCAAGTTGGCCAACCTGAGCATCTCTGTCCTCAGGATCCTTACTGAGCTCCTTAATCTGCTCATCCCTGGTATCTGCCATCATGTGGTAGGCCTGAGCAAGATCAGTGAGCTGCTCAAGCGCCTGACTCTGGAGAGTCTGAAGTCGGTAGAGTGCACTCATGCACCGCACAGAGGTATGAATAGTTTCCTGGGCGTGAAAGTCTACCAAGTACTGTGCGTGCTGCACCCTGTTGAGCCAAAAGGGGTCGTTGTCCTGGGCAGCAGGAAACAAACCAATGGGAGTGAGTGTGACAACCTCGGGACGCTGCGCACAAAAAGTGGTGAGCGCCCTCATGGCTGCAAGCTCCCAAGTATCAGCCAAACGGCGACCAAAAGCCTCAATCTCCAAGGCGGGCCACTCCGGGTGTAGCGGGTGCGGAAAGATAGTCACGTTGACACGGCACTGGTTAACTCCATTTTCTGCAAACTCCAGTCCGGCGTAACGTGGGGGAATTAGATAGCCCGCGGTGCGCAGAACATCCCACAAAATAGAGGGAAAGCCCTCCCAGTGGAGATACTGCGAGTGTACACGTCCATCCTCATCCACCATCATAACAACAGGCTTGGCCATCTGAACAAAAGATCAAATGGAGTGAGATAGTGAATGTGGCAGAACCACCTGAATTAATCCGGCTCAAGTGTATTAACCATCACCATTAAGGCATCCTCGGTTAACCTTACACTTCAAACGGAGTAATCCACCGGTCTGTCGGGTATAACCTCCCAATACAACCACGGTGAACGGATCGAGCGCCGTACATACAAATGCTCATGCGACGATGAGCCCAGAGAATACCACATTCCATCAAATATTACATCATTTGCATAAGTAAATATTACAGACCTAATTCTGAGTTTAGAAAACAAGTACTTTAATTAACATACATAAGTTCTTCAGAGTTAAATTGCAGCGGAAAAATAAACAACGGAAACTACTCGACGATACAGGATGTCTCGATGAAGCCCGTACGAGACATCATTCGGCCTTATCTCCGTTGGACGGGGGCGCATCCCATTCCACCGACCAACCAGGGGGAAGAGTGCAGGGCCAAGCCAAGCTAGCAATCATATCTTCGAAGGGCTCACCTGAAAACGAGCCACAAGCAAGGCTGAGTATACTAATACTCAGCAAGACTTACCCGTGTAGTGGAAACTACTCCACCGACTCTAGACATGCCAGGCTTTTTGGCTCAGGGGTTTGTTTTGCCGAAAAGCATCTACAAGTGGGTCCTTACTTTCAACTTTTAGCTCAAGATTCTAGTTTCGTTAGCCAGTCTAGGTAAGCAGCTGTCTAATGCATACATGGTGAAGCATTAAGTTTTCCATCCAACCAGTTCATTCATCATCATTGTTCCTCTTCTTACTCTGTGGGTAAAAATGGTTAAGCAGTCTCAATAGCCGTGAGAAATGGACGATTCGAATCGAATTTCTTAACCTTGCAAGGGAAACCCAAACACACGTCACGTGGTTACTCCCTAGAGTCACACGTGCAACTTTTCCCCTTTCTTTCCGGGTCGTGGATCGGGGCTACCCTCCGAGAGTACAAGAGCCCCACGCCACGGTTCGGCGCCGGGTCGTGACCACTCTCTGCACTCGCCATATGCACATGGGACCGAAGTTCAAAGGGTAGGATGCCGTCCCCTTGCCGGGCCAATCAGGTACTTAAGCTTACCGATTCCCATAATCTCGGCATGTGTTTAGTACGTTCAAGACTTAACCATCACTACCACACCCTGCGGCCTTAGCATTTTTCACTAGACAGACGGGCCTCAATCGTAACCATCGTTACATAACCCGTCCGTGTCCTTATGATTGCAGTGTGTAGTAGTCATTCAATTTCTATTTTCTCGCGAGTGACAGGAAATCACTCGACTTTTACCGGAGTCCTATTAGCACAGCATTCTATCGAATCTTACATCTAGTTTTCAAGCAAGGGTTCCTGACATCATGCAACTAAGTTTTCATCCAACTCCTATAAACTTAATGCACAAGCAAAGAGCAATGAGTTGCATAATTTCGGAAAGAATGGGTTATGCTCCGGGGCTTGCCTTCGCAGTTCGCTTGGGGATCTTCCGAACTTGGGCTCCGGTCTTCAAGAGCTTCAGTTAGATTTGCTTGAGCTTCACGCTGCTCACTCTCGGGCGCGGGCACCAGCTCGTAGGTTCCGTCAGCGAGAGTCGTCGATTCTACATGAGTGCACAAGTTTAAGTCGTGGAAATAGCACTTGATTACGATTTGAGAGTAATTACTACAAGGGATAGTTTCTGGTCATGAAATTTTGGAGTTAGGCACATCAGGGAAAGGTGTGCTTACTGTAAAATTTTCAGCCAATTTTATGTAACAGATTAATTCTGAAAAATATATTTCATTGTTGCTGTTAGAGCAGTGTAACTCCCAGTAATAAATTGGGGATTTTCCAAACTAAGGTACTATTTTCTTGATTTAATGTATGTTATTAACACATAAATCAAATAAATAGGTTACTGTGAGATAAAAAGTCTCCTAATTTTTCTCTGGCTTCTAGTTACCAATAGATTAGCATAGGAATAATTTCAATGGGTGACTCACCACCTACCTGCAGGGATAAAACATTCTTCTTACACATGATATAAAACTAAGTTTAACAAACAGTAAATCTAGAGATGGAATTTGGGCCTGATCTTTTTACACAGTCCTAATCATCCAGCAACTAATTCACTGCCCAAAATTCAGGGTCAGAATTGTTCTAGAACAGTGGGTATAAAATTTGTCCATTAAAGCTTCTATTTAATGTAGAGCAAAATATTTTGAGATTCTGAGAAAATTTGTGTAACAAAAGTGGTAGAGTTTGTTCTGAGGATTCTAGAACAGTTGAGTTTGCATTTTTCCGAATTTTCTACGATTTTATATGAATTTTACAAGTTCACTGAATTTGAATCTAGGTTTGAAATTTTCTTTTACAACTAGGTCCTTGAATCTTACGCTCAGACCCTTCTAAAGATTTAAATCCTTGCAATTGGGTCCTCGGCGGCTCGGGTACGGCGGCCGGCCGAAATTCCGGCGAGGGGGCTCGCCGGCGGCGAGGGGCGAGGGTCGGGGAAGGTTCAGGGGTGCGAGGGCTACCTTGTGGGGGTGTTGTTCAGGTGGGGGACGGCCGGGAAGGGCTCGCCGGCGTTGGAGCAGAGGCGGCGGCGGCGCGGCTCGCGTCGACGGCGGTGCTCCGGCGGGCTTGGGGCGGCGTGGTCCGGCCAGTGAGCTTCAGTGGCGCGTGGGGAAGCTACTCCGGGGCTCGGCTTGGACGGAGGGGGTCGGAGTCGTGCTGCCCACGGCGAGCAGGGGCGGCGGCGGCGACGGCAGCGCGGGCGGCGGAGCTCCGGTGGCTCTGGGTGGCGTTGGGCGGGTCGGCGAGCTGCGGTGAGGTGATGTAGTGGTGGCTGGGTGCTCAGTTTGGGCAGTGGGCGGCTGTGGAGGGCTGCCCACGGGCGGGTGGTGCTCGGCGGCGGCGATGGCGCGGCGAGGTGTTCTGGTGGCCGGGGACTCGCGCGCGTGGCCGGGGTGGCGCTTTTATAGGGACAGGAGGGGCCTGGTTAGCGTGCGGGGCGGAGCACGGCAGCGGCGGGCACTGGCTGCGGCGGGCGGCGGCAGAACGCCGGCGCGGCGTGCGGCGAGCGGGCACGGGTGACTGGGCGGCCGCGATTGTGGCGTGGGCGCGAGGAGATAGTGCCGGGCGCGGAGTGGGGAAGCAGCAGCGGCAGCGGCTCGGGCGGAGGGCGGGCGCGACGACTGGTGGGGCGCGGGGGCCGGGGCGGCACGGTGGAGCGCGGCTACTGGCGCGACGGGCGGCGGTCTGGGCGCGGCAGCGCACGCGCGGGCGGGGACTGGGCGCGCGGCGTCGGGGCCGGGCAAAGCCGGCCGTGGCGGGGTGGTGCGGCGGCCACTGGCCTGGCGCTTCGCGCCGGTCAGGCGACGCCGGCCACCTGGCGCGCGGCGGGCGGCGAGCGCGCGCGGCGCGGCAGAGCAGAGGGGGAGACGCCAGGGACCGAAATGCAAAAATTCGAAAAAGTTCAGGGGGCTGGGTGCAAACAGGGCGTTTTCTCCTCTTTCTGATTTGAATTTCAAAAACTTTTGAACACGAAAGTTGCTCAAAATAAAAAGTTCTACAACTTTGGTTTCAGGCAAAATCTCATTTGGCTTATGGTTTTAAAGTTAATTTAAAAGTTTCAAATGTGCCCAAATGTGCCCAAATTAAATTTGAATTCCAACTGAACCCGTTTTTAAGTCTTTCCATCCTTTCGTTAGTTGGTTTAACACAGAGTTAGGCTAATGACATTGATTTTGGGATTTTTAAATTACCAGGGTTGTCACAGCCTTCCCCCCTTAACAAGAATCTCGCCCCGAGATTCGGTAATTCTTAATGTGGGCGTGGGTGCACATACCAGTGGTTGAGGCAAGAAACCCAGGGAAATGTTGGTTCAGGTAGCTTTCCGTTTCCCAGGTGGCTTCTTCTTTCGTGTGGCGATTCCATTGTATTTTATACATTCTAATCACTTTCCTCCTGGTCTCTCTTTCTTTTTGATCCAGAATCTTAATTGGGTGTTCGACATACGAGAGATCGGGTTCCAATGATATTTCTTGTCGTTCCACAATCTCGGTAGGGACTCGAATACACTTCTTGAGTTGAGATACGTGGAAGACATCATGGGTGGCCGTGAGCTGAGGGGGCAGTCGTAATTTGTAGGCTACGGGGCCGCAGCTCTCCATGATTTCGTAGGGACCAATATAACGGGGAGCTAGTTTGCCTTTGATTCCGAATCTTCGCACTCCCTTGGTGGGTGAAACGCGAAGGTAGACATGATCGCCAACTTCGAACTTTAGGGGCTTTCTCCTTTTGTCAGAATAGCTCTTTTGTCGGGCTTGTGCGGC
This sequence comes from Panicum miliaceum, assembly GCA_032594955.1. Taxonomy (NCBI): domain Eukaryota; kingdom Viridiplantae; phylum Streptophyta; class Magnoliopsida; order Poales; family Poaceae; genus Panicum; species Panicum miliaceum. The sequence continues at coordinate 22,621,631 of CM064063.1, read as the reverse complement.
TTTAAGATTTGCTTGTATTACTTTTACTTTCTCCTCTGCCTCGATTACCAGGTCGGGTCCAATTATTTTACGTTCTCCGGTTTGTGACCAGCTCAAAGGGGTTCGACACCTTCGTCCGTACAGTGCCTCAAATGGTGCCATTTTCAAACTCGTTTGGTAGCTGTTGTTGTATGAGAACTCTGCCAGGGGTAGGCATTTGTCCCAACTCTTGTCATAATGAATGACACAAGCTCTCAGCATGTCTTCAAGAATTTGGTTTACTCTTTCCGTTTGTCCATCGGTCTGGGGATGGTATGCTGAGCTGCGAATCAGCTTGGTGCCAAGAGACGTTTGCAGTTGTTCCCAAAAGCGTGCTACAAACTGAGGACCACGATCGGAAATGATTGTCTTAGGTATTCCATGCAGGCAAACAATACGATCGAGGTAAACCTCGGCATATTTCTTGGTAGAATAGGTGGTGTGCACCGGAAGAAAATGTGCCGTCTTCGTGAGTCTATCAACGATAACCCATATGGAATCATGTCTCTGGGACGTGTTTGGTAGTCCAGCTAATTGATCGAAGAGTACATCGATGCGAGGAAGTGGGTATTTATTTTTAACTGTTACCGCATTGAGAGGTCGGTAGTCCACACATAATCTCAAACTGTCATCCTTCTTCTTTACGAATAGGGCTGGACATCCCCAAGGTGACGCGCTAGGGCGAATAAAACCTTTGTCCAGTAGTTCTTGGAGTTGAAGTTTCAGCTCTGCTAATTCTTTAGGGGGCATCCTATACGGTCTTTCGGATATAGGTGCAGTGCCTGGTTGTAGTTCAATAACGAACTCAATATCCCTATCCGGTGGCATTCCTGGTAAGTCATCCGGGAAAACATCGGCATACTCGTTCACCACAAGAATCTCATCTAGCTTAAGTCCTTCCATCTTATAAGCACAGGAATTCGTGCAATCTATGAATGGTAGGTAAAGGGTAGTGGCTCCGTGACTAGGTGAATTTATCTCAACGGCTCGGGAAGAAAGGTCCAGTGTGACTCCATGCATAGCCATCCAGTTCATTCCCAAAATAATGTCCATGCCGTCAAGGGGTAAAAGGACAAGGTCCGTGTCGATGGTTTTACTACCCAACTTGACTGGTACTTGTCTGACCATTTGGTTTGAAGCAATTTTACCACCCGGTGTTGATATCATATATGACCCTTTTGTGTGACAAACATCCAAGCCTACTTTTGCACCGAATTTTGCACTTATGAAACTATGCGATGCACCAGAATCAAATAATATAACGGCAGGCTTGTTATGGATAGAGAATGTACCCGACATCACTGGGGCTCCTTCAGGAAGCTCTGCAAGCGTGGTGAAGTTAATCCGTCCTTGCTTGACTTGCAGGGTCTGTCTCTTGCCCCTGTTCTTGGCGTTCGGGTTGGATCCTTGACCTTGGTTGGGCTGTCCAGGCTGAGGACATTCGCGTGCGAAGTGGCTGGAACTTCCGCATTTGAAACAGCGATTCGCGGGGCTAGGTCAAAGAGACTGTTGAAGAATGGGCCTCGGACCATTCTGTGGAGGCATCGGGGGTCGTACCATGCCTGGCTGCTGTGGGGGTCTGGCAATCCATCTTCCTGGCTGCGGGGCCTTTGGTGGAGCTGTAGGTGCGGTATTTTGCACGATGCGATACCTTGGTGGTTGGGCACTTGATGGTCCTGCGGGTGCCTTTCTCTTCTTCTCTGCCCGGTGTGCCATGATACAGTCCTCCTGGGTTATGGCCATATTGACCAACTCGTTGTAGGTGTCAGCCCTGGCTAGGTTCAGACGTTCCTTGACCTTGGTATTCAGACCTCGGCGGAAACGATCACGCTTCTTGGCATCCGTATCAGCGTGATAGCCCGCATACTGGCATAGGTTGTTGAACGCCTGGGCGTACTGCAACACGGTGCGGGTGCCTTGGGTGAGTGCCAGGAACTCATTCAACTTTCTCTCCATGAGACCCTCGGGGATATGATGTGCCCGGAACGCGGTCTTGAATTCATTCCAGTCGACCACATGGTCAGCCGGAAGCATCGCAAAATAGTGGTCCCACCATAGACGAGCGGTACCGCGAAGCTGTTGCGCGGCAAAACGAGCTTTGTTGGCTTCTGAGCATGGGGCCACAAGTAGTGTGAACTTGGATTCTATGGTGCGAATCCATGCATCTGCGTCCAGGGGTTCCTCGGTCTTATGGAACAAGGGAGGCTGGGTCCCTAGGAAATCCGTGTATCCTGCAGCTTGTGGCTGGTGAGCATTGTGCCCACCCCTCTGCTGGTGTTGCCCTTTCACAATCTGACGTAACAGCTCGGTTTGAGCGGCCATCACTTCCACCAAACTGGACGGGGGTGGTGGCGATTGTCGCGAGCGGCTGCCACCGGCACCAAAACCCTCGGGGTTGCCACGTGTTGATCCAACCATCTGAAACGTGAAAGGTTACCATTAGCAACGCGATCCAGATTACTTCCTTGATTCATAAATAATTGGTGTAGTCCTAGACTTCCGAAGTCTGAGCTAGAAGTATGGACAGAATCTCTGGTTGCTACGAGAAAAATCATAGCCTGCTGTGGGTCCATCCAAAACATCTCAACGTTGGCAGTAGTCAGAGAATTTAGGAATGCACCACTTTGGTATTTAACTTCGGTGCTAGAACTGTAGCTACGGTGGTCGAAAAGCTCGTCCTTTGCCTTGCTGTCTTAGCTGTTTTTTTTTTCAGCAGATTGGTCGGTACGGTTTCGCCTATATCTTAAACTAGCGAGGTCCAATGATGCTGAATTTTTGTGAGAACCTAGATCACAAAATTTAGCACAAGTCTGGTATTCAACACTCAGCCAAGAAATGCAAGGAGACATGGGTAAAAATTCCGACAAGTCTCAGCGATTGTGGATTCCATCGTTTTACCAACTTACAATCGAAATCACCAAGTTTATCGCCGTTCCTTACATGCTGAGGGTGTCCACCTGATTCAGGTGTACCCAACACAAAAGAGTTACTCAACTCCTAGTTAGCCTATTACAACACTTGCCAAAAGTTAGGCTACCCTATCGAGGAGTATGTGCAAAAGTCCTCCTAGGTCGTCCTCTAGAAATCGTCCAAGTCGTTGACGGACGACTCGCTGTGAGCAGGAGAGTGGGCTCCCATCCGAGGTGCCTGTGGTACCTCACCCTCGAAATCCATACTTGAGATACCATCAATCTCCTGTGGCTCCTCCTCATCCTCCTCCATGTCGTCCTCATGGGGATGGTCATTCTGATCATGATGCCACTGAATGTGCTCATTAGCGTCCTCCAACTCAAGGTTCAGATCATGGAGCTGCTCCTCCAACTGTGCTATCGTGGTATCTCTCTCATCCATGAGAGTGTCCTGCTCCTGGATTTGGCCCTCAAGTTGGCCAATCTGAGCATCCCTGTCCTCAAGATCCTGACTGAGCTCCTTTATCTGCTCATCCCTGGTATCTGCCATCATATGGTAGGCCTGAGCAAGATCAGTGAGCTGCTCGAGTGCCTGACTCTGGAGAGTCAGAAGCCGGTAGAGTGCACTCATGCACCGCACGGAGGTATGGATAGTCTCCTGGGCATGGAAGTCTACCAAATACTGTGCGTGCTGCACCCTGTTGAGCCAAAAGGGGTCGTTGTCCTGGGCAGCAGGAAACAATCCAATGGGAGTGAGTGTGACAACCTCGGGACGCTGCGCACAAAATGTGGTGAGCGCCCTCATGGCTGCAAGCTCCCAAGTATCGGCCAAACGGCGACCAACAGCCTCAAGCTCCAAGGCGGGCCACTCCGGGTGTAGCGGGTGCGGAAAGATAGTCACGTTGACACGGCACTGGGTAACTCCATTTTCTGCAAACTCCAGTCCGGCGTAACGTGGGGGAATTAGATAGCCCGCGGTACGCAGAACATCCCACAAAATAGAGGGAAAGCCCTCCCAGTGGAGACACTGCGAGTGCACGCGTCCATCCTCATTCACCATCATCTCAACAGGCTCGGCCATCTGAACAAAAGATCAAACGGAGTGAGATGGCGAAAAACTGTGAACAGCACAGGGACAGATTCTGTATAGTGTGCAAAAATAATCATAACTCCCACAGTTCTCGTCCAAAAATTCTCAAATTTCACCAGGTCACTCCTAAGGTATTTGTGAACAACTTTTCTAGTCAACTCCAGAGCAAATGGGGTCTCTAAGATGGTCTTTCTTTTCAGGTTTTACCTTACTGTCTACCCAGAATTTTCAGTGAACAGAGGGCTAGAGTTTCGTACACCAGGGAAAACCTACCCAGCCAAAATTTACCAAATTTTAACAGCAGCCTTCTGGGTAAATTTGGAACAAGTTTCGTGTTGTGCTCTTTTGCAGAAAACCGCAGGAAGGGGGCCTAAAAATTTAAGAGGCAGAAGTGCTTATTCCGGACAGAATTCTGACATTTCAAGGTTTCCGTTATTTCTTATTATCCATAAGTTCAGAATTTCTCATTTTTGAACAGAAGATAGGGCACAAGATTTGGAACAATTTCTTCAACATGAACTTTATCAGAAATGGTCATTTTCTTTGGTCAATAATTCGCTCTTTTCGGTCGTGGCAGATTTGGGACAGTTTCTCTAGATAATCCTTATGCAACCATGCTTAGATACGCAAGAACCTTACCACTCTCGTACAACGCATTTTTGATTTCAGATACATGTGTTCATGATGTATGCACGTCCTATTCGTCCTCACAAAATAAAATAATCGCCAAATAGCTTTGGTCTTACGAAGATAGTTTTGGTGGCTTACACAATACGGCTCTCGCTATAATAGCTAGTCGAGTCTTTCTAATCGTTCCTTAACTTATCGTAATCGCGGTTAGTGTACCTGCAGAAGATCGACAAGCATATATATCATGAACCTTTCATGCCAGCACTCATGAAAGCGTCCGTATTCATTACCGTTTACTTATAGAAACGATATCTGTACAATTCCCGCCGTACAGACGACGTTAACATACGCTATCGAGATAGCGTATTCACGGGGGTACCGTCATGAGACGGGGGTATGAACAGCGATCGCCATACCCTGCGCCGAACCTTCTACTCCCAATATGTTCAACTAACAGTTGGCATATTGGCAGTACCTCAAGTAAGCCACTGCTTGAGGGCAGCGTTCGGTTCGCATCACCGTCAGGAAGGCCAAGCTCTCTCAGTTGGCTGAGGATCCTTACCTTCTTACCTTAGCGACGAGTGCGTCGTTACAGAATTTAAGGTCGGTTGTGCATGAAAGTAAGTTTTGACAGAAAATAATGTGCTGGAAGTCAGTTGATACTATATATAGAAGTTAGATAGCCACCTAGTTACTTTCCCAAAAACCCTTAGGGCTTTATGAACTAGGCGCCATCCTTAACGTACCAACGCATTTCGCAACACAACCTTCTAGTCAAGTTTTAGTAAAATGAGTTTTTAAGGCTTGTAGCATTCTCTGGCGTATGTATTTCGGCTCTGGTGTCCGTTGTTGCCAGCTGTGGCACCAGCTACGGCTCTGATACCAGCTGTGGCAGAACCACCTGAATTAATCCGGCTCAAGTGTATTAACCATCACCATTAAGGCATCCTCGGTTAACCTTACACTTCAAACGGAGTAATCCACCGGTCTGTCGGGTATAACCTCCCGATACAACCACGGTGAACGGATCGAGCGCCGTACATACAAATGCTCATGCGACGATGAGCCCAGAGAATACCACATTCCATCAAATATTACATCATTTGCATAAGTAAATATTACAGACCTAATTCTGAGTTTAGAAAACAAGTACTTTAATTAACATACATAAGTTCTTCAGAGTTAAATTGCAGCGGAAAAATAAACAACGGAAACTACTCGACGATACAGGATGTCTCGATGAAGCCCGTACGAGACATCATTCGGCCTTATCTCCGTTGGACGGGGGCGCATCCCATTCCACCGACCAACCAGGGGGAAGAGTGCAGGGCCAAGCCAAGCTAGCAATCATATCTTCGAAGGGCTCACCTGAAAACGAGCCACAAGCAAGGCTGAGTATACTAATACTCAGCAAGACTTACCCGTGTAGTGGAAACTACTCCACCGACTCTAGACATGCCAGGCTTTTTGGCTCAGGGGTTTGTTTTGCCGAAAAGCATCTACAAGTGGGTCCTTACTTTCAACTTTTAGCTCAAGATTCTAGTTTCGTTAGCCAGTCTAGGTAAGCAGCTGTCTAATGCATACATGGTGAAGCATTAAGTTTTCCATCCAACCAGTTCATTCATCATCATTGTTCCTCTTCTTACTCTGTGGGTAAAAATGGTTAAGCAGTCTCAATAGCCGTGAGAAACGGACGATTCGAATCGAATTTCTTAACCTTGCAAGGGAAACCCAAACACACGTCACGTGGTTACTCCCTAGAGTCACACGTGCAACTTTTCCCCTTTCTTTCCGGGTCGTGGATCGGGGCTACCCTCCGAGAGTACAAGAGCCCCACGCCACGGTTCGGCGCCGGGTCGTGACCACTCTCTGCACTCGCCATATGCACATGGGACCGAAGTTCAAAGGGTAGGATGCCGTCCCCTTGCCGGGCCAATCAGGTACTTAAGCTTACCGATTCCCATAATCTCGGCATGTGTTTAGTACGTTCAAGACTTAACCATCACTACCACACCCTGCGGCCTTAGCATTTTTCACTAGACAGACGGGCCTCAATCGTAACCATCGTTACATAACCCGTCCGTGTCCTTATGATTGCAGTGTGTAGTAGTCATTCAATTCCTATTTTCTCGCGAGTGACAGGAAATCACTTGACTTTTACCGGAGTCCTATTAGCACAGCATTCTATCGAATCTTACATCTAGTTTTCAAGCAAGGATTCCTGACATCATGCAACTAAGTTTTCATCCAACTCCTATAAACTTAATGCACAAGCAAAGAGTAATGAGTTGCATAATTTCGGAAAGAATGGGTTATGCTCCGGGGCTTGCCTTCGCAGTTCGCTTGGGGATCTTCCGAACTTGGGCTCGGGTCTTCAAGAGCTTCAGTTAGATTTGCTTGAGCTTCACGCTGCTCACTCTCGGGCGCGGGCACCAGCTCGTAGGTTCCGTCAGCGAGAGTCGTCGATTCTACATGAGTGCACAAGTTTAAGTCGTGGAAATAGCACTTGATTACGATTTGAGAGTAATTACTACAAGGGATAGTTTCTGGTCATGAAATTTTGGATTTAGGCACATCAAGGAAAGGTGTGCTTACTGTAAAATTTTCAGCCAATTTTATGTAACAGATTAATTCTGAAAAATATATTTCATTGTTGCTGTTAGATACTTGTTCTTTTTGTACAGATCAATTGGTGCAACAATTGTGGCTAAGATTTTTACAGGGCTCTCACTTGAGCGTGCAGAAGCTACTGTAATTTTTGTAGGATTTATCATGCAGTATTTAGAGCATAGAAAATATGACATTCTACACCTAGGCTTTTTAAAGATTCATTTTTACTGGACCCTACACAGGGTTTTTGTCCATGAAACTTTTTACACAGCAACCTCTACCACAGTGTAACTCGCAGTAATAAATTGGGGATTTTCCAAACTAAGGTACTATTTTCTTGTTTTAATGTATGTTATTAACACATAAATCAAATAAATAGGTTACTGTGAGATAAAAAGTCTCCTAATTTTTCTCTGGCTTCTAGTTACCAATAGATTAGAATAGGAATAATTTCAATGGGTGACTCACCACCTACCTGCAGGGATAAAACATTCTTCTTACACATGATATAAAACTAAGTTTAACAAACAGTAAATCTAGAGATGGAATTTGGGCCTGATCTTTTTACACAGTCCTAATCATCCAGCAACTAATTCACTGCCCAAAATTCAGGGTCAGCATTGTTCTAGAACAGTGGGTATAAAATTTGTCCATTAAAGCTTCTATTTAATGTAGAGCAAAATATTTTGAGATTCTGAGAAACTTTGTGTAACAAAAGTGGTAGAGTTTGTTCTGAGGATTCTAGAACAGTTGAGTTTGCATTTTTCCGAATTTTCTACGATTTTATACGAATTTTACAAGTTCACTGAATTTGAATCTAGGTTTGAAATTTTCTTTTACAACTAGGTCCTTGAATCTTACGCTCAGACCCTTCTAAAGATTTAAATCCTTGCAATTGGGTCCTCGGCGGCTCGGGTACGGCGGCCGGCCGAAATTCCGGCGAGGGGGCTCGCCGGCGGCGAGGGGCGAGGGTCGGGGAAGGTTCAGGGGTGCGAGGGCTACCTTGTGGGGGTGTTGTTCAGGTGGGGGACGGCCGGGAAGGGCTCGCCGGCGTTGGAGCAGAGGCGGCGGCGGCGCGGCTCGCGTCGACGGCGGTGCTCCGGCGGGCTTGGGGCGGCGTGGTCCGGCCAGTGAGCTTCAGTGGCGCGTGGGGAAGCTACTCCGGGGCTCGGCTTGGACGGAGGGGGTCGGAGTCGTGCTGCCCACGGCGAGCAGGGGCGGCGGCGGCGACGGCAGCGCGGGCGGCGGAGCTCCGGTGGCTCTGGGTGGCGTTGGGCGGGTCGGCGAGCTGCGGTGAGGTGATGTAGTGGTGGCTGGGTGCTCAGTTTGGGCAGTGGGCGGCTGTGGAGGGCTGCCCACGGGCGGGTGGTGCTCGGCGGCGGCGATGGCGCGGCGAGGTGTTCTGGTGGCCGGGGACTCGCGCGCGTGGCCGGGGTGGCGCTTTTATAGGGACAGGAGGGGCCTGGTTAGCGTGCGGGGCGGAGCACGGCAGCGGCGGGCACTGGCTGCGGCGGGCGGCGGCAGAACGCCGGCGCGGCGTGCGGCGAGCGGGCACGGGTGACTGGGCGGCCGCGATTGTGGCGTGGGCGCGAGGAGATAGTGCCGGGCGCGGAGTGGGGAAGCAGCAGCGGCAGCGGCTCGGGCGGAGGGCGGGCGCGACGACTGGTGGGGCGCGGGGGCCGGGGCGGCACGGCGGAGCGCGGCTACTGGCGCGACGGGCGGCGGTCTGGGCGCGGCAGCGCACGCGCGGGCGGGGACTGGGCGCGCGGCGTCGGGGCGGGGCAAAGCCGGCCGTGGCGGGGTGGTGCGGCGGCCACTGGCCTGGCGCTTCGCGCCGGTCAGGCGACGCCGGCCACCTGGCGCGCGGCGGGCGGCGAGCGCGCGCGGCGCGGCAGAGCAGAGGGGGAGACGCCAGGGACCGAAATGCAAAAATTCGAAAAAGTTCAGGGGGCTGGGTGCAAACAGGGCGTTTTCTCCTCTTTCTGATTTGAATTTCAAAAACTTTTGAACACGAAAGTTGCTCAAAATAAAAAGTTCTACAACTTTGGTTTCAGGCAAAATCTCATTTGGCTTATGGTTTTAAAGTTAATTTAAAAGTTTCAAATGTGCCCAAATGTGCCCAAATTAAATTTGAATTCCAACTGAACCCGTTTTTAAGTCTTTCCACCCTTTCGTTAGTTGGTTTAACACAGAGTTAGGCTAATGACATTGATTTTGGGATTTTTAAATTACCAGGGTTGTCACAGTGAAAAACTGTGAACAGCACAGGGACAGATTCTTTATAGTGTGCAAAAATAACCATAACTTCCACAGACTCAAATTTCACCAGATCACTCCTAAGGTATTTGTGAACAACTTTGCTAGTCAACCCCAGAGCTAGATAGGTCTCTAAGATGGTCTTTCTTTTCAGGTTTTTCCTCTCTGTCTACCCAGAATTTTCAGTGAACCGAGAGCTAGAGTTTCGTGCACCAGGGAAAATCTATCCAGCCAAAATTTACCAAATTTTAACAGCAACTACCTGGGTAAATTTGGAACAAGTTTTGTGTTGTACTCTTTTGCAGAAAACCGCAGGAAGGGGGCCTAAAAATTAAAGGGGCACAAGTGCTTATTCTGGACAGAAATCTGACATTCCATGGTTTCTGTTATTTCTTATTAACCATAAGTTCAGAATTTTTCGTTTTTGAACAGGAGATAGAACACAAAATTTTGAACAATTCTTTCAACATGAACTTTACCAGAAAAGGTCATTTTCTTTGATCAATAATTCGCTCTTTTCGGTCATGGCAGATTTGTGACAGGTTCGCTAGATAGTCCTTATGCAAAATCACGCTTAGATACGCAAGAACCTTACCACTCTCATACAACGCATTTTCAATTTCAGATATATATGGTCATGATGCATGCACGTCCTATTCGTCCTCACAAAATAAAATAATTGCCAAATAACCTTTGGTCTTACGAAGTTAGTTTCGGTGGCATACACAATACGGCTCTCGCTATAATAGCTAGTCGAGTCTTTCTAGCCGTTCTTTAACTTATCGTAATCGCAGTTAGTGTACCTGCAGAAGATTGACAAAGCATATATTTCATGAACCTTTCATGCCAGCACTCATGAAAGCGTCCGTATTCATTACCGTTTACTTATAGAAATGATATCTGTACAATTTCCGCCGTATAGACGACGTTAACATACGCTAGCGAGATAGCGTATTCACGGGGGTACCGTCATGAGACGGGGGTATGAACAGCGATCGCCATACCCTGCGCCAAACCTTCTACTCCCAATATATTCAACTAACAGTTGGTATATTGGCAGCACCTCAAGTAAGCCACTGCTTGAGGGCAGCGTTCGGTTCGCATCACCGACAGGAAGGCCAAGCTCTCTCAGTTGGCTGAGGATCCTTACCTTCTTACCTTAGCGATGAGTGCGTCGTTACATAATTTAAGGTCGGCTGTGCATGAAAGTAAGTTTTGACATAAAGTAATGTGCTGGAAGTCAGTTGATAATATTTCATAAGTTAGATAGCCACCTAGTAACTTTCCCATAATCCCTTAGGGCTTTACGAACTAGGCACCATCCTTAACGTACCAACGTAATTCGCAACACATCCTTCTAGTCAAGTTTTATGAAAATAAGTTTTTAAGACTTGTCGCATTCTCTGGCGTATGCATTTCGGCTCTGGTGCCAGCCGTTACCAGCTGTGGCACCAGCTACGGCTCTGATACCAGCTGTGGCAGAACCACCTGAATTAATCCGGTTCAAGTGTATTAACCATCACCATTAGGGCAATCTCGGTTAACCTTACACTTCAAACGGAGTAATCCACTGGTCTGTCGGGTATAACATCCCGATACAACCACGGTAGAGCGGATCGAATGCCATACATACAAATGCTCATGCGACGATAAGCCCAGAGAATACCACATTCCAGCAATCATTGCAAAATTAACATAAGTGAATATTACAAACCAAGCTTTAGTTTAGAAACCAAGTACTTCAGTGATCATACTAAGAAGTTCTTCAGAGTTTAAGTTGCAGCGGAAAATAAAACAACGAAAGCTACTTCGATGATAAGGATGTCTCGATGAAGCCCGTACGAGACATCACTCGGCCTCATCTCCGTTGGACGGGGGCGTATCCCATTCCACCGACCAACCAGGGGGAAGAGTGCAGGGCCAAGTCAAGCTGGCAATCATATCTTCGAAGGTCTCACCTGAAAACGAGCCACAAGCAAGGCTGAGTATACTAATACTCACCAAGACTTACCCGTGTAGTGGAATCTACTCCACCGACTCTAGACATGCAAGGCTTTTTGGCTCAGGGGTTTGTTTTGCCGAAAAGCATCTACGAGTGGGTCCTTGCTTTCAACTTTTAGCTCAAGATTCTAGTTTCATTAACCATTCTAGATAAGCAGCTATCCAATAGCATACATGGTGAAGCATTAAATTTTCCATCCAACCAGTTCATTCATCCTTATTGTTCCTCTTCTTACTCTGTGGGTAAAAATGGTTAAGCAGTCTCAATAGCCGTGAGAAACGGACGATTCGAATCGAATTTCTTAACCTTGCAAGGGAAACCTAAACACACGTCACGTGGTTACTCCCAGAGTCACACGTGCAACTTTTCCCCTTTCTTTCCGGGTTGTGGATCGAGGCTACCCTCCGGGAGTACAAGAGCCCCACGCCACGGTTCGGCGCCGGGTCGTGACCCCTCTCTGCACTCGCCATATGCACATGGGACCGAAGTTCAAAGGGTAGGTTGCTGTCCACTCGCCGGGCCAATCAGGTACTTAAGCTTACCGATTCCCATAATCTCGGCATGTGTTTAGTACGTTCAAAGACTTAACCATCACTACCACACACTGCGGCCTTAGCATTTTTCACTAGACAGACGGGCCTCAATCGTAACCATCGTTCCATAGCCCGTCCGTGTCCTTATGATTGCAGCGTGTAGTAACATTCAACTCCTATTTTCTCGCGAGTGACAGGAAATCACTCGGCTTTTACCGGAGTCCTATTAGCACAGCATTCTATCGAACCTTACCTCTAGTTTTCAAGCATGGGTTCCTAATATCATGCAACTAAGTTTTCATTCAACTCCTATAAACTTAATGCACAAGCAAACAGTAATGAGTTGCATAATTTAGGAAAGAAATGGGTTATGCTCCGGGGCTTGCCTTCGCAGTTAGCTTGGGGCTCTTCCGAAATTGGGCTCGGGTCTTCAAGAGCTTCAGTTAGATTTACTTGAGCTTCACGCTGCTCACTCTCGGACGCGGGCACCAGCTCGTAAGTTCCGTTGGCGAGAGTCGTCGATTCTACATGAATGCACAAGTTTAAGTCGTGGTGATGGTAATCGACATGATTTAAGTGTAATTACTACAGTGGATAGTTTCTGGTCATGAAATTTTGGATTTAGGCACATCAGGGAAAGATGTGCTTACTGAAAAATTTTCAGACAATTTTATGTAACAGATTAATTATGAAAAATATATTACATAGTTGCTGTTAGACCTTTGTTCTTTTTGTACAGAACAAATGGTGCAACAAATGAGTCTAAAATTTTTACAGAGCTTTCATTTAAGCACGCAGGAGCTACTGTAATTTTCGTAGGATTTATTATGCAGTTTTCGGAGCATAGTAAATGTGACATTACACACCTAGGTTATTCAAGGATTTATTTTTACAGGATAATCCACAGGGTTTTTGTCCATGCAACTTTTTACACAGCAACCACTACCACAGTGTATCTCCTAGTAAAAATTTGAGAATTTTCCAAGCTAAGATACTATTTTCTTGATTTAATGTATGTTATTAGCCCATAAATCCAATAATTAGGTTCCTGTGAGATATAAAGTCTCCCAATTTTTCTCTGGCATCTAGGTACCATTACACCAGTACAGAAAAAGTTTCATTAGGTGATTCATAACCTAACTGCAGGGATAAAAATATTTAGCCACTTATGGTATGAAACTAAGTTTAATAAACCGTGTAGCTAGAGATGGAATTTGGGCCTGATCTTTTTACACAGCCCCAATCATTAAGCAACTAACTCACTGTCCAAATTTTAGGGTCAGTACGGATTTACAACAGTGGGTACAAAATAAGTCCATTAAAGCTTCCATTTAATGTAGAGAAAAATATGTTGAGAATCTGAGAAACATTTTGTGAAAAGAGTTGTAGAGTTTATTCTAAGGATTCCAGAACAGTTGAGTTTGCATTTTTCTGATGTTTCTATGATTTTATACGAATTTTACAATTTCACTGAATCTGAATCTAGATTTGAAACTTTCTTTTACAACTGGGTCCTTGAATCTTACGCGGAGACCCTCCTAAAGATTTAAATTCTTGCAATTGGGTCCTCGGGCGGCTCGGGTACGGCGGCCGGCCGAAATTCTGGCGAGGGGCTCGCCGGCGGCGAGGGGTGAGGGTCGGGGAAGGTTCAGGGGTGCGAGGGCTACCTCGTGGGGGTCTTGTTCGAGTGGGGGACGGTTGGGAATGGCTCGCCGGCGTTGGAGCAGAGGCGGCGGCGGCGGCACGCGTCGACGGCGGTGCTCCGGCGGGCTTGGGGCGGCCTGGTGCAGACGGAAAGCTTCAGTGGCGCGTGGGGAAGCTGCTCAGGGGCTTGGCTTGGGCGGAGGAGGTCGGGGTCAAGCTATCCACGGCGAGCAGGGGCGGCGGCGGCGGTGACAGCGCGGGCGGCGGCGCTCCAGCGGTCCTGGGCGATGTTGGGCGGGTCGGTGAGCTTTAGGGGGATGATGTAGTGGTGGCTGACACTCCAATTTGGGCAGGGGGCGGCTGTGGGAGGCTGTCCACGAACGGGCGGAGCACGGCGGCCGTAATGGCGGCGGCGAGGTGTTCTGGCGGCTGTGGCTCGCGCGGGCGGCCGGGGGCGTGGCTTTTATAGGGGTAGGAGGGGGTGGGGGTGTCTGGGCGACGCGCGGGGCGGAGGCACGGCACGGCGTGCCACTGGCCACGGCGGGCGGCAGCAGGACGCCGGCGCGGCGTGCGGCGGGCGGGCGCGAGCGACTGGGGGCCGGAGATTTGGCGTGGGCGCGAGGAGATAGCGCGGCGCGTGGATTGGGGAAGCAGCTGCTGCAGCGGCTCGGGCGGAGGACAGGCGCAGCGACGGGCGGGGCGCGGGAGTCGGGGCAGCACGGCGCGTCGCGGCGGTTGGGCGCGGCGGGCGGCGAGCCGGGGCACGGCAGCGGCGTGCGCACGCGCGGACGCGTACTGGGCAGCGCGGCGTGGGGAGGGGCCAAAGCCGGGCGTGGGGGAGAAGCGCGGCGGCCACTGGCCTGGCGCCTCACGCCGGTCAGGCATCGCCGGCCACCTGGCGGCGCTGTCGGGCGGGGAGGGGAGAGAGAGGGAGGGGCGAGGGGCCTGAATGCAAGAATTTGAAAAGTTTCAGGGGGCTGGGTGCAAACAGGGCGTTTTCTCCTCTTTCTAATTTGAATTTCAAAAACTTTTGAACACGAAAGTTGTTCAGAATAAAAAGTTCTACAAGTTTGGTTTCAGGCAACATCTCATTTGGATTTTGGTTTGAAAGTTAATTTAAAAGTTCAAAAGTATCCAAATGTGCCCAAATTCAATTTGAATTTCAACTTAACTCATTCTAATTCTTTTCACCCTTTTATTAGTTGGTTAAGCATAAGGTTAGGCTAATGACATTGATTTTAGAAATGTAATTTATCAGGGTTGTCACACCGACTATTCTTGAGGATTGTTTCAAATATTACAAAGGATGCCAAGACTGTCAGAGGTTTGGCAATGTACAGCGTGCACCAGCATCAGCTATGAATCCAGTAATTAAGCCATGGCCGTTCAGAGGTTGGGGAATAGATCTCATCGGACAGATTCATCCTCCATCGAGCAAAGGGCATAAGTTCATATTGGTAGCTACAGATTACTTTACTAAGTGGGTGGAGGCAGTTCCTTTAAGGAACGTGACATCGGCCGATATTATTGAATTCGTTAAGAACCATATTATCTATCGATTTGGTATTCCTCAAACCATCACAACTAACCAAGGAACAATGTTTACTTCTGGAGAATTCGGAGAGTTTGCCGCCGATATGGGGATTAAATTATTAAATTCTTCTCCATATTATGCTCAAGCCAATGACCAAGCGGAATCGTCCAATAAAGGGATAATCAAGCTAATCAAGAGGAAGATAGAAGAACAACCCAAAAAGTGGCATATGTCTTTGGCTGAATCTTTATGGGCTTATAGGATGGCTTGTCATGGAACCACTAAGATATCTCCTTATCAGCTGGTTTATGGTCATGAGGCAGTCTTGCCTTGGGAGTTAAGGACGGGGTCAAGACGTATATCATTTCAAGATCAGTTGACGGCCGATGACTATTCCTTCCTCATGAAGGACGAACTTGATGATTCGTCAGGTTTACGGTTGAGAGCCCTGATTAGTATAGAAGAGAACAAGAAAAGGGTGGCCAGATAGTATGACAAAAAGGTCAAAGTTAAACAATTCTCTCAGGGAGATTTGGTGTGGAAGTTGGTGCTGCCGATAGGATCTAAAGATCCCCAAATTCGGTAAATGGTCACCCACTTGGGAAGGGCCGTACAGAATCGGCCGATGTGCCCCTGGAAATGCATATATTCTGGAAACAATTGAAGGGGAAGAGTTCCCAAGAGCCTTAAACGGATGATATCTGAAGAGATACTATCCAAGCATTTGGATAGATGCATAACTTGCGGTAAGATATATCAAGACAATATGGCCGATTTTCTATCGGCTTTCGTCTGCATATTTGATGCAGAGATGACATCGCCTGAAGAAAGAAACATTGGGATTCATTTCGACTAGTTCACTATTGGATGAAAATGACAGAGTACATGGCCGACATGATACAAGTTGCCCTTAGAATAAAAATACCGATGCATCTATTTACGCCTGCTCTGGATTTCTCTCTCGACGCGACCCAGTTCTATCATAAGACGGATCCTATTCTCGTTCGGGTTCTCTACGGTGGCTCCAGTCTCAGCTTGATTGCAAAGTTCTATTAGGAGGCGGGTCTTCTTTTCCTCCAAACTCTCCATGGTAGCTTCAGTCTTGACTTGATGAGGGAGTGGAGGACTCTTTTCAGAAGGTGGTCGCTTACGGACCAAGCAGTGAGCATCTATAAGGTCCCAATAGTCCTGGACAACAGCGGGAACATGATCTCTGAGTTCCTCAGCATGAGCTCTTATCAGATCTTTGTCTGCCTGTGACAATGGTTCGTCTGAATGCATGATTTCGATCGCTTGTTCCAAACCAGGGCTGAGACGTTTTGGCTAAACAAAGACGAAAAGACTGTCCAACATCAGAGCGATTAAGATGTCAAGGGGAAAGGCAGAAGAAAGTTCATACCTGGTTGACAGAGGAAGAAGATGAAGAAGACGAAGAAGACATCTTGCTGTTTGGTTTGGGAGGATAAAGATCTGGTGTTGGAGAGAGAGAGAAGATATGTAATGCGTATGCCTCTGGAGACGGTGAAGGGTCTGCTTATAAAGGAAAGAGAGGTAGATGAATGGTGAGACACGTCCTATCAGAGTAAAAGCATATATAAATACAAAGCTGGCAAAAGAAACGGTTCAAGATCAAGTTGGCGCAGTAACATTAAAGGAGCAAATCGGTGCAGTGGCATTAAAGAGGCAATAAATGTTTACAGTATTCTTTACAGCCCAAGAAAAGCATCTATGGCCGTGATAGCTTGTTGCCTAATTTGATCGGCCGAATCTAGTACTCTCTGGTCATCATCGGCCGATCCTGGAACTTCTGACATATGGCGACGAAGCCTTATCGTTTCGCGGGCCAAGTGCTACCTTTCTTGCTTCAGCTCACTGATGATGGATGGGAGTTCTTGAAGCTTCTTTTCTTCAGCGGCTATCTCTTTGGTTATTTGCTCCATCTCCTTGGCCAGCTCTGCTCTTCTCCGTTTGAGCCGATCTATCTTGCCGACGACGTCCGAGCGATAGCTTTCGAGGAAGTTGACCTTTTGATGTACCTCTTGAGCCCGGTGCTTGTATGAATCGGCCTCTTCCCGGGTTTTTGCCAGCTGGACACGATCGGCCATATGGCGCAGCGCCCTGGAAACCGGAATCTGCATATATTCTATATAAGCAGCATGCGCCAAGCTTTCTGTTGTTTCTTCCGGGATTCGACCCTTGATATCGTTGAAAAGTCGTCGAATCGGCGAAGCGTCTTCTACCAATCGGTCGATGTCGTCTTGAAGGAGAATACGCATGCTTTCAAGCTTGGCACGGACATCATCGGAAGCAGAGCTCGACGAAATCGGGTGTGAAGCGATTTCCTCGTCATCAGGCAAGGAGACGGCAAAGGAGAAAATGCTGTTGTTCGGGGTATCTTGCTCCTGTGGGGAAATAAAGAGAAGGGTTAGCAAGCAATAAAGGGTAATCGGCCGATTCCAATGGTAAGTTTGTTACCTCCTTAAAACGAATTTCTCTTGCTTGCGCCGGTGGAAGCGTCTCCCTCGTCTCAGGGGCTGGTACAGTTGGCTCGTCAGAAGAAGAAGATTCAACAACTATTAATGCTCTGCTCGGACCAACTTCCTGAAAAGACATGGAAAACAGATTTTGTGAGTATAATATGGGTAAATGAAATAAGATGGTATGAGATAGTTGCCATGCCTCTGTTGATCTTCCGACCGATGTTTGTTGTGGGGTTGTAGCCAGCATACCCCAATCGGTCTACATCAGGATCGGTTAAGTCCTCTGAATATCAAGAAATTGAAGTAAGAGATCATTTACCTCGACGGGAGGAGCTGCTGGAGTTTCGGCTTCCACTTGAGACGTGGCCGATCGCTGTGGAGACTGCGATGGAACAGCTTGTGCAGCCTGGCAGAGAGAGAGAGTTAGTGTTAGTCGAGCACTTAAAGGATATATGAAATAAACAAGATCACCTGAACAGCTTCTACTAGTAGTGATGCCGCAGCTGCCCCGACTTCGGCGGTGACTTGAGGATCGGCTATCTCGGTAGCTGGCAAGGATAAAGGAATCGGAATCTCGGCCGATGCTACCGCCGTCTGGTCGGCCGATCCGATGCGGGCTCGCACTCGACGGTTTGTTATCTTCGAGGTTGGCTTTTTCGGTGCTCGTTTCGATCGGCCAGTGGAAATGTCCTTGATGGTTGGAGCATGGAAGCCGATGAGTGGATATGGTGTATATGGATGATGACTATCTATCAGCCTGCTGCTTCGGCTCCGCATCGGAGGGACCTGGCTCTCAGACTAAGAAGATAAATGTGAGTTAATGATAAGATGAAAGTATGGAAAGAGATAGTATTGAAATCGGCTGGAAGAAAAGACATACCGCTGAATTTGGGTCGACGTTTTCTGGGTCCAGAATGTTGCAATAAGTTGATGGAGATTTGCAGAAATGGTATTGCTTCCATTCTGCCCACCATAATTTAAATTGCTGAGTGGCAAAAGGGGCCACTGACCAGTTGTTCAGGTCAATAGTGCTAGACTCTGGCACTAGGTCGCACAGCCGATTGTAGTCAAGACTTGTAGTCAATCCATCTCTGAATTTTGCTTGACCGGCAAAGTAGACCCGAATCGGCAGTTGGTCAAAGCCCAGTTGCCTTAATGCAGCCGATGGATTGTAGAACTCATATGTGGGAGAGTCCTTTCCAGAGAAGAAATTGGCTGGCAGAATCCCTGGCTTGATCAAGATATCCATAAGCTCCCTGTCAAAGGTATGAGTGGAGAAGTCGTAGCTCATGGGTAATTCGAAACGGCTCCACTGCCTGATACGGATGCCAGCTGACAGTTTCTTCACTAAGGCCATTATAGAGGCATCTGAAATATTCAGCTGTACGGGTAGCTGTAAACTAACAGCCAGGGAAGGCCGATGCCTCCTCTCCAAAGGATCTGCAGCGTCGTCGGACAGTTGGATTCTCCTCTAACTCGATATTGGGAAAAGTTTTGGTCTCTATCCGTTGCTGAGAGACCATGCTCATATATAAATTGAGCCAGAGAGTGATGAACCACCAGGGACCGCCAGGATTCCTAATCGGCTCCCCCTTTGACAGCTTAGTGCCGATTTGATGCATCAGGTGGTAGGCCGATCCCAGTAGATGTTTTCCAAGGGGGATGGCCGATCCTTGTGACAAAGCTTCCGCTAAAGCTTGGGTGTTTGAAGAGGGTCCAACTGCTCTGCCACAGAAAAAGTGCTTTTCCAGCCACATCATCAGAAAAGCAGTATGCTCTCTCTCTAAAACTGTCCCCGTCTTCATATTTTTGCTGATGTATCCCTTCCACCCGCCGATTCCTTTGGTCTCTAGCCGATGTGATGGCTTAATCAGATAATTAAAAGGGACATCGGTGGAGGAGATATCGAGGCCGGTCAACAGCAGGACATCGGCCAAAGTTGGGGTCATGGGTCCATGACCAAAAAGAAACGCATTGAGTGCGTCGGACCAAAAGTAAGAAGTTGCTATGACCAGAGGTTCATTTTTCTCCATCTGGGACAGAGAGAGGTCTATGCATTGGCCGATTTTTTGTTCATCCCACTGAACCCTCCTAGACCTGGCTATTCTTTGGTACCATTCTCTCCAGCAGGGGGTCTCATTTGGCCAGGATCTAAAGGTACCTAACCACTGATCTAGGTCCATGGGTGATTGCTTGAATGGGACTCTGTGAGTCTCTAGATTGATCAGGTCAGTTGGATCGGGGTTCCCCATGGGGCCTAAGCAGATAAGATCAGGGGATTCTGAAAGAGGGATGGTGATCTGGTGCCTAAGTGCCTAAAGAAGGAAGAAAAGGGGAAAAACTGAGAAAGGATCCGGAAAATACTGGAGCAGTAGAAAAACAAAAGGGGGAAATTTCAAGTGTTTACCTCTGGGATGAAGATCATCGTTACCGATGGGGTTGCCAGTGGAGCCGCCGATTGGGCCGCCGCCGCTGAGGGGATCGCCGATAGAGCCTCCGTGGCGAGGAAGGTGGCGAGGAAGGTGGCGATAGTTTCTTCAGTTCCACTAAGGCGGTGAGGAAGGTGGCGATACTCCGTGTTCTGTAGCTCCTGACAGTAGGTGTGGCAGATGGACCATAGAGCTCTACTGGCGGCACTGCTGACGGCGGCGTCATATGTAGCGTGGGGTGTGGTGGAGTCGTGTGCAGTGAGAGTCCTCAAGCCTCTGGCACTTTCCATCCTGATGTGGACGCGAGAGAGGTAGTAGTCGCCGAGCGCGGGGTCGGTGTAGTGGTGCGTGTGGTAGTGAGGTCTCACGCGGTTGCCCAACTCTTGAAGTACACCTTGTAGCACTTGAGACAAGTGGCCGGGTTCTCTGTCCAAAGTGCGAACACAGCAAAGTTGCCTCATCCCTGGAGTTTCATCACTCTGATCGTCGTTGTCTTCATCGTTGTTGTTGTCCTCGTCATCGTCTCTTCTAATATCTTCGAAGTTACTCGGGCTTCCTTCAGCAACGACCGGTGCTGGGGAGGGAGCTGGAGCAGGGACAACTGGGGGTGGTGGCGATCTCTCAATGACTGGTGATGCCGGTGGTGTGAACTGGTTTCCTTCTTCATCAATTGCCATGATGCGACCATCTTCACCATCCACGAAATAATAGACTTCCTCGGGTTCTTCCTCCGTAGCTTCCTCCTCTTCAACAGGGTCTGGGACTGGAGTAGGAGAAGTTGATTCAGCTGGGGCAATGCGAACTTGGCGACCTCCGGTGCGCTTACGAGCAGTTTGGTAAATTCTGAGCATCTGGCAGAGCGGGAGTAAAATTCAGGATGTTTTTCTTTAAGAAGGAAAATGATGCTGATATGGCTTTCTAGAAGATAATTCCTTAATTTCGACCATTTCTATCTAGGCTAGCGTCCTATAGTCAACATAGCTCTGATACCACTCCTGTCACACCCGATTCTAGAAAGAACCAGATGCATCTCATATGTGCGCCAGGATCTCGTTCACACACATATGGTAGACGGAAAGTGTAATATATCAAAGACAATGCTCAAAAGTACTGCATAAAGTATTTAACAATATTACACTCCGTATAAAAGAGACACAATTGTCTTTAAATGATAAACCGTTATACCCTATACGAAGTCTTCAACAACTCCGTCTTCCACAGGCGATGACTGGTGAACGCAGGACCTAGAACTCCTCGAAGTCGTCAAAGATCTCCTCTTCAAAGTTCTCTTCTGAACAGCAGGGGGCAAGGGTGAGTACTCTTATGGTTGGTACTCAGCGAGTGGGGTGAAAATGCAAGGCCATCAAGGATAGGCTGAGGTTTGCAGCAGCGGTTGCTTTTAGTTGGTCAAATATTTATTAGCGAGCATCTATTAACTAGGTTTAAGTTTATACCAATCCCACTTTAGTAAAAACATAACAGTACTATCAACCATAACATAAACCACGAACCACAAATTATTTAATCTTCAAGTTTCATTATCATGGGAGGGTCCAAGCCACTCTTAACCGTGAGTACGGCTGTTATAACAGTTTTACACTCTGCAGAGGTTGTACACTTTACCCACAAATCGTGTTTCCCTGAATCGCCCGGGTTTGCAAGGCCCTTAAACACTTCCGAGGTGAGTGGCGAGGGTACACTACGAAGCCTTTACAAAGACATGTCGAGAGCTAGGCAGCCCGCTAGAGTTTCAGTAGCGGCGTGGTCCATAAACCTCCCTAATGGTCAGCTCCTTAGCAAAGGCAGCTACCCCAAGAGGACCGGGCTATGACCCCTATCACCGACCCCCTCCTTGCCCTTTCGGTAAGGCGACCAGCAAACTACACATCTAATTAATTGGCTAAGGTCAGAGCCATATGACTTTGTGGTTGCACTGTTCACTTGGGTGGTTCTCCATGTTCCCATTAAACAAAGTTGATCTTGAACTTAAGCGATAAAACCACAATACGAAACGTGATCGACATTAGCAAATGAATAAACCAATACCAATCCCAAAGTTGGCAACTAAGCGTAACTGCCCAACAAAGTAGTAAACCCGGGTGTTTCAAGGTTTGGGGTAAAAGACTAGGTATGTCCTTAGCATAGGTAATCCCATCAAGTTTATGCAAGCAACAGTAAAGTAAAGTGTATTTTCATGCTGTTGTTGGGTTCAAATAGAATATGCAGAGGGGGAAATCCACTTGCCCTCTTCAAGCAACTGCTGATTCTCTTCCTCGTAAGCTTGCTCTTGATTTGGCTCGAACGTCACGTTGTCTACGCGATCACACAAACAAGCATACACAAACAAATAAGAAACAATACAATAAACAATACAAACAGAAAGTGAAAAGATGCTAAAGTTGTGGTTCAGCATGCAAAGGTCGTGTGGGCTCAAGAATCGCTGAAATCGGAGTTGAGATGATGAAGCTATGGCTAAAACAGTGATCTGGGGACCTAACTGCTAGAGTTTTAAGTCTCCCGAGGCTAGATCTGAAGAATTCAGGGGCTAAAGCATAATTAAACCTTAAACAGAGGGTCGGGGTGCAAAACTATAGGTTCAGGACGGCGGGTACTATTTCTAGAAAAGTCAGGGGTCGGGACAAAAGAAGAAAGGGCTCAACTCTAATTACTTTCTACTGATTTGGACTGCGGGCTGATTCCTGGAAAACTTAAGGATCTTCCTGCAAAAGCTTCGGGAACGGCTAGGGTCAGGTGAGTCTGGTCCGTTGGATCAGAATCGGCGGCGGATCAAACGAATCGGCGGAGTGAGGGTCGGGCGAATCGGCGGTATGAGGAGTGGGTCGGGTAAATCGGCTGAGTAAGGAAATTGTCGGGTAAAGGGAAGATTGATTCTGGCCGTTAGATCTAGATCAAGCGGCAGAGGAAGGGTCGGCTCGATGGAACGAAAAGGGTCGGGCGAAGCGGAGTTTAACTGGGCATCGGCGGCGAGCGATTGCGGCGGTGGACGGCCGGAGCTTCACCAAATCTGGTGTTCCGGGGCTCAATTCAAGCTGGGTTTATGCCGGGAAGTGAGTGGGCGGTTCGGCGAAAGTGAGGGTGATCACGGGTTGGCTGTGCGGCGGCTGTAAGCTGGCGGCCACGGCGGCGGGCGGAAACAGGGGTCCGGCGAGAAATCTGGTTGGCGGCGGAGCAAGAGAGAGAGAGGGAAATCTAGTGCGGCTTGATGCTCACCAACTGGCGGAGCTCTGGCGAGAGTTGATGACGACGGAGAAGCTGCAGATCGGCGAGTCGACGGAGAATCGGCGACACGGGTCGGCGGCGTTCCTCCGAGGTGCAACTTCCAGTGGCGTGCGATGATGTTGTGTAGAGGAAAAGATTTGAGCTTGGCTCTGGTTGCAAAGCGGGGCTTTGGCAGGATTTTATAGGGACGGATCGGCCGGGAGTAGGAAGGCGGTGCTACGGAATTGATCAGGACTCGGGTAAGAAGAAAGAAAGAAAACGGAGCACGAACGACAGCACGGAGTCGTTCCGGACTCTGGGTAAGGAAACAAGAAGGAAGAAGAAGGCGCCGACAGGTGGGTCCTAGCTATCGGTGAAAGAAAGAGTCGGGTGAGAATCGGCCACGGAGTTGGCCGCGGGAAAAGAAAAAGAAGAAGAAGAGAAGAAGGATTGGGCTGGCTGTAAGAAAGAAATAGGAGGAGAAAAGAAATAAAGATGCATGCACAGTTTTAATTTATGATTTTTATGAAAATACTTTTAGAAGTTTCAACTCCTATATTTTGGGTGTTACAGTAGGTTCCGCTTATCGAGTAATATCCGAGCTTTAACTACGGGCGCATCGCTGTGGTTTCGTTTGGATTTATTCACCAGTTATCGATATTTACTAGAATTGCAAGTTTTACCTGTTGTTCTAGTATTATCACTAGTTATCCAGCTTGAGATCAGAGTAATCGGCTTCATCATCGTTCTTCTTCGATTTATCATCTTACAGCCGATTAGATCTATTTCAAGTGTTGCATCCGTCATAATTGTTTAGATCGCTCCAGCAGTCTTCTTTACAATTATTACGCGATTATCGGCTGATCCATAGCCGATCATCTTTACAGCAAATCGGCCAATTCGCCGACGCGCTCTTCAGGACAGATCGGAACTCCAGCTGATCGGAGCGCCTGGAATTTAATACTCTTATTTCCTTGTCAATCAACAGGTCAGATTGACTGGCACGCCGCGTGAACCGTACCAGGGCGATAACCCGAACAGGAGCTAAGCAGATTCTCCCGGGTCGTGTGTCCGACGCTGAAGATCATCGGTCGATTCTTGTCTGGCCGATTTTAGCGCCAACAGCTAGATCCCTTTTAAAACAAATTGTTAACCTCTGTTTCTTGCACAAGAAAACTCTTCAAAAATGTGAAGTAAACTACTCATGCAAGAAAATTTGTTCAGTAAAATGTGGAACACCAATTTCTTGCATGGTCATTATGTGCAAGTAGATCTTAATCATAAAAATAGCTGTTTAATAATCTTTTCATGTTAACTTGCTGAATAAAAATAACTAAAACTTTTATATTAAGGATGTATTTAAGAAACAAGCTCTACATAAAAATCTCAACTCAGGAGCTACCTTTACGAGTAGTTCGGTTAACCAATGCACCCTGTTAAAAATAAACCGTACAACATGCACAACCACCCGCTCACTTAATGAAATTAGTTAAACTAGATAAGTACTCGATAAATGACTTCCCAGGGAAAAGAAAAGGAAGTACTCGACTACTAAACTTAAGTTTTGACTACTTTATAAAGCAATCTTGTACCACTAAAACCACTCATGCTTGTGCATTCATATAGACTGTGGCAGAACCACCTGAATTAATCCGGCTCAAGTGTATTAACCATCACCATTAAGGCATCCTCGGTTAACCTTACACTTCAAACGGAGTAATCCACTGGTCTGTCGGGTATAACCTCCCGATACAACCACGGTGAACGGATCGAGCGCCGTACATACAAATGCTCATGCGACGATGAGCCCAGAGAATACCACATTCCAGCAAGTATTACATCATTTGCATAAGTCAATATTACAGACCTAGTCCTGAGTTTAGAAAACAAGTACTTTAATTAACATAAATAAGTTCTTCAGAGTTAAATTGCAGCGGAAATAAACAACGGAAACTACTCGATGATACAAGATGTCTCGATGAAGCCCGTACGAGACATCACTCGGCCTTATCTCTGTTGGACGGGGGCGCATCCCATTCCACCGACCAACCAGGGGGAAGAGTGCAGGGCCAAGTCAAGCTAGCAATCATGTCTTCAAAGGGTTCACCTGAAAACGAGTCACAAGCAAGGCTGAGTATACTAATACTCAGCAAGACTTACCCGAGTAGTGGGAACTACTCCACCGACTCTAGACATGCCAGGCTTTTTGGCTCGGGGGTTGGTTTTGCCGAAAAGCAACTACAAGTGGGTCCTTACTTTCAACTTTTAGTTCAAGATTCTAGTTTCGTTAGCCAGTCTAGGTAAGCAGCTATCTAATGCATACATGGTGAAACATCAAATTTTCCATCCAACCAGTTCATTCATCATCATTGTTCCTCTTCTTACTCTGTGGGTAAAAATGGTTAAGCAGTCTCAATAGCCGTGAGAAACGGACGATTCGAATCGAATTTCTTAACCTTGCAAGGGAAACCCAAACACACGTCACGTGGTTACTCCCTAGAGTCACACGTGCAACTTTTCCCCTTTCTTTCCGGGTCGTGGATCGGGGCTACCCTCCGAGAGTACAGGAGCCCCACGCCACGGTTCGGCGCCGGGTCGTGACCACTCTCTGCACTCGCCATATGCACATGGGACCGAAGTTCAAAGGGTAGGATGCCGTCCCCTTGCCGGGCCAATCAGGTACTTAAGCTTACCGATTCCCATAATCTCGGCATGTGTTTAGTACGTTCAAAGACTTAACCATCACTACCACACCCTGCGGCCTTAGCATTTTTCACTAGACAGACGGGCCTCAATCGTAACCATCGTTACATAACCCGTCCGTGTCCTTATGATTGCAGCGTGTAGTAGTCATTCAACTCCTATTTTCTCGCGAGTGACAGGAAATCACTCGACTTTTACCGGAGTCCTATTAGCACAGCATTCTATCGAATCTTACATCTAGTTTTCAAGCAAGGGTTCCTGACATCATGCAACTAAGTTTTCATCCAACTCCTATAAACTTAATGCACAAGCAAAGAGTAAGGAGTTGCATAATTTCGGAAAGAATGGGTTATGCTCCGGGGCTTGCCTTCGCAGTTCGCTTGGGGATCTTCCGAACTTGGGCTCGGGTCTTCAAAAGCTTCAGTTAGATTTGCTTGAGCTTCGCGCTGTTCACTCTCGGACGCGGGCACCAGCTCGTAGGTTCCGTCGGCGAGAGTCGTCGATTCTACATGAGTGCACAAGTTTAAGTTGTGGAAATAGCACTTGATTACGATTTGAGAGTAATTACTACAAGGGATAGTTTCTGGTCATGAAATTTTGGATTTAGACACATCAAGGAAAGATGTGCTTACTGTAAAATTTTCAGCAAATTTTATGTAACAGATTAATTCTGAAAAATAGATTTCATTGTTGCTGTTAGATACTTGTTCTTTTTGTACAGATCAATTGGTGCAACAATTGGGGCTAAGATTTTTACAGAGCTCTCACTTGAGCATGTAGAAGCTACTGTAATTTTTGTAGGATTTATCATGCAGTATTTAGAGCATAGAAAATATGACATTCTATACCTAGGCTTTTTAAAGATTCATTTTTACAGGACCCTACACAGGGTTTTTGTCCATGAAACTTTTTACACAGCAACCTCTACCACAGTGTAACTCCCAGTAATAAATTGGGGATTTTCCAAACTAAGGTACTACTTTCTTGATTTAATGTATGTTATTAACACATAAATCAAATAAATAGGTTACTGTGAGATAAAAATTCTCCTAATTTTTCTCTGGCTTCTAGTTACCAATACATTAGCATAGGAAAAATTTCAAGGGGTGACTCACCACCTAACTACAGGGATAAAACATTCCATTTACACATGAATTAAAACTAAGTTTAACAAACAGCAGAGCTAGAGATGGAATTTGGGTCTGATCTTTTTACACAGTCCTAATCATCCAGCAACTAATTCACTGCCCAAAATTCATGGTCAGCATTGCTCTATAACAATGGGTATAAAATATGTCTATTAAAGCTTCTATTTAATGTAGAGCGAAATATTTTGTGATTCTGAGAAAATTTTTGTAACAAAAGTGGTAGAGTTTGTTCTGAGGATTCCAGAACAGTTGAGTTTGCATTTTTCTGAATTTTCTACGATTTTATACGAATTTTACAAGTTCACTGAATTTGAATCTAGGTTTGAAATTTTCTTTTACAACTAGGTCCTTGAATCTTACGCTCAGACCCTTCTAAAGATTTAAATCCTTGCAATTGGGTCCTCGGCGGCTCGGGTGCGGCGGCCAGCCGAAATTCCGGCGAGGGGGCTCGCCGGCGGCGAGGGGCGGGGGTCGGGGAAGGTTCAGGGGTGCGAGGGCTACCTTGTGGGGGTGTTGTTCAGGTGGGGGACGGCCGGGAAGGGCTCGCCGGCGTTGGAGCAGAGGCGGCGGCGGCGCGGCTCGCGTCGACGGCGGTGCTCCGGCGGGCTTGGGGCGGCGTGGTCCGGTCGGTGAGCTTCACTGGTGCGTGGGGAAGCTACTCCGGGGCTCGGCTTGGACGGAGGGGGTCGGGGTCGTGCTGTCCACGGCGAGCAGGGGCGGCGGCGGCGACGGCAGCGCGGGCGGCGGTGCTCCGGTGGCTCTGGGTGGCGTTGGGCGGGTCGGTGAGCTGCGGTGGGGTGATGTAGTGGTGGCTGGGTGCTCAGTTTGGGCAGTGGGCGGCTGTGGAGGGCTGCCCACGGGCGGGTGGTGCTCGGCGGCGGCGATGGCGCGGCGAGGCGTTCTGGTGGCGGGGCTTCGCGCGGGCGGTCGGGGTGGCGTTTTTGTAGGGACAGGAGGGGGCGTGGAGATGTCTGGGTGACGCGCGGGGCGGGGCACGGCAGCGGCGTGCACTGGGCGCGGCGGGCGGCGGCAGAACGCCGGCGCGGCGTGCGGGCGAGCGGGCGCGGTGACTGGGCGGCCGCGATTGTGGCGTGGGCGTGGCGAGATAGCGCCGGGCGCGGAGTGGGGAGCAGCTGCTGCAGCGGCTCGGGCGGAGGGCAGGCGCGGCGACTGGTGGGGCGCGGGGGCCGGGGCGGCACGGCGGAGCGCGGGTACTGGCCGGGCGGGGCGGCAGCAGGGGCGCGGCAGCACGCGCGGGCGGGGACTGGGCGGCGCGGCGTCGGGGCGGGGGAAAGCCGGCCGTGGCGGGGTGGTGCGGCGGCCACTGGCCTGGCGCCTCGCGCCGGTCAGGCGACGCCGGCCACCTGGCGCGCGGCGGGCGGGCGCGTGCGCGCGGCGTGGCAGCAGAGGGGGGAGACGCCAGGGACCGAAATGCAAAAATTCGAAAAAGTTCAGGGGGCTGGGTGCAAACAGGGCGTTTTCTCCTCTTTCTGATTTGAATTTCAAAAACTTTTGAACACGAAAGTTGTTCAAAATAAAAAGTTCTACAACTTTGGTTTCAGGCAACATCTCATTTGGCTTATGGTTTTAAAGTTATTTTAAAAGTTTCAAATGTGCCCAAATGTGCCCAAATTTAATTTGAATTCCAACTGAACCCGTTTTAAATTCTTTCCACCCTCTCATTAGTTGGGTTTAACACATAGAGTTAGGCTAATGACATTTGATTTCGGAATTTTAATTACCAGGGTTGTCACAGCCTCCCCCCCTTAACAAGAATCTCGCCCCGAGATTCGGTAATTCTTAGTGTGGGCGTGGGTGCACATACCAGTGGTTGAGACCAGAAACCCAGGGAAATGTTGGTTCAGGTAGCTTTCCGTTTCCCAGGTGGCTTCTTCTTCCGTGTGGCGATTCCATTGTATCTTATACATTCTAATCACTTTCTTCCTGGTCTCTCTTTCCTTTTGATCCAGAATCTTAATTGGGTGTTCGACATACGAGAGATCGGGTTCCAACGATATTTCTTGTTGTTCCACAACCTCGGTAGGGACTCGAATACACTTCTTGAGTTGAGATACGTGGAAGACATCATGGGTGGCAGTGAGCTGAGGGGGCAGTCGTAATTTGTAGGCTACGGGTCCGCAGCTCTCCATGATTTCGTAAGGACCAATGTAACGGGGAGCTAGTTTGCCTTTGATCCCAAATCTTCGCACTCCTTTGATTGGTGAAACTCGAAGATAGACATGATCGCCAACTTCGAACTTTAGGGGCTTTCTCCTTTTGTCAGAATAGCTCTTTTGTCGGGCTTGGGCGGCTTTAAGATTTGCTTGTATTACTTTTACTTTCTCCTCTGCCTCGATTACTAGGCCGGGTCCAATTATTTTACGTTCTCCGGTTTGTGACCAGCTCAAAGGGGTTCGACACCTTCGTCCGTACAGGGCCTCAAATGGTGCCATTTTCAAACTCGTTTGGTAGCTGTTGTTGTAAGAGAACTCTGCCAGGGGTAGGCATTTGTCCCAATTCTTGTCATAATGAATGACACAAGCTCTCAGCATGTCTTCAAGAATTTGGTTTACTCTTTCTGTTTGTCCATCGGTCTGAGGATGGTATGCTGAGCTGCGAATCAGCTTAGTGCCAAGAGACGTTTGCAGATGTTCCCAAAAGCGTGCTACAAACTGGGGACCACGATCGGAAATGATTGTCTTAGGTATTCCATGCAGGCAAACAATACGATCGAGGTAAATATTGGCATATTTCTTGGTAGAATAGGTGGTGTGTACCGGAAGAAAATGTGCCGTCTTCGTGAGTCTATCAACGATAACCCATATGGAATCATGTCTCTGGGACGTGTTTGGTAGTCCAACAATGAAGTCCATACTTATGTCTTCCCATTTCCATGATGGTATAGGTAACGGTTGAAGTGTACCGGCTACCTTTAAGTGGCTAGCTTTTACTCTCTGGCACGTGTCACATTCCGAGACATACGTAGCAATTTCCCTTTTCATTCTAGTCCACCAGAAGTTTTGCCTTAGGTCCTGATACATTTTGCTACTGCCGGGGTGGATAGAGAATTTGGAGAGGTGTGCCTCATCAAGAATTTGCTTGCGGAGTTCACGATTCTTCGGAACAACTATACGACTTTCGAACCATAGAACTCCCTTATGGTCCTGGCGGAAACACTTATACTTCTCCTCACCTAGAGAGAGTTTTTGTTTGATGATCTTGATTCCATCATCATGTAGTTGTGCCATGACGATTTGGTCGTGAAGAGTGGGCTCAACTGAGATGTGATTTAGAGTGCCTTGGGAAACCATTTCCAAGTTAAGCTTCCTCATGTCTGCACATAATGTCTCATGGTAGGACTCCATGGATAAGCAATGGCAATGGAGCTTGCGGCTTAGTGCATCCGCGACTACATTAGCCTTACCGGGGTGATAGTGCACTTCCAGGTCATAATCTTTGATTAATTCTAGCCATCTTCGTTGTCTCATATTCAGATCGGCTTGTGTGAAGATGTACTTGAGACTCTTATGATCCGTGTAGATATTGCACTGTGTACCCATGAGATAGTGCCTCCATATCTTTAGAGCGTGAATGACGGCTGCGAGCTCAAGGTCATGCGTGGGATAATTCTGTTCGTGGGGCCGTAGGGCTCGTGAGGCATATGCAATCACTCGATTCTCTTGCATAAGCACACATCCTAGACCAGTACCTGATGCGTCACAATACACATCGAATGACTTGGTATTATCGGGTTGAGCTAACACAGGTGCAGTAGTCAGATGCTCTCTGAGAGTGTGGAAGGCTTCCTCACACTTCTCATTCCATACAAACTTTACTTCCTTCTTCAATAGTTCCGTCATGGGCTTAGCAATTCGAGAGAAATCCGGGATGAAGCGACGGTAGTAACCGGCTAAGCCGAGAAAACTGCGAATCTGATGAACAGAGGTAGGGGGTTTCCAATCCATCACCTCTTGCACCTTGCTGGGGTCAACAGCTATGCCTTCGCTGGAGATCGTGTGACCTAAGAACTTTACAGTATCCAACCAGAATTCACACTTAGAAAACTTAGCATAGAGCTGATGGTCTCTGAGTCGCTGAAGAACAATGCGAAGGTGCTTGGCATGCTCTTCCTCATCCTTTGAATAGATAAGAATGTCGTCGATGAACACTACGACGAATTTGTCGAGTTCGGGCATGAATACCGAATTCATGAGATACATGAAGTAGGCAGGGGCATTGGTGAGTCCAAAGGACATGACCAAGAATTCATATAGTCCATAACGTGTGGAGAAGGCAGTCTTAGGAATATCGCACGGGCGAATCTTGATCTGATGATATCCCGAACGAAGATCAATCTTTGAGAAGACTCTGGCTCCAGCTAACTGATCGAAGAGTACATCGATGCGAGGAAGTGGGTATTTATTTTTAACTGTTACCGCATTGAGAGGTCGGTAGTCCACACATAATCTCAAACTGTCATCCTTTTTCTTTACGAATAGGGCTGGACATCCCCAAGGTGACGCGCTAGGGCGAATAAAACCCTTGTCCAGTAGTTCTTGGAGTTGAATTTTCAGCTCGGCCAATTCCTTAGGGGGCATCCTATATGGTCTCTTGGATATAGGTGCAGTGCCTGGTTGTAGCTCAATAACGAACTCAATATCCCTATCCGGTGGCATTCCTGGTAAGTCATCCGGGAAAACATCAGCGTACTCGTTCACCACAAAAATCTCATCTAGCTTAAGTCCTTCCATCTCATAAGCACAGGAATTCGTGCAATCTATGAATGGTAGGTAAAGGGTAGTGGCTCCGTGACTAGGTGAATTTATCTCAACGGTTCGGGAAGAAAGATCCAGTGTGACTCCATGCATAGCCATCCAGTTCATTCCCAAAATAATGTCCATGCCGTCAAGGGGTAAAAGGACGAGGTCCGTGTCGATGGTTTTACTACCCAATTTGACTGGTACTTGTCTGACCATTTGGTTTGAAGCAATTTTACCACCCGGTGTTGATATCATATATGACCCTTTTGTGTGACAAACATCCAAGCCTACTTTTGCACCGAATTTTGCACTTATGAAACTATGCGATGCACCAGAATCAAATAATATAACGGCAGGCTTGTTATGGATAGAGAATGTACCCGACATCACTGGGGCTCCTTCAGGAAGCTCTGCAAGCGTGGTGAAGTTAATCCGTCCTTGCTTGACTTGCAGGGTCTGTCTTTTGCCCCTGTTCTTGGCGTTCGGGTTGGATCCTTGACCTTGGTTGGGCTGTCCAGGCTGAGGGCATTCGCGTGCGAAGTGGCTGGAACTCCCGCATTTGAAACAGCGATTTGCGGGGCTAGGTCGAAGAGACTGCTGAAGAATGGGCCTCGGACCATTCTGTGGAGGCATCGGGGGTCGTACCATGCCTGGCTGCTGTGGGGGTCTGGCAATCCATCTTCCTGGCTGCGGGGCCTTTGGTGGAGCTGTAGGTGCGGTATTTCGCACGATGCGATACCTTGGTGGTTGGGCACTTGATGGCCCTGCGGGTGCCTTTCTCTTCTTCTCTGCCCGGTGTGCCATGATACAGTCCTCCTGGGTAATGGCCATATTGACCAACTCGTTGTAGGTGTCCGCCCTGGCTAGGTTCAGACGTTCCTTGAGCTTGGTATTCAGACCTCGGCGGAAACGATCACGCTTCTTGGCATCCGTATCAGCGTGATAGCCCGCATACTGGCATAGGTCGTTGAACGCCTGGGCGTACTGCAACACGGTGCGGGTGCCTTGGGTGAGTGCCAGGAACTCATTCAACTTTCTCTCCATGAGACCCTCGGGGATATGATGTGCCCGGAACACGGTCTTGAATTCATTCCAGTCGACCACATGGTCAGCCGGGAGCATCGCAAAATAGTGGTCCCACCACAGTCGAGCGGTACCGCGAAGCTGTTGCGCGGCAAAACGGGCCTTGTTGGCCTCTGAGCATGGGGCCACAAGTAGTGTGAACTTGGATTCTATGGTGCGAACCCATGCATCTGCGTCCAGGGGTTCCTCGGTCTTATGGAACAAGGGAGGCTGGGTCCCCAGGAAATCCGTGTATCCTGCAGCCTGTGGTTGGTGAGCATTGTGCCCACCCCTCTGCTGGTGTTGCCCTTGCACAATCTGACGCAGCAGCTCGGTTTGAGCGGCCATCACTTCCACCAAACTGGGCGGGGGTGGTGGCGATTGTCGCGAGCGGCTGCCACCGGCACCAAAACCCTCGGGGTTGCCACGTGTTGATCCAACCATCTGAAACGTGAAAGGTTACCATTAGCATCGCGATCCATATTACTTCCTTGATTCATGATTAATTGGTGTAGTCATAGACTTCCGAAGTCTGAGCCAGAAGTATGAACAAAATATCTGTTTGCTACGAAAAAAAATCATAGCCTGCTGTGGGTCCATCCAAAACATCTCAAACATTTGTGGTAGTCAGAGAATTTAGGACTGCACCACTTTGGTATTTACTTCGGTGCTAGAACTATGGCTAAGGCGGTCGAAAAGCTCGTCCTTTGTCTTGCTGTCTTAGCTGTTTTTCAGCAGATTGACCGGTACGGTTCCGCCTATATCTTAAACTAGCGAGGTCCAATGATGCTGAATTTTTGTGAGAACCTAGATCACAAAATTTAGCACAAGTCTGGTATTCAACACTCAGCCAAGAAATGCAAGGAGACATGGGTAAAAATTCCGACAAGTCTCAGCGATTGTGGGTTCCATCGTTTACCAACTTACAACGAAATCACCAAGTCTTATCGCCGTTCCTTACAGGCTGAGGGTATCCACATGGTTCAGGTGTACCCAACACAAAAGAGTTACTCAACTCCTAGTTAGCCTATTACAACACTTGCCAAAAGTTAGGCTACCCTATCGAGGAGTATGTGCAAAAGTCCTCCTAGGTCGTCCTCTAGAAATCATCCAAGTCGTTGACAGACGACTCGCTGTGAGCCGGAGAGTGGGCTCCCATCTGAGGTGCCTGTGGTACCTCACCCTCGAAATCCATACCTGAGATACCATCAATCTCCTGTGGCTCCTCCTCATCCTCCTCCATGTCGTCCTCATGGGGATGGTCATTCTGATCATGATGCCACTGAATATGCTCATTAGCATCCTCCAACTCAAGGTTCAGATCATGGAGCTGCTCCTCCAACTGTGCTATCATGGTATCTCTCTCACCCATGAGAGTGTCCTGCTCCTGGATTTGGCCCTCAAGTTGGCCAATCTGAGCATCTCTGTCCTCAAGATCCTGACTGAGCTCCTTTATCTGCTCATCCCTGGTATCTGCCATCATATGGTAGGCCTGAGCAAGATCAGTGAGCTGCTCGAGTGCCTGACTCTGGAGAGTCAGAAGTCGGTAGAGTGCACTCATGCACCGCACGGAGGTATGGATAGTCTCCTGGGCATGGAAGTCTACCAAATACTGTGCGTGCTGCACCCTGTTGAGCCAAAAGGGGTCGTTGTCCTGGGCAGCAGGAAACAATCCAATGGGAGTGAGTGTGACAACCTCGGGACGCTGCGCACAAAATGTGGTGAGCGCCCTCATGGCTGCAAGCTCCCAAGTATCGGCCAAACGGCGACCAACAGCCTCAAGCTCCAAGGCGGGCCACTCCGGGTGTAGCGGGTGCGGAAAGATAGTCACGTTGACACGGCACTGGGTAACTCCATTTTCTGCAAACTCCAGTCCGGCGTAACGTGGGGGAATTAGATAGCCCGCGGTACGCAGAACATCCCACAAAATAGAGGGAAAGCCCTCCCAGTGGAGACACTGCGAGTGCACGCGTCCATCCTCATTCACCATCATCTCAACAGGCTCGGCCATCTGAACAAAAGATCAAATGGAGTGAGATAGCGAAAACTGTGAGCAGCACAAGGACAGATTCTGTATAGTGCGCAAAAATAATCATAACTCCCACAGTTCTCGTCCAAAAATTCTCAAATTTCACCAGGTCACTCCTAAGGTATTCGTGAACAACTTTTCTAGTCAACTCCAGAACTAATTGGGTCTCTAAGATGGTCTTTCTTTTCAGGTTTTACCTTACTGTCTACCCAGAATTTTCAGTGAACAGATGGCTAGAGTTTCGTGCACCAGGGAAAATCTACCCAGCCAAAATTTACCAAATTTTAACAGAAGCTTCCTGGGTGAATTTGGAACAAGTTTCGTGTTGTGCTCTTTTGCAGAAAACCGCAGGAAGGGGGCCTAAAAATTTAAGAGGCAGAAGTGCTTATTCTGGACAAAAATCTGACATTTCAAGGTTTCCGTTATTTCTTATTATCCATAAGTTCAGAATTTTTCATTTTTTTTTTGAACAGGAGATAGAACACAAAATTTGGAACAATTCTTTCGACATGAACTTCTCCAGAAAAGGTCATTTTCCTGGGTCAATAAATCGTTCTTTTTGGTGACGGCGGATTTCGGACAGTTTTGCTAGATAGTCCTGATGCAAACCATGCTTAGATACGCAAGAACCTTTCCACTCTCACACAACGCATTTCTGATTTCAGATACACATGTTCATGATGTATGCACGTCCTATTCGTCCTCACAAAAATAAAATAATCGCCAAATAGCTTTGGTCTTACGAAGATAGTTTCGGTGGCTTACACAATACGGCTCTCGCTATAATAGCTAGTCGAGTCTTTCTAATCGTTCCTTAACTTATCGTAATCGCGGTTAGTGCACCTGCAG
The DNA here is from genome assembly GCA_032594955.1 of Panicum miliaceum. Lineage (NCBI taxonomy): Eukaryota > Viridiplantae > Streptophyta > Magnoliopsida > Poales > Poaceae > Panicum > Panicum miliaceum. The sequence goes on along the minus strand of CM064063.1, from coordinate 22,585,726 downwards.
AAAATCGACAAGCATTTATATATCATGAACCTTTCATGCCAGCACTCATGAAAGCGTCCGTATTCATTACCGTTTACTTATAGAAACGATATCTGTACAATTTCCGCCGTACAGACGACGTTAACATACGCTATCGAGATAGCGTATTCACGGGGGGTACCGTCATGAGACGGGGGTATGAACAGCGATCGCCATACCCTGCGCCGAACCTTCTACTCCCAATATGTTCAACTAACAGTTGGCATATTGGCAGCACCTCAAGTAAGCCACTGCTTGAGGGCAGCGTTCGGTTCGCATCACCGATAGGAAGGCCAAGCTCCCTCAGTTGGCTGAGGATCCTTACCTTCTTACCTTAGCGACGAGTGCGTCGTTACAGAATGTAAGGTTGGTTGTGCATGAAAGTAAGTTTTGACAGAAATAATGTGCTGGAAGTCAGTTGATACTATATATAGAAGTTAGGTAGCCACCTAGTATCTTTCCCATAAACCCTTAGGGCTTTACGAACTAGGCACCATCCTTAACGTACCAACGCATTTCGCAACACAACCTTCTAGTCAAGTTTTAGTAAAATGAGTTTTTAAGGCTTGTAGCATTCTCTGGCGTATGTAATTCGGCTCTGGTGTCCGCTGTTGCCAGCTGTGGCACCAGCTACGGCTCTGATACCAGCTGTGGCAGAACCACCTGAATTAATCCGGCTCAAGTGTATTAACCATCACCATTAAGGCATCCTCGGTTAACCTTACACTTCAAACGGAGTAATCCACTGGTCTGTCGGGTATAACCTCCCGATACAACCACGGTGAACGGATCGAGCGCCGTACATACAAATGCTCATGCGACGATGAGCCCAGAGAATACCACATTCCAGCAAGTATTACATCATTTGCATAAGTCAATATTACAGACCTAGTCCTGAGTTTAGAAAACAAGTACTTTAATTAACATAAATAAGTTCCTTGTCAATCAACAGGTCAGATTGACTGGCACGCCGCGTGAACCGTACCAGGGCGATAACCCGAACAGGAGCTAAGCAGATTCTCCCGGGTCGTGTGTCCGACGCTGAAGATCATCGGTCGATTCTTGTCTGGCCGATTTTAGCGCCAACAGCTAGATCCCTTTTAAAACAAATTGTTAACCTCTGTTTCTTGCACAAGAAAACTCTTCAAAAATGTGAAGTAAACTACTCATGCAAGAAAATTTGTTCAGTAAAATGTGGAACACCAATTTCTTGCATGGTCATTATGTGCAAGTAGATCTTAATCATAAAAATAGCTGTTTAATAATCTTTTCATGTTAACTTGCTGAATAAAAATAACTAAAACTTTTATATTAAGGATGTATTTAAGAAACAAGCTCTACATAAAAATCTCAACTCAGGAGCTACCTTTACGAGTAGTTCGGTTAACCAATGCACCCTGTTAAAAATAAACCGTACAACATGCACAACCACCCGCTCACTTAATGAAATTAGTTAAACTAGATAAGTACTCGATAAATGACTTCCCAGGGAAAAGAAAAGGAAGTACTCGACTACTAAACTTAAGTTTTGACTACTTTATAAAGCAATCTTGTACCACTAAAACCACTCATGCTTGTGCATTCATATAGACTGTGGCAGAACCACCTGAATTAATCCGGCTCAAGTGTATTAACCATCACCATTAAGGCATCCTCGGTTAACCTTACACTTCAAACGGAGTAATCCACTGGTCTGTCGGGTATAACCTCCCGATACAACCACGGTGAACGGATCGAGCGCCGTACATACAAATGCTCATGCGACGATGAGCCCAGAGAATACCACATTCCAGCAAGTATTACATCATTTGCATAAGTCAATATTACAGACCTAGTCCTGAGTTTAGAAAACAAGTACTTTAATTAACATAAATAAGTTCTTCAGAGTTAAATTGCAGCGGAAATAAACAACGGAAACTACTCGATGATACAAGATGTCTCGATGAAGCCCGTACGAGACATCACTCGGCCTTATCTCTGTTGGACGGGGGCGCATCCCATTCCACCGACCAACCAGGGGGAAGAGTGCAGGGCCAAGTCAAGCTAGCAATCATGTCTTCAAAGGGTTCACCTGAAAACGAGTCACAAGCAAGGCTGAGTATACTAATACTCAGCAAGACTTACCCGAGTAGTGGGAACTACTCCACCGACTCTAGACATGCCAGGCTTTTTGGCTCGGGGGTTGGTTTTGCCGAAAAGCAACTACAAGTGGGTCCTTACTTTCAACTTTTAGTTCAAGATTCTAGTTTCGTTAGCCAGTCTAGGTAAGCAGCTATCTAATGCATACATGGTGAAACATCAAATTTTCCATCCAACCAGTTCATTCATCATCATTGTTCCTCTTCTTACTCTGTGGGTAAAAATGGTTAAGCAGTCTCAATAGCCGTGAGAAACGGACGATTCCAATCGAATTTCTTAACCTTGCAAGGGAAACCCAAACACACGTCACGTGGTTACTCCCTAGAGTCACACGTGCAACTTTTCCCCTTTCTTTCCGGGTCGTGGATCGGGGCTACCCTCCGAGAGTACAGGAGCCCCACGCCACGGTTCGGCGCCGGGTCGTGACCACTCTCTGCACTCGCCATATGCACATGGGACCGAAGTTCAAAGGGTAGGATGCCGTCCCCTTGCCGGGCCAATCAGGTACTTAAGCTTACCGATTCCCATAATCTCGGCATGTGTTTAGTACGTTCAAAGACTTAACCATCACTACCACACCCTGCGGCCTTAGCATTTTTCACTAGACAGACGGGCCTCAATCGTAACCATCGTTACATAACCCGTCCGTGTCCTTATGATTGCAGCGTGTAGTAGTCATTCAACTCCTATTTTCTCGCGAGTGACAGGAAATCACTCGACTTTTACCGGAGTCCTATTAGCACAGCATTCTATCGAATCTTACATCTAGTTTTCAAGCAAGGGTTCCTGACATCATGCAACTAAGTTTTCATCCAACTCCTATAAACTTAATGCACAAGCAAAGAGTAAGGAGTTGCATAATTTCGGAAAGAATGGGTTATGCTCCGGGGCTTGCCTTCGCAGTTCGCTTGGGGATCTTCCGAACTTGGGCTCGGGTCTTCAAAAGCTTCAGTTAGATTTGCTTGAGCTTCGCGCTGTTCACTCTCGGACGCGGGCACCAGCTCGTAGGTTCCGTCGGCGAGAGTCGTCGATTCTACATGAGTGCACAAGTTTAAGTTGTGGAAATAGCACTTGATTACGATTTGAGAGTAATTACTACAAGGGATAGTTTCTGGTCATGAAATTTTGGATTTAGACACATCAAGGAAAGATGTGCTTACTGTAAAATTTTCAGCAAATTTTATGTAACAGATTAATTCTGAAAAATAGATTTCATTGTTGCTGTTAGATACTTGTTCTTTTTGTACAGATCAATTGGTGCAACAATTGGGGCTAAGATTTTTACAGAGCTCTCACTTGAGCATGTAGAAGCTACTGTAATTTTTGTAGGATTTATCATGCAGTATTTAGAGCATAGAAAATATGACATTCTATACCTAGGCTTTTTAAAGATTCATTTTTACAGGACCCTACACAGGGTTTTTGTCCATGAAACTTTTTACACAGCAACCTCTACCACAGTGTAACTCCCAGTAATAAATTGGGGATTTTCCAAACTAAGGTACTATTTTCTTGATTTAATGTATGTTATTAACACATAAATCAAATAAATAGGTTACTGTGAGATAAAAATTCTCCTAATTTTTCTCTGGCTTCTAGTTACCAATACATTAGCATAGGAAAAATTTCAAGGGGTGACTCACCACCTAACTACAGGGATAAAACATTCCATTTACACATGAATTAAAACTAAGTTTAACAAACAGCAGAGCTAGAGATGGAATTTGGGTCTGATCTTTTTACACAGTCCTAATCATCCAGCAACTAATTCACTGCCCAAAATTCATGGTCAGCATTGCTCTAGAACAATGGGTATAAAATATGTCTATTAAAGCTTCTATTTAATGTAGAGCGAAATATTTTGTGATTCTGAGAAAATTTTTGTAACAAAAGTGGTAGAGTTTGTTCTGAGGATTCCAGAACAGTTGAGTTTGCATTTTTCTGAATTTTCTACGATTTTATACGAATTTTACAAGTTCACTGAATTTGAATCTAGGTTTGAAATTTTCTTTTACAACTAGGTCCTTGAATCTTACGCTCAGACCCTTCTAAAGATTTAAATCCTTGCAATTGGGTCCTCGGCGGCTCGGGTGCGGCGGCCAGCCGAAATTCCGGCGAGGGGGCTCGCCGGCGGCGAGGGGCGGGGGTCGGGGAAGGTTCAGGGGTGCGAGGGCTACCTTGTGGGGGTGTTGTTCAGGTGGGGGACGGCCGGGAAGGGCTCGCTGGCGTTGGAGCAGAGGCGGCGGCGGCGCGGCTCGCGTCGACGGCGGTGCTCCGGCGGGCTTGGGGCGGCGTGGTCCGGTCGGTGAGCTTCACTGGTGCGTGGGGAAGCTACTCCGGGGCTCGGCTTGGACGGAGGGGGTCGGGGTCGTGCTGTCCACGGCGAGCAGGGGCGGCGGCGGCGACGGCAGCGCGGGCGGCGGTGCTCCGGTGGCTCTGGGTGGCGTTGGGCGGGTCGGTGAGCTGCGGTGGGGTGATGTAGTGGTGGCTGGGTGCTCAGTTTGGGCAGTGGGCGGCTGTGGAGGGCTGCCCACGGGCGGGTGGTGCTCGGCGGCGGCGATGGCGCGGCGAGGCGTTCTGGTGGCGGGGCTTCGCGCGGGCGGTCGGGGTGGCGTTTTTGTAGGGACAGGAGGGGGCGTGGAGATGTCTGGGTGACGCGCGGGGCGGGGCACGGCAGCGGCGTGCACTGGGCGCGGCGGGCGGCGGCAGAACGCCGGCGCGGCGTGCGGGCGAGCGGGCGCGGTGACTGGGCGGCCGCGATTGTGGCGTGGGCGTGGCGAGATAGCGCCGGGCGCGGAGTGGGGAGCAGCTGCTGCAGCGGCTCGGGCGGAGGGCAGGCGCGGCGACTGGTGGGGCGCGGGGGCCGGGGCGGCACGGCGGAGCGCGGGTACTGGCCGGGCGGGCGGCAGCCGGGGCGCGGCAGCACGCGCGGGCGGGGACTGGGCGGCGCGGCGTCGGGGCGGGGGAAAGTCGGCCGTGGCGGGGTGGTGCGGCGGCCACTGGCCTGGCGCCTCGCGCCGGTCAGGCGACGCCGGCCACCTGGCGCGCGGCGGGCGGGCGCGTGCGCGCGGCGCGGCAGCAGAGGGGGGAGACGCCAGGGACCGAAATGCAAAAATTCGAAAAAGTTCAGGGGGCTGGGTGCAAACAGGGCGTTTTCTCCTCTTTCTGATTTGAATTTCAAAAACTTTTGAACACGAAAGTTGTTCAAAATAAAAAGTTCTACAACTTTGGTTTCAGGCAACATCTCATTTGGCTTATGGTTTTAAAGTTATTTTAAAAGTTTCAAATGTGCCCAAATGTGCCCAAATTTAATTTGAATTCCAACTGAACCCGTTTTAAATTCTTTCCACCCTCTCATTAGTTGGTTTAACACATAGAGTTAGGCTAATGACATTTGATTTCGGAATTTTAATTACCAGGGTTGTCACATAGACTCGACTACTCTTGCCGACGGGATCTACAATCTAGTGCCTGAGTCCGAGAGTGAGCAGCAAGAAGCTCAGGGTAATCCAGCAGTAGCCGTTGAAGACTCGGTCCAACGTTCGGAGGAGCCCCCGGCTAGTTTTTCACAAGAAGGCAAGCCCCGGTGCATGATCCCAGTTTTTTTTAAATTGTGCAACTGTTGTCCCTTTTACCTGTGCATCTAAAAGTTCATAGGAGTTGATTGGAACCTTAGCTGCATGATCATAGGTACCTTTGTAATGATTACTAGAATAGGAAGTTCGAGTAGATGCTATGCTAATAGGTACGGTAAAAGTCGAGTAGTTTCCTGCTACTCGCGAGAACTATAAGAGTTGATTGATTTACCGCATACTGCAACTACAAGATTGGCAGGCGGGGCTGTGGTAAAGTACTCGTGGTTGAAGCCCCGTCTACATAGTGAAAAATGTTAAGGCCACAGTGTGTGGTAGCAGTGGTTAAGCGTTTGAAAGTACTAACCACATGCCAAGAATATGGTAATCGGTAAGCTTAAGTACTTGATTGAACCGGTGCGTGGACAGGCTCTACCGTCTTGATTCCGTCCCATGGGCCCAATGGTGAGTGCATGAGGGTTCATGTTCCGGCATCGTCCGTGGTTCATGGACCTTTTGTACTCGAGGCCGGTGGCCCTGATCCATAAAACGGGGATAAAGGGGGAAAGGTGCACGTGTGACTCTTGGAGTAACCACGTGACATGTGTTTAGGTTTCCCTTGCAAGGTTAAGAAATTCGATTCGAATCGTCCGTTTCTTGCGATAACTGAGACTGCTTAACGCTCTTGCCACATAGAGTAACAAGAGGAACTATGGATATGATGAAATTTATGGATGATTAATTGTTTTCCACCGTGTTTGACTAGAATTAGATGCTCATTTAGACTGGTTAAATGAACTAGAATATGGAAAGCTAAAATATGAAATTAAGGATCTACTCTTTGTTGCTTTTCAGCAAAAAGAAAACCCTAGAACCTTAGAGCCTTGCATGATTAGTAGTCGGTATTTCCATACCACTAGTTGGGTAAGCCTTGCTGAGTATTAGTATACTCAGCCTTGCTTGTGGCAATGTTTTAAGGTATGTCTGTTGAAGATATGGTAGCCGGTTTGGCTTGGCCGAGTGCTTTGCCAACTGGTTGGACAGTGGAGTGGGATCCTTCCCCGAATAGCAATGACTCTGCCGACGCTAGTTGATCGTGTTTTTCTTTCCGCTGCAGATTAAAACTCTGAATGAAGTTTGTTTTTATGTTGAACCCTGAAAGTACTCAAGTGGTACTTTCGTCTTGTAATAATTGTTTCCGACTGGTTAAGATAAAATATGTGGAATGTTGTATTCTCTGGACTTGACTTCGTGCGAGTTATGTGTATGCTTGGTTTCGATCGAAATATTGAGTGGTTGCATCGGGATCTACCTGACAAACTATCGGATTAATCCATTTGAAGTGCATGGTGGCCAGTTCATCTACAAGAATGATGGTTAGTGCACTTGAGCCGGGTTAATTCGGGCGGTTCTGCCACAGCGTGAGTCACAGTGGCATTACCTCCTTCAGGCTATGCGTGAGGAAGTAACTCAACATAGCGATAGGTTACGAGCAGAGTTCAAAGAGAAATTGAGCAGAATTCCTGTTGCACCAGATCAACCTGTCCCTGCATTCACGAGTCTGTCGGGGATTCGTAGTAGCTGTGGAAGCATTGTGCTTCCTGAAGAAGAACAAGTTGGCACTTTTCCTGTGGATGAAATCACGAAACCAACACCTTGCAAGCTATATGTCCAGGATAAGATTTTTAAGAACAAGGTGGCAACAGGTCAAGCTTGGCCTGAAAATGATGTCATAATACATGGTTGTCCATTACCTTTAGTCTACGCCAAGGTTGCTATTGATACAATAGTTAAGAGGAGGTACCGTCGTACGGTTGAGTTGGATATACAAGGACAGGATGGTAAAAAGTTACTTGGAGAGAACATGGGCTGCATTGTGGCGTGGCGCAAGCGCTATATATCATTTGATCCAGACTCTTATTCCGACGATGATGATGCAGATGGAATAGAGGACCTGCATCCTTCTTCCTCAGCGGCTGAAAGAGATCCAAGTCCGCTGCCTCAAAGGGACACAAACCCGCCGCCTCAAAGGGACACAAGCCCGCTGCCTCAAAGGGACACAAGTTCGCCGCGTCAAAGGGACACAAGTCCACTGCCTCAAAAGGACCAAAGTCCTTCACCTCAAAGGGACCAAAGTTCATCGCCACCACCAAAAACTCAGAAGATTAATTCATCTAATAGAATTGGATCATCTCAAAAGAAAGCTTCCGAAGCACCTGCAAAGAAAAAATTGAGTGGTAACATAACACCGGTCATCACAGGAAAAGAAAAACCACCGGACAACAAAGGTGCAGTAGAGCATTTTTTGAAGATGGCTTCAGTTCCACAGACAGGGAATCCGCGAGGTCCGCCGTCAGATTTTGAACGAACTGCCTCAAAATGGTCTGTGCAACAAGCGGGCAAAGCCAAATATCATGCTAATGTTGAATATAGGGCAAGGGCTAAATTTTGAGAAGAGAACAACTTAACAGAGGAAGATCTTAAAATAATTGAGGAAGGTCCTGGTATTGCACCGTTGCCGTTGCTATGGCCATTTAGGTTGGGGTATGTGTCACACCCGGGCACACGGGACTATCCACGTGGCACACTTCTCCTAGGATATGGGATGGGACATGGCCCACGCCCTACATCTGTTGTAACTACTCGTAATGCAGTAGGATTACTAGTACAGTAGTGAAACTAGTCAGACACGGTAGGAAACTACTCGATAAGTACTCAGGTAGGACTCCTAGGCTTGTACCCGACTAGGACTTCCATGTAAACCTGTCCCCCAGACTATATTAGGGCGGACAGGGACCCCCTTGAGGACAATCACCATCAAAGGCAATACTATGACACCCTAGGTGTCTAAAACACTAAACAAAGATCCAAGCTATGAAATCAATCACAAAAAAGCAAGAAAAGTATGAAACAACCTATCGAATATACCTTTCAGCCAAAAAAATATGTGTATATGTAATTATGCATAAAACAATTGAACTCTTGCAAACAAACTCTAGTAACATTCAATGCTGATCACAACTGAATCTAAAAATTTAATGGCACATCTATCATATCAAGATATGATGAGGGAGGTGACAAGTCGGGGGCCCAAGACTTCCATGATCCAAAGAATGTCGTCAACGTCATCTTCGGCGGAGACGGTGGATTCCCCTCCAAGCGCGCGCGGAAGTTAACCCTGCGCGAAATACTCTCTGTGGAGCCGGCCACGACAAGGCCTCTGAGATACAGCGAGGTCCCAATCTCCTTTTCCAGGGATGATCAATGGACTAGCCTCTCCGAGCCGGGAAAATTCCCGCTCATCCTAGACCTTGTCGTGGCGGGCTCACAGCTAACCCGAGTACCCATCGATAGCGGGAGCGGCCTCAACCTGCTTTTCGCGAGTACTTTGAAGAAGATGGGCTTGGACATCAACAAGATGCTCACCCCCAGCAAAACTCCTTTCTACGGCATCGTCCCGAGTAACGCGGCTACACCACTCGAGTCAGTGGTCCTGCCAGTCACCTTTGGAACGAAGGACAACTACCGCACCGAGTACATCAAGTTCGAGGTGGCGGATTTCGACCCGCCATATCACGCCATCCTTGGCAGACTGGCACTAGACAAATTCAAGGCCGTGCCCCCACTACGTCTACCTGCTACTTAAAATGCCAGGCAAGACAGGCGTACTCACACTCCATGGATAATTGAAGAAGTCGTACCACTGCGACGAGGAGGCGATCGAGTACACCACGACATCACGCGTGCCAGAGCCATTTTCTAAAGTACTCGCGGCCGCGCAGAAGCTGACCAACTCAGAGATGGAGATCTCCAACCAGCGGCCTAGCCAGTCGAGGGTTAAACCCAACCCTAGCGATGTCGGCATCAAGGCCATCCAGTTGCAAGAAGGCAACCCGTCCAAGCCTGCTTTGATCGGGTGCGGCTTAGGCGACAAATAGGAAGGCGCGCTCGTCAGCTTCCTTAGGGCCAACCGTGACATATTCGCATGGAAACCAGCAGATATGCCAGGGGTGCCCAAGGAGTTGATTGAGCACTGCCTAAAGGTTGACCCTAAAGCCACTCCGAAGAACCAACGACTATGACGCTTCACCCCCGACAAGAGGAAGGCCATCAACAAAGAACTAGCAAAACTACTCGCAGCTGGTTTTATTAAAGAAGTGTACCACCCCGAGTGATTAGCTAACCCTGTACTAGTCTTGAAAAAGAATATTAATGAATGGAGGATGTGTGTGGATTATACTGATCTCAATAAACACTGCTTGAAGGACCCCTTCGCACTCCCACACATCAACCAAGTCATCAACTCTATGGCTAGCTGCGTCTTGCTCTCCTTCCTCGACTACTACTCGGGCTACCATCAGATAGCTCTCAAGTAGGAAGATCAGATCAAAACAGCATTCATCACCCCCTTTGGAGCATACGCTTACACTACAATGTCATTTAGGTTGAAGAACGCAGGAGCCACCTATCAACGGGCCATCCAACTGTGCCTTGCGAACCAGCTACACCGAAATGTTGAAGCTTACGTGGATGACGTGGTCATCAAGACCAGATCCCACGATGAGTTCATCACTGATCTCAAGGAGACATTCAACAGCTTGTGACAGTTTCGATGGAAGCTTAACCTAACGAAGTGCGTCTTTGGCGTGCCACAAGAAAAACTACTCGGGTTCATTGTTAGTCACCGAGAAATTAAAGCAAACCCGGAGAAGATCAACACCATCACAGCCATGGACGCTCCAAGAACGATCAAGGACATCCAGAAGCTCACAGGCTGCATGGTAGCGTTGAATCGATTCATCTCCCGACTTGGAGAAAGGGGACTACCCTTCTTCAAATTGCTCAAGCTCCACGATAAGTTCCAATGGACCGAGGAGGCAAACCAGGCGCTGCAAGACCTCAAGCACCATTTGCAGTCGCCACCCATCCAGACGGCTCCCCAACCAGGCGAGAACCTGCTCCTCTACATCACCGCGGCTATTCACGCTGTCAGTACGACAATCATGGCGCAACGACAAGAAGAAGGGCAAGCCTTCGGGGTGCAGCGACCAGTCTACTTCATCAGTGAAGTCCTCTCTGAATCTAAGGTTCGTTACCCAACGATACAGAAAATACTTTACGGTATACTCATCACTTCTAGGAAACTTCGCCACTACTTCGATGCATACAACATCCTGGTGGTCTCCAACTTCCCATTGGCGGATATTGTGACAACCCTGGTAATTAAAATTCTGAAATCAAATGTCATTAGCCTAACTCTATGTGTTAAACCAACTAATGAGAGGGTGGAAAGAATTTAAAACGGGTTCAGTTGGAATTCAAATTAAATTTGGGCACATTTGGACACAATTGAAACTTTTAAAATAACTTTAAAACCATAAGCCAAATGAAATTTTGCCTGAAACCAAAGTTGTAGAACTTTTTGTTTTGAACAACTTTCGTGTTCAAAAGTTTTTGAAATTCAAATCAGAAAGAGGAGAAAACGCCCTGTTTGCACCCAGCCCCCTGAACTTTTTCGAATTCTTGCATTTTGGTCCCTGGCGTCTTCCCCCTCTGCTGCCGCGCCGCGCGCACGCGCCCGCCCGCCGCGCGCCAGGTGGCCGGCGTCGCCTGACCGGCGCGGAGCGCCAGGCCAGTGGCCGTCGCACCACCCCGCCACGGCCGGCTTTCCCCCGCCCCGACGCCGCGCCGCCCAGTCCCCGCCCGCGCGTGCGCTGCCGCGCCCAGGCCGCCGCCCGCTCGCCCAGTGGCCGCGCTCCGCCGTGCCGCCCCGGCCCCCGCGCCCCACCAGTCGCCGCGCCAGCCCTCCGCCCGGGCCGCTGCAGCAGCTGCTCCCCACTCCACGCCCGGCACTATCTCGCCGCGCCCACGCCACAATCGCGGCCGCCCAGTCACCGCGCCCGCTCCCCGCACGCCGCGCCGGCGTTCTGCCGCCGCCCGCCGCGCCCAGTGCACGCTGCTGCCGTGCCCCGCCCCGCGCGTCACCCAGGCATCCCCACGCACCCTCCTGTCCCTACAAAACCGCCACCCCGACCGCCCGCGCGAAGCCCCGCCACCAGAACGCCTCGCCGCGCCATCGCCGCCGCCGAGCACCACCCGCCCGTGGGCAGCCCTCCACAGCCGCCCCCTGCCCAAACCGAGCACCCAGCCACCACTACATCACCCCACCGCAGCTCACCGACCCACCCAACGCCACCCAAAGCCACCGGAGCACCGCCGCCCGCGCTACCGTCGCCGCCGCCGCCCCTGCTCGCCGTGGACAGCACGACCCCGGCCCCCTCCGTCCAAGCCGAGCCCCGGAGTAGCTTCCCCACGCACCAGTGAAGCTCACCGACCGGACCACGCCGCCCCAAGCCCGCCGGAGCACCGCCGTCGACGCGAGCCGCGCCGCCGCCGCCCCTGCTCCAACGACGGCGAGCCTTTCCCGGCCGTCCCCCACCTGGACAACACCCCCACAAGGTAGCCCTCGCGCCCCTGAACCTTCCCCGACCCCCGCCCCTCGCCGCCGGTGAGCCCCCTCGCCGGAATTTCGGCCGGCCGCCGCACCCGAGCCGCCGAGGACCCAATTGCAAGGATTTAAATCTTTAGAAGGGTCTGAGCGTAAGATTCAAGGACCTAGTTGTAAAAGAAAATTTCAAACCTAGATTCAAATTCAGTGAACTTGTAAAATTCGTATAAAATCGTAGAAAATTCAGAAAAATGCAAACTCAACTGTTCTGGAATCCTCAGAACAAACTCTACCACTTTTGTTACAAAAATTTTCTCAGAATCTCGAAATATTTCGCTCTACATTAAATAGAAGCTTTAATAGACATATTTTATACCCATTGATCTAGAGCAATGCTGACCCTGAATTTTGGGCAGTGAATTAGTTGCTGGATGATTAGGACTGTGTAAAAAGATCAGACCCAAATTCCATCTCTAGCTCTGCTGTTTGTTAAACTTAGTTTTAATTCATGTATAAAAGGAATGTTTTATCCCTGTAGTTAGGTGGTGAGTCACCCCTTGAAATTTTTCCTATGCTAATGTATTGGTAACTAGAAGCCATAGAAAAATTAGGAGAATTTTTATCTCACAGTAACCTATTTATTTGATTTATGTGCTAATAACATACATTAAATCAAGAAAATAGTACCTTAGTTTGGAAAATCCCCAAATTATTACTGGGAGTTACACTGTGGTAGAGGTTGCTGTGTAAAAAGTTTCATGGACAAAAACCCTGTGTAGGGCCCTGTAAAAATGAATCTTTGAAAAGCCTAGGTGTAGAATGTTATATTTTCTATGATCTAAATACTGCATGATAAATCCTACAAAAATTACAGTAGCTTCTGCATGCTTAAGTGAAAGCTCTGTAAAAATCTTAGACTCATTTGTTACACCAGTTGTTCTGTACAAAAAGAACAAGTGTCTAACAGCAACAATGAAATCTATTTTTCGGAATTAATCTGTTACATAAAATTGACTGAAAATTTTACAGTAAGCACACCTTTCCTTGATGTGCCTAAATCCAAAATTTCATGACCAGAAATTATCCCTTGTAGTAATGACTCTCAAATCGTCATCAAGTGCTATTTCCACGACTTAAAATGTGCACTCATGTAGAATCGACGACTCTCGCCGACGGAACCTACGAGCTGGTGCCCGCGTCCGAGAGTGAACAACGCGAAGCTCAAGCAAATCTAACTGAAGCTTTTGAAGACCCGAGCCCAAGTTCGGAAGATCCCCAAGCGAACTGCGAAGGCAAGCCCCGGAGCATAACCCATTCTTTCCGAAATGATGCAACTCTTTACTCCTTGCTTGTGCATTAAGTTTATAGGAGTTGGATGAAAACTTAGTTGCATGATGTCAGGAACCCTTGTTTGAAAACTAGATGTAAGGTTCGTTAGAATGTTGTGCTAATAGGACTCCGGTAAAAGTCGAGTGATTTCCTGTCACTCGCGAGAAAATAGGAGTTGAATGACTACTACACGCTGCAATCATAAGGACACGGACGGGTTATGTAACGATGGTTACGATTGAGGCCCGTCTGTCTAGTGAAAAATGCTAAGGCCGCAGGGTGTGGTAGTGATGGTTAAGTCTTTGAACGTACTAAACACATGCCGAGATTATGGGAATCGGTAAGCTTAAGTACCTGATTGGCCCGGCAAGGGGACGGCATCCTACCCTTTGAACTTCGGTCCCATGTGCATATGGCGAGTGCAGAGAGTGGTCACGACCCGGCGCCGAACCGTGGCGTGGGGCTCTTGTACTCTCGGAGGGTAGCCCCGATCCACGACCCGGAAAGAAAGGGGAAAAGTTGCACGTGTGACTCTAGGGAGTAACCACGTGACGTGTGTTTGGGTTTCCCTTGCAAGGTTAAGAAATTCGATTCGAATCGTCCGTTTCTCACGGCTATTGAGACTGCTTAACCATTTTTACCCACAGAGTAAGAAGAGGAACAATGATAATGAATGAACTGGTTGGATGGAAAACTTAATGTTTCACCATGTATGCATTAGATAGCTGCTTACCTAGACTGGCCAACGAAACTAGAATCTTGAGCTAAAAGTTGAAAGTAAGGACCCACTTGTAGATGCTTTTCGGCAAAACAAACCCCTGAGCCAAAAAGCCTGGCATGTCTAGAGTCGGTGGAGTAGTTCCCACCACTCGGGTAAGTCTTGCTGAGTATTAGTATACTCAGTCTTGTTTGTGACTCGATTTCAGGTGAACCCTTTGAAGACATGATTGCTAGCTTGACTTGGCCCTGCACCCTTCCCCCTGGTTGGTCGGTGGAATGGGATGCGCCCCCGTCCAACGGAGATAAGGCCGAGTGATGTCTCGTACGGGCTTCATCGAGACATCCTGTATCGTCGAGTAGTTTCCGTTGTTTATTTCCGCTGCAATTTAACTCTGAAGAACTTATTTATGTTAATTAAAGTACTTGTTTTCTAAACTCAGGACTAGGTCTGTAATATTGACTTATGCAAATGATGTAATATTTGCTGGAATGTGGTATTCTCTGGGCTCATCGTCGCATGAGCATTTGTATGTACGGCGCTCGATCCGTTCACCGTGGTTGTATCGGGAGGTTATACCCGACAGACCAGTGGATTACTCCGTTTGAAGTGTAAGGTTAACCGAGGATGCCTTAATGGTGATGGTTAATACACTTGAGCCGGATTAATTCAGGTGGTTCTGCCACAGCTGGTATCAGAGCCGTAGCTGGTGCCACAGCTGGCAACAGCGGACACCAGAGCCGAAATACATACGCCAGAGAATGCTACAAGCCTTAAAAACTCATTTTACTAAAACTTGACTAGAAGGTTGTGTTGCGAAATACGTTGGTACGTTAAGGATGGTGCCTAGTTCGTAAAGCCCTAAGGGATTATGGGAAAGTTACTAGGTGGCTATCTAACTTCTATATATATTATCAACTGACTTCCAGCACATTACTTTCTGTCAAAACTTACTTTCATGTACAACCGACCTTAAATTCTGTAACGACGCACTCATCGCTAAGGTAAGAAGGTAAGGATCCTCAGCCAACTGAGAGAGCTTGGCCTTCCTGTCGGTGATGCGAACCGAACGCTGCCCTCAAGCAGTGGCTTACTTGAGGTGCTGCCAATATGCCAACTGTTAGTTGAACATATTGGGAGTAGAAGGTTTGGCGCAGGGTATGGCGATCGCTGTTCATACCCCCGTCTTATGACGGTACCCCCGTGAATACGCTATCTCGATAGCGTATGTTAACGTCGTCTGTACGGCGGAAATTGTACAGATATCGTTTCTATAAGTAAACGGTAATGAATACGGACGCTTTCATGAGTGCTGGCATGAAAGGTTCATGAAATATATATATGCTTTGTCAATCTTCTGCAGGTACACTAACCGCGATTACGATAAGTTAGGGGACGAATAGAAAGACTCGACTAGCTATTATAGGAGAGCAGTATTGTGTAAGCCACCGAAACTATCTTCGTAAGACCAAAGCTATTTGGCAATTGTTTTATTTGTGAGGACGAATAGGACGTGCATGCATCATGACCATATATATCTGAAATTGAAAATGCGTTGTATGAGAGTGGTAAGGTTCTTGCGTATCTAAGCATGGTTTGCATAAGGACTATCTAGCGAATCTGTCCCGAATCTGCCATGACCGGAAAGAGAGATTTATTGGCCAAAGAAAATGACCATTTCTGATAAAGTTCATGTTGAAGAAATTGTTCCAAATTTTGTGTTCTATCTTCTGTTCAAAAATCAAAAATTCTGAACTCATGGATAGTAAGAAATAACAGAAACCACGGAATGTCAGAATTCTGTCCAGAATAAGCACTTCTGCCTCTTAAATTTTTAGGCCCCCCCTTCCTACAGTTTTATGCAAAAGAGTACAACACAAAACTTGTTCCAAATTTACCCCAGTAGCTGCTGTTAAAATTTGGTAAATTTTGGCTGGGTAGATTTCCCCTGGTGCACGAAATATTGGCCCCCTGTTCACTGAAAATTTCTGGGTAGACAGAGAAGTGAGACCTTAAGGAAACAGCCATCTTAGAGCCTAATCCAGCCAAAGTGTTGAATAGAAAAGTGGTGCACAAATACCTTAGGAATGCTCTGGTAAAAGTTGAGAATTTTTGGACCAGAACTGTTGAAGTTATAGGCCAGATACTATAACTCGTTCTGCTGAAAAACAGCCAAAACAGGGAAGCAAAGAGTGAATCGTTTGACCATCTTATCCGTCGATTTAGCATCTTGGCTGAATATCAAAGTTGTACATCCCTAAATTCCCTATCCACTGCCAAAATATGAGGAACTTGGATGAACCTACCAGGTGTTATAAGATTCTTACGGCAGACAGTTTTTATGCATGTGATTCCATCCATGACCTTTTGGAAGTCTACTATTCCGCGTTAGATCTTTTTGAGTCATGGAAGCAACATGGATCACGTTGCTAATGAAGAACCTTCGCCTTTTCAGATGGTTGGAGCAACCCGTGGTAACCCGGATGGTTTTGGTGCTAGCGCAAGTGGATCACCACCACAGCCACAGCCACCACCTGGTTTAGTGGAAGCAATGGCCGCTCAAACCGAGTTGCTCCGCCAGCTCGTGCAAGGACAGCACCAGCAGCGGGGTGGGCACAGTGCTCCCCAACCCCAAGCTGCAGGATACACGGATTTCCTAGGGACCCAGCCTCCCTTGTTCCATAAGACAGAGGAACCCTTGGACGCCGACGCTTGGATTCGCACCATCGAATCCAAGTTCACACTACTTGTGGCCCCATGCTCGGAGGCCAACAAAGCTCGCTTTGCCGCGCAACAGCTTCGCGGTACGGCTCGTCTATGGTGGGACCACTATTTTGCGATGCTCCCGGCTGACCATGTGGTCGACTGGAATGAATTCAAGACCGCGTTCCGGGCACATCATATCCCCGAGGGTCTCATGGAGAGAAAGTTGAATGAGTTCCTGGCACTCACCCAAGGCACCCGCACCGTGTTGCAGTACGCCCAGGCGTTCAACAACCTATGCCAATATGCAGGCTATCACGCTGATACGGATGCCAAGAAGCGTGATCGTTTCCGCCGAGGTCTGAATACCAAGCTCAAGGAACGTCTGAACCTAGCCAGGGCAGACACCTATAACGAGTTGGTCAATATGGCCATTACCCAGGAGGACTGTATCATGGCACACCGGGCAGAGAAGAAGAGAAAGGCACCCGCAGGGCCATCAAGTGCCCAACCACCAAGGTATCGCATCGTGCAAAATACCGCACCTACAGCTCCACCAAGGGCCCCGCAGCCAGGAAGATGGATTGCCAAACCCCCACAGCAGCCAGGCATGGTACGACCCCCGATGCCTCCACAGAATGGTCCGAGGCCCATTCTTCAGCAGTCTCTTCGACCTAGCCCGGCAAATCGTTGTTTCAAATGCGGGAGTTCCAGCCACTTCGCACGCGAATGCCCTCAGCCTGGACAGCCCAACCAAGGTCAAGGATCCAACCCGAACGCTAAGAACAGGGGCAAGAGACAAACCCTGCAAGTCAAGCAAGGACGGATTAACTTCACCACGCTTGCAGAGCTTCCAGAAGGAGCCCCAGTAATGTCGGGTACATTCTCTATCCATAACAAGCCCGCCGTTATATTATTTGATTCTGGTGCATCGCATAGTTTCATAAGTGCAAAATTCGGTGCAAAAGTAGGCTTGGATGTTTGTCACACAAAAGGGTCATATATGATATCAACACCGGGTGGTAAAATTGCTTCAAACCAAATGGTCAGACAAGTACCAGTCAAATTGGGTAGTAAAACCATCGACACGGACCTTGTCCTTTTACCCCTTGACGGCATGGACATTATTTTGGGAATGAACTGGATGGCTATGCATGGAGTCACACTGGACCTTTCTTCCCGAGCCGTTGAGATAAATTCACCTAGTCACGGAGCCACTACCCTTTACCTACCATTCATAGATTGCACGAATTCCTGTGCTTATAAGATGGAAGGACTTAAGCTAGAGGAGATTCTTGTGGTGAACGAGTATGCCGATGTTTTCCCGGATGACTTACCAGGAATGCCACCGGATAGGGATATTGAGTTCGTTATTGAGCTACAACCAGGCACTGCACCTATATCCAAGAGACCATATAGGATGCCCCCTAAAGAATTGGCCGAGTTGAAACTTCAACTCCAGGAACTACTGGACAAAGGTTTTATTCGCCCTAGCGCGTCACCTTGGGGATGTCCAGCCCTATTCGTAAAGAAGAAGGATGACAGTTTAAGGTTATGTGTGGACTACCGACCTCTCAATGCGGTAACTGTTAAAAACAAATACCCCCTTCCCCGTATCGATGTACTCTTCGATCAATTAGCTGGAGCCAGAGTCTTCTCAAAGATCGATCTTCGTTCGGGATACCATCAAATCAAGATTCGCCCGTGCGATATTCCTAAGACTGCCTTCTCCACACGATATGGACTATATGAGTTTTTGGTCATGTCCTTTGGACTCACCAATGCCCCTGCCTACTTCATGTATCTCATGAATTCGGTATTCATGCCCGAACTTGACAAATTCGTCGTAGTGTTCATCGACGACATCCTTATCTATTCCAAGGATGAGGAAGAGCATGCCAAGCACCTTCGCATTGTTCTTCAGCGACTCAGAGACCATCAGCTCTATGCTAAGTTTTCTAAGTGTGAGTTTTGGTTGGATACTGTAAAGTTCTTAGGTCACACGATCTCCAGCGAAGGCATAGCTGTTGACCCCAGCAAGGTACAAGAGGTGATGGATTGGAAACCCCCTACCTCTGTTCATCAGATTCGCAGTTTTCTCGGCTTAGCCGGTTACTACCGTCGCTTCATCCCGGATTTCTCTCGAATTGCTAAGCCCATGACTGAACTGTTAAAGAAGGAAGTAAAGTTCGTATGGAATGAGAAATGTGAAGAAGCTTTCCACACTCTCAGAGAGCATCTGACTACTGCACCTGTATTAGCTCAACCCGATAATACCAAGTCGTTCGATGTGTATTGTGACGCATCGGGTACTGGTCTAGGATGTGTGCTTATGCAAGAGAATCGAGTGATTGCATATGCCTCACGAGCCCTTCGGCCCCACGAACAGAATTATCCCACGCATGACCTTGAGCTCGCAGCCGTCATTCACGCTCTGAAGATATGGAGGCACTATCTCATGGGTACGCAGTGCAATATCTACACGGATCATAAGAGTCTCAAGTATATCTTCACACAAGCCGATCTGAATATGAGACAACGGAGATGGCTAGAACTAATCAAGGATTATGACCTTGAAGTGCACTATCACCCCGGCAAGGCTAATGTAGTCGCGGATGCACTAAGCCGCAAGTCCCATTGCCATTGCCTATCCATGGAGTCCTACCATGAGACATTATGCGCAGACATGAGGAAGCTTAACTTGGAAATAGTTTCCCAAGGCACTCTAGATCACATCTCAGTTGAGCCCACTCTTCACGACCAAATCGTTATGGCACAACTACATGACGAAGGAATTAAGATCATCAAACAAAAACTCTCTCTAGGTGAGGAGAAGTACAAATGTTTCCGCCAGGACCATAAGGGAGTTCTATGGTTCGAAAGTCGGATAGTCGTTCCGAAGGATCGTAAACTCCGCAAGCAAATTCTTGATGAGGCACACCTCTCCAAATTCTCTATCCACCCCGGCAGTAGCAAAATGTATCAGGACCTAAGGCAAAACTTCTGGTGGACTAGAATGAGAAGGGAAATTGCTACGTATGTCTCGGAATGTGACACATGCCAGAGAGTAAAAGCTAGCCACTTAAAGGTGGCCGGTACACTTCAACCGTTACCTATACCATCATGGAAATGGGAAGACATAAGTATGGACTTCATCGTGGGATTACCAAACACTTCCCAGAGACATGATTCCGTATGGGTTATCGTTGATAGACTCACGAAGACGGCACATTTTCTTCCGGTACATACCACCTATTCTACCAAGAAATATGCCGATATTTACCTCGATCGTATTGTTTGCCTGCATGGAATACCTAAGACAATCATTTCCGATCGTGGTCCCCAGTTTGTAGCACGCTTTTGGGAACATCTGCAAACGTCTCTTGGCACAAAGCTGATTCGCAGCTCAGCATACCATCCTCAGACCGATGGACAAACAGAAAGAGTAAACCAAATTCTTGAAGACATGCTGAGAGCTTGTGTCATTCATTATGACAAGAATTGGGACAAATGCCTACCCCTGGCAGAGTTCTCTTACAACAACAGCTACCAAACGAGTTTGAAAATGGCACCATTTGAGGCCCTGTACGGACGAAGGTGTCGAACCCCTTTGAGCTGGTCACAAACCGGAGAACGTAAACTAATTGGACCCGACCTGGTAATCGAGGCAGAAGGGAAAGTAAAAGTAATACAAGCAAATCTTAGAGCCGCACAAGCCCGACAAAAGAGCTATTCGGACAAAAGGAGAAAGCCTCTAAAGTTCGAAGTTGGCGATCATGTCTATCTTCGAGTTTCACCAACCAAGGGAGTGCGAAGATTTGGAATCAAAGGCAAACTAGCTCCCCGTTATATTGGTCCTTACGAAATCATGGAGAGCTGCGGACCCGTAGCCTACAAATTACGACTGCCCCCTCAGCTCACGGCCACCCATGACGTCTTCCACGTATCTCAACTCAAGAAGTGTATTCGAGTCCCTACCGAGATTGTGGAACAACAAGAAATATCGTTGGAACCCGATCTCTCGTATGTCGAACACCCAGTTAAGGTTTTGGATCAAAAAGAAAGAGAGACCAGGAGGAAAGTGATTAGAATGTATAAGATACAATGGAATCGCCACACGGAAGAAGAAGCCACTTGGGAAACGGAAGGCTACCTGAACCAACATTTCCCTGGGTTTCTGGTCTCAACCACTGGTATGTGCACCCACGCCCACACGAAGAATTACCGAATCTCGGGGCGAGATTCTCGTTAAGGGGGGAAGGCTGTGACAACCCTGGTAATTAAAATTCTGAAATCAAATGTCATTAGCCTAACTCTATGTGTTAAACCAACTAATGAGAGGGTGGAAAGAATTTAAAACGGGTTCAGTTGGAATTCAAATTAAATTTGGGCACATTTGGACACAATTGAAACTTTTAAAATAACTTTAAAACCATAAGCCAAATGAAATTTTGCCTGAAACCAAAGTTGTAGAACTTTTTGTTTTGAACAACTTTCGTGTTCAAAAGTTTTTGAAATTCAAATCAGAAAGAGGAGAAAACGCCCTGTTTGCACCCAGCCCCCTGAACTTTTTCGAATTCTTGCATTTTGGTCCCTGGCGTCTTCCCCCTCTGCTGCCGCGCCGCGCGCACGCGCCCGCCCGCCGCGCGCCAGGTGGCCGGCGTCGCCTGACCGGCGCGGAGCGCCAGGCCAGTGGCCGTCGCACCACCCCGCCACGGCCGGCTTTCCCCCGCCCCGACGCCGCGCCGCCCAGTCCCCGCCCGCGCGTGCGCTGCCGCGCCCAGGCCGCCGCCCGCTCGCCCAGTGGCCGCGCTCCGCCGTGCCGCCCCGGCCCCCGCGCCCCACCAGTCGCCGCGCCAGCCCTCCGCCCGGGCCGCTGCAGCAGCTGCTCCCCACTCCACGCCCGGCACTATCTCGCCGCGCCCACGCCACAATCGCGGCCGCCCAGTCACCGCGCCCGCTCCCCGCACGCCGCGCCGGCGTTCTGCCGCCGCCCGCCGCGCCCAGTGCACGCTGCTGCCGTGCCCCGCCCCGCGCGTCACCCAGGCATCCCCACGCACCCTCCTGTCCCTACAAAACCGCCACCCCCGACCGCCCGCGCGAAGCCCCGCCACCAGAACGCCTCGCCGCGCCATCGCCGCCGCCGAGCACCACCCGCCCGTGGGCAGCCCTCCACAGCCGCCCCCTGCCCAAACCGAGCACCCAGCCACCACTACATCACCCCACCGCAGCTCACCGACCCACCCAACGCCACCCAAAGCCACCGGAGCACCGCCGCCCGCGCTACCGTCGCCGCCGCCGCCCCTGCTCGCCGTGGACAGCACGACCCCGGCCCCCTCCGTCCAAGCCGAGCCCCGGAGTAGCTTCCCCACGCACCAGTGAAGCTCACCGACCGGACCACGCCGCCCCAAGCCCGCCGGAGCACCGCCGTCGACGCGAGCCGCGCCGCCGCCGCCCCTGCTCCAACGACGGCGAGCCTTTCCCGGCCGTCCCCCACCTGGACAACACCCCCACAAGGTAGCCCTCGCGCCCCTGAACCTTCCCCGACCCCCGCCCCTCGCCGCCGGTGAGCCCCCTCGCCGGAATTTCGGCCGGCCGCCGCACCCGAGCCGCCGAGGACCCAATTGCAAGGATTTAAATCTTTAGAAGGGTCTGAGCGTAAGATTCAAGGACCTAGTTGTAAAAGAAAATTTCAAACCTAGATTCAAATTCAGTGAACTTGTAAAATTCGTATAAAATCGTAGAAAATTCAGAAAAATGCAAACTCAACTGTTCTGGAATCCTCAGAACAAACTCTACCACTTTTGTTACAAAAATTTTCTCAGAATCTCGAAATATTTCGCTCTACATTAAATAGAAGCTTTAATAGACATATTTTATACCCATTGATCTAGAGCAATGCTGACCCTGAATTTTGGGCAGTGAATTAGTTGCTGGATGATTAGGACTGTGTAAAAAGATCAGACCCAAATTCCATCTCTAGCTCTGCTGTTTGTTAAACTTAGTTTTAATTCATGTATAAAAGGAATGTTTTATCCCTGTAGTTAGGTGGTGAGTCACCCCTTGAAATTTTTCCTATGCTAATGTATTGGTAACTAGAAGCCATAGAAAAATTAGGAGAATTTTTATCTCACAGTAACCTATTTATTTGATTTATGTGCTAATAACATACATTAAATCAAGAAAATAGTACCTTAGTTTGGAAAATCCCCAAATTATTACTGGGAGTTACACTGTGGTAGAGGTTGCTGTGTAAAAAGTTTCATGGACAAAAACCCTGTGTAGGGCCCTGTAAAAATGAATCTTTGAAAAGCCTAGGTGTAGAATGTTATATTTTCTATGATCTAAATACTGCATGATAAATCCTACAAAAATTACAGTAGCTTCTGCATGCTTAAGTGAAAGCTCTGTAAAAATCTTAGACTCATTTGTTACACCAGTTGTTCTGTACAAAAAGAACAAG
This sequence comes from Panicum miliaceum, assembly GCA_032594955.1. Taxonomy (NCBI): domain Eukaryota; kingdom Viridiplantae; phylum Streptophyta; class Magnoliopsida; order Poales; family Poaceae; genus Panicum; species Panicum miliaceum. The sequence continues at coordinate 22,562,336 of CM064063.1, read as the reverse complement.
TGTCTAACAGCAACAATGAAATCTATTTTTCGGAATTAATCTGTTACATAAAATTGACTGAAAATTTTACAGTAAGCACACCTTTCCTTGATGTGCCTAAATCCAAAATTTCATGACCAGAAATTATCCCTTGTAGTAATGACTCTCAAATCGTCATCAAGTGCTATTTCCACGACTTAAAATGTGCACTCATGTAGAATCGACGACTCTCGCCGACGGAACCTACGAGCTGGTGCCCGCGTCCGAGAGTGAACAACGCGAAGCTCAAGCAAATCTAACTGAAGCTTTTGAAGACCCGAGCCCAAGTTCGGAAGATCCCCAAGCGAACTGCGAAGGCAAGCCCCGGAGCATAACCCATTCTTTCCGAAATGATGCAACTCTTTACTCCTTGCTTGTGCATTAAGTTTATAGGAGTTGGATGAAAACTTAGTTGCATGATGTCAGGAACCCTTGTTTGAAAACTAGATGTAAGGTTCGTTAGAATGCTGTGCTAATAGGACTCCGGTAAAAGTCGAGTGATTTCCTGTCACTCGCGAGAAAATAGGAGTTGAATGACTACTACACGCTGCAATCATAAGGACACGGACGGGTTATGTAACGATGGTTACGATTGAGGCCCGTCTGTCTAGTGAAAAATGCTAAGGCCGCAGGGTGTGGTAGTGATGGTTAAGTCTTTGAACGTACTAAACACATGCCGAGATTATGGGAATCGGTAAGCTTAAGTACCTGATTGGCCCGGCAAGGGGACGGCATCCTACCCTTTGAACTTCGGTCCCATGTGCATATGGCGAGTGCAGAGAGTGGTCACGACCCGGCGCCGAACCGTGGCGTGGGGCTCTTGTACTCTCGGAGGGTAGCCCCGATCCACGACCCGGAAAGAAAGGGGAAAAGTTGCACGTGTGACTCTAGGGAGTAACCACGTGACGTGTGTTTGGGTTTCCCTTGCAAGGTTAAGAAATTCGATTCGAATCGTCCGTTTCTCACGGCTATTGAGACTGCTTAACCATTTTTACCCACAGAGTAAGAAGAGGAACAATGATAATGAATGAACTGGTTGGATGGAAAACTTAATGTTTCACCATGTATGCATTAGATAGCTGCTTACCTAGACTGGCCAACGAAACTAGAATCTTGAGCTAAAAGTTGAAAGTAAGGACCCACTTGTAGATGCTTTTCGGCAAAACAAACCCCTGAGCCAAAAAGCCTGGCATGTCTAGAGTCGGTGGAGTAGTTCCCACCACTCGGGTAAGTCTTGCTGAGTATTAGTATACTCAGTCTTGTTTGTGACTCGATTTCAGGTGAACCCTTTGAAGACATGATTGCTAGCTTGACTTGGCCCTGCACCCTTCCCCCTGGTTGGTCGGTGGAATGGGATGCGCCCCCGTCCAACGGAGATAAGGCCGAGTGATGTCTCGTACGGGCTTCATCGAGACATCCTGTATCGTCGAGTAGTTTCCGTTGTTTATTTCCGCTGCAATTTAACTCTGAAGAACTTATTTATGTTAATTAAAGTACTTGTTTTCTAAACTCAGGACTAGGTCTGTAATATTGACTTATGCAAATGATGTAATATTTGCTGGAATGTGGTATTCTCTGGGCTCATCGTCGCATGAGCATTTGTATGTACGGCGCTCGATCCGTTCACCGTGGTTGTATCGGGAGGTTATACCCGACAGACCAGTGGATTACTCCGTTTGAAGTGTAAGGTTAACCGAGGATGCCTTAATGGTGATGGTTAATACACTTGAGCCGGATTAATTCAGGTGGTTCTGCCACAGATATCCTCCGCAATCGAGACGCTACCGGGCGCATCGCCAAGTGGGCCGTGGAGCTGGGAGCTCTCACACTCGACTTCAAGCCCCGGACGGCCATTAAGTCGCAGGCACTAGTCGATTTCAAGGCGGAGTGGTGAGAAAACCAAGTGGAAGCCCCAACCAACCAGCCAGAGCATTGGGTCATGTACTTTGACGGCTCACTCAAGCTCGGTGGTGGTGGTGCGGGAGTACTTTTCATCAGCCCGAGAGGAGAACAGCTCAAGTACGTGTTTCAAATACTATTCAAGGTCTCCAACAACAAAGCCGAGTACGAGGCAATATTGCACGGGCTACGCCTGGCAATCTCCCTAGGCATCAAGCGACTACTCGTCTATGGTGACTCCTTACTGGTGGTTCAACAAGTCAATAAGGAGTTGAACATCAACAAGGACACCATGGTGCCTATGTTACGGAAATATGCAAGCTTGAGAAAAAGTTCTCGGGGTTGGAAATTCACCATGTGATTCGCGACAACAATGTGGGCGCGGATGTGCTCTCCAAAATGGGCTCAGATCGAGCTAATGTCCCACCAGGAGTTTTCGTTCATGAGTTGCATCACAATTCCTTCAGGGTACCAGACTCAAGTTCCATCGCTCAGGGTCCCAAGAAACCCAACCGAGAGGTCTTGATGATCGAGGTCGACTGGACCTTCATCGACTACATCCAGGAGCACAAACTACCTCTCGGCGTCGACCCAAAAAGCGCTGAAGCTACTCGCATCCTACGGCGCAGCAAAGGGTATGTTCTAGTCGGGGGTAACCTGTACAATTGTGGATCAGCATCAGGCATACTCATGAAGTGTGTCAGCACGGAGAAGGGCAAAGAGATACTCCAAGAGATTCATGAAGGCGTGTGCGGGAACCACGCGGCTTCTCGCACACTAGTCGGCAAGGCGTTTCAATTTGGTTTCTACTGGCCAACTGCTTGGGCAGACGCCGAAGCACTCATTCGCCGGTGTACCAACTGCCAATCTTTGGCAAACAGCCCCATGTTTCGGCTCATAATCTCATCACTATACCACCTTCATGGCCGTTTGCATGCTGGGGCCTGGACATGATAGGGCCCTTAACAACTACGCCAAGAGGTTTCGCACACGTGTTGCTGGCCATCGACAAGTTTACCAAGTGGATCGAGTACAAGCCAATCGTAACGCTCACGGCGGATCGAGTGGTTACTTTCATCTGCGACATCTTACATTGTTTTGGTTTCCCCAACACTATCATTACAGATTTGGAATCCAATTTTCACTCACATCAGTTCTGGGATTTCTGTGAACGCATTTCCATTGATGTCAAATATGTTTCAGTGGCTCACCCGCGGGCCAATGTCCAGGTTGAGCGCGCCAACGGTTTGATTCTTGATGGATTGATGAGAACAGCACAAAGGGCGGCAAGTGGATCAATAAGATCTCATCAGTAGTCTGGGGGCTTTGCACACAACCAAGCATCGCCACAGGACAGTCACCTTTCTTTCTCGTATATGGGTCTGAAGCTATATTACCAGCTGACGTCATGTGGAAGTCTCCACGACTGAAGATGTTTGAAGAGGGTCTAGCTGACACTGCAAGACATCTCAAGCTCGACTCAGCTGAGGAAATCTGATGCAATGTATTGTTCCAGTCGGCCCACTACTTACAAGGCGTTCGTCGTTACCATGACAGGAACGTTCAACGACGCTCTTTCAACGTTGGAGATATGGTTCTTCGACGAATCCAGGATGATACCGGGCTACACAAGCTTAACACACAATGGGAGGGACCTTTCATTGTGCACAAGGTTACAGGCCCTGGATCTTATCGCTTACAGTACTCTGACAGCGAGGAGGTACCAAATTCTTGGAATATTGAGCATCTACGTCATTTTCATCCTTGATCAACTGGGGACATCTTCTATTGGTGCCTGGAGATTGATACTTTCAGTACAACTCAGTTTTACCGGTTTACGACTGGTATTACGCGCAAGTTTACTGAAGGGGCCTTGCTCCCATACTTCCAGTAGCTAATTACTAGTTTCCGACTAGTATCTTGGGTTATTGATGGGGCCTTGCGCTCATATTTCTAGTACAACGCCGTTCTACTGGTTTACAACTGGTACTGCGCGCAAGTTTGCTGAAGGGGCCTCGATTCCTTATTTCCAATAACATATTACTAGTTTTTGACTTGTACATTATGTTATTGAAGGGGCCTTGCTCCCATGGCAAGAAGTTTACTAGTTTACGACTAGTTCTATACATGTTCGACTACTTCGACTACTTGTCTTGACTACAATCCTAGTCGGGACCGACTCTGACTAAATGGCTTCATCGACATTTCAAGCACCAGGCGCTACTTGCTCGATGCCTAGGCTCGGGGGCTAGCGCCACCTTTCTGCTACGACTACTTTATGCTTATCATCTGGCTCCTGGCTCAGGGGTTTGATGGGAGAAGGCACTCAGCGTGCCTCAAGGGATAGCTCTCATGCTTACATGCTGGACGCTATACAACTACTCGACAAATACCCGATCCAAGAGGATTTTTAAGATTTATCTTGGTTAGATGTTTGTTAACCATTATTTCAGGGATGTTATTCCAAAATAAAGGGTTTATTCAAATTATTACCCAGAGGTCATATTTAGTCATTGGCTAAGGGCACAAAGATTGATTTGAGAGGTAATTTTGGGTGTTTGTTGGGGATGGTATTTGTTTCACCATTTTTTCAGGGAATTCATCCCGAAAAAAAGGTTTCCAAATTTACTACACCAATTTTCCCATGTTCACCATCAAATCTTTACTGTCATATATTGCATGTCACGATTCTTTGGATCCTTTATTCCAAAATTTGGGGATTTGGATTCAAGGCTCGGGGGCTGCGGCACACATGTCATCAGCGACTTATTTTTTAAATCTGCTGGAAGATAAGGATAGAAGACTCAAGATTAAATTGACCCTTAGCCTTATTCTACGAGTCAATCTAAGGCTCGGTGCTACTCCATATGGAGTGCGAGTTTAATCGCACCCCATATAAAGAAGACTGGACAACTACTCGGGGCATGAGCACCTCACAGCCAAGGAAGTACTCGGAGAACACCTTCAAGACGAAATTCGGGAGAACTCGAAGATGCCTTCAAAAGTACTCGGACACCTGCAGTACTCGGCTCCGAAGAGCTTGGGGGCTTGTCAGACCCGGGCACACGGGACTGTCCACGTGCACACTTCTCCTAGGATACAGGATGGGACATGGCCCACACCCTACATCTGCTGTAACTACTCGTAATGCAGTAGGATTACTCATACGGTAGTGAAACTAGTCAGACATGGTAGGAAACTACCCGAGAATAGTACTTGGGTAGGACTCCTAGGCTTGTACCCGACTAGGACTTCCATGTAAACCTGTCCCCCAAACTATATAAGGGCGGACAGGGACCCCCTTAGGGACAATCACCATCAAAGGCAATACAAACCACAAAGGATGTAGGGTATTACGCTCTCGGCAGCCCGAACCTGTCTAAACCTTGCGTTCCTTTGCACCTTCAAGATCCTGATCTCGGCGACACCCTACCTACAAACTCACCACCTCGGGGGTATCCCTCGGTGGGCGTGGCGGTAAAACACTGATAGTATGACCTTGTGCACCTAGAACAAGTGCCAGCTTTACCAATGAGGTTGCGGCAATTACATCAATGGTACAAAAGTCAGGATAGCAAGAGTTTCGGAGCAAGATACAGGTAGGAACATTTTCACAAGGGATCAGGCATATTGTGGGTGAGATTCGAGTATCTTTATGAGTTCTACCAGCAGTCTGCCCTCGATGTACACATCCTTGCCTTATGGTGTCTGTAAGTGTCGTCAGTGAATCCCAACATTCGTTTTAATGGTTATGTTTAGCATTTCTAACTTTCTTCTTTTGTAGGATGGAGGCAAACAAATGCAAGGAAAGAGGAAAATGACATAGGCTTCTTGGATCCTACTTCTATAAATGAAGCTACAGCTGGATTCAGGAGCACCGTCGATGTTGTGTGTGATGCCATAGTTGATATGCAAGACAAGAAATGGATTCTTCTATCCTACAACCATCAGTACATGTATCCCAACTCCTATATATTTCTGTTTAACAATCATAAGAGTAATCTTCATATTGGATGTCCTAAATGCAGTAACCATTATATTCTGATTGGGGATCAACCAAGACAAGAGCAAGATCCACATTTTGGATTCCAAAAGACTAAGTCATGATTTAATCCAACCTTGCATCGACATGTTAAACAATTAAACAAAGATAATCAACCTTTCCCTATTATAACTTCGCTAGATACGCACACATCTAATTATATTCATTGTTCTTACTGTCACATAGGGCCTTTGCGAAGTATCGTAAAAAAGCAAAGTATATAGACCTTTCTGGACGGATTTCATTGTACGTGATGCCAAATATGTCCTGAGGCATCTTTCGAGCAATGATCACTGCGAGTTCTATGTAATGCATTTTATGCACGTCTACAGCGGAGATGATATAAATGTCGGTAACCGAAAGGTTAGTAAAACTTGAGTATATACAATGTGAAAATATGTTTAGTGTTTTAATACATTCTTTCGATTCTCATTCTTTGTTGCAGCGTGCCAAGCTTGGAACTTCATAGTTGCTACTAAGTGATATTTTAGCACTTCAACAGAAGCTTGCTGGATTTATCCTGGACCATGTAGTGAATCCGGGTGCAGAGTTCTGCCTTGTCTAGCTTGAAGGATTTTGTTTTAAATTTGTGCATCGTATTATGTATGACTCATGGTATGGACTACGTTTGATGTATGGACTTGTGGTTTCTAATTGACGTATGGACTTGGTGTTTGTAATCAGTGTATGAACACTATGTAAGATTGATTTCTATTTACTATGTGAGATTTGACGTATTTATTATGTGAGAATGGATTGTATGAATTTGGTAGCCATGTGAATTATATAAATTTATTGAAATGTTGTTTGATTTTAGAAAATGATGCTGGAATAAGTAGCAGTAAAGGATTATCACCGCCGGCCCGTAACACAGACCGGCAGTGAAAATGGGTTTAGGGCCGGCGGTGAACATCATTCTGTAGTAGTGAAGGTTGAGCTTAATTGAGTGTGGTAAGGTTCATACGCATATGGGTTCCATTCACTTAAGATTTATCTAGAAATCTGCCTTTTCTGCCATATCTGGATAGATGGATTAATTAAAGTAAGAAAGGATTAATTAAAGTAAGAAAATGACCTTATCTGAAGAAAAGCTCAATAACAAAGCTGCTCCAAACTTTTTCTATTACCTGCTGTTAACATTTGGAATTTTTTGGACTAGTACTCAGTGGGCAACACTAGAAGTTCCACACCTCAGTTTTCTGCCTGTTTTGAGTACTTCTGTCACATAAATTTTTCGACCCTCTTAGTGAAGTTTTATGCAGAAATTTTCAATACAAAACTTGTTGAAAACATGATCAAAAATCTACTATTAAACTTTGATAATTCTTGGCCGAGTATATTTTCTCTGGTGATCAAACTACTAGCTCTTTGTCCATTGTTTTTCTGGGTAAACAGAAAGGGAGAACTTTAAGGATATGACCATCATAGAGTCTGATCTAGCCCAAGGGTTGACTAGAAAAGTTATCCAACATTATCCTAGGAATGATCCGGTGAAGTTTGAGAATTTTTAAATTACTCAACTTGGAGTTCTGGAATTTTGAATTTGCTTTCAGAAATATCGAACTTCTATTGTCCAGTTCATATCCTACAGCAGGATTTTGTCGAAATTTTTACCCCTTGGAGATGATCCTTCTGGGCAACCAGTTGAATACCAAAGTTATAAAGAGTTTTCTGAAATAATCACAGAAAAAATTTCAGCACCATTGGATTATCACAATTAAAGCTATAGGCAAAACACTATAGCTCAGTCTGCTGAAAAACAGCCAAAACATAGAGGCAAAGAATGAATTTTTCGACCATCTTAACTATCAATTTAGCCTCTGAGTTGAGTACTAAAGTTTTAGGTAAATAAATTTCCTATTCACTGTCAAAATTTGAAAGGAGTTGGATGAAAAGAATGGGAGTTATGAATTTTCTCGCAACCAGGAGTATTTTTATGCATAATGAGTCTATGACCGTTCGAGTTCAAAATCTTTCCGCACTTATCCTACCAAGCCTTGGAAGCATTGTGCATCAATTAGCTAATTAAAGGTTTGCACATTTAAGATGGTTGGAGGGACATGTGGTACCCCGGATGGTTTTGGGACTTCCGGTGGTGGTGGATAGCAACCACTGCCACCACCACCGCAAAACCTAGCTGCTGTTATGGCTAGCCAAACCGAGTTGCTTAGTCAGCTTGTCCAGGGACAGCAGGCATTTCAGCAATTCCAGCAGCAGCAGCAGCTTAGTCAGAGTGATGGGCACAATGTCCACTAACCTCCAGTTGCAGGGTATCAGTATTTTGTGGGTACTCAGCCACCTCTGTTTAATCGAACGGAGGAACCTCTGGATGCGGACGCTTGGATTCGCACTATTGAATCCAAGTTTTCTCTACTTGTTGTGCCATGTACCGATGAGAGCAAGGCCCGCTTTGCCGTGCAACAGCTTCGCGGTACGGCTCGTCTTTGGTGGAAAAACTACTTTGCTATGCTCCCGGCAGGTCATGTTGTCTTTTGGGATGAATTCAAGAATGCCTTCAGAGCCCACCATATTCTAGAAGGGCTTATGGAGATGAAGCTGAATGAGTTTATGACTCTTACCCAGGGAACTCGCACCATACTCCAGTACGCTCAGGCTTTCAACAACTTGTGTTAGTACGCAGGTTATCATGCTGAGACCGATGCTAAGAAGAGTGATCGCTTTCGCAGAGGTCTTAATACCAAGCTCAAGGACTGCTTGAACCCCATCAGGGCGGATACTTATAATGAGCTGGTGAATTTGGCTATCACTCAGGAAGATTGCATCATGGCTCATCGGGCTGAGAAGAAGAGGAAGGCACCAGCTGGACTCTCTAGTGCTCCACCACAGAGGTATCGCATAGTGCAGAATGCTTCCTCAAAGGCTCCTCAGAGGACCCTCAGCAAGGGCGTTGGGTATTCAGGCCACCTCAGCAGCAGGGCGCCTCGCATCCCCTTGCTCCTCAGTAGACTGGCCCAAGGCCGAATGCTCCACCACCCCTTCATCCGAGCAACACGAACCGCTGTTTCATTTGTGGGAATTCTAATCACTTTGCTCGAGAATGCCCTCAGACCAGGCAGCCTAATCAGGGCCAAGGCTCCGGCTAGAACAACAAGAACAAGGGCAAGAGGCAGTCTGTTCAAGTCAGGCAGGGAAGGATCAATTTCACTACACTTGCTGATCTTCCCGAGGGTGCACCAGTTATGACGGGTACATTCTCTATCCACAACAAGCCTGCAATTATATTATTTGATTCCGGTGCATCTCATAGCTTCATTAGTGCAAAGTTTGGTGAAAAAATGGGATTTGATTTCAGTCACACAAAAGGGTCATATATGATATCAACACCAGGTGGTAAAATTGCTTCCAATCAAATCATAAGGCACATACCGATCAAGTTGGGTAGCATAATCAGCAAAACCGACCTTATTCTCTTACCACTTGAAGGCATGGATATTATTTTGGGGATGAATTGGATGACTCTACACGGAGTTACACTTGATATTCTTGCACGAGCCGTTGAAATAAATTCACCCGATCATGGAGGTACTACTATTTATTTGCCATTCCAAGAGTGCATTAATTCTTGTGCCTTTTCCATGGTTGAATCCAAGTTAGAGGAAATTCCCGTGGTATGCGAGTATGCCATGTTTTTCATATGACTTGTCAGAAATGCCACCGGATAGGGACATTGAGTTTGTCATTGAATTGCAGTCAGGCACTGCACCTATCTCCAAAAGACCCTGTAGAATTCCACCCAAGGAGTTGGTCAAATTAAAAATTCAGCTCCAAGAACTTCTTGATAAAGGCTTTATTCATCCAAGCACATCACCTTGGGGTTGCCCAGCCCTCTTTGTGAAGAAAAAGGATGAGAGCTTGAGGTTGTGTGTTGACTACCGACCTCTCAATGTTGTGACAATTAAAATTAAATATCCACTTCCCCGTATTGATGTTCTCTTCGATCAATTAGCTGGAGCTAGAGTTTTCTCAAAAATTGATCTTCACTCTGGATATCATCAAATCAAAATTCGTCCAAGTGATATTCCAAAGACCGCCTTCTCCACCCGCTATGGACTTTATGAGTATCTGGCCATGTCTTCAGGGCTCACAAATGCCCCTGCCAACTTCATGTATCTCATTAATTCGGAGTTCATGCCCGAGCTTGACAAGTTCATTGTGGTCTTCATTAATGACATCCTTATATATTCCAAAAATGAAAAAGAACATGCTGAGCACCTCCACATTGTTCTCCAGCGTCTTAGGGATCACAAATTGTATGCCAAGTTCTCCAAAAGCGAGTTTTGGCTGGATAGTGTAAAATTCTTGGGCCACACTATCTCCAGTGAAGGCATAGTTGTTGATCCTAGCAAAGTTCAAGAGGTGATGGATTGGAAACCTCCCACTTCCGTTCATCAAATTCACAGCTTTTTTGGGTTAGCAGGCTATTATCGTCATTTTATTTCGGACTTCTCCAGAATTGCTAAACCCATGACTGAACTGCTGAACAAAGGGGTAAAGTTTGTGTGGGATGAAAAATGTGAAAAAGCTTTCCACACTCTAACGGAACAATTGACTACAACACCTGTCTTAGCTCAACCCGATAACACCAAGTCCTTTGATGTCTATTGTGACGCATCCGGTACTGGTCTTGGTTGTGTGCTTATGCAAGATAGCCGAGTCATTGCTTATGCTTCACGAGCGCTTTGGCCTCATGAGCATAATTATCTAACACATGATCTTGAATTAGTGGCTATCATTCATGCTCTAAGAATATGGAGACATTATCTCATGGGTACTCATTGCAATATCAACACTGATCATAAAAGTCTTAAATATATCTTCACTCAAGCCGATCTGAATATGCGACAAATAAGATGGTTGGAATTAATTAAAGATTATAATCTTGAGGTGCACTATCACCCAGGCAAAGCTAATGTAGTCGCGGATGCACTCAGTCACAAATCTCATTGCCATTGCTTAACTATGGAATTCTATAATGAAACACTTTTTCATGAGATGAGGAAGCTCAATTTGGAAATGATTCCCCAAGACACTTTAAATCACATCTTTGTGAACCGACCCTTCACGATCAAATCATCATAGCCCAATTAAATGATGAAGGAATAAAGATCATCAAGCAAAAGCTCTCCCAAGGGGAAGAAACATATAAATGTTTTCGCCAAGACAAGAACGGAGTTCTATGGTTTGAAAGCCGCATCGTGGTTCCGAAGAATCATGAACTCCGAAAACAAATTCTTGACGATGCCCATCTTTCCATGTTCTCTATTCATCCAGGCAGTAGCAAAATGTATCAAGATCTTAGACAAAACTTCTGGTGGACTAGAATAATGAGGGAAATAGCTAAGTATGTCTCAGAATGTGACACATGTCAGAGAGTAAAAGCTAGCCACTTGAAAGTAGCCGGTACACTTCAACCTTTGCCTATAGCATCCTGGAAATGGGAAGACATAAGCATGGATTTCATTGTTTGGTTGCCAAACACCTCTCAAAAGCATGATTCCATATGGGTCATTGTTGATAGGCTCACAAAGAAGACATATTTTATTCTGGAAATATGCTGAGATTTATCTCGATCGCATTGTTTCCCTACATGGTGTACCCAAGACAATTGTTTCCCTACATAGAGGTGCTCAATTTGTAGCACGCTTTTGGGAACACTTGCAAGCTTCTCTTGGTACCAAACTAATTCGAAGCTCAGCTTATTATCCTCAAACCGATGGGCAAACCAAGAGGGTAAACCAAATTCTAGAAGACATGTTGAGAGCCTGTGTCATCCATTATGACAAGAGTTGGGACAAATGCCTATCTCTAGTACAGTTCTCATAGAACAATAGCTATCAAGAGAGTCTGAAAATGGCACCATTTGAGGCCTTGTATGGTCGAAGGTTTCGTACTCCATTGAGTGGGTCCCAAGCCGGAGAACGAAAAGTATTCGGACCCGATCACGGGTAAGCCTCAATGGGCCGCGTCCTCATTCAATACTTTCATTTAAATTTCTCAAATTTCATAAAGGCATCAAAACCAAAAAGGCGCAAAAAGTGTGCTGACGGATCCCGACTCGGGAACCCGACCAACCGAGGTTCGAAGGCCGGTCCGTGGAGGACTCGAGGCCACCTCGCATCAAACAGAGCTAGGGGCCCTCGCCCGACATGCTCAAGCAGCGATTTGGGTCATCTCAACCTTCTTGTCCGATCCGGACCTCAAGCCATACCCACAGAATCTCCATCGAGGAGAGGCTAGCGAACCACCTGAGTCGGACGGACGGCTCGGGCATCTGCCGGGAGGCGGGTCATGGAGTAGTGGAATGCCACCTGTGGGCTATGCCAACCCCATCACGAACGACGGACCCGGATTCCACTCGGACACCCGAAATTTTGCCCAGGCACACCTGTTAGGAGCTCACCGAGCCCATCACTCGAGAAATCAAGGCAAGTGACGCTGGCTCAACCCCTCCGGTCGAGGAAACCGCGGACAGGGTCACCTCCACACGTATTCGCGCGCGGCACCGCTGACCCGATTGCCTTCCTTAGCGGCAAAGCCGCGGCGAGTCGGGGTACCGCGTTCTCACCCCCAGGGGATGACAAAATTCCAGCCCCCGACCAGACTTGCGGTCAGGCGCGGCAAATACAAAAGCACTCCAGAATAAACGCATTGTATTCCTGGCAAATAAATATTACAAAGTACAGTCGGCCCATGGTTGTTACAAAGTACAAAAACCTATTACCACCATAAGGGTAGGAACACTGGAAGCCTTGAGGGGGGCTGCTACAAGTGCGGGAAGACTGGGAGGAGCATCTTCCTCGCAAGCCTTCTTCTTGCACCCCCTTCCTAAAGGGCAACATGGCAAGGGATGATGGTGAGCAGTCCATCTGCCGCCGCCACCAACCGAACTCCCTCGCCGACTCAAACGACAGCGAGGAGCTCTTCCCCATCTCTAGTCGCCTAGGAAGGACAAGCCTCATCATAAAGCGAACTGGGGGTGAGGAACACGGGGAAACCAAACTCGCTCAGGACCCAGGAGACCCTCGGGAGCGCGCCCGGTAGCAGGCAGGAACGAGGAGTTCCTCCCCATTTCAAAGCCCGGCCGGTGGAAATACTGACACATCCACCGTCCGAGGACGGCCCTACCCCTATAGTCGCCCAAGGTGCCTAGGGAAACGGCGTCGACCGCCGGCCGAAAATGGTGGCCTACCAGCGCACCCGCTCCCCTCGATCATCCGAGCCGAGCACTCGGAGCACCGAGCTTGGGAGAGGCCTGGGCGTACGATGTTGCCCGCGTGCTATCCCCTACCGCTCGCAAGCATTCTTCTAGCACCAGATGCTGAAGGAACCACCGACTTCGTCAGGCGGACGCACACGAGCTGAGGGCAACTCCGTTATACAAGACAAGGTCCACCCACGACTGATGTTCTAGATGAGTTCAAAAATGGAGCGACGGTGGCCTCCATCTATAGCCACCCAGGCACCTCCCTGTCTCGCGAGCCAGCTTCGCCGCATGGCGCGCGGCTCCACCTCAAAAGGATGGAAACCCTCATGGGAGAAACAGGGAGAAACTCCTCCGCAGCAGGCCGATGTGACAGATCAGGCAGGCCTCAATATTCCGCACTGAAAGTAGGTGGCTGGTACCACTGTGGCACACTCATTATATGGTCAAGACAAAGGCAACCCCGATTGACTCACGGTCACAAGGGGGAGCCTCTCCAGTGCTGTGTCTCTCTACAGATGAGGCAGAGCGATGCGACCTCTTACTCTGAGCAAAAGCACGACGCAGTGAGAATAGTGCCTTCATGTCACACCCGGTTTAAGGATAAAACCGAATGCATAACTATATGTATGCCAGGATCAAGTTCCATACATATAGTGACATCATCAGTGAATAACAGCAACAATATCACATAAAGAAACATAAATAAGGACTTACAAGACTATTAGAGATATGCGCTTATCATGGAAACGAAGGCTCCAAACTTCACAGGCAAACGATTGGGGGTTGCGTACGCCTAGAACTCTTCATCATCTTCAGTAGACTTCACACCTTTTAATTCTGAGCAGCAATTAGCAAGGGTGAGTACACTTATGGTTGGTACTCAGCAAGGCCACAAGATATAACAAGAGTAACGATTTAAATCCATCTTTAAGTTTATTAATCATGTGAGGGTCCAGGCTGCTCTTGACCGTGAGCACGGCTGATATATCAGTTTTAGACACTCTGCAAAGGTTGTACACTTTCACCACAAGTCGCGTAAAAGTTCAAAAGAACTTTGGACCCAACCATGTTGTGCTAGCTAGGCATAATACCACACTTCCGAGGTGTGATTGCATAGGGACGCTACGAGGCCTTTACAAAGATTCCCTAATAAGAAGTAGTCCGCTAGAGTTTCGGTAGCGGCGTGAACCATAACCCTCCCTAATGGTCAGCACCTTAGCGAAGGCTGCTACCCCAAGAGGACCGGGCTATACCCCAATCATCGACCCCCTCCTTGCCCTTTCGGTAAGACTACTTCAAACTAGAGTCTCTAATTATTTAGCCAAGACCAGAGCCATATGGTCCTCGTGGTTGTACTATTTTCCTAGGTGGTTCTCCACGTTCCAATTAATACATGGTATTCTTGTAAATAAGCATAGATAGAAGGATGGTTAGGGTCACTTGCCTTTTTCCAACGAAAAGCTACTCTTACTGCTCTTCAGCTCTTGCTTACTTGGAAACCTTGGTCTTCAAGCTTCAACAGCGATCATTCTACTCGAAGCAAACATCGAGCACAAACATACAAAACAACAAACAAGTACAGCTAAGAACAATACACCAATCACAAAACAAAAGCTTTTAAAAGAGCGTGTTAAAGGATAGGGCTCGCTGCTACGATTGCAAGAGCACAAGAAACACGAAAAACGGAGCTAGGGTTGAAAAGACACAGCTATCAGAAGATTGGTATTACAAAAGAAACAAAAGAACTATGAGCTTTATTTATTTTAGTTGGAAAACAAATGTAAAAGATATTCAAGAAAAAATATCCTTGATTATAATTAACTTATATTATATTTTTATTTATAAAAAGCGAAGTAGAACTTAGTCATATTTTATTTATGATTGTCTATGTACAAATTACACTAATTAACAATTAATTAGAAAGAAAACTTGTGAGAGCATCTAAACGCATAACTTTATATTTGGTGTTCAACTAAACAAATTATATTTAGAACACATTTGAGTTGGTATTAATTGAATTGACATCAATTATGAAAACCGGAGGTAAAGACCTAGGTAGATTTTAATTAGAAAAACTAGGTGAGAGAACTTTAATCAAATTAAATCTATATTTAATTTAAAAACAGGAACTAAGGCACAACGACATGACTAAACAATAGCTTAGAGTTGTTGAAGACTAACGCAACAAGAACGAGTTGAAGCGGATCTAAAACGACGAAGATAGGGCTAAAGCAAGGCTCCAGGGACTTATCTGCGAAGAAACTGAACTTCTAGGGGCTAAATTGAAGAAATCAGGGGCTAAAATATAATTAAACCTTAAACAGAGGGTCGGGGTGCAAAACTATAGGTCCTGGACGGCGGGTACTAATTCTGGAAAAGTCAGGGGTCGGGACAGAAAAAGAAAGGGCTCAACTCTAATTATTTTTCTATTGATCTAGACTGCGGGTTGATTTCTGGAAAGCCTAGGGGCTTTTCTGCAAAGGTTCCGGGGACGGCTAGGGTTTGGCTCAGTCGGGCGGATCTGGTCCGTTGGATCAAGATCGGACGGCAGGGTGTGGGTCGGGTGATTTCGGACGCGGCTCGGCGGAGTAAGGGTCGGGCAATTACGCGGCTCAGCGGAGTAAGGGTCGGGCGTGGCTTGGCGGCTCGTGCGTGGCTCAGATCCGTTCTGGCCGTTAGATCTAGATCGGGTGGCAGGACGAGGGTCGGGCGAATCGGACGCGGCTCGGGTCGACTCATAGAGTTAGGGTCGGGCGAATCGATAAGCGGCGCTGGTCACCGGCGGCGAGCGAGAGCGGCGGCGGACGGCCGGAGCTCACCGAATCCGGTGTTCTGGGGCTCGGTTCAGGCCGGGGTTATGCCGGGGAGAGAGAGGGTGGCACGGCGAAAGTGGTGGGGGTCACGGGACGGCCGTGCGGCGGCCGGAGACCGGCGGACCACGGTGGCGGGCGGAGCCAGAGCTTCAGCGAGAAATTGCCGGGGCAAGAGAGCGATAGGGAGGGGGAAAACGGGAGCGGCGTGGTGCTTACTTCCTCGCGAGAGTCTTGCGGAGGTTGAAGACGGCGGAGTCGAGGCGAAACGGCGGGTCGACAACGAGGTGCGGCACGGGCGGAGATGTTCGCTCCGGCGAGGAAATGCCAGCGTGGAGCGACGGCACGAAGGGGAAGACGAGGCCGGTGACGGTGCGGGGTGGAAGAAGAGGGGCAGGGGTTCAGGCGCTGGTTTTATAGGGGAGGAGAGGAGGCGGAGCGGCCGGCGAAAGGAAGGAGGCGGCTCACGTGGCAGATTTGCAGCAGGCGCCTGCGAAGGAAAGGGGCGGTACAGCGGCCAGTATGGCAGGCCAGCGTCGCGGGGAAGGAAGGAGGGGACGCGGGCGACGGCGCGGGGACGAACTGGATTCGGGGTGAGGAAGAAAAAGGAAAGGCGAGGGAGGCGCGGACGACGGGCGATGGCGCGGCGCGTCTGGTGTCGCGGCGGAAAGGAAAGAGAGAGAGAGGAGTGGGAGGAAGAAAGGAAGGTGGGAGAGGAGACCGATGTGTGGGACCCAGCTGGCGGTGAGAGAGAGGTGAGGGAGAGTGAGGCGGGTTGGATTGGCTGGTTTGGGCCGTGGGGAGAGAAAAGAAAGAGAGGAGAGGGAAAGGTTTTGGGCTGGGCTGGAAGAAGGGAAACAGAGAGAGAAAGATAGGGTGAGCCAAAAGAGATAGGGAAGAGAGAAAAAAGATTTTAGGGTAGTTTTTGGGTATTTTTATTTTGCAAACTCAAACACGCAAACAAACAAAAACCAATGCAACGACATGAATGCAACATACACAAAACCATTTTATTTAATTCTGAAAGATAATTATTTATTTTTCCTATACTAAATTCTCTGTAAAGAAAATAAATGTTGAAATTTTTTTTTATATAATTATGAGAAAATCATTGCTTTATTATTATTTTTTTTTCTAATCACATCCTGAAATCCAAGCCGCCCAAGCCCACGGTCCCAACCGGCCAGCCAGTCTGCAGGAGCCTCGACCCGCGTCCCCGACCGAGGGGACGACGAGGGACTAGGTTCATACCATGGTCCTGAACTGAGGCGTCGACTGGACTCCGCCACACACTTGTCACTTTCCCCGACTGACGAGGTCGGGGGCCGGCCGGACCTCGCGCACTGACCGTCCCCGGGAGTAGGTGCTGAGGATAGGGATGGACGCACCGGAGTCAACTACCGTACAGGGCCAGCCACTCCCCCCACAGGGGTTACAGTCCCCATTACTACCACTACAGGAGGACACTATTTTACCTACCCGTCCTCGCGAAGGGACGGGACGCAACGTCATCACGACGCAGAAGGCACGCCCTTGTCATGATCGAATGACAGGGCATAACGCTGTGGATGGAGCGTGACCACCATACCGTACCTACCAGCGCACGCCTACCTCTCTGACTGGCAGAGCAGATGTACAGGGTGGAACGCGATGGCCACTCCGCGAGACAGGACTTGGACAGTGGCCGCCCAGAGCTGATGACCTCGGGCTAGGAACTCTCTCTCTCTCTCTCTACCTCTCTTTTCCTACCCTTAGTTCCCCTGTAAAGGAGACCCCCCTTGGACTATAAAAGGGAGGGTCAGCCGCCTAGGAAAAGGGGATCAGATCGAGATCCAAGAGATTCTGTGGCAGAACCACCTGAATTAATCCGGCTCAAGTGTATTAACCATCACCATTGAGGCAATCTCGGTTAACCTTACACTTCAAACGGAATAATCCACTGGTCTGTCGGGTATAACCTCCCGATACAACCACGGTAATCGGATCGAGCGCCATACATACAAACGCTCACGCGACGATGAGCCCAGAGAATACCACATTCCAGCAAATATTACGACATTAACATAAGTAAATATTACAGACCAAGTTCTGAGTTTAGAAACCAAATACTCCAATTAACATAAATAGGTTCTTCAGAGTTAAATTGCAGCGGAAATAAACAAGGGAAACTACTCGACGATACAGGATGTCTCGATGAAGCCCGTACGAGACATCACTCGGCCTTATCTCCGTTGGACGGGGGCGCATCCCATTCCACCGACCAACCAGGGGGAAGAGTGCAGGGCCAAGTCAAGCTAGCAATCATATCTTCGAAGGGCTCACCTGAAACCGAGTCACAAGCAAGACTGAGTATACTAATACTCAGCAAGACTTACCCGTGTAGTGGAAACTACTCCACCGACTCTAGACATGCAAGGCTTTTTGGCTCAGGGGTTTGTTTTGCTGAAAAGCATCTACAAGTGGGTCCTTACTTTCGACTTTTAGCTCCAGATTCTAGTTTCATTAACCAGTCTAGGTAAGCAACTATCTAAAGCTCACATGGTGAAGCATTAAATTTTTCCATCCAGCCAGTTCATTCATCATCATTGTTCCTCTTCTTACTCTGTGGGTAAAAATGGTTAAGCAGTCTCAATAGCCGTGAGAAACGGACGATTCCAATCGAATTTCTTAACCTTGCAAGGGAAACCCAAACACACGTCACGTGGTTACTCCCTAGAGTCACACGTGCAACTTTTCCCCTTTCTTTCCGGGTCGTGGATCGGGGCTACCCTCCGAGAGTACAAGAGCTCCACGCCACGGTTCGGCGCCGGGTCGTGACCACTCTCTGCACTCGCCATATGCACATGGGACCGAAGTTCAAAGGGTAGGATGCCGTCCCCTTGCCGGGCCAATCAGGTACTTAAGCTTACCGATTCCCATAATCTCGGCATGTGTTTAGTACGTTCAAAGACTTAACCATCACTACCACACCCTGCGGCCTTAGCATTTTTCACTAGACAGACGGGCCTCAATCGTAACCATCGTTCCATAGCCCGTCCGTGTCCTTATGATTGCAGCGTGTAGTAGCCATTCAACTCCTATTTCTCGCGAGTGACAGGAAATCACTCGACTTTTACCGGAGTCCTATTAGCACAGCGTTCTATCGCACCTTACATCTAGTTTTCAAGCAAGGGTTCCTGACATCATGCAACTAAGTTTTCATCCAACTCCTATAAACTTAATGCACAAGCAAAGAGTAATGAGTTGCATAATTTCGGAAAGAATGGGTTATGCTCCGGGGCTTGCCTTCGCAGTTCGCTTGGGGATCTTCCGAACTTGGGCTCGGGTCTTCAAAAGCTTCAGTTAGATTTGCTTGAGCTTCACGCTGCTCACTCTCGGACGCGGGCACCAGCTCGTAAGTTCCGTCGGCGAGAGTCGTCGATTCTACATGAGTGCACAAGTTTAAGTCGTGGAAATAGCACTTGATTACGATTTGAGAGTAATTACTACAAGGGATAGTTTCTGGTTATGAAATTTTGGATTTAGGCACATCAAGGAAAGATGTGCTTACTGTAAAATTTTCAGCCAATTTTATGTAACAGATTAATTCTGAAAAATATATTACATAGTTGCTGTTAGATCCTTGTTCTTTTTATACAGAACAATTGGTGCAACAAATGAGTCTAAGATTTTTACAGAGCTTTCACTTAAGCATGCAGAAGCTACTGTAATATTTGTAGGATTTATTATGCAGTATTCAGAGCATAGAAAATATGACATTCTACACCTAGGCTATTCAAAGATTCATTTTTACAGGACCCTACACAGGGTTTTTGTCCATGAAACTTTTTACACAGCAACCTCTACCACAGTGTAACTCCCAGTAATAAATTGGGAATTTTCCAAGCTAAGATACTATTTTCTTGATTTAATGTATGTTATTAGCACATAAATCATATAAATAGGTTACTGCGAGATAAAAAGTCTCCTAATTTTTCTCTGGCTTCTAGGTACCAATACATTAGCATAAGAAAAATTTCAATGGGTGACTCACCACCTAACTGCAGGGATAAAACATTCTTCTTACACATGATATAAAACTAAGTTTAACAAACAGTAAATCTAGAGATGGAATTTGAGCCTGATCTTTTTACACAGTCCTAATCATCCAGCAACTAATTCACTGCCCAAAATTCAGGGTCAGCATTGTTCTAGAATAGTGGGTACAAAATAAGTCCATTAAAGCTTCTATTTAAAGTAGAGCAAAATATTTTGCGATTCTGAGAAAACTTTTGGAACAAAAGTGGTAGAGTTTGTTCTGGGGATTCCAGAACAGTTGAGTTTGCATTTTTCTGATTTTTCTACGATTTTATACGAATTTTACAAGTTCACTGAATTTGAATCTATATTTGAAACTTTCTTTTACAACTAGGTCCTTGAATCTTACGCGCAGACCCTTCTAAAGATTTAAATCCTTGCAATTGGGTCCTCGGCGGCTCGGGTACGGCGGCCGGCCGAAATTCCGGCGAGGGGGCTCGCCGGCGGCGAGGGGCGAGGGTCGAGGAAGGTTCAGGGGTGCGAGGGCTACCTTGTGGGGGTGTTGTTCAGGTGGGGAACGGCCGGGAAGGGCTCGCCGGCGTTGGAGCAGAGGCGGCGGCGGCGCGGCTCGCGTCGACGGCGGTGCTCCGGCGGGCCTGGGGCGGCGTGGTCCGGTCGGTGAGCTTCAGTGGCGCGTGGGGAAGCTACTCAGGGGCTCGGTTTGGACGGAGGGGGTCGGGGTCGTGCTGTCCACGGCGAGCAGGGGCGGCGGCGGCGACGGCAGCGCGGGCGGCGGCACTCCGGTGGCTCTGGGTGGCGTTGGGTGGGTCGGCGAGCTGCGGTGAGGTGATGTAGTGGTGGCTGGGGGCTCAGTTTGGGCAGTGGGCGGCTGTGGAGGGCTGTCCACGGGCGGGCGGTGCTCGGCGGCGGCGATGGCGACGGCGAGGCGTTCTGGGCTGCGGTGGCTCGCGCGCGTGGCTGGGCTGGTGCTTTTATAGGGACAGGAGGGGGTGTGGAGGTGCCTGGGCGACGCGCGGGGCGGGGCACGGCAGCGGCGTGCACTGGGCGCGGCGGGCGGCGGCAGAACGCCGGCGCGGCGTGCGGGCGCGGGCGACTGGGCGGCCGAGATTTTGGCGTGGGCGCGAGGAGATAGCGCGGCGTGCGGATTGGGGAGCAGCTGCTGCAGCGGCTCGGGCGGAGGGCAGGCGCGGCAGCTGGCGGGGCGCGGGGGCCGGGGCGGCACGGCGGAGCGCGGCTACTGGGCGGCCGGGCGGCGGGCTGGGCGCGGCAGCACGCGCGGGCTCTGACTGGGCGGCGCGGCGTCGGGGCGGGGCAAAGCCGGCCGTGGCGGGGTGGTGCGGCGGCCACTGGCCTGGCGCCTCGCGCCGGTCAGGCGACGCCGGCCACCTGGCGCGCGGCGGCGGGCGAGCGCGCGCGGTGCGGCAGGGGAGGGAGGGACCGAAGTGCAAAAATTCGAAAAACTTCAGGGGGCTGGGTGCAAACAGGGCGTTTTCTCCTCTTTCTGATTTGAATTTCAAAAACTTTTGAACACGAAAGTTGTTCAAAATAAAAAGTTCTACAACTTTGGTTTCAGGCAAAATCTCATTTGGCTTATGGTTTTAAAGTTAATTTAAAAGTTTCAAATGTGTCCAGACGTGCCCAATTTAAATTTGAATTCCAACTGAACCCGTTTTAATTCTTTCCACCCTCTCATTAGTTGGTTTAAAACATAGAGTTAGGCTAATGTCATTGATTTTGGAATTGTAATTAACAGGGTTGTCACAGCCTTTCCCCCTTAACAAGAATCTCGCCCCGAGATTCGGTAATTCTTAGTGTGGGCGTGGGTGCACATACCAGTGGTTGAGACAAGAAACCCAGGGAAATGTTGGTTCAGGTAGCTCTCCATTTCCCAGGTGGCTTCTTCTTCCGTGTGGCGATTCCATTGTATTTTATACATTCTAATCACTTTCCTCCTGGTCTCTCTTTCTTTTTGATCCAGAATCTTCACTGGGTATTCGACATACGAGAGGTCGGGTTCCAACGATATTTCTTGTTGTTCCACAATCTCGGTAGGGACTCGAATACACTTCTTGAGTTGAGATACGTGGAAGACATCATGGGTGGCCGTGAGCTGAGGGGGCAGTCGTAATTTGTAGGCTACGGGTCCGCAGCTCTCAACGATTTTGTAGGGACCAACATAACGGGGAGCTAGTTTGCCTTTGATCCCAAATCTTCGCACTCCCTTGGTCGGTGAAACTCGAAGATAGACATGATCGCCAACTTCGAACTTTAGGGGCTTTCTCCTTTTGTCAGAATAGCTCTTTTGTCGGGCTTGTGCGGCTTTAAGATTTGCTTGTATTACTTTTACTTTCTCCTCTGCCTCGATTACCAGGTCGGGTCCAATTATGTTACGTTCTCCGGTTTGCGACCAGCTCAAAGGAGTTCGACACCTTCGTCCGTACAGGGCCTCAAATGGTGCCATTTTCAAACTTGTTTGGTAGCTGTTGTTGTACGAGAACTCTGCCAGGGGTAGGCATTTGTCCCAATTCTTGTCATAATGAATGACACAGGCTCTCAGCATGTCCTCAAGAATTTGGTTTACTCTTTCCGTTTGTCCATCGGTCTGCGGATGGTATGCTGAGCTGCGAATCAGCTTAGTGCCAAGAGACGTTTGCAGTTGTTCCCAAAAGCGTGCTACAAACTGGGGACCACGATCGGAAATAATTGTCTTAGGTATTCCATGCAGGCAAACAATACGATCGAGGTAAATCTCGGCATATTTCTTGGTAGAATAGGTGGTGTGCACCGGAAGAAAATGCGCCGTCTTCGTGAGTCTATCAACGATAACCCATATGGAATCATGTTTCTGGGAAGTGTTTGGTAGTCCCACGATGAAGTCCATACTTATGTCTTCCCATTTCCATGATGGTATAGGTAACGGTTGAAGTGTACCGGCTACCTTTAAGTGGCTAGCTTTTACTCTCTGGCACGTGTCACATTCCGAGACATACGTAGCAATTTCCCTTTTCATTCTAGTCCACCAGAAGTTTTGCCTTAGGTCCTGATACATTTTGCTACTGCCGGGATGGATAGAGAAGTTGGAGAGGTGTGCCTCATCGAGAATTTGCTTGCGGAGTTCACGATTCTTCGGAACGACTATACGACTTTCGAACCATAGAACTCCCTTATGGTCCTGGCGGAAACACTTATACTTCTCCTCACCTAGAGAGAGTTTTTGTTTGATGATCTTGATTCCTTCATCATGTAGTTGTGCCATGACGATTTGGTCGTGAAGAGTGGGCTCAACTGAGATGTGATTTAGAGTGCTTTGGGAAACCATTTCCAAGTTAAGCTTCCTCATGTCTGCACATAATGTCTCATGGTAGGACTCCATGGATAAGCAATGGCAATGGGACTTGCGGCTTAGTGCATCCGCGACTACATTAGCCTTACCGGGGTGATAGTGCACTTCGAGGTCATAATCTTTGATTAATTCTAGCCATCTTCGTTGCCTCATATTCAGATCGGCTTGTGTGAAGATGTACTTGAGACTCTTATGATCCGTGTAGATATTGCACCGTGTACCCATGAGATAGTGCCTCCATATCTTCAGAGCGTAAATGACGGCTGCGAGCTCAAGGTCATGCGTGGGATAATTCTGTTCGTGGGGCCGAAGGGCTCGTGAGGCATATGCAATCACTCGATTCTCTTGCATAAGCACACATCCTAGACCAGTACCTGATGCGTCACAATACACATCGAATGACTTGGTATTATCGGGTTGAGCTAACACAGGTGCAATAGTCAGATGCTCTCTGAGAGTGTGGAAGGCTTCCTCACACTTCTCATTCCATACAAACTTTACTTCCTTCTTCAATAGTTCCGTCATGGGCTTAGCAATTCGAGAGAAATCCGGGATGAAGCGACGGTAGTAACCGGCTAAGCCGAGGAAACTGCGAATCTGATGAACAGAGGTAGGGGGTTTCCAATCCATCACCTCTTGTACCTTGCTGGGGTCAACAGCTATGCCTTCGCTGGAGATCGTGTGACCTAAGAACTTTACAGTATCCAACCAGAATTCACACTTAGAAAACTTAGCATAGAGCTGATGGTCTCTGAGTCGCTGAAGGACAATGCGAAGGTGCTTGGCATGCTCTTCCTCATCCTTGGAATAGATAAGGATGTCGTCGATGAACACTACGACGAATTTGTCAAGTTCGGGCATGAATACCGAATTCATGAGATACATGAAGTAAGCAGGGGCATTGGTGAGTCCAAAGGACATGACTAAGAATTCATATAGTCCATATCGTGTGGAGAAGGCAGTCTTAGGAATATCGCATGGGCGAATCTTGATCTGATGGTATCCCGAACGAAGATCAATCTTGGAGAAGACTCTGGCTCCAGCTAATTGATCGAAGAGTACATCGATGCGAGGAAGGGGGTATTTATTTTTAACAGTTACCGCATTGAGAGGTCGGTAGTCAACACATAATCTCAAACTGTCATCCTTCTTCTTTACGAATAGGGCTGGACATCCCCAAGGTGACGCGCTAGGGCGAATGAAACCTTTGTCCAGTAGTTCTTGGAGTTGAATTTTCAGCTCTGCCAATTCTTTAGGGGGCATCCTATATGGTCTTTTGGATATAGGTGCAGTGCCTGGTTGTAGTTCAATAACGAACTCAATGTCCCTATCCGGGGGCATTCCTGGTAAATCATCCGGGAAAACATCGGCATACTCGTTTACCACAGGAATATTATCTGGCTTAAGTCCTTCCATCTTATAAGCACAGGAATTCGTACAATCTAGGAACGGTAGGTAAAGGGTAGTGGCTCCGTGACTAGGTGAATTTATCTCAACGGCTCGGGAAGAAAGGTCCAGTGTGACTCCATGCATAGCCATCCAGTCCATTCCCAAAATAATGTCCATGCCGTCAAGGGGTAAAAGGACAAGGTCCGTGTCGATGGTTTTACTACCCAATTTGACTGGTACTTGTCTGATCATTTGGTTTGAAGCAATTTTACCACCCGGTGTTGATATCATATATGACCCTTTGGTGTGACAAACATCCAAGCCTACCTTTGCACCGAATTTTGCACTTATGAAACTATGCGATGCACCAGAATCAAATAATATAACTGCAGGCTTGTTATGGATAGAGAATATACCCGACATCACTGGGGCTCCTTCAGGAAGCTCTGCAAGCGTGGTGAAGTTAATCCGTCCTTGCTTGACTTGCAGGGTCTGTCTCTTGCCCCTGTTCTTGGTGTTCGGGTTGGATCCTTGACCTTGGTTGGGCTGTCCAGGCTGAGGGCATTCTCGTGCGAAGTGGCTGGAACTCCCGCATTTGAAACAGCGATTTACGGGGCTAGGTCGAAGAGACTGCTGAAGAATGGGCCTCGGACCATTCTGTGGAGGCATCAGGGGTCGTACCATGCCTGGCTGCCGTGGGGGTCTGGCAATCCATCTTCCTGGCTGCGGGGCCCTTGGTGGAGCTGTGGCTGCGGTATTTTGCACGATGCGATACCTTGGTGGTTAGACACTTGATGGTCCCGCGGGTGCCTTTCTCTTCTTCTCTGCCCGGTGCGCCATGATACAGTCTTCCTGGGTAATGGCCATATTGACCAACTCGTTGTAGGTGTCAGCCCTGGCTAGGTTCAGACGTTCCTTGAGCTTGGTATTCAGACCTCGGCGGAAACGATCACGCTTTTTGGCATCCGTATCAGCGTGATAGCCCGCATACTGGCATAGGTTGTTGAACGCCTGGGCGTACTGCAACACGGTGCGGGTGCCCTGGGTGAGTGCCAGGAACTCGTTCAACTTCCTCTCCATGAGACCCTCGGGGATATGATGGGCCCGGAACGCGGTCTTGAACTCATCCCAGTCGACCACATGATCAGCCGTGAGCATCGCAAAATAGTGGTCCCACCACAGTCGAGCGGTACCGCGAAGCTGTTGCGCGGCAAAACGAGCTTTGTTGGCCTCTGAGCATGGGGCCACAAGTAGTGTGAACTTGGATTCTATGGTGCGAATCCATGCATCTGCGTCCAGGGGTTCCTCGGTCTTATGGAACAAGGGCGGCTGGGTCCCCAGGAAATCCGTGTATCCCGCAGCTTGTGGTTGGTGAGCATTGTGCCCACCCCTCTGCTGGTGTTGTCCTTGCACAATCTGACGTAGCAGCTCGGTTTGAGCGGCCATCACTTCCACCAAACTGGGCGGGGGTGGTGGCGATTGTCGCGAGCGGCTGCCACCGGCACCAAAACCCTCGGGGTTGCCACGTGTTGATCCAACCATCTGAAACGTGAAAGGTTACCATTAGCAACGCGATCCATATTACTTCCTTGACTCATAAATAATTGGGTAGTCGGAGACTTCCGAAGTCATAGCTAGAAGTATGGACAGAATCTCTGTTTGCTACGAGAAAAATCATAGCCTGCTGTGGGTCCATCTAAAACATCTCAACATTGGCAGTAGTCAGAAAATTTAGGAATGCACCACTTTGGTATTAAACTTCGGCGCTAGAACTATAGCTAAGGTGGTCGAAAGGCTCGTCCTTTGCCTTACTGTCTTAGCTATTTTTCAGCAGATTGACCGCTACTGTTTCGCCTATAACTTAAACTAGCGAGGTCCAATGATGCTGAATTTTTGTGAGAACCACGATCACAAAATTTAGCACAAGTTTGGTATTCAACACTCAGCCAAGAAATGCAAGGAGACATGGGTAAAAATTCCGACAAGTCTCAGCGATTGTGGATTTCATCGTTTACCAACTTACAACGAATCACCCAAGTTTATCGCCGTTCCTTACATGCTGAGGGTATCCACATGGTTCAGGTGTACCCAACACAAAAGAGTTACTCAACTCCTAGTTAGCCTATTACAACACTTGCCAAAAGTTAGGCTACCCTATCGAGGAGTATGTGCAAAAGTCCTCCTAGGTCGTCCTCTAGAAATCATCCAAGTCGTTGACGGACGACTCGCTGTGAGCAGGAGAGTGAGCTCCCATCTGAGGTGCCTGTGGTACCTCACCCTCGAAATCCATACCTGAGATACCATCAATCTCCTGTGGCTCCTCCTCATCCTCCTCCATGTCGTCCTCATGGGGATGGTCATTCTGATCATGATGCCACTGAATGTGCTCATTAGCATCCTCCAACTCAAGGTTTAGATCATGGAGCTGCTCCTCCAACTGTGCTATCGTGGCATCTCTCTCCCCCATGATAGTGTCCTGCTCCTGGATTTGGCCCTCAAGTTGGCCAATCTGAGCATCTCTGTCCTCAAGATCCTGACTGAGCTCCTTTATCTGCTCATCCCTGGTATCTGCCATCATATGGTAGGCCTGAGCAAGATCAGTGAGCTGCTCAAGTGCTTGACTCTGGAGAGTCTGAAGCCGGTAGAGTGCACTCATGCACCGCACGGAGGTATGGATGGTCTCCTGGGCATGAAAGTCTACCAAGTACTGTGCGTGCTGCACCCGGTTGAGCCAAAAGGGGTCGTTGTCCTGGGCAGCAGGAAACAATCCAATGGGAGTGAGTGTGACAACCTCGGGACGCTGCGCACAAAACGTGGTGAGCGCCCTCATGGCTGCAAGCTCCCAAGTATCGGCCAAACGGCGACCAACAGCCTCAAGCTCCAAGGCGGGCCACTCCGGGTGTAGCGGGTGCGGAAAGATAGTCACGTTGACACGGCACTGGGTAACTCCATTTTCCGCAAACTCCAGTCCGGCGTAACGTGGGGGAATTTGATTGCCCGCGGTACGCAGAACATCCCACAAAATAGAGGGAAAGCCCTCCCAGTGGAGACACTGCGAGTGTACGCGTCCATCCTCATCCACCATCATCTCAACAGGCTCGGCCATCTGAACAAAAGATCAAATGGAGTGAGATAGCGAAAAACTGTGAACAGCACAAGGACAGATTCTGTATAGTGTGCAAAAATAACCATAACTCCCACAGTTCTCATCCAAAAATTCTCAAATTTCACCAGATCACCCCTAAGGTATTTGTGAACAACTTTTATAGTCAACTCCAGAGCTAATTAGGTCCCTAAGATGGTCTTTCTTTTCAGGTTTTACCTTACTGTCTACCCAGAATTTTCAGTGAACAGAGGGCTAGAGTTTCGTGCACCAGGGAAAATCTACCCAGCCAAAATTTACCAAATTTTAACAGGAGCTTCCTGGGTAAATTTGGGACAAGTTTCGTGTTGTGCTCTTTTGCAGAAAACCGCAGGAAGGGGGCCTAAAAATTTAAGAGGCAGAAGTGCTTATTCTGGACAGAAATCTGACGCTCCAAGGTTTCTGTTATTTCTTATTATCCATAAGTTCAGAATTTTTCATTTTTGAACAGGAGATAGAACACAAAATTTGGAACAATTCTTTCAACATGAACTTCTCCAGAAAAGGTCATTTTCTTGGGTCAATAAATCGTTCTTTTTGGTCATGGCAGATTTGTGACAGATTCGCTAGATAGTCCTTATGCAAACCACACTTAGATACGCAAGAACCTTACCACTCTCATACAACGCATTTTTGATTTCGGATACATATGTTTATGATGTATGCACGTCCTATTCGTCCTCACAAAATAAAATAATTGCCAAATAGCTTTGGTCTTACGAAGATAGTTTCGGTGGCTTACACAATACGGCTCTCGCTATAATAGCTAGTCGAGTCTTTCTAATCGTTCCTTAACTTATCGTAATCGCGGTTAGTGTACCTGCAGAAGATGATAGAGTATATATATCTCATGAACCTTTCATGCCAGCACTCATGAAAGCGTCCGTATTCATTACCGTTTACTTATAGAACGATATCTGTACAATTCCCGCCGTACAGACGACGTTAACATACGCTATCGAGATAGCGTATTCACGGGGGTACCGTCATGAGACGGGGGTATGAACAGCGATCGCCATACCCTGCGCCGAACCTTCTACTCCCAATATGTTCAACTAACAGTTGGCATATTGGCAGCACCTCAAGTAAGCCACTGCTTGAGGGCAGCGTTCGGTTCGCATCACCGACAGGAAGGCCAAGCTCTCTCAGTTGGCTGAGGATCCTTACCTTCTTACCTTAGCGACGAGTGCGTCGTTACAGAATTTAGGGTCGGTTGTGCATGAAAGTAAGTTTCGACAGAAAGTAATGTGCTGGAAGTCAGTTGATACTATATATAGAAGTTAGATAGCCACCTAGTAACTTTCCCATAATCCCTTAGGGCTTTACGAACTAGGCACCATCCTTATCGTACCAACGCATTTCGCAACACAACCTTCTAGTCAAGTTTTAGTAAAATGAGTTTTTAAGGCTTGTAGCATTCTCTGGCGTATGTATTTCGGCTCTGGTGTCCGCTGTTGCCAGCTGTGGCACCAGCTACGGCTCTGATACCAGCTGTGGCAGAACCACCTGAATTAATCCGGCTCAAGTGTATTAACCATCACCATTGAGGCAATCTCGGTTAACCTTACACTTCAAACGGAATAATCCACTGGTCTGTCGGATATAACCTCCCGATACAACCACGGTAATCGGATCGAGCGCCATACATACAAACGCTCACGCGACGATGAGCCTAGAGAATACCACATTCCAGCAAATATTACGACATTAACATAAGTAAATATTACAGACCAAGTTCTGAGTTTAGAAACCAAATACTCCAATTAACATTAATAGGTTCTTCAGAGTTAAATTGCAGCGGAAATAAACAACGGAAACTACTCGACGATACAGGATGTCTCGATGAAGCCCGTACGAGACATCACTCGGCCTTATCTCCGTTGGACGGGGGCGCATCCCATTCCACCGACCAACCAGGGGGAAGAGTGCAGGGCCAAGTCAAGCTAGCAATCATATCTTCGAAGGGCTCACCTGAAACCGAGTCACAAGCAAGACTGAGTATACTAATACTCAGCAAGACTTACCCGTGTAGTGGAAACTACTCCACCGACTCTAGACATGCAAGGCTTTTTGGCTCAGGGGTTTGTTTTGCCGAAAAGCATCTACAAGTGGGTCCTTACTTTCGACTTTTAGCTCCAGATTCTAGTTTCATTAACCAGTCTAGGTAAGCAACTATCTAAAGCACACATGGTGAAGCATTAAATTTTTCCATCCAGCCAGTTCATTCATCATCATTGTTCCTCTTCTTACTCTGTGGGTAAAAATGGTTAAGCAGTCTCAATAGCCGTGAGAAACGGACGATTCGAATCGAATTTCTTAACCTTGCAAGGGAAACCCAAACACACGTCACGTGGTTACTCCCTAGAGTGACACGTGCAACTTTTCACCTTTCTTTCCGGGTCGTGGATCGGGGCTACCCTCCGAGAGTACAAGAGCTCCACGCCACGGTTCGGCGCCGGGTCGTGACCACTCTCTGCACTCGCCATATGCACATGGGACCGAAGTTCAAAGGGTAGGATGCCGTCCCCTTGCCGGGCCAATCAGGTACTTAAGCTTACCGATTCCCATAATCTCGGCATGTGTTTAGTACGTTCAAAGACTTAACCATCACTACCACACCCTGCGGCCTTAGCATTTTTCACTAGACAGACGGGCCTCAATCGTAACCATCGTTCCATAGCCCGTCCGTGTCCTTATGATTGCAGCGTGTAGTAGCCATTCAACTCCTATTTCTCGCGAGTGACAGGAAATCACTCGACTTTTACCGGAGTCCTATTAGCACAGCGTTTTATCGCACCTTACATCTAGTTTTCAAGCAAGGGTTCCTGACATCATGCAACTAAGTTTTCATCCAACTCCTATAAACTTAATGCACAAGCAAAGAGTAATGAGTTGCATAATTTCGGAAAGAATGGGTTATGCTCCGGGGCTTGCCTTCGCAGTTCGCTTGGGGATCTTCCGAACTTGGGCTCGGGTCTTCAAAAGCTTCAGTTAGATTTGCTTGAGCTTCACGCTGCTCACTCTCGGACGCGGGCACCAGCTCGTAAGTTCCGTCGGCGAGAGTCGTCGATTCTACATGAGTGCACAAGTTTAAGTCGTGGAAATAGCACTTGATAACGATTTGAGAGTAATTACTACAAGGGATAGTTTCTGGTTATGAAATTTTGGATTTAGGCACATCAAGGAAAGATGTGCTTACTGTAAAATTTTCAGCAAATTTTATGTAACAGATTAATTCTGAAAAATAAATTACATAGTTGCTGTTAGATCCTTGTTCTTTTTATACAGAACAATTGGTGCAACAAATGAGTCTAAGATTTTTACAGAGCTTTCACTTAAGCATGCAGAAGCTACTGTAATTTTTGTAGGATTTATTATGCAGTATTCAGAGCATAGAAAATATGACATTCTACACCTAGGCTATTCAAAGATTCATTTTTACAGGACCCTACACAGGGTTTTTGTCCATGAAACTTTTTACACAGCAACCTCTAGCACATAAATCAAATAAATAGGTTACTGCGAGATAAAAAGTCTCCTAATTTTTCTCTGGCTTCTAGGTACCAATACATTAGCATAGGAAAAAGTTCAATGGGTGACTCACCACCTAACTGCAGGGATAAAACATTCTTCTTACACATGATATAAAACTAAGTTTAACAAACAGTAAATCTAGAGATGGAATTTGGCCCTGATCTTTTTACACAGTCCTAATCATCCAGCAACTAATTCACTGCCCAAAATTCAGGGTCAGCATTGTTCTAGAATAGTGGGTACAAAATAAGTCCATTAAAGCTTCTATTTAAAGTAGAGCAAAATATTTTGAGATTCTGAGAAAACTTTTGTAACAAAAGTGGTAGAGTTTGTTCTGAGGATTCCAGAACAGTTGAGTTTGCATTTTTCTGATTTTTCTACGATTTTATACGAATTTTACAAGTTCACTGAATTTGAATCTAGATTTGAAACTTTCTTTTACAACTAGGTCCTTGAATCTTACGCGCAGACCCTTCTAAAGATTTAAATCCTTGCAATTGGGTCCTCGGCGGCTCGGGTACGGCGGCCGGCTGAAATTCCGGCGAGGGGGCTCGCCGGCGGCGAGGGGCGAGGGTCGGGGAAGGTTCAGGGGTGCGAGGGCTACCTTGTGGGGGTGTTGTTCAGGTGGGGAACGGCCGGGAAGGGCTCGCCGGCGTTGGAGCAGAGGCGGCGGCGGCGCGGCTCGCGTCGACGGCGGTGCTCCGGCGGGCCTGGGGCGGCGTGGTCCGGTCGGTGAGCTTCAGTGGCGCGTGGGGAAGCTACTCAGGGGCTCGGTTTGGACGGAGGGGGTCGGGGTCGTGCTGTCCACGGCGAGCAGGGGCGGCGGCGGCGACGGCAGCGCGGGCGGCGGCGCTCCGGTGGCTCTAGGTGGCGTTGGGTGGGTCGGCGAGCTGCGGTGAGGTGATGTAGTGGTGGCTGGGGGCTCAGTTTGGGCAGTGGGCGGCTGTGGAGGGCTGTCCACGGGCGGGCGGTGCTCGGCGGCGGCGATGGCGACGGCGAGGCGTTCTGGGCTGCGGTGGCTCGCGCGCGTGGCCGGGGTGGTGCTTTTATAGGGACAGGAGGGGGTGTGGAGGTGCCTGGGCGACGCGCGGGGCGGGGCACGGCAGCGGCGTGCACTGGGCGCGGCGGGCGGCGGCAGAACGCCGGCGCGGCGTGCGGCGAGCGGGCGCGGGCGACTGGGCGGCCGAGATTTTGGCGTGGGCGCGAGGAGATAGCGCGGCGTGCGGATTGGGGAGCAGCTGCTGCAGCGGCTCGGGCGGAGGGCAGGCGCGGCAGCTGGCGGGGCGCGGGGGCCGGGGCGGCACGGCGGAGCGCGGCTACTGGGCGGCCGGGCGGCAGGCTGGGCGCGGCAGCACGTGCGGGCTCTGACTGGGCGGCGTGGCATCGGGGCGGGACAAAGCCGGCCGTGGCGGGGTGGTGCGGCGGCCACTGGCCTGGCGCCTCGCGCCGGTCAGGCGACGCCGGCCACCTGGCGCGCGGCGGGCGGGCGAGCGCGCGCGGTGCGGCAGGGGAGGGAGGGACCGAAGTGCAAAAATTCGAAAAACTTCAGGGGGCTGGGTGCAAACAGGGTGTTTTCTCCTCTTTCTGATTTGAATTTCAAAAACTTTTGAACACAAAAGTTGTTCAAAATAAAAAGTTCTACAACTTTGGTTTCAGGCAAAATCTCATTTGGCTTATGGTTTTAAAGTTAATTTAAAAGTTTCAAATGTGTCCAGACGTGCCCAATTTAAATTTGAATTCCAACTGAACCCGTTTTAATTCTTTCCACCCTCTCATTAGTTGGTTTAAAACATAGAGTTAGGCTAATGTTATTGATTTTGGAATTGTAATTACCAGGGTTGTCACAGATTCATCCTCCACTTGAAAGAGATTCATCCTCCACTTGAAAGCTTGTAACTCCCCAACTCTCACGAGCACCTGGGCTCAAGCAATACATCCGACCGACCCCCAACTAGACGTTGGGCACATTTTCCTGAACCAGTATAAATCTTGAGTCATTGTGTGCTAGGCCACCTCTAATCACGACGCACGATACACACTTCGAGTAGGTTTAGCTGCCAGCCATTTCCAAAACTGACACAGCTGCTAACTCAAGATCATGAGTAGGATAATTTTATTCATGGGGTAGGAGAGCTCGTGAAGCACAAGCAATGACTTGGTTATCTTGCATAAGCACACAACCAAGACCAGTACCAGATGTGTCACAATAAACATCAAATGGCTTGGTGTTATCTGGATGAGCTAAGACAGGGGTTGTAGTCAATTGTTCTCAAAAGGCAGTGCTGGACGGCCGTGCGTCCGTGTCCTTGCTCCCATGGGCAAGCAAAACAGCCGGCGGGCAGGAAGATGAGGCTGTCGGGCAGCGAACGAAGTCGGCGGCGGCGCGGACGGACGTGGGTCGGGGCAGAGTAGAGCGCGGGTGGGGCCGGCAGGTGGATCTGACGCCAACGAGCGCCGCACGGCTGCGAGCAGCACCTGCAGCCAGCCCCGCTTGCCGCGCAGCTGTTCTGGTCGTTCCGCTTGTAGCTGTTCTAGTCGTTCCGCTTCACGAGCAGAGAGGGGAGACGGTCCGTGGGAGGTGGCGCGAGCACTAGTCCAACGTGGATGCCAGCGCCGCCGCCCAGTCCCGCGTCAGCACGCCGCCCTCGGGCCACTCGACCACCGGCGGCGGGGGCGAACGGATGGGGAAGCGGAGGGATTTGTTGCCGCGGCGGCGCCAGCGCCGGGCTGCGACATGGCATGGGAGAAGGAAGCCCTTGCAATTCGAAGTTGGTGATCATGTCTACCTTCGGATTTCGCCAACTAAGGGTGTGTAAAGATTCAGGGTGAGAGGAAAATTAGCTCCCCGATATGTTGGTTCTTATGAAATCATCGAAACTTGTGGACCCGTGGCTTATAGAGTGCGACTGCCTCCGCAACTATCTGCCATACATAACATCTTCCATGTCTCTCAACTTAAGAAATGGGTCCGGGTTCCCATAGAGATTGTCGAACAAGGAGAAATATGGGTAGAGCCGGACCTCTCGTATGTTGAACATCCTATCAAAGTTCTTGATCAAAAAGAAAGGGTCACTAGAAGAAAGATTGCTAAGATATCTAAATTCCAATGGAGCCATCATACCGAAGAGGAAGCTACGAGGGAAACGGAAAGCTACCTAAAACAAAATTTCCGAGGTTTTCTAAACTCTCTCCAAGATACACGCACTTTCCACACTAAGCTTATTTACCCAAATCTGGGGACGAGATTCTTTCCACACTAAGCAAGAACTCATTAACATAGCATCATGCATAATCACCAATTATAATTAAAGCAACACATTCCTTATAGTAATCTCTCTGTTGACGCCAGATTTTGACACGTGTTGAATCGGCATCAGGAGGAGAAGATTGGCCGATGCGGCAGATCTGAAGGCTACAGTAAGGAATCGGCCGATTGAGGTAAGAGTTGGAAATCGGCCGATTGGTGATGCAGCTTGCGTCAACAGGATGGGACTACTTCGGAGGGTCCCGGTCAAAAGTTGGTCAACAGAGCGACGCTAAGTCGGTCGGGAAGCAATTAAAAAAGTCCTGATTGGATTAGGAGACGGCGGCGGAAGATTCTGCGGGAGTCCGTTTCCTTTTTTAAAA
This sequence comes from Panicum miliaceum, assembly GCA_032594955.1. Taxonomy (NCBI): domain Eukaryota; kingdom Viridiplantae; phylum Streptophyta; class Magnoliopsida; order Poales; family Poaceae; genus Panicum; species Panicum miliaceum. The sequence continues at coordinate 22,527,269 of CM064063.1, read as the reverse complement.
AGATATTATAGATATAGTAGTTTTTCTGTTTTTAAATAAGGTTGTAACGAGTCGTAATCGACCAGGAGTCCTAGTTTTAGGGTATAAATAGGAGTCGTCAGGGCTTTGCAGATGAATCAACACATCAATCAACAAAATACTTCTACTTTTTACCAGTACTTTACTTTCAAGTCGGCGACTTCGCCAATATTTTCTTCTTCCACGAGTTCGTACAGATTGGCAGGGCTGCATCAACCTGATCTCCGGCCAATTGGTAGGTTCCGCTTATCGAGTAATATCCGAGCTTTTAACTACGGGCGCATCGCTGTGGTTTCGTTTGGATTTATTCACAAGTTATCGATATTTACTAGAATTGCAAGTTTTACCTGTTATTCTAGTATTATCACCAGTTATCTAGCTTGAGATCAGAGTAATCGGCTTCGTCATTGTTCTCCTTCGATTTATCGCCATACAGCCGATTAGATCTATTTCAAGTGTTGCTTCTATAGTAATTGTTTAGATTGCTCTAGCAGTTCTCTTTACAATTACTATACGATCATCGGCTGACCCATAGCCGATCATCTCTACAGCAAATCGGCCGATTTGCCGCCGACGCGCTCCTCAGGACAGATCGGAAATCCAGCCGATCGACGCGCCTGGAATTTAATACTCTATTTCCTTGTCAATCAACAGGTCAGATTGACTGGCACGCCGCGCGAACCGCACCAGGGCGATAACCCGAACAGGAGCTAAGCAGATTCTCCCGGGTCGTGTGTCCGACGCTGAAGACCCATCGGCCGATTCCTACCCGGCCGATTTTAGCGCCAACACACTTTTGGCACGCCCAGTGGGACCATCCAAGATCTGATATGTCGAACAGCGCAGAAATCTCTGACAGCAACATCATTGGGATCACAGAAGCTGATCTCAAGGACGACCAGAGGGAGGATTTGGCCAAACATCTGGAAGATTACAAGAAGATGTACCTCCAGTCGTTCAGTCGTACTAGAAGCGGGGAAGCAGTCAAGAAGGCTCCTATCCCAGCGCCTCGCCACATCACCATTGCTGAAGACTCGGGCAAGATGTCAGAGATGATTCAACAGTCCGTGTATCAAGCATTCATCGACCAATCCTCGGTGATGAGCAATACGGTGTATAACGCCGTCGTCAACTCTCTGGCCAGTGGAGCCGTTCAAGGCTATCAGGGACCGGTATATGCCCCTCCAACTACTCTGCCAGCCAGAAGCCTACCATACATATCCCAATCGGCTTCTCAGCCGATATTGACGCAGCGCGAGGGATACAGCTCTCCACCACCTCCGGCGTCTCCAAGATACAGCGGTGCGCCATGTCTTCCATCGCTAGCGCCGTTTCAACCCGTTCAGATGGCTTCTGTGCAAACACTACCTACAAGCTCAGCGCCTTGGGGGACGTCGACCACGGCGTATTTTCCCGAGCCAGCGAACGGGCATGGCACTTATCCGTTTCAGGTGCCATACCAATCGGCCGCCCGGCCGACGGCCTCCCAGTATCAGCCGATTTTACCAGAAATCGGCAGGCGGGCAAGCACTGTGGAAGTATTTAGAGGCACGGCGCCAGCGATGACATACGATGGGGGTGCGGAATCGCTTCGCCATCAACTATTGGCCGCTCAGCAAAGTTCGCCGATTCATCACCCAGTCGTGCCAGCTCTTCAGCACATGCCTGCACCGCGAACAGCTGTTCATCAGCAGCAGATGGACTGGACGGCAAGAATAGCAGAAATCCAGGATCAATTTGGATTGAAGCCGAAAGTGCAAACTTACACCTACAAGACGCCATATCCATCAGCCTATGACTTGCTGTCGTTCCCACACCGCTACAAAGTTCCTGATTTCACCAAGTTTTTAGGAACGGACGATACATCCACTGTGGAGCATATCAACCGATTCATCATCCAGTGCGGGGAGGCTGCCACACAAGATGCTCTGAGGGTGCGTTTATTTTCGTCATCTCCGTCCAGATCGGCCTTCCAGTGGTTCACCACCTTGCCGCCAAATTCCATTGTTACTTGGGCCGATCTGGAGAAACAGTTCCACAAGTACTTCTATGCAGGAGTACACGAGATGAAGCTCTCGGATTTGACCAGCCTTAGGCAGAGGAGCGACGAACCAGTGATGGGATATATACAGAGGTTCAGAGAAGTCAGGAACAAATGCTACAGTCTGGCTCTGACCGATGCCTAGTTGGCCGATATTGCTTTCCAAGGCCTCTTGCCATAACTCAAGGAAAGATATGCCTCGCAAGAATTTGAAAGCTTAAGTCAGATCGTTCACCGGTTGGCCGGTCAGGAGGTACGTCTGTTTGATCAGCAGAGGAATTTGGAAGGGTCTGAATCTGAGGAAGGAGAAGAAATTGGCCTAGTAGAATGGGTCAAAGGGAAGAAAGAACCGGAAGCATTCGGCTTTGACACATCAAAAGCCGATAAGATTTTCGACTTACTACTCCAGGAAGGCCAGATCAAGCTATCATCATACCATGCCATTCCTTCGGCCGATTAGCCCAAAAAGATGAAGTACTACAAATGGCACAACGCTACATCTCATAACACAAATGAGTGCAAGATCTTCCGTCAGCGAATACAGTCGGCGATCGAGCAGGGAAGACTCAAGCTCAAAGTCCAGGCGAAGCCAGTAGAGCCGATGAAGGTTGATCAGCATCCTTTCCCTGCCAACATGGTTGAAACGGGAAAGAACTCACTTCAAACTAAGGCGCTGACATCGGAATCGGCTAGAAGAAGCGGCGCCGTGGATCCCAGAAAGCAGGTCACGGTGGATGGTGTTAAAGGGAAAAGACGGACGGAAGGCGAAGGCGAGGAATCAGAGCGATCGCGTAGACCCGTTACTTCCCAATTCTTACTCAGCAAATATCGGCGACAGCAGGAAAGGACGAGACACCATGATGAGATGATACGCCGACACAAAGATCATTGGCGATGTCCGTTTTTTATTCATTGCTGGGAAAATGACATTAAATTGCCATCAGCCGATAATTGCCCTGAGTGCAGCGGGTCAAGTTGCGGCGATCGCTCGCTCAAAAGATCGCGCTCCAGAGATAGAGGATCAGAGCCGATCAGCAGAAACTGGCGCGAACAAGAGGGTCGGCGCCTTTCAGTGCATGTTCGGTTGGAGGGTAAAGCTGACCGGTATGATCGGTCGAAAGGCAGGATCGACCAACAGGATCGACTGGGGGGCAGAATCAGCGTACACGATCGGCTGGAAGAGATGGCTGATGGCAGGATGTCAGATGAAAACCCCCTACGAAGGGAATTAGATTGGGAACACGCCAAATCATTGGCCAAACCAATAAACCCCAGGTGGTGCCCTGATGGACTATCCAAATCGCAGAAACGGAGGATCCAACGCCTGCGCCAATGGGAGCAACAAGAAGAAGAGCAGAGGTAGGCGCTGGAAAAGAAAAACGTCAAGTGTCGGGTCTGGCGCCCCAAGCAAAATAACAGCAAGGAGATAGAAAATCAAGAATCGGCAGCTAATGTCAAGAAAAAGGGTGGCCAGGTGGTATGATAAGAAAGTCAAGATTAAACAGTTCTCCTAAGGAGATTTGGTATGGAAGTTGGTACTGCCGATAGGGTCTAAGGATCCCAAATTCGGTAAATGGCCGCCCACCTGGGAAAGGCCGTATAAAATCGGCCGATGTGCTCCGGGAAATGCATATATCGAAGGGGAAGAGTTCACAAGAGCTTTGAACGAAAGGAGATTTTTACTGCGCTCGTTTCGAAGGAAAGATTAAAGAAAAGAGTTTCGAAGTAAAAGTTGTGTTTTACTCCGAAACTGGGGGGCATGTGTTGACGCCAGATTTTGACACGTGTTGAATCGGCGTCAGGAGGAGAAGATTGGCCGATGCGGCAGATCTGAAGGCTACAGTAAGGAATCGGCCGATTGAGGTAAGAGTTGGAAATCGGCCGATTGGTCCCGGTCAAAAGTTGGTCAACAGAGCGACGCTAAGTCGGTCAGGAAGCAATTAAAAAAGTCCTGATTGGATTAGGAGACGGCGGCGGAAGATTCTGCGGGAGTCCGTTTTCTTTTTTAAAAAGATATTATAGATATAGTAGTTTTCCTGTTTTTAAATAAGGTTGTAACGAGTCGTAATCGACCAGGAGTCCTAGTTTTAGGGTATAAATAGGAGTCGTCAGAGCTTTGCAGATGAATCAACACATCAATCAACAAAATACTTCTACTTTTTACCAGTACTTTACTTTCAAGTCGGCGACTTCGCCAATATTTTCTTCTTCCACGAGTTCGTACGGATTGGCAGGGCTGCATCAACCTGATCTCCGGCCAATTGGTAGGTTCCGCTTATCGAGTAATATCCGAGCCTTAACTACGGGCGCATCGCTGTGGTTTCGTTTGGATTTATTCACAAGTTATCGATATTTACTAGAATTGCAAGTTTTACCTGTTATTCTAGTATTATCACCAGTTATCTAGCTTGAGATCAGAGTAATCGGCTTCGTCATTGTTCTCCTTCGATTCATCGCCATACAGCTGATTAGATCTATTTCAAGTGTTGCTTCTATAGTAATTGTTTAGATTGCTCTAGCAGTTCTCTTTACAATTACTATACGATCATCGGCTGACCCATAGCCGATCATCTCTACAGCAAATCGGCCGATTTGCCGCCGACGCGCTCCTCAGGACAGATCGGAAATCCAGCCGATCGACGCGCCTGGAATTTAATACTCTATTTCCTTGTCAATCAACAGGTCAGATTGACTGGCACGCCGCGCGAACCGCACCAGGGCGATAACCCGAACAGGAGCTAAGCAGATTCTCCCGGGTCGTGTGTCCGACGCTGAAGACCCATCGGCCGATTCCTACCCGGCCGATTTTAGCGCCAACACTCTCATACTCAACTTGGCAGACATAGAAAAATATACAAACAAATCTCTTTTATGACGCTAAACAAAGTTGCTATAGTAGTCGGATTCAAATTTTGAAAATAAACACATGAAAGGATGAAAGTTCTATTTATAAGTACCTAAAGATGTTGCTGTATTAGTTTTTAATTAAAATAGGTTTTTGTTTATAAACTGAACTTTTGGCCAAAATAAATGTTATGTTAATTTTTGGGAAGAACAACTTTGTTTTAAGGCACATATTCAAATCATAAGTGGAACAAATTCAAATTTTAAACCATCAACTGACTAGGAATTCAAATCCTATTAGTCGTAAATTTAAACTAACTTCTAAACCATTGCTCAAACAAACTTTTGACTGAAACAAAAGTTGTATATTTTGAAATTTTACACAACTTTCGTATTCAAACTTTTTTAGCTGCCATACAAATTTTGGAGAAAAATCGAATTCAAATCAGCCTCTCTTTCTTTTCTCTCTCTCTTCTCTCTCTCCCTCTATGCTTCACGCCCGACCATGGCAGGGCACTGGAGCCAGGTGGCCGGCAATGCCTGACCACCACGCAGCGCCAAGCCACCTTGCTCGACAGGCTGCCGACCGCCGCTGCCATCGCCGCACCACCTCCCCGACACGCCACCTCCTGCCTGTGCCTGGCTGTCATGCGGCACCAGATACCCGGCCACCGCTCGGCAACACGTCGGTGACACCGCGGCTGCTGCCCAGCCAAATCCCGCGTCCCACTCCTCCCTCCTCCTCGCTGCTGCCTATAAAAGGGCGCCCCGCCCTCGCGCGCGCCAGACCGCCGCCAGACGCCATTACCGAGCCCGAGCTCCACCTCCACGCCAACGCCCCCTCCCGGCCATCCTCCGCCCGGTCTGAGCCTCTGAATCGATTCCCCATGGCCCCCTGAAGCTCACCGCCCTGCCCACCGCCGCCCACCACGCCGGGGCTCGCCGGAATCCCTACCGCGCCTCCACCAGAGCTCCTGCTCCCGCCGCGCCCCCACTTCCGGTCGCCCTAGCCCCAAACGAAGCCACGAACGGGTAGCCCTCGCGTCCCTCATGCTCCCCCACCCCTTTCCCCTTGCCGCCGGCAATCTCCCTTGCCGGATTTCGGTCGTGAAGCCACCAAGCTTCGGCCAGGGACCCGATTGTAATCTAGGTTTTCGAATTAGGGTCTCTTCCACAAAAGATTGCGGACCTATCTGCAAAAATCCGTGTTAACTATTGTTTTCAAAAGCTGTCACTTGTAAAATTAATCTAAAATCACAGAACAATCGTAAAATAGTAAATGAGGACTTTTTGCAATTCTTGTGAATAGATATACACCCTGGAAGTTTTATCTGTAAAGATGGATATATGCTTAATAGTGTCTTAATGCTAGTTGAACTTGTTTTTTTCATAACTGCAGTTTTATGCTATGAAATGACATGACATTTTTATGGTAGAATATAGATGTGATGATGGTATTTGTGTAAAATTTCAAGGCTAGTACTGATCCCTAGAAATAGTTCTTAATAAATTTTGTTTTGGGCAATAGAGTGGTAGATGCACTTGTTCATGATGTTGTACTGTGAAATTTTTGCAGTGTGTTCTACTTGATGCAAGAATGCTAGTGTAAAATTTTGAGGCACATTGCTACTGTTTATCATGCTCTTTTGATTTTTTCCATATATAAGTACATTAAGTCCTAATAAATAGTTACATAACTTGGAAAAGCATGAGATTTTTACCAGAGGACATACTTGAATAGTTGAATATGCTAGAAAAATTTGGGTACAGAAATCCAGTAGATCTGCCAATAAAAATCTATCTTGATTAGTGAAGATGTATTTTGCTATTTTTGCTATGCACTGTGTACTGCTCAATAAAATTTGAAAAATTCATATTAGACTCACCATCAGTGTATGAGCACTCAAAAGAAATTTTAGGACAAGTGCTTGCTTGGTTTGTTCTAGAAAATAGAACTAGATTCTAGCAGTAGCTGATTAGTTAATGTTTTATGATAAATCTGCTGCACAAAAGGAGCTGGAAATTTAACTGTAGCTTGGTCATTAACCGAAGCTTGGTCACTAAAATAGGTGCTGTGTGTAAAAATCTCATTGTCAGAAACTATTCCTAGCTTCAGATATGAAAATCACATTGTTACCTTGGTTTATTCTTGAAAAAGGTGAAATTATGCAAATAGTACACTAAGAAAATCCCACTGGCTTAATGACTTTAGTAAAATTGATTACTACTCAATTAATGACTACCCAAGAAATCTTAGTAGGGTTCTTTCATAAATATAACTTGAGTTTGTTGAATTATAACTTTATAGTAAAATGTTTGAATTTATTTGCCCATCAACACAACTCATGCATATGCATTTCATGTAGACGCTACCACTCTTGCTGACGGAACGTACGAGTTGGTGCCCGAGTCCGAGAGTGAGCAGCGAGAAGCTAATCTTACTTTAACTAAAGTTGTTGAAGACCCGAACTAAAGTTCGGAAGAGCCCAAGGCTAGCTTTGCTCAGGAAGGCAAACCCCGGAACATGAACCCTATTTTCTATATATATACAATGTTCTTACTTTATGTACTTGTGCATTTACGTTCATAGGAATTATTTGAAACCTTAGTTGCATGATCCTAGTACCTATGTTTTGAATACTAGTATGTGAAGGTCGCTAGAATGTCATGCTAATAGGGTTTGGTAAAAGTCGAGTGATTACCTGTCACTCACGAGATTAGGAGTTGTCTGTTTATTTATTTTGGAATTATAAGGTCGACGGGTGGGGTTGTTTACGGATTCATTGTGGCAGAACCACCTGAATTAATCCGGCTCAAGTGTATTAACCATCACCATTAAGGCAATCTCGGTTAACCTTACACTTCAAACGGAATAATCCACTGGTCTGTCGGGTATAACCTCCCGATACAACCACGGTAATCGGATCGAGCGCCATACATACCAACGCTCACGCGACGATGAGCCCAGAGAATACCACATTCCAGCAAATATTACGACATTAACATAAGTAAATATTACAGACCAAGTTCTGAGTTTAGAAACCAAATACTCAAATTAACATAAATAAGTTCTTCAGAGTTAAGTTGCAGCGGAAATAAACGACGGAAACTACTCGACGATACAGAATGTCTCGATGAAGCCCGTACGAGACATCACTCGGCCTTATCTCCGTTGGACGGGGGCGCATCCCATTCCACCGACCAACCAGGGGGAAGAGTACAGGGCCAAGTCAAGCTAGCAATCATATCTTCGAAGGTCTCACCTGAAAACGAGTCACAAGCAAGACTGAGTATACTAATACTCAGCAAGACTTACCCGTGTAGTGGAAACTACTCCACCGACTCTAGACATGCAAGGCTTTTTGGCTCAGGGGTTTGTTTGGCCGAAAGCATCTACAAGTGGGTCCTTACTTTCAACTTTTAGCTCCAGATTCTAGTTTCATTAACCATTCTAGATAAGCAGCTATCTAAATCATACATGGTGAAGCATTAAATTTTTCATCCAACCAGTTCATTCATCATCATTGTTCCTCTTCTTACTCTGTGGGTAAAAATGGTTAAGCAGTCTCAATAGCCGTGAGAAACGGACGATTCGAATCGAATTTCTTAACCTTGCAAGGGAAACCCAAACACACGTCACGTGGTTACTCCCTAGAGTCACACGTGCAACTTTTCCTCTTTCTTTCCGGGTCGTGGATCGGGGCTACCCTCCGAGAGTACAAGAGCCCCACGCCACGGTTCGGCGCCGGGTCGTGACCACTCTCTGCACTCGCCATATGCACATGGGACCGAAGTTCAAAGGGTAGGATGTCGTCCCCTTGCCGGGCCAATCAGGTACTTAAGCTTACCGATTCCCATAATCTCGGCATGTGTTTAGTACGTTCAAAGACTTAACCATCACTACCACACCCTGCGGCCTTAGCATTTTTTTCACTAGACAATCGGGCCTCAATCGTAACCATCGTTCCATAGCCCGTCCGTGTCCTTATGATTGCAGCGTGTAGTAGTCATTCAACTCCTATTTTCTCGCGAGTGACAGGAAATCACTCGACTTTTACCGGAGTCCTATTAGCACAGCATTCTATCGAACCTTACGTCTAGTTTTCAAGCAAGGGTTCCTGATATCATGCAACTAAGTTTTCATCCAACTCCTATAAACTTAATGCACAAGCAAAGAGTAATGAGTTGCATAATTTCGGAAAAGAATGGGTTATGCTCCGGGGCTTGCCTTCGCAGTTCGCTTGGGGATCTTCCGAACTTGGGCTCGGGTCTTCAAGAGCTTCAGTTAGATTCGCTTGAGCTTCACGCTGCTCACTCTCGGACGCGGGCACCAGCTCGTAAGTTCCGTCGGCGAGAGTCGTCGATTCTACATGAATGCACAAGTTTAAGTCGTGGTAATGGTACTCGATTACAATTTGAGAGTAATTACTACAATGGATAGTTTCTGGTCATGAACTTTTGAATTTAGGCGCATCAGGGAAAAATGTGCTTACTGTAAAATTTTCAGCCAATTTTATGTAACAGATTAATTATGAAAAATATATTTCATAGTTGCTGTTAGATCCTTGTTCTTTTTGTACAGAACAATTGGTGCAACAAATGAGTCTAAGATTTTTACAGAGCTTTCACTTAAGCATGCTGAAGCTACTGTAATTTTTGTAGGATTTATCATGCAGTATTCAGAGCATAGAAAATATGACATTCTACACCTAGGCTATTCAAGGATTCATTTTTATAGGACCCTACACAGGGTTTTTGTCCCTGGAACTTTTTACACAGCAACCTCTACAATAGCGTATCTCCCAGTAAAAATTTGAGAATTTTCCAACCTAATATACCGTTTTCTTGATTTAATGTATGTTATTAGCACATATACCAAATAAATAGGTTACTGTGAGATAAAAAGTCTCCTAATTTTTCTCTGGCTTCTAGGTACCAGTATATTAGCATAGAAAAGGTTTCATTGGATGATTCACCACCTAACTGCAGGGATAAAATATTTTACTTAAACATGGTATGGAACTAAGTTTAATAATCAGTAAAGCTAGAGATGGAATTTGGGCCTGGTCTTTTTACACAGTCCTAAACATCAAGCAACTAACTTACTGCCCAAAATTTAGGGTCAGCATTGTCCTACAACAGTGGGTACAAAATAAGTCCATTAAAGCTTCTATTTAATGTAGAGCAAAATATGTTGGGATTCTGAGAAACCTTTTGTAACAAAAGTGGTAGAGTTTGTTCTAAGGATTCCAGAACAGTTGAGTTTGTATTTTTCTGAATTTCTTACGATTTTATTCGAATTTTACAAGTTCACTGAATTTGAATCTAGATTTGAAACTTTCTTTTACAACTAGGTCCTTGAATCTTACGCGCAGACCCTTCTAAAGATTTAAATTCTTGCAATTGGGTCCTCGGGCGGCTCGGGTACGGCGGCCGGCCGAAATTCCGGCGAGGGGGCTCGCCGGCGGCGAGGGGCGAGGGTCGGGGAAGGTTCAGGGGTGCGAGGGCTACCTTGTGGGGGTGTTGTTCAGGTGGGGGACGGCCGGGAAGGGCTCGCCGGCGTTGGAGCAGAGGCGGCGGCGGCGCGGCACGCGTCGACGGCGGTGCTCCGGCGGGCTTGGGGCGGCGTGGTCCGGTCGGAGAGCTTCAGTGGCGCGTGGGGAAGCTGCTCAGGGGCTCGGCTTGGACGGAGGAGGTCGGGGTCGTGCTATCCACGGCGAGCAGGGGCGGCGGCGGCGGCGGCGGCGGCAGCGCGGGCGGCGGCGCTCCGGTGGCTCTGGGCGGCGTTGGGCGGGTCGGCGAGCTTCAGGGGGATGATGTAGTGGTGGCTGGGGGCTTAGTTTGGGCAGTGGGCGGCGGCGGAGGGCTGTCCACGGGCGGGCGGCGCTCGGCGGCGGCAATGGCGACGGTGAGGGCGTTCGGGGCGCTGGGGCTCGCGCGCGTGGCCGGGCGGGGCTTTTATAGGGGCCGGAGGGGGTGCGGAGAGGCCTGGGCAGCGCGCGGGGCGGGGGCAAAGCTCAACGCGCACTGGGCGCGGCGGGCGGCGGCAGAACGCCGGCGCGACGTGCGGCAGCGCGGGCGCGGTGACTGGGCGGCCGGAGATATGGCGTGGGCGCGGTGGGATAGCGCGGGGCGCGGAGTGGTGGAGCAGCAGCGGCAGCGGCTCGGGCGGAGGGCGGGCGCGGCGACTGGCGGGGCGCGGGGGCCGGGGCGGCACGGCGGAGCGAGGCGACTGGGCGGCCGGGCGGCGGGGCTGGACGCGGCTGCGTCGCGTGCACGCGCGGGCGTTCACTGGCCGCGCGGCATGGGGGCGGGGCAAAGCCGGCCGTGGCGGGGTGGTGCGGCGGCCACTGGCCTGGCGCCTCGCGCCGGTCAGGCGACGCCGGCCACCTGGCGCGCGGCGGTCGGGCGCGGAGGAGAGAGAGGGGGGGGGGGCGAGGGGCCTGGATGCAAGAATTCGAAAAGTTTCAGGGGGCTGGGTGCAAACAGGGCGTTTTCTCCTCTTTCTAATTTTAATTTCAAAAACTTTTGAACACGAAAGTTGTTCAAAATAAAAAGTTCTACAACTTTGGTTTCAGGCAAAATCTCATTTGGCTTATGGTTTGAAAGTTAAATTTAAAAGTTCAAAAGTAACCAAATGTGCTAAAATTAAATTTGAATTCCAACTGAACTCGTTTTAATTCTTTCCACCCTTTCATTAGTTGGTTTAAACATAGAGTTAGGCTAATGACATTGATTTTGGAAATGTAATTACCAGGGTTGTCACATTCATGATAATGATTCAGGCCTCGTCTGAGTAGCGAAATGGCTAAGGTCGGAATGTGTGGTAGTAGTGGTGAAGCGTTTGAACGTACTAATCACATGCTGAGCATATGGTAATCAGTAAGCTAAGTACCTGATTGAACCGGGGCGTGGACTTATTCCCACCCTCTTGACTTCAGTCCTATGTGGCCAATGGTGATTGCATAGCCACCACAATGGACCGTTGGGGCTTTGTACTCGAGGGGGGTGGCCCTGATCCACGAAACGGGAATTGACGGGAAAAGTTGCACGTCTGACTCTGGGAGTATCCACGTGACGTGTGTTTAGGTCTGCCTTGCAAGGTTAAGAAATTCGATTCGAATCGTCCGTTTCTCGCGGCCATTGAGACTACTTGATCCTTTTACCACATAGAGAAAGAAGTGGAACAATAATGATTAATATTGTAGGATGCTTAAATTAATTTATTTCCACCATGTGTGATATTGGATAGTTGCTTATCTAGAATGGCTAATCAACTAGAACTTGATACTAAAACTTGAAAGCAAGGACTCATTTTTAGATTCTTTTTGGCAAAACAAACCCTCCAAGCCAAAAGTCTTGTATATTTAGGAGTCGGCTAAGTATATTCCACTAGTCGGGTAAGCCCTGTTGAGTATTAGTATACTCAGTCTTGCTTGTGGCTTGTTTTCATGTGAGACCTTTCAGGATATGGTTGCTAGTTTGACTTGGCCGTATTCTCTTCCTCCTGGTTGGTCGGTGGAATGGGATGCGTCCCCGTCCATTGATGATCATACCGAGTGATGTCATGTACGGGCTTCATCATGACATCTTGTATCGTCGTTAGACTTTCTTTTATTTTCCACTGAATTATTGAACTCTGAAGTACTTGTTTATGAATTTAAACATGGTTTGTAATAATAATTTGTGTTGAACTCTATGTTGTAAAATTTATGGATTGTTGTAATCTCTAGGCACACCTTCGTATGGGTTGTATGTATGCTTTGTTTCGATCGAAATTCTAGTGGTTACATCAGGATGTTACCCAACAGACTGTCGAGTTACTCCGTTTTAAGTGCGGGTTAGCCCGGATTGCCTTTATGGTGATGGTTAGCGCACTTAAGCCGGATTAATTCGAGCGGTTCTGCCACAGATAGGGCAACGGAATTTTGTTTCTTTGAACTCCAAGACACTAGAGACCGACCAAGAAATTGACAAGTCCCCGATGTACTCTTCTGATCTACCTTGCAACCGGCATAATCCGAATCAGAATAGCCAAGTAGATCAAAAGTGGAGCCCTTAGGATACCACAAGCCAAGACATGGAGTGTAAACCAAATATCTTAGAATTCTCTTAATAGCCATGAGATGACATTCCTTAGGATTAGCTTGAAACCTTACACACATGCACACGCTAAGCATGATATCAGGCCTAGATGCACAAAGGTAAAGCAAAGAGCCAATCATGGAGCGATATACTGTTTGGTCCACGGCCTTACCATCTTCATTTAGGTCGAGATGCCCATTTGTTGGCATAGGTGTCTTGATGGGCTTGGCATTCTCCATGTCAAACTTCTTGAGCATGTCTTTAGTGTACTTTATTTGACAAATGAAGGTGCCATCCTTGAGTTGCTTGATTTGGAACCCTAGAAAGAATTTCAGCTCTTCCATCATAGACATCTCAAACCTCTTGGTCATGATCCTACTAAAGTGTTCACACCACTCTTGATTAGTAGAACCAAATATGATGTCATCGACATATATTTGGCACACAAAAATATTATGTTTGACTTTGCGAGTGAAGAGAGTAGGATCGGCTTTGCCTATTTCAAAGCCTTTCCTTAGGAGAAAATCCTTAAGGCATTCATATCATGCTCTAGGAGCTTGTTTAAGCCCATAGAGCGCCTTATGGAGCTTGTAGATGTGGTTAGGATGTTTTGGATCTTCAAACCCCGGTGATTGCTCAACATAGACCAACTCAGAAATTGGTCCATTGAGGAAGGCACTCTTCATATCTATTTGATATAGCTTAAAATCATGGTGAGTAGCATAGGCAAGTAATATAGGAATTGACTCAAGCCTAGCTACGGGTGCATACGTCTCACCGAAATCCAAACCTTCGATTCGTGTGAAGCCTTGAGCCACCAACCGAGCCTTGTTTCTTGTAACCATGCCATGTTCATCTTGTTTGTTGCGGAACACCCATTTTGTACCAATCACGTTTTGCTTGGGGCGCTACACCAAGGACCAGACTTCATTCCGGGTGAAGTTGTTCAATTCTTCTTGCATTGCCATCACCCAATCCGCATCACCCAAAGCTTCTTCTACCTTAGGAGGTTCCAAAGAGGAAACAAACGAGTAATGTTCACAAAAATTTCCTAACTGAGAATGAGTTGTTAACCCTTTTTGGAGGCTCCCTAGGATATTTATCCACGGGATGATCACGTTGAATGCTTTGGTGAACTCTTGGGTGAGGTGTTTGAGCTTGGTGTTGCACTAGATCACAATTCTCATCTTCTTTGTCTTGATCAAGGGTTTCTTCATCAGCATCTCCAAAATTTCCGGAGATTTGTCCGGAGTCTCCGGAACCTGCAGAGTTTTCGCAGATTTGGCCGGAGTCTCCGGAGTTTCCAGCAGCAGCGGTTTTTGGCCCATCCTTTGAAGCTTCTTGATCATTTCTTTCTTGAGGCCTAATTTATCCAATGGCTAGGTTTTAAATGGCTTGTTGAGGTGTTTATCCAATGGCTAGGTTTTAAATGGCTTGTTGAGGTGTTAATTCATCATCTGCATCATTTAAATCAACTTGCTCCTTTTCAGAGCCGTTAGATTCATCAAACGTCACATCACACTTTAGATGCAAACTTAGAGCTTTTGGGCTTCTTGTTGAGAATGAAGCACTTACTTCCAAAAACTCTAAAGTAAGACACGTTAGGCTTTTTACCGGTTAGAAGCTCATAGGCGGTCTTTTACAAGATAGAGACGGTTGATAGCATGCCACGCCATGTTGACCGCCTCCGCCCAAAATTGATTCGAAGTCTTGTACTCATCAAGCATGGTTCTTGCGGCTTCAATGAGAGTTCTATTCTTTCTCTCCACAATACCATTTTGTTGAGGGATGTATGGCACCGAGAACTCATGAGTAACACCTTCTTCATCAAGATATTCTTCAATGTTGGTGTTCTTGAACTCGGAGCTATTGTCACTTCTTACTCTCTTGATCTTCAAATCAAACTCATTTTGTGCTCTTCTTGCAAATTTCTTGAAGGTTTCTTGCACCTCACTCTTATCGTGCAAAAAGAACACCCAACTGAAACGAGAATAATCATCATCAATGATAAAACCATATTTGTTACCACCAATGAGATCCATATGATGGAGCTCAAGAGGTCTTGTGGTGGTGATGATGTTCTTTGGTTGATGTGGCACTCCAACTTGTTTCCCCGCTTGACAAGCACTATAAATTCTATTTTTCTTAAAGGAAACATTAGTAAGCCCGAGGATGTGCTCCCCCTTTAGAAGTTTATCAAGGTTTCTTATCCCAAAATGGGCTAGTCGGCGATGCCATAACCAACCCATGTTAGATTTGGCCAACAAACATGTATCAAGTTGACCTCTTTCCGTTGTAAAATCTACAAGATAGAGCTTTCCCTTGAGTACACCTTTGAAGGCCACCGAGTCATCATTTCTTCTAAAGACGGTCACACCCTCGCTGGTGAACAAACAATTGTAACCCATCTCACAAAGTTGTGACACGGATAACAAATTGTAGTTCACGATTCAACCAAGAAAAACATTTGAAATTGAATGATCGGTTGAGATGGCAATTTTACCTAGTCCAAGCACCTTTCCTTCACTACCATCGGCAAACACAATGTTGTCACTTGCATTTTCATTTTTCTCAAAAGATGTGAACATCCTCTTCTCTCCGGTCATATGATTGGTGCATCCACTATCAAGCACCATTTTGATCCGCCTGAGAAATATGCCTACAAAACAAGTTTAGGCTCTAATTTTAGGTACCCAAAGAGATTTGGGTCCTAGAGTGTTAGTTACAAGAATCTCTGGTACCCACACACTCCTTTTGACCAATGTTTCCTTTGTGCGATACCCAACGTACTTGGCAACCACCTTACCCTTGCGGTCCCAAGTCAACACATAATCGGCATAGAATGAGCTTTGTGGAGCATGTGGCTTGGCCTTGCTTGCATGTGAAGTGTTGGTTTTGTTCACCTTAACTTGACGTGAGCTAACCTTAGGTTGCTTACCATCAACCCTTGGACGAATGGGTATCATTCCTCCAAGAATAGCTCCATTAGCCCCAACACCGGATGTCTTATTATTTTTGATGAAAGAGATGGGTTCTTGATGAACTTGATCATCCTTACCTAAACCCTTCCCTTTCACAAAGCCATACTTCTTCATGTAGCCACTTCCAAAGGCTTTGGTGTGCTTCTCAAACTCACCTATCTTTTGGGTTGACTTGTCCTCCTTGATCAAGGTTGTGAGCCCAGTAATCTCACTTTTCATGACATGCATCTTCGCAAGGTTGGTGGCACAAGATTCAACATTTACATTACAACATCTTGCACAACCATAGCTAGTGGTAGAAATAGAGGATTTGGTTGCATCATTGGTGCTAGAGGAGGTGCTTTCCTTAAGGAGATCATGTTCCACTTCAAGATCCATGTGTTTGGCATGTAAACATAAGAAGTTCTCATGAAGTGTATCATTTGCACCCTTAAGTTGAGTGTTTGATTCATTGGCCAAAGAGAGTTCTTTAGTCAATTTCATAACCTTTTCTTTCTCCTTAGCCAGAGACTCTTCAAGCTCAAGAATTTTGTTAATGTTGGCTGTGAGCAAGTCCTCTTGCATCTTGAAACTCTTCCTTTCTTTGGAAAGAGATTTCTCAAGGCCTACGGTTTTCTCTCGCTCAAGCCTAATTAACTCTGCTTGCACCTCAAGCGTCTCATCCCTATCCTCTATCTCTATCATAAGCTTCATTATTTCATTTATTTCCTTTTTACCAAGTTCTTTTATCATGTTTTCACATTCATTATCATCAAGAGCATCATCGCCATCATCATCATTTGGATTGGGTTTGGAGTCTACCTTTGCCCCTTTTGCCATGAAGCAAGTGGGAGTGAAGTTATCTTCATTGTCGGTGAGATCTCCAAAGAGCGACAACTCGGTGATGTGAGCTTCCATGGCCAAGGTTGCCACACCCTCATCGTCGGAGGATGATTCTTCACTTGAGTCCCACTCTACACCAAGATGAGCTTCACCCGTGTACCTCTTCTTGCCTT
This sequence comes from Panicum miliaceum, assembly GCA_032594955.1. NCBI lineage: Eukaryota > Viridiplantae > Streptophyta > Magnoliopsida > Poales > Poaceae > Panicum > Panicum miliaceum. The sequence continues at coordinate 22,510,305 of CM064063.1, read as the reverse complement.
TGCCATGCTCCTTATTCTCACCCTTGCTCTTGTTCTTTGGGTTGGGGCAATCGGCAATGAAATGACCAACTTCCATACACCCAAAGCATGGCTTGTTTGATCTTCTTGTGATCTTGCCTCTTCTCTTGTTATTGTTGAAGTATCCATCCTTCTTCATAACTTTCTTGAATCTCTTGACGAATAGTGCCATGTCTTCATCACTATCACCACCATTTTCCTTCTTCTTTGATGATGTGCTCTCAACCTTGGTTTTTCCTTTTCCATTTGCTCATGAATTCTTGACAACTCTTGAGAAATCTTAGCTTCCTTCATGGTGGTAAGATGTTGCTCAATTTTTCCAATCATATCGGCGGGAGTAAATCTCTTCAAGCCTCTCTTCTCCCTTATCAAAGTGGGCAAGTTGACATCTCTAGCCATGTATGCGGTCAAGATCTTTTCAACTACATCCTTGTCATTCCACTTGTCACCACCAAGTGCTCTAATATTGTTCACAATCTTGTTCAATCGATTGAACATTTCTTGTGGTATCTCATTCTCACAGATGATGAACCGATTGAGCTCTCCTTCTAGTGCACGAATTCTTCCTTCACGCACTTTCCTTGTACCTTCATGGTTGACTTGGAGTGTGTCCCATATTTGCTTAGCCGAGTCCATTCCATCAACCTTGTCAAACTCTTCCGAACTCAAGGAGCTAAGAAGTATGGAAGCGGCTTGCTTGTTGCGTTGAATCTCAAATTCTTCCTCTTGAGTGATAGGTTCATCTTCCTCGGAAATGTTCACACCTACACACACAATCTTCCAAACATTAGGATTGACCCCGATCAAATACACACGCATCGAGTGTCGCCATGAGGAGTAGCCCGTCCCATCAAAACGAGGGGGCTTCCCTAGGTTAACCGATGCGCTTTGGGAAGAACTATTTAAATGACCATAATTGAAACCAATTTTTGCAAACGTTTTAGTACTTCCCTTTTTGGTTACCTTTTCTGATTTGGTGTCGTAGTCGGAGTCCTCGTCGGATGATTCTTCTTTATTTTCATCCTCATTGTTCTTGGCATTCTTCTCCTTTGGTTCACCATCATCTACCGTGGTCGGAATTCCCTCTTGTGTTGTCGACATGTCGATTCTCCAAGCGGTTAAGCTTCAATCCGGAGACCAAAGCTCTAATACCAATTGAAAGGATCTAGAGGTCGACTAGAGGGTGAATAGTCGAAACTGAAAATTTACAACACTTAAAATAATTCTGTCAGTAACTTTTGAAGTCTCCAGATATTTGTCCGGATTCTCCGCAACTTTCGAAGATTCCGAAGAAATGTCCGACACTCCGGAGAAACTTGCTGAATTCAAATTCGGCCAACGAAATCTCAACCAAAAGTAGATCGAAGTAATTTTCAAGGTTTATATGCTTTTTCTACCCCTTTGCTCCAACTGCCTGCAGTCAAAACCTTCCCAACAAGTAGATCGAGAGCAAACCATAGAATTCTAGGTCAAACCAAGAATAACAACAAAACACAAAGTAAATGCACGAAGACTCAAGGATTTGTTTCCTAAATTCAGCTCCCCATAAGAAGCCTACATCTCCGTTGAGGCACCCAAGAAGAACACTTACTTCTTGAGCTATGTAGCCTGCTCTTAGCAACCATGGTCACTTGGTTGTACAAACATCCCGGAGCACACCACAAGCTTGGGTGCTCGACGGGCAACGCCTAGCTGGCTAGGAGCTTGAAGCTCCAAGAGTAACAAACACGAAATCCACCAGCTTGACGAAGAACGAAGTGCTCAAGAGATGGTAAATCAGCTCACTAGCACTCTCACTTGCTCTCCCTTCGATTTTCCCTCAATCCCCTCACCAAATCTTGCTTGGAAGTCAAAAGAGGGAGTGAGGAGGGCTCTTGAATGCTCAGGAATGGAGGCAGGTGAAAACTGGTTGAAGGGAGTTAATGTGAAGGGGATGAAGGGGTATTTATACCCCAGCCCCCAAAACTAGCCGTTGGCTGCTTAAGTTCCAGAGACTCCGAAGAATAGACTCCGGACACACCTTCGGAGACTCCGGAGATATGTAAAGACTCTGCACATGTTTGGACTCCGGACACTCCGCAGAAACCCCATGTCCGGAGACTCCGGAGAAATCTCCGGAAACTCCGGAGTTTTCTGCTGGATCACTCTAAAGATATCCCAAGTGTTGTGTGAGTGCAAAATGTGTCTCTCATAAGTTTGTTAGATCATCTTAAGCACCATATTCTACACAAAGCGAGTACATTTCATATTCCTCTTGATAGTACGGCATTCCTATACTCAATTTCAAAAATATAAACAAATTAAATCATCATGATTCTTCGCTTTGCAACTTTCATTTTCTTTTTTGGTAGTCATCTTCTTTCATTGATTCATCTATCACACGTAGTACCTGCCCATCTGCTTGTAGATAGCATTAGTCCCACAAACGTATGTCATTAATCAACCAAAACCCACTAAGCAGGCCTAGATGTTCTCTCAGTTCTTCTTAATCGATTAAGACAAACGTTAAGAAACATCAAGATTTAAAAGAAACATCAAGATTTGAACCCAATCGGCTATTAAGATTTAGCAATGTCAATTGGGTCAGAGATTAAGCCGATAGAGATCTAATAATGATGGGATAACTTGCGAGATCTACTAACAAGAGATTGGAATGATGTAGCTTTGCAAGATTTAAAAGCAATCTATAATTGGTAGATAAACTAGATGGAAATTACAGCGATGTGCCGGTAATTAAAGGCTAGAACATCTGATAAAGACGAAGCATACAAGCAAACCAGAGGTCAAGACGATGCAGTCTTGTTCACTAAAGAAATCGTCGAGAAGACTACGTTACTTCTACTTCTAGAGTTTTGGCAATGAGCCGACAAAAAAGTTGTATTGATAATTAATTATTTTTTTATAAATTCTAACTGCTGCTTTTTGTACTCTAAAATTAATGACTCCTCATCAACTACGATAAACTAAAGACTTGACGAAAAAGAAAGAAATACTAATATATTTATAAAGTTTTCCTAAAAGAAATACTGCTATATTTATAGAGTTTTCCTAAAAAGGTAGAAATGTCCACAAGCAGGTAGATCGGAGGTAGTAGTGGGGGCATAAATCTGTCGGGAAACATTAGTATTTTACTAATGATCGGTGCCAGGCCAGCATTTTTGATGTACTAATCAGGGTACTTTACCAAATATGGAAAACAGTTCTTTCTACTCCTATTTTTCTTTCCTAATTAGGAGCGGCCGTACGGGCGGCCAAGCCCTACATTAGCCACGTCCTTATCTTTATATATCCAACGCTCAAATATTGATATTCGTCCGATGATCACTTAAGACCCCAGCAGGCCAAGAGAATTTAGTCGCGTGGGATGAAAGTTAAATCGCAGAGGATCAGGCGTAAAATGAGGGAACACCACGATAAAGGCATGCACAGGTGTCCTGGCACAAGGTACAGGCGAGTGGTAAATAGGAATTCCCGTGGCACCAGATAACCATGCCTAGTTAATGACATTCCAATTTATAGCATAATAATGTGAGCTGAGATGCCACAGAAATTCTGTCTTAGGTAGTATTTCTTGCTACGCTACCAGATTATCACCTGTTATGTCATTTTTTTCAGCCAGACTTGATCACAATAAGCTTACATTTACATGCACCTGTGATCGCAGAGTCTACCAGTCTAACAGAAAGCTGACTGACTACAAGTCTGAAGTGACCACCACTCAAGTCCCAAATGATGAACAAAGTTTAGTATGATACAAATTTGTATAAAATACATGTCTTAGGTACAAATTAAATTGTTGCGCCTCCAGCGCCCCTGAGAAATGCCTACCCAAAAGAAGCAAATGTCTAAGAACCGATAACAAAGGGTCAGCTAAGACATGTAAACTATATGAATAGATAGACTTACCATCTTGGTTGCTTTAACACACTGACTCTGCCTTCCCCTCTTTTCGCGCTGGCACTCACCACACCAGGTGGGAAAATCCTTCTGATATTTCTTCATCTCCCTGAACACAGAGCTGTACATAGGAATAACTCATTCAATTGCAGCATTTCACAAGCCATTATTAGTCAAAACATAATTCTACACGCCGAAGCACCTAACACCGAATAAACTTAGGGATGCACAAGATCGGCAACCTTTTTCACAACAATCGAAGGTAACAACTCAGAATGGTCAAATAACACACTAATGCAACATGTAGCAAGGCAACAAGCAACAAAGCTCCCAATAATAGGTACAGAAAACATAAGAAGCCAGCCAGCCATGTGATATCATCACTTGTCCAATTTCATGGTAACGATAAAGAACAGGAAATTTTAAGAGCATGTTTGACCTGGCATCAGGTGGGACCATGTTTGTTCATTCATTACCTGACAAAAGCGTACCCTAATTGTATAGAACCAAGGGTGTTGGGCCCTTGGGGGCTTATATGCTTAGGCTCAACTTACCTGACTAATTTGAAGCTTAAGAATGGTCACATGAATATTTCCATGAGCCTCAAATAGCCTATTCAATATGACCCCTATCTCAACAAAAATGGCAAGAATAGAATGACAACCTTTTTACTGGACTAAAACACCTAAACTGTATCAATATTTTCAATAAATAATAAGATCAGAAGTATAAAAACAAATTTAGGGCCCGTTTGGTACCGCTCCGTCTGCTTCGCTTCACGCGAGAACCAGCGGAGCGCTACCAAACGATGATTTTGTCGATCGATTCACCCGCGAATCGAGCCGGAGCGATTTCCATTTTTGTGTGTTGGGTGGGGAGCGGAGGAAACCTGCTCCCCTCGATTCCCTTCCGCTTCCGACGCCCTCCTCTCTGCTGTCCCCACGACGCCCTTCTCCACTGCAACCCTCTCCACTATCCCCGCGACCCTCCTCTTCGCCATCCCCGCGATGCCCCTCTCCATCACTCATCCTGCTGTTCCACGCAGGAGGTGGAGGAGCTGTGACTCGTCAAAAGCACAAACCACCACTCCAGCATGATTTCGGGCAGATCCACAGCAGGTAGCCCTAACAATCGGCTAGCTAGATCCAAGGGGCGTACGGGCCCGTACCGAAGGGCTGTTATTTACGGGCTCCATATAAGAAAAGGCCGAATTGGATTGGCTATATCTTTAAAGGAATGATATGGATTGGATTCTAGACATGTCCCTATGTCAGCTCGTCGACTGTGAGAAAGGTCCTGCCTGGGGACTGTGAACAAAGGGCTAGGCTTGCAGCGTGTCCTCTCCACCGCGCAGGAGCGCTGCGAGGCGACGGCAGTGGCGGCGCTTGTCTTCAAGATCAACGGAACCGCGCCTCCTGGTGCCGCCGGACGTCGGTACCCCCGCCGGCCTCAAAGCAGCTCCTGCCCGGCGGCGCTCTCCTCGCCCAGAAGCCCCTCTGCAGACGCAACCACCACCGCCGCAGCTCGCCATCATATTCAGGTGACAACCCTGCCCCTTCCCAATCACCTCCGATGGAGATGTGTTGTTTGGTCTTAGAAGGCTCTTTTTTATCTGCTGGTGTTGCTTTAGTTGACTAGATGGCAGATAGAATAGAACCACCTGGACAGTATGCACAAGTGTTTATCATTTCTTGCGTTGCGTGTATGGCCTTGTGCTTGAACAAGTCTGGCTAGCTGCTACCAACCGCCTATGTCTTGTATGTGCTTGCTTCCAAGGAAACGACTCGCGCGCCATGGTTCATGGTTGGTCAGGCTGTGCACTTGGGCAACTAGTAGTGTTCTTGTGTTAAATTATTCACAGAGACTACAATCTGACCAAATGCATTGCCATTAACTTGACTAGGAAGATCGACATATTTCAGATGAAGTTTTGTTTGTTATGCATCATCATTTGCATCTGTAACCTTAACTGAAATTACATTTGTGTCATCTAGGTGATATGGATTCAGTGCCAGAAATTGTGGTGGACAGTCGTGATAGTTTAGTAGCTGACCAGTCAAGTCGATCTTCCAAGAAGCGGGCTGAAGTCTGGAAATTTGTTGATTGAGAAGTGTTCGATGGCAGAGAGAAGGCGATATGCAGATGCTGTAAGCTACATTTGTCATCTCAACCTGGAAAGGCACCAATCACCTCAATAGACATATTGGATTTCACTGCCAATGCCATTTCGCAAGAAGATAGAGATAGATTCTTAGCAACACTGAAGACAAAGTCTATCAATGGGGATCAGGTTGTCTTTGACCCAGAAGTGTTCCGTATTTTGATAGCCAAATATTTTATCAGTGCGGAGATTGCATTTCGAAAAGCGGATGATCCTAATTGGAAAAACTTGATAAACTACTGTCAGCCATCGTTTAGAGTTGTTGGTCATCAAAGTGTACGTGCAGATTGTGTTTTATTGTGTGAAGAGAAGCTACAGCTTATGGACAAATTCAAAAGGTTTAAAAGACATGTTAGTCTGACTGCTGATTTGTGGTCTTCTAACCAGAACTTGGGCTACCTAGGTGTTACAGCACATTTTATTGATGAGGAGTTTGAACTGCAGAAGAAAATCATATCATTCAAGCAGATTTCTTTCCCACATTCATCATATGCGGTACAGGATGGGATTACCTCATGTTTGGTAGAGTGGGACTTGGTGGGCCAGCTGTTTACTTTGACATTACATAATGCTAGTGTGAATAACAGAGCAGTAAAGGACATGCGTGATGCTTTAGTTTCTGAGATGTTCTTCAAAGGTGAACACCTACATGTAAAGTGTGCTGCCCATGTGCTGAATATTATGGTCGAAGCAGGTTTAAAGGTCATTCCTTATGCAACTCATAGAGTGAGGGATATCATCAAGGTTGTCACATCCACACCATCCTGGATGCAGATCTTCAACACAATTGTACAAACTTCAGGCCTCAAAGCGAAGTCAGGACTGATTCTTAATATTCCACACCGTTGGAACTCAACCTACGACATGTTACACGAAGCATTGAAGTATAAGGTGGCACTCAACAGATATGCGACTGAGCAACATCATGAAGCTCCAAGTGAATATGAATGGGCAAATGTGGAGGCTCTTCATGGTTTTCTTCAAGAGTTTAGTGAGGCTACTAAAGCATTTTCTGCGGATAGGCATCCTACAGCCCACCTTTTCTTGAAGATGCTGCTAGCCAGCCGAGATGTTGCTCAATGAGACGTGGAACACTAATGAACTCCTCAACAAATTGGCTAATGGGATGCATACCAAATTCCAGAAGTATTGGGCAAAATCCTAATATTGCTTTTCTCATAGCCGCTGTGCTAGATCCTTGTATGAAAGCTGACTTCATCAAGTTCTACTTCTACACCGTTGGCGAAAATGTTGATCTGAAGATGAGAGAGTTAAAGTGGTACTTGAAGAAGTATTACCTAGAATATGAAACAATTGTGAGGATCCACAGTTTACCCGTGTTTAGTATATGTGATGAGCAGCCCACAAGCAAGTCTGGTACCAGTTCCTTAGGACAAGTATGTGGTAAAAGACACGTGGAATTTGCGTTTGCCCAATTTGCGTCACAAAACTCAGATGCTCATTCAGAACGATCAGAGTTGGATATTTATTTGGAGGACCCTAGAATTCTTGTGATGTCAGATGAGAACTTCAATGTTCTTTTTTTTACAAATACGCAGGAGAGCTGCGTATCATTGTATTAAGGAGAAGAATGATCCAATTACAAACCCACCACCCCGCCTTGGATCAGAGTGAGGGGTGGAGTGTTTTAATCAAAACAGTAAACTGTTACAGAAAAAAGAAATAGCTAGGACCTGACCGGGGACCTTTCCAACCGCAACACAACTAGGTTGCTCGCCCTAGGCCAAGGGCAGCAAGGCCCTTAGCACCCCCAGAAATCCACAGATGGGATTCATCTTTGAAAGCCTGGAGAGCAGTTTGCACACTTGGGGCCGATCCATCACGCAGGGATTTCTATGCTTCTAGAGGATCCAGGCGCCAAGTATGACAAGAGAATTGAATCCCTTCCTATGCTGTTTTGGCACTTTCTTCCAGGACTTTTTCCACCATTCAGCAAAGGATATGGTTTGTCGAGTGGGCACCAAAGTGGACAGGTTCAAGGGTTGGAGGATGCCGAACCAGAATTGCCGGGCGAACACACAAGAGGTGAGGATGTGTTGAGCTGTCTCATCTTCCTGGTTGCAAAGGGGGCAGTGGTCTGGGTGTGGTAGTCCCCGTTTTAGCAAGTGATCAGCTGTCCAACAGCGGTTACGAACAGCAAGCCAGACAAAGATCTTAGATTTGTTAGGAGCCCAAGTTTTCCACAGCCGTTTCCATGGCTCAAATTGGATGGCGCCAACGAAGAAGGCTCTATAGGCTGATCTGGAGGAGAAAATACCTGAGCTTTCAAACTTCCAACTATGATGGTCCTCGGCAGTGTTGAGCTGAAAGTCTGCAATGGCATCCCAGAGCTCCAGGTACTCCATAAGACCATGCCAACTGAGTGCCCCCCTTATATCTGACACCCAAGAGTGATCAATCAAAGCCTCAGCCACAGTTCTTGATTTTCGTGCTCGCAATGGAACAGTTTTGTGGACATTTGGTGCGAGCTCTTCTAAGCTGGTCCCAAGCAGCCAACAATCAGACCAAAACAAAGTGTTTGTTCCATTGCCTACGGCAGTTATCACTGAAATAGCAAACATTGCAGTGGTGTTTGGGTGGACTGGTATTTCTAGACCAGCCCATGAACCATCTGGATTTGTTTTTTCAAACCAAAGCCAGCGCATTTGAAGCTCCTAACCCATGACCTCGAGATTGTGAATGCCTAGCCCCCCAAGATCAATTGACCTCATAACTTTCTCCCAAGCGACCAAACAGCAACCTCCATTTACTTCTTTTCGTCCCTCCAAAGAAAACCCCTTCTTATTTGATCTATTGCACGGATAAACCATTTAGGGACTTTGAGTGCAACCACCAAATATATTGGGATGGTGGTGAGGACGAATCGAACCAGTACTGCCCAGCCAGCAAGATTCATGAGAGAAGCCTTCCACCCTGGGAGCTTGTTAGCTATTTTCTCTATTCAAGCCAATAAATCACTCCTTCTCAACTTCTTGTCAGAGATAGGCAGGCCTAGATAAGTGGTGGGAAAGGATGATGGTGTACACTGTAGAGACTGATTGACCACCTCCACAATATTATCATCACACTGAATTGGGATGACACAGCTCTTTTGGAGGTTGGTCTGCAGGCCGGATGCCTCACCAAAAATCTGAAGCAGATCTTTTGTGAGCTGGAGATCATCGGCCTCGGGGCGAATAAATAATGCCACATCATCTGCATACAAGGAGAGATGCTGCCCAGTAGAGTGGAGAGGTCGCAGCAGTCCTTCTGACTCGGCCTTAGTAAATAAACTGTTTAAGACATCCATCCACGCCGCTTGCGAGTCCGCCATCGACGCCGGCCAACATCAGCATCGTCCAGTGGAGGGGCCAGCGAGGCACCCACCGGTTGCACCCATGGTGGTTTACCAGGGAGGCGGAGACGCCGCAGGAGGACGGGCAACCGGCCGCTAGACCAGACCGGGGCGAGACCCCGCCGAAGAAGACAAGCGCCGCACCACACAATCGTAAGAGCGATGACCTGTAAAACGGCAGCGGAAGCACCGTGGGGATGATCTGCAGGACGCCGCACAGTGCCGGGGTGAAAAATAGTTAAAGCACCTCCCACGGAAGTCGACCGGGACTAGGCGACGCGGGTTGCGCTCAAGACGTTGAAGTTCCTTCCGCGTGCACCGGCTAATAGCGGTGAACCATCCCTACTCTTCAGGGCTAGATAGTCGGGATAGCGGCCGGGGGGCAGCCGGCCGCAGCACAATGTGAGGTGAGGTGTCACAGCGTGTACCCGCCGCAGAAGCCAGGGACGAGTTCGCGCCTGGGTCGTAGTCGCCAAGGAAACGCCGCCAGGAGTACCTCCTTGAACGATAACGGAGATGGACCGCTGCCGGACTTCCCAGTAGGGGGGGTATCACGGCACCAGCGTTGGGCCTTACTGCGCCCAGCCGTTGTACAGGGGAGTGTCCCCGACGCCGACAGGGAGGAGGGAGAGGTGGCCACCGGGTTCGGGGTGAACGCCAGAAGGGGTCTAGTGGAGTGGGCTATGGCGTCGGGGAGGGGAGGGGGCGGGCGAGGCAGGGTAGACGAGAGGATCTCCATCTTGCAGCGGCCACTGTTAACACAAAGGTCTCGTGCTAACTTCAATGTTCTAGCATGGTGGAAGAAGAATTCAGATGCATATCCAATCTTGTCTTTGATGGCTAGGGATTTTCTTGTTATCCCTGTGAGCACACTGTCCTCGGAATCTGCATTTAGTGCTGCTGGAAGAATCCTTGGTAACGATAGGACTTCACTTTCCCAAGAAACTCTTGAAGTCCTAATTTGTGCTAAAGATTGATTGATTGGATTCGATGATGAAGAGGAAGGCGGACCAATAAGTGGACAAAATATGTTCAGTTCAGATGATGAATGAAGGTAAATGGGCCTTACACTTGCACTGTTTAAAGTAACAGAAATTTATCGCCTTGAATGCCTTGTTGCTGTTCTGTTCCCAGTAAGAACAATAATTGTATCCTGCAGTACCAATACCTGGAAGAGTGTATACCTAATGTATTTAATTGCCTCGTGGTAGTATAGGTACCAGTGGCAACGGCGTGCAGCATCTCATAGTTCAATTTAGTTTTTTTTTTCCTTCTACAATGGAAGCTGATGTTGGTGTCTTGTATGGCTCATCCAAGCTTGGAACATGAACCTGATGGTGATAAAACAAGGAAGTGCGTATATCTGATGATGTTCGACATGAACTTGATGGAACCTAAATTATTTATAGTTTCTGAGTTTTGAGAACGGATGTATGTTTATTTCATATGTGGTCTGTCTTGCTTTCGTTTGTTAGGGAAACTTGCTTGCTGCTATACAGGCTTACAGTACCTACGTACACCTGAAACACCCTGGCAGTATTTTGGCAAAAATAATCGTCAAAATACTGAACTAAATTTACCAAGTTACTGAACCATGTTCAGTAATAGCTCGCCGGTTACTGAAGTATTGAAAGATTGTTCAGTAATTCTGCTCAGTTTAGCTATAGGTGTAGAATAAACTGCTACACCTAAGGTGTAGAATAGCGCGTGTGTGTGTGTGTGTTGGATAAGGATTAGGGCTGATCCCTAGAGTAATATGGCTGGGGTGGGTTAGGGGAGGGCCACAGCCCATTGTCAGGACTAACGGCAAGCCTGCGGCAGCAAAGGAAAGCGGGGTGTTGATGGCTGCTGTCACCTACAGGACTTGCGTGCCGTCGAGTGAAGCTGGAGCCGCGGGTGAAACGCTACCAAACACTTAAACTATTGAGTGGGGAGTGAGTGGAGCCAGAGCTGTTGGGAGCTGGAGCTGAGCGCTACCAAACGCCCCCTTACACATGAATATATCAATGAATGTCAAACATACCAATGCACTCAGGAACCAATAATAAAAATGGAACAGTAGGGAAATGCCTGTATACCTCCGGCACCACAAAAGCAGATTGATTCTGAGTCCAGATGATATAGCTCGAGCACCATGCCTATGTCGACCACGGTGGAGTACAGCCTGTCCAGGGATATGAGTGTAATCATACATTTCCTGCACAAACGATCAGACAAAGATAATATAGGAAGCATGACACTTGAAGATAACATCAACTGCTTGTCAACAAGAAAAAAGCAACATGACTAAAAGCTATATTAATAGGGAGAAGAATGTTTCTGACAGAACTCCAAGAACAAATATGTTGACAACTCAAAACTCAGAATACTATAGCAGGATATAATAATGTTATAGATTCACATGCAAACACCTGACATCCATCACTCCTTAATCCTGAAACAAGTTACGATCGAATAGAATGTACACCAGAACACGTTCTAGTGGTGTTTTTAAGGCGTCACCTAGGCAACAAGGCGTACCCATAGCGCCACAAGGGCCTAGTTATGCCTTGTCGCCTAGGTGATAAGGTGTATCCAAGACGCCTTATCGCCTTAAGAACCATGTTCTAGTAAGACACAAAACTATACTCTGAAATAAATGTCCAAGAATAATGGAAAACACATCTGAAACCACTCCAGAAGCACATATGCTGAATAGAACCAAATAGTCCAGAAGACAGCACCGCAAGCGCATCTTGTCATCTATGTGGAATGGCTGTAATGTAGTAACTCCAGTGCTACCGTGCATAAAAAAATCATATTATCATCTAGCATCATGCAAAATTTGTGTTCGAACAAAGACTCCATATGCTGCTTTCTCTTGTGTTTTCCTTGCACGAGTTTTCGTTCAAGCTCAAAGTTTGCATGATGGTACATGATATGTTATATGCTAATATACATTCATATTTTATAGAATTTTTTATGCACCTTTAGAGGTGCTATCTAGTAATTTGTGTTTCTATACATTCATATTTTTATATATTCCTTACTTTTCTCTTATCCATTGATTCATAGAGCCTATTATTGCCTCAGTTTTATTCACGAAAGGTAAACATCAACTAAATTATCTAGTTGCTTACTGTACATGTCCCTATACCATCGTTAGCCAATGACAATGTACATGTCCCTATACATGTCCCTATACCATCAACTCAAAACCCATCAGAAGACCATGTCTTACCATGCACGGCAGATAATTTAGAAACAAAAATGATAAAACACTCAGACGATTGTGGAAGCTTAAGTAATAAGTCACAACAAACCTCATGTTGTGTCTCTGAATTCACATGATTCTCACACCGAATGCCTCGGAAGTATAGTTCACCACCAGAGAATTGTTTGCCAAGGCAAACGTTTAACGTAACTTCTGAATCATCAACATGAAAACCTAGAAAAGCAAAATTTAACAGTTCAGAACAAAAAAAGAAGATATGCTACTTGTTTATATATGTTTATACAGTAAAATGTAATCGAACATTATTTCGTTTCCTTGGCACTAATACAACAGATTTAAAGATGGATTTGATATTAAAGTCCCCCCTGGTAAAAGGAAACACCATATACTAGCTGAAGTTATAAAGAAAAATCAAGAGTATAATATTTAATCTTAAAGAGACTGGCAACATGGTGCACACATGTGCAAGTATAACAATAAAATGTGACATGTCATCTTAGAATTCTACAGTAAGGAAGATTTTCCTCGAAAGCATTAAGACGTACATTTTTCTACTAAATATGTAACATCACTTCTTGCAGAAAGCAGAACAGGCTTCCTGCCCTTCAAGGATGTTCAGTGAGTAATGGCTACCATTTGCAATGGGAAAGTGAATCTAATTGCCATTAGTCAGCCAAAGCTTCATAAACCAGCAGAGAAGAGAAGGTTTAAACAGTAGTTCTGAAAAGAGTTATTCCTTCACAACCATTCACCAATAACATATCAAAGTGTCAATGTAAAATTTTGAAAAGGTAAATATTTATATTGCTATAAGATATTTAGAAATATTTTTTTATTGATTATCATATGACAGTAAGGCCATTGTGAATACAAAAGGAACATATTTATCTGATGAGTAACCTTTGTATAACAGATATAGATGATGAAAGAAAAGTGGCATCTCTTACTTGACTTCTTCTGGACAAATCTCAAAGAGGGCATCAGCAGTGAGGATTATAGGTGAAGAATGTGAGTGCAAAATCACATTTACACCTCGTGCATCCAGATATTTAAATTTGGGAGGAGGATTCACCGTTAACCCCTAAAGTTGTGCTGTTGTCTCACCCACCTCCCTCAACTCGCGAGTTAATTTGCTAGCCCCGTATGCTTTGAGCCCGTTTGCAACATTGGCCCAAATTACTGCTAACTTAACAATTTGTGTGATGCGGCACCAAAACATTAATTGCTTCTCTCCATGCCACCTTAACATGGGTTTTGGCCTTACAACATGTGTGATATTCATTCCATACATAAATGAAAGAACATAGATGGCTAACTTCCATCAAAATATGAAATGGATAAATAATGTAAAACAAATGCTCCTTGTAAAAGAAGGGAATTGAAATAATCCAATATGGTTCAAATGCATATGGTTGTTGAAAGGAGCATACATAATTCCTACATGCAAATAGGGCCTGTTCGTCAGAACACGTGGGCCGCTGGTCGAGTTCACCATAAATATGAAAATATGAAAACTAAATATTTGGTTCACTGATCAAGTAATTAGTAAAATTGGTGGCATCATCTTCATAGCCATGTTAGTGACATGTTTAATAAACAGAAAAGAAAAATAAAAGAAACAGTGATAATGAAAACAGTGTAGCAGTATGATAGCGCATTTGATGCCACAACAACACAATCAGTTAAACTAACGGTGATTTGGGATCAATGCCACAAATGGGTCCAAAGTTTAGGAGGCTCATGAATTTTACAAATTGAGGGGTGTGAGTGAGACAACCATGCAACTTCACGGACAAAATAAAGCTAGTATCTCTTATCTATGAAAATATTAGCTTTACTTCCATGCTATTTTGAGTTGAAAGGTGTAAATCAGTAGGTTCAAAGGCTGGTACAAGTAAAAACTGGATATCTTATTTGCTATCCTGAAATTTAAGAAAGTCAATGTCCATGAATTTTTTGCAGGTGTTCCTCCAACAGGTACAATTTCATCTTCCGTGCGGACCAAAAATATTGAAAGCAAAAGAAATAATTACGAAAAGTCATTGCATTCAGATATGTACACTTCAAATGGGAGTTTCTAACTTCTGTGTGAGAACTTACCTAGTTCAACATCCCTATCTTTTCCATATTCAACAACAAAAGCATGATGTGAGTCCAATGTTCCTCCACCAACCTCAGGATAAAAAACTGAAGATCAACCCAGAAAATAAGATCAATATGAGAATCAAGGACTGAAACAAGTGTTTGTTCTCTATAAATGTAGCAGTCACTCAGACAACCTCTAGAAATTGGAGCTACGAACTGTTCCATGAACTGATTCAACATAGCTTCCAGACCAAAATCATCAAGGACAGCACCATACTTGTTCATTGTATTTGGCCTCATTATCTTAAATTTCATAGCATGGAACCATTTTTCAAAGTTCTCTACCTACAAAGGTGCACACAATTAGAATTGATGAGCAAAGCTTGAAGAAAAGCTTATCCATTTGTTCTAAATTTACCATACCTCCTCCAATAACATCTCGCAGAAAGTTGGCTGCAACATAGCAAATGAATAAACACCAGGAATTGGCTCAGTCATAATGCTTCTAAAGCTTTCCTCTGAATTGCTCCTAACTGCTTCAAGGAATGTTGGTAAGAAGAATGCTGAAGGATGCATATTGTATAATTCTTCATGAAGAGGCTGCAAGAGAAAACAAATAGAAGATGTGGATTTCTAGCAGAAAAAAGAGGAACAAATAATGTTAAAAAAATTAGATAGCCATGTAGTATTTTAAGTTTTCAAGAATGTTTTGATAACGTCCAAGCAGTGCCACTGGGAAACACATGCAGGAGTTGGAATCCAACACGGATCCAAGACTGCAGGTGTCTGACTTGGCAAGTTCAGAAAATTAGGATTCGGGGATTTGTTTAATAATTAATATATATTTTTAAAAATTTGTAAAAGAGTATGTGACCTCTCTTTCAATATCATGTATAGTCTAAACTCAAACCTACAACACAAGCTGGAAGGCCAGAGAAGATCCTGTTAAGTTCTTTTCCCAGGAAAAGTCTCAGCACTACAGAAAAAGCTGCAAACTTGTGCATGAGCACGACGGTCCCCAACACCAGCCATCAATCAACTTCTCTCCCTACTGGTGCACACCTATCCCCATCCTGCCATTGTCTTCGCATCCCCACCCCAACCCCCCGCCCCCCAAACCCCTCCCAGCCTCGTCAGATGCCAGTCGACGCGTCAAAAAATGTTCAGACACGTGAGTTCAATCCAAGAAAAATTGTATAAACCTCGAGATACTACCATCATTAAATAGATGGAACTCGGTACTCAGTATGAGCAATTGCCTCGTTCAACTTTATAAAGGATGTCATCTGCCTTCAAGCAGGACAAATAAATATTTCATTTATCAAAATAGAGAATAGGCATATGTTACGATTGATTTTTTTGTCTGGTGCAAGTGTAAACATGAGGAGTGTGCCCTTTCACATGCATATGTAAGTCAAGGAGTCATGTGCTACTTGAAGAGTCAATAGATCGAGGTCAATGTGAACTCTAGAAACAAGCTGATTGTGTGAACAAGTTACTCTACTGTGAAATCAGCTAGGTTCTCCCCAATATATGACTATGTAACTTGCTTTGTGATATGAGAAAGAATCCGACCAGAGGGAGGAATTCCAATAAATATAGAATAGAGTTGTACTACCTTTCCATTTTGAGTAAACTAGAAGAGAAAACAGTGCTAGTTGTTCTGCACCACAAAAGGCTCTTGAGTATTCTTGTTTTCTCATATGGGCTAATGCTTGTGTTTTATAAATTGGTGATCCTGGTGTTCAGCCAACGTAATAAGGCTTCGCTATTGTTGCGATCAAGCTGACATAGAATAAATATATTTTCAAAATTACACCCAAATCCTCAAACTTATGAATACAAGCATGTACTTTAGTTATAGGCCTGTTCTGAAACTCAGATTATGGCATACTGGCTTGAAGACCATCCATGCAACCAGCAATTACATAGCATTCTGGATGTGAAATCTTTGTCTATGTAATTTTCAGATATCCTGCCGGCCAAGACTAATCCAATCCAGCGCGTTCCATGGCAACAAACTTCAGATACAAAATAACCTAGGCATCACACATAGCACACCTGACATGAATAATACAAATGCACAATACACATCTCATGGCAGTCTGTTCAATGTTATTCCAACAACACTCCCAAAAAAAGGATTTCAAAACATGATAAATTGACCACATTGGATATTTCACAGGCAAATCTAGATGTAGTGCTGTACATATGAATAAGAGAAAAACCGCAAACCTTGTAAAGGTGGAGTATCCTCTGCCTGTATTCTTTGTGCCTTTGCACCTGTAACATGAAAACACTTGACATGAGAGCCTCAGTAGCAAGCTAATTAGGATATTTGTGCAGTAAACGATATTGAGCTAGTAAAAGGTAGTAAAGCAAAATGACCTGCTAGAAAATTTGGCGATGTTGAAATCCTTGCCAATGAAACTAAATGTAAAACAAAGACCTAAATGCCGCAATACCGTACAATTCACATACTTGTTTTAATTAGATATTTTTCCAGAGTCAAAATATGCAACCTGTGAACACTAAAAGTGTGCCCTCTGTCACCACTAGCCCTCCCAACTACTCTCGGCATCAGTGCTGCCCATCTTCCCGCACCCCCAATTCCCCAAATCTCTGGTTGCTCATCATTTCCACATCCACTGCCCCCATGCCCACAGCCAGCAACGTCCACCGCCATCTTGCCGAGCCGTCTCATCCGCATATCATTGAATTTCAGGACTGTGGATTAAACCCAGTCCTAACCTGACCCCTGACCTGTTCCAAACTGCCGCGGCCCCCAAATAAGATGACAC